>JAQMRL010000003.1:58052671-59255171 GCA_035578175.1 Catonia carolina | reverse complement strand
TTTAGACGATGTCAATAATTTTACACTCTTGAGAAGCAACTGGGAGGCCATTTTTTCACACCCTACCGATACGGAGCTAAGGCTTTTACTTTTCCTACTTATAAACACACCGAATTTTATCAATTTACTTTGAATGTATAATTTACAAATGTTATTTTAAGTAATTTTCTTTTAAAAAAATAATTTTGTTTGATTATTCAGACGATCTTTGTAATTACACTCAGGAGACTGAACCGGGAGGCCATCTTGTCACGCGCTACCGATACGGAGATAAGGCTTTTTCTTTTCTCACTCAAGAACATATCCAAATTTTAATAATTTACCTTGAATGTAGGATTAACAAAAGCTTACTGAAATCACTTTCTTGTAAAAATATATTTTTGGATGATTATTCAGACGATCTCAATTATTACACTCTAGAAAAGCAACCGGGAGGCCATCTTGTCACGCTCTACCGATACGGTGATAAGGCTTTCTCTTTGATTACTTAAAAACAAACCCATATTTTTTAATCATTATGATTACAAGTGTTCATTTAAGTCACTATCTTGTAAATAATAATTGTGGTTGATTATTCATACGATCTTAATAATATAGAATTTCTATTCGATATTTTATGAAAAACCTTATAGGGTTCGATGACTTTTGGCGTAGAGGCGTGGTGACAGGCCATGGAACAAGATGGCCTCCCGGTTATTTGTCCGGGATTTTACAACTTATTTCTTCAGTCTTAAAAAATAATTATGAAGAATCCGTAAAGTGTGTATTTTAATACGCGTTTTATTATATTTTTGATATAGACTTACAAAATTAGATAATTAAGTTTGCAATTTAAAAGAAATGTCTGTTAGTCTGGATCATTCAATGCTGTCGCGTGTTGGTAGGAGGTGGCGACAATATTACCTTCCACTTTGCTGTGTAAGTTCGAGTTACCTGTAGTAGAAACTATTTGTTAGGTAAAGAAATTGTTATGAAATACGTGATTCAATAGAATTTCCTAAGAGATTTGTAAAATTTGTTTCTGAGTAAACAACATGAGTGTTTTGATGGCTCGTATTAGCAGGCCCTAAACGCAAGTTGGCCTCTTGGTAACTTTTTTGGGACCATGTTACTAACTTCAGGATAAACAGTTTGTTTTTATTTAATACCCGCGCACATGTTTTTTAGTTATTTGTATTTGTTCCAAAATGAATTTAATATGACTAATATACGAGTATATTAATATTAAATTTAGGGAGAAGGAGGAGATGGACGTTTACAAATTTTTTAAAACCTATTTCATTAAATTGTACAGTTATATTGTCATGTAATTCAAATTTGTCGTGCATCTCTTATAAAGTTGTTTCGCGACGTCATTTACGTATGGGATTTATAAGTACAATATTAAGTGCAATACTAAGTTTGTGACATAAAAGGTGCACTGCGTTACCGCTTGTAGAATCTTGTTATGAATTGCTTGTATACGGTTCGTGTGTGAAGGTTTAGCAGATCCCCCAAGTTAAACTCCATATGTCCAGATTGGCCTTAAAACTGTCTTGTAGACTGTTCATTTATGTAACATGTTTAATTTAGAACGTCTATCAAGTAAGCGTTTCTGATAGAAGCGTGTTTTGAGTTTGTGGCGCGCGCGCGCGTCTGTGTGCTAATAAACTAATTTCAGTTTTACGCAGGTTAATGTTATTAGTTAAAATAATTTTTATTTCTAATTTTAAGTAATACATGAGTTTCAAGTAGAGTAAACGTATATTTAGACAATGTGATAACTCTAATTTTATTTGAAACCTGTCATAAGATAGAAATCAGTAATATAAAATACAATACATAAATAAGTCAACGACAGAATCTACGTGTACGTATATAAATAACTGCTTTATACGTAAATGTAGAATAATGTGTTACTTGACTTAAATGCAATCATTTATTTCAGTAATGCGATAGCTAATATTTGTTACATTAAACAGAATATTATTTATTCATTCATACATTTATTGCACTACTAGTGACGATAATAACGTACAATTGTTATGTATTATTATTCTGATTCAATTCGTATTGCTAATAAAAGTCTTCATAACAACTAAACCTGTATCATATATCTCAATTGAATTTATTGTTTTACACTGTATTGTTTAAGTCGGTTGTCTAGTAATCATATTAGTTACCGACAATGTGTTTACACTACTGTCATTTTATTGTACATATGTTAATGCTATTGTGGATTCAAAGATTATGTTTAGTTTGAGTGAAATTGCTGAGACAACTGTTTATTATTACAGTCGCTTTACTATTAATATGTATGAGGTTTGGTTGGATTTAGTTGTACTATTGGTAGACAATTTCAGTGTGTATATATATACATACAGCTAAATTTATTGATTTGAATTTAATAAATTTGGTTATCTGGAGGTTAGCATGACAAACATGTTTCTTATTATATTTACTTTACCTTGTTCTATATGAACAAGAAAGGAAAGTAATTATTGCTTTCATGTCAATTTTTCACTGAACATACACGTTTTCATTCCCCCTGAACCCAAAAAAACATGTTCCTAGCGATTCGTGTTTGTGAACAAAATATCTCATGAATGAATACCATACTAAGTTAAAACTTGGAACTTCAGATAAGTTGTACTAGAGAAACCGACAATAAAATGTTCATCAAAATTGGTCAACTGAAAGTAGGAGTTTATTCGTGCAATTTTTAATTTTTGCGTTTTTCTCAAAATGGCTCCTACGTTTTCTTTTTAAATCACCTCATTTACTACATTTTTTATGGTTTACAGCATAAAGTTAAAGCTATTGGTGCTGAAATTATTGGCAATTGGCTGTACTATTGTGGCGAATTTTTTTTTAATATTGCACCCTTAATAAACATTCTAGGGCAAAACTTTATAAGATGTAAGTTGCAAAACACTAAGTAACCTACAACTTTTATTTCAACATTCTTTCTGCAACGTTTTAAGTCAATTAGTGATTTTCTGTCACAAATCACAATCGGTAAAAAATTGGAAGTTTTAAAATTGAATCCTTAGAGTACATTTAATAACAGAAGTGTGTAATACATGTGATCAAACTTAAAGCAAATCAAAAAAATCTGCAACTTTTATTTCAATGATATTTTTCTTAGTTTAGCGTCAATAAATTAGCGATTTTCTGTAATTTTAAATTCAACAAAAGTTGATTTTTATTTTATTTATTCATTCGTGATTAAAATTAGGTAATATTGTGCATATTGCGTTGTTTACTCAAGATTAATCATAAGCTATATTCTTCATTATTTACATTGGTAAGAGAACGTGGTGTGATTGTTTCATACCAGATATTTTATGTAATAATATCCTTCGTATTATTATAGTATACTAAGGACGTTCAATAACTAATGAGACAAGTTAATATTGAGTAAACGTTTCATTCAATGACTATAAAGTATATTGAGAGTTAAGTACTTTCTATGAGTTATTTAAAGTTTTTTTCGTCATCAGTCTCTCGACTGGTTTGATGGAGATCTTCAAGCTGTTGTTCTATCTGGCGCAAGTCGTTTTATACGTTCATACCTGTGTAACGTAATACGTTTTTTTTAATTTGCTTTATATATTCTAACGTTTGCCTCCGTCCCTACAATTTACTCCCTCAATATTACCCTCCATTATTGATAGACCAACACCTGAATGTCTTAAGATATGCCCCACTAGCCTATCCCTTCTTTTGGGAAGATGCTTCCATATTCTTCTTTTTTCATTCACTCGCTTAAGAACCTCTAAATTACTTATTTTGTCCACCCAACTAATCTTTATCATTTTTCTGTAACACCACATTTCAAACATTTCAAAAGGTTCTATCTCTTCCTTTCTACAGCCCCTATCGATTATGTTTCACTTCCGTAAAATGCTGCACTCCAAACATAGTGTTTTAAGAAATGTTTCCTAATCTGTAAGTCAATGTTTGTAGTATTTGTTTAATTTATTAGATTGTTTTTAAAGTTACTGATGGGTGTTCATTTTTCCGAATTGTGAATGTGATATGTGTGATTCATCATATCCGATGGTGTAATAATTTATTAGGCCAGTAATGAATTTAAATATTACATTAAATAAGTAGAAATAATAATTTTACAGGTATAAAATAATATATATATATATATATATATATATATATATATATATATGTATATATATATAAATGTAACGATTCTAAAACGTTAATACGAAAATCCGTAATGAACATTTAAAAGAAAAGTAAAAAGTGTACATAGTATACCACTGGTACGTCATACTATTGCAAAATAAGGTAAACACATTGAGTCGCATAATGAATAATGAATATCCACTAGTGTTAATAAATAAGCTTTTCGGTGAAAGGAGTGGCAGTGGCAGGTAGGGTAAAGGAGAGTTTCCATTACCTAGTACACCCGTTATCATGTCCCTATTTGTCCCTCACTATCCCTCTGCTATACTTCACCGTCATACGGCTAGCCTTTAACACCAAATTCCCGCTCATCACCCTATCGCTGTACATCCTGAAACCCAACGTTTCTAGTATTTATTATTTTATCAAAGTACTGGAACATATTGATTGCTTTGCACACAGACCACGCGTTTATATATATAATATTCGGTGTAGGTACCCTACATACAAACGAAATGAAAAAGTGCTGCTTCACTACATAAATTTATCTGGGACTTTTAAAATAAAAAAGTAAATACAATTTAACGTAACTTATTATTAATCATATAAACATTTGCACTGTGATTGAATCTACCTGGAATTTTCTGCTTTCTAACAATCATACAAAATTGTTAAAATATAAGCTTTGTAAAATAGAATATAATCAAACATTGTTTCACTAAATTTTTCCGTTAATATATTCTGATTTAAAAATAAAATGTTTATTTATTTTACTTAATGTTGTTACACCTAACCCTTAGTTCTTTCAGGATCTGGTGTTATAATTAATAAACAAACTATTACTCTCAATCTTTTCGTTGCAGGGCTGAAATAAATAGTTCTGTTTCTTATGACATGGTTAGCTAATTAAATTACTGAATCATTTAAGAACAGAAGAGGTAGAGGTGTAAAAGAAACTATCAGAATTGTATCCTCTGAAAGTAATGAATTTCAGTACACAGCCAGACCCTGTGGTGAATGAAATGATGCTGTCTTTTGTAGAGTGAAGAATATGTGCTATTCAGAGGGCCCAGCATGCTGATAAGCGTACCTTTCCACTCAGTGAGGAAGACAATTGTGAACCACCTCACTCCTAGTTTTACTTACTAAAACCTCTATAGGTTCAAACCAGCCTTTCGGCTGATGAACCTTTCGGCTGAACAACACAAACAAACTAGCTTTAAATTTATAACAATTATTTATCAACAAAATTATAAATTACAATTAATTATTATTCTTAGAATACTAACAAATTTGAATTAAATTACATAATTTAGTAAAAAAAAACCTTTATGCAACTTATTTAAAATAAAGATTTTTTTTAAGATGAATAATAGTCTCTTGTTACTTGTTACACTGTAATTTTTTTTCATTCATGACCATTTAGCAACTTGAACTGAAGCGGTAGTTCTTTCTAGAAAGACAAATATTTTCTACATAATAAACCCACAATGGAGACCTGTCTGCGCTTTATCAGAAAAATCCAAAACATAGTAGCCTACAAATGATCAATAACAGACACTAAACAAAATCTACCAAGTCATTCCCGAGATTTCCCTTTCACATCATTTCATTCATCTCAATCCACTTTCTTTGTTTAATACACTTTACTTCGTATACAACACATAACCTCCTACAATTAAAAAGTCTCCTTAACGAGACCTGTTTTTAGAATCACTGTTGTAATGTTATAATATAGTAAATTTCTTTATGAGTTGACAAAACTTGTCAACTTAACGTAATCTCTTAACTTAGTTAAGTAATTTCCAGGAAAGTCAATCATAAATACGGTCTGCTCTGAGAAAACTAAGAAAAAGTCTCAGCAACAAGAAACGGAAAATGAGAAAATATTAGAAAGTTGGTTACAAGAGAGGCAAGGTAGAGAGGACCTGAGAAACAAGAAATAATGATTTTTCTAATTATGTAATCATGATTTGGCCTGTTTACAAAAGAAGAACTTAAACCTATCTTTTTTTTCTTTTGACTTTGGATATGTTATTGTGCACTAGCGGCACAATTTCCGTATAAGAAATTAAACGTTATTAAACGGGCGGTGGGGAATTTTACTGTCTGGTGCTAATGTACAATCATGAATATTCTCTGGTTTGCTAAGTCTGTTTTTCGCTGTTCAGACTATGAGACCCCTGCTCCATTTTCGCCTTAGATGTCATACAGTTGGGTCAAGAAATCTTGATGTCATTAGAACTAGGTCAAGGGGCAGTCGTTGGGAAGGTTATCAAGCTAATCATGAAATTTACTAAAAAGTAAAGTAAACTATAAACTGTTACATTTACTGTAGAATTAACTAGCCGCTAGCGGCTAGTTGTTTTCTTGTCAGAGTTTTGTAATAATCGTGAAAGTTTTGTGGTTTACATAAAGGAAGCACCAAAAACAAGTCTTGTTTTTTTATTTACTGCAAAATATATTTTATACAATCTGTTCACGTGGATAAAATAACATGAACAACTGACGATAAAATGACTTGAAAAATTTTCAATTAATTTCCTTCAAAATTACGTATGAAATTGTTGTTTTTATATATTGCACTATTAGGTAAAACTTACTACCTAGGATAGATCAGTTGGATGAAATTGTCTTAATTGTTGGATTTCGTCACCGTTGTCTTGTAAATTGATGAACAAAATGTTTGAATATTGTTAAAATCTTGACTTGTATCTTGTCAAGTGTCGTGATATTTATTTTTTTAATGTTGGTATGTGTAGGTAATACTGAAGAGTGATGTTTTTTAATGTTCAAAGAAGAGCCAATAAAAATTTGAATTGGAACTGTTGTAACGTTGATTATATAGGACCAGTCTTAAGATTTTTTATTAAATACCCGAATTGGATTGATCTCAAATTACTCTTATGCCGCTGCTCCAAATATCTGAACTCCATAATATAAGATTGATTAAAAATGGGTTTTTTAAATTAAAATTTTGATCGAAAGTATTAAATTAAAGGAATTGGAATATTTTGAACACGTGATGATGTTTTAAAATTATAGACCAATCCTGAATCTCATGTGCGGTGAAATCATGGATAAAAGTTGTACAAATGTCGCACAAAAACGTCGCGGTTCAAAACCTCCGAGATTAGTATGGTGTAGATACGAGAATGCAAATTAGACTGGCTGTCTATAAATTATAAATTGCTAGGATGGTTATTAACCGTCAAAGAGGACATGATACATGATGAAGAAGAATAAGTTAATCAAGCAGAAGATTAGTTTCTGACAGCGGTTTATGTCTAAACATTTTGTAAATAGATGTTATTTCCAGGCTAGTCCCTTGCCAAGTCAAGCCTGCTAATTCCAAGATATCGCACTGCTCTCGGCTAAAGGATGTTCGAACGTTTCTCAGTACCACAGATGGACTTGTTTGACGTCTTGAGATGAACATTACTGGTGTTGATTTATTGGGGTTTACGTTAATACGCCAATGGGTAACCAAGTTCTTGATTGGTAAAAGGATATAAAATTTTCTTCAATTTAGTATTAAATATTTCGTGAAATTCTTTGTTACGTCTTAACTCATCTGAATTCTCATAACATGTATTTTTTGGCAATCACTATAAAAATTCACATCAATACTAACGTTCTGAGCGATAATTTTTGATAATCATAATTTCCAACTCAAATTCAGTATGACTAATTAGCCAACGGCAGCCCCTGGATCGTTTTACTAAAGCAAATTTTTTTCATCTGATTCGACCCATTGTGGGTGAGCCAACGAGACATACTAATTTTGTATGTCTCATTTTTTATAATTTGGTAGCTAACTAAAAGTAACCAAGTTCAAAAGAATATCACTCTTTAATACACCAGTTTCTTTATAATACAGAGTGCTTTTAAAATAACTCCTTGATTCCACGTGTTATTTAAAGAGCTTTAATTGAAAGAAAAAATTACATGATAATAAATTCTGGATGAAAAAATTTTCAAGTTTTTTGTAATATTTAATAAACTTCGATACGTTCACCATTCATTGCCCTGCATACGTCCAAACAGTAATCCAATTCTTTTCACGTACTTGCCAGCATATCGGGTGTTATTGCTGCTACAGTTGCAACAATCCTCTCCCTTAGGTGTTCAATGTCACGGATTTTCTCCGAGTAAACAATGTTTTAACATGTCCTCCAAAAAAAAATAAATCTAGCGGTGTAATGTTTGGGCTCCTTGGTGGCCATGGGATCGGGCCTTTTCTTCCGATCCACCGGCCTAAAAAACGAATGTTTAATGCAGCATGGTTACAGTTGCTGTATTGCGGTGGAGCGCCGTCATGCTGAAAGAAAATTAATCCTCTTTCTCTTTCAATATCGTCAATCTGTGGAAAGGCGTACTACTTTAACATATCCCAGTAATGAGTTCCGTTAATTGTTTTTTCGGCAAAATGAACACGCCAAAGACGCGGTCAGATGGCCTGCCTGGAGATGTCCTTTTCAAGACGCTGCCTGTTGCCTTAAACTGGTTAAGCAACTTCAGAATCGTTTTGTTCGTAGGCGCAGTATGGCCGTATTCACACCAAAAATTACGCTATACTGTAATAACTTAACGCGTCTCTGTAAACCAAATCACGCACTGTCCTTTCTGCTGCGGTGACGCCATGACTGGCAGGCTGACACCACGTGAAGGTCAGGCAAGTTAACCAACAGGTTGGCCAGTGCAACAAATTGAAACTTTAACACATGCCTGACAGAACTATGAACACCAAATGAATAACTAGTTAGGTTATTTTATTGAAATCGAGAAGTTATTTTATAAACTCCCTATATTATGTAAAGTGGCGTGTGTATGGGGAATGCTTAATGAGTAATTTTGTTCTCATAATATAGTTTAGCCTACGAAGGCACATGTTAAATAAATTTTTCTCACTCTTGTTGTTTTTTGTCCTGTTATTTTTCGTTATTCCTTAGCTTTTTAATTTTTTCACTAAATTCTTTCTACCTTTCTTAAGTTCACACATTACCAGAATCCAAAAGTATGTGGTATCAACTGAGGCAATCTTGCTTGTTCAGTGTAAAAATATATTGAACTGAAAAAAATATAAAAAATTGTTGCAGATTGTTCGTTACACTAGTCTGAAACTACAACATTAGTAAGCCATTGAGGACTTACATTGTTATAAAGAATACTAAGAATTTAAATTAGGGCAACAAATTAAGGACGCATAAACCAAACAACGCACAATTCTCATTAACATTTCTGAAATGATTAAAGTTCTTGAAGTTGTTTCAAAGTTCGAATTTCCTACATCACTAATTCACTATATTTTTAATACTAGGTAAAAACATCATGAATTGTTTATTTTTGTTGTACTAAGTATAACTAATGCCGGCCTGTTGGTATAGTGGTCTGTGCAACTGGATTCTACGAGTATGTCCCGAGTTCAATTCCTGGTCAGATCTGACATTTTTTTATCTGTATATTACCACATACGTATAATTAAGTACGTGTAATTAAGTATTCTATACTTAAGTACAAGGTAAGGCTAACGTAGACGTAATCACTTAACTGAAATTTAAAAAAAATATATTAATTACAATGGATGAAAACACATAAAAATTTGGAAAATTTGTAAATAATGAAGGTACCATAAAACATAAAAATCTGGTGTGAAATATTCACACGACTTTCTACTAATAACTTGCATAATAAAAAACTTTACCTGTGTAAATTAGTCGTTAGCGAGCAGTGAAAATGAAAAACACAGCTAAAATGGTTTTAATAATGAGTGAATGAATCTAAATGAAAATTAACGTCTGCAGAACTTAAGATACGGAAAATCCCTATTTGACGCTAATACTAGTCTTTGTAAAAAATATTTGAAATAAATGTTATTTTTTTTTTATTTACCTACAACTTTAATTATAAACACTTTGTCCTAAAATGCATAATATGGCCGCAATCTTTAAAAAAACATTTTTTACCACGAGAGCACAGGCCTTCCAAGAATTTCAGCAGACATAGATCTAACTCTAGCTTGTAGAGTATAAAAATGTAGCAAATGAGGCAATTTTAAAAAATCTATTGAGCTGTTTTTTTTTTTAGAAAATTGCAATAAAATAAAAAAAAATAACGAATAAACTACTGGTTTCGGTTGACTGATTTTGTTTCAATTGTTCGTGATGGATCCCGTAGTGGTACCTAATGTAAGTTTCCAGTTTCAACTTCGTGTACAATTCCGTTCCTGGGATATTTTGTTCCCAAACATACACAGACCAATCGCTATCAACATTTTTTGAGGGTTCCGGAGCCCTGAAAACTCGATTTCAAAAATTCGACCGGAAAAACAAATCCTTCCCTACATAAATTCATATAGGGCAAGAAAAAGTAAAAAATCAGCTGACTGATAGTTTTATTACTTAAATTAGATTTCGTTTTTACGTTTTCATCATCTCAAAATGAATATTTTTGTATTTTGGTTTTCAAATTATTTAGCAGCTATATCTCTGAAGATTTTTCCAATAATTTTCAATACATATTGAATCGGAATGAAAAATCTATTCAATTAGAAAAACGTCGTAAGAGAAGAAGAATAATACAGAGAAAAAGAGGAAAATGTATAAACCTGTTTGAATGGGTGACCGACAATATCGACCCCAAGTCACGCAATCCCCAAGTTACTCAATTATTACTACGTGTCTCCAACTAGTGTAGCACTCCGTGTCCGAGGTAACTAACTCACTTCTCATTCCTCGTTCAAATACAGTCGGTACACACACGCCAGCACTCGTCAAAAACATGCGAAACCACTCGTGCTTTGTCAAAGTATTGGTAAAAGTAGAAAAAGCCAATGTGTGCAATAGAGCGAGAAATACACATCTTGTCATTAGCACCGCAATCGTTCTTTTCATAAAAAAAAAACTGTGACTGCAGTAATAGTGGAAGTTTATAAAAAGTAAATAAGAGTTGGAAAATTGCTGTAACGATTATTGTACAACTTTTCTGCAAGTTTTATTTTTATTCATACTTACCAATTGCTACACCTGTGTTAATTTTGTTCGTTTCTTTATTAAAACCATCCGTATTCCAACGTTTAAAATTTCATTGTATTACTTTTTATTGCGATAATGTCTAGCATTTAAATCTGTACAGGTTGTAACTTTTCTGATGATTTTATATTACATTAATAATAATTATATGACTGTGTTTTGAACAAATTTTTATTAATAATTATAATTCAATATAGTGCTTTCATTATAATGTGGTGACGGTGAGACATGCCAAAACCCGCGTTATATGACATTCTGTGGTATAAGAGGAGACAGCTCTACACGAGATTGTACGGTGATTATGGTAATTATACGAGGGTAGAGCGTATAACTAATATTTAAAATATTATAAAACCTTGTTACTATGACATTTTACCATTCTGCGTATGTATACTACCTAAATATTAAAATGAATTAATGGTTTTTTGGTCGAGTTTGATCTCAGCTCCTGCTGAACTGATTCTGATCAACATTTTTTTTAAATTTAGTAGTTTCCACGCGTGGATTTGCTATTACCCGCCGTTATATTATTTAAATTTTCGACTATCGGAAAAAACAGAAAATTAAGACTTTATTTCATTACCATTAATTTTACAATCATTCCTTACTGATTGATTTTTACGGCATCTATAAGATGCTCCCAGTCCGATTATTTTTCTATCAGGAAGAAAGTACCCCAAGGATCAATTTTAGCTCCATTGGTTTTTTGTATTTTCATCTTGGATATACCGTAAATCCCTGACACGTTTTCTGATGGTATTTCTGTTTTTCATCGTTCATCCTCCAATATTTTGTTCATGCTTCAAACGATATTCTATATCACCTTGATATTCTTGAAGTATGATTTAGACGGTGGCGTATTAAAATATTACGAAAAATTACCACATGATTCTCACCCTTCGTTGACAATTATACATACTTCGTCCACGATTATACTTTTAAGAACTAACTCTATAACAAAAACGAAATGAAAGAGACTTTCTTTTAACAACTAAATATATTTACTAACATTTACAAAATATTTAATGCCGTAACATTATATTTGTCTATTTTACTCTAAAAACTCTAGGCGTTCAAAGGTATTTTTTAATTAGGTTCGGTAGTTTCTGAGTTTACCTCAGACAAACAAACAACCAAATGTTTACTTCGTTACAATATCAGTATTGGTTGTGTTATAGTAATAAAAACAATTTATGTTCAAAAATGTTATAACGTAATATACAAAATTTTACAAATATTAACAGGTTTTTTAATATAATTATTATTGTTGGAAAAAAATTGTAATAGTAGGTATATTATTCCTGTAAGAGAAATCTGTGGGCCAGTGCAAAATTTAGATAACTATACAAAAATCAACCTGACAGGCAAGCATTAAAAGTTTCAGAGTTATTCTTGAGTATTGCAAAACGTGATTAAGCGTTATTAGTTGTTATTAATTATTTGTTTTAAAAGCTCTATTTTATTTTATAACACACACGTAGCAAATTCTACAGCAGATGAACGTTCGTGATATTGAGTAGGCGAAATAGCACAAGCCAAATTAAAGATGCCATTTTATATGACAGGATGTCAAATTTGATTTGAGTTGCCTGTCATATCGGTATCACTCGTTCAGGACAAGAGTAAATTTATAAAGACAGTACTCAATATGGCATACTGTTCATATTGATTTCTACTCAAAATTGAATACAGATGTAACTTATATTGTTTACCCTTATTTTTTGAAATATTGTCCTATCAAAAATATTTTTATCACCTCTATGCTACTATGAACGTTTATTTAAACAAGTTTAAACTAAAAGCATACTGCAAAGAGACCATAAAAGATCACAATATCAACGTAGGCCTACTACTAAATTTTCAGTACAAGTTTTTACGGTTAATCATAAGTGCATCTTGGTACATAACAAACAAAATGTTACATAAGAACATAAACATTGTGACAGTTAAAACAGATATTTCAAGACTAAGTATTCGTTATTAGAGATAGTTGGAATCACACTCTAACTGTCTTGTCATGAACTTATTGGACAACTTGGAAACAAAACTATTGGAGCACGGATAGTTATCCGTTTTATAAAGCACGATTTATTAATTTACTTCAATATTTATTTATTATTTTAAATATATTTTAATTTACTCTAAATTTCTTTAAAACTTTCAACGAAAATTGTTTTTTATATTAGGAAAAAGTAAATTTTCATGGATATTATTTAATTTTCCGTACATGAATGTGTGATTAATCTGTATCACTTAAGCCGGTGCTTTTAATTACATTTTTGTGGTATTTGTTTACTTGATTCAATAAAAACTTTCATCGTGTTTATTTTTACAGAATGGTATGAACTTTAAACGAAAAGTCCGTTCAATTATTTTCAATTTACGATTTATTTATGTGTTTATTTATTTTATTGATGGCAGCCGAGTGTTTTAGCTAACAATTTTGATAGAAGCACCTCATCTAAACCTGGGGTTAGCTTTAGCTTTCCAAAATAACATGGAATAGCGGTTCACTTGATGCATTACAATTTGGTAGATAGGCTATAGAAAGAGGTTGGTAAATATTGATAGCGTATTCAACTGACCATCACTACATCATGCTCTTTAAAACAGAATTAAATAAAAGCTCCCTTCACAAATTTGTTAACTTTTTTAGCTAATTGAAAACTCTGAAGTAAGTCGTTAGGTTACTCTTAGTATCGTGACGCTAATCCCAGGTTCTTTCGAGATCCCGTTCTTTATAAAATAACAAAAGTTCCTTTTAAATTTATAACAAGTATTCATAAAAAAATTATTATTGTTCACAATAAATTATGATTACAACTACTGAAAGATTACAATTAAACTACTTAGAATAAATCCATTGTATTAAAAACTTAGGACGTTAACTAAACTTAGCTAAAAATAAATTACAAACATTCACAATTAACGAATTTAACTCCAGCTGCTCTATACGAAGACCTGCTAAATAATGGCACAGCGTTAAATGCATAACTGGTGTTAACAAATTAACACTAATTATTTTGGTTTCATACCCGATTTACTATACTGAAATGAATCAATGGAACTTTTGGGTCTTTTATGACCGGTCATAGAGTTTCTAGACATTTTAAATTGAACACAGGTTGAATTTCATTTAGCGTCAATCAATTACAGTTAAAATTAAGTTATGTTTTTCATTCTACATTGTTTACTCATGATATTATAGTTAAATTTATATTATAGGTACCTATATCTGCATATAGGCCTATATTGGCTGTAAAAATTATTGTGAGTGTTTTACATCAGATGTTTAGAAATATAATTTATTACAAAGTATATTATAGATGAATCTGTTTTATCAATAGTCAATGTTTTATTGGCTTGCATTTACACAGAACAGTGTAATTTAAATTAAAGTAAATTTAAACGTACATTTGGTGTTAAATATTTAACAAACGTTGCGAGAATTTCTTCTACAATTATTACAACAATTCAAGCTGTTTCCGGTAGAAGACTAAATTCGCTCGAATACAATGCTTCGTGTGCATGCTGTGACAACAGGGAACCAAATTTAATTAAATATCTGATAGTATGCCGCTGTGAACATGCACTTAAACGCAACTCAGACAAGATTTTCAAAATGATCCACTGAGGTGTCGTTAGCGTTTTCCAAGAAAATGTTTAATCTGTTCTGTTGCTCGTCTTTTAATAACAAAATTTAATCTCATCAACCTTTTGTAGTTTCCTTTTGAAAATTCTGTAGTATTTTTTTCAACCTTACAAAATATTAAAGTGATTCTGTTGTATTTTATCGTAGAAAATCATATATTGTTTTATGATGAATAATTGAAATGAAATAAAGCATGGTGTTTCATTTCCTGAAACAGACGTAGCTACTAAGTCGTGTTAAAAGACAAAAACTTTCAGGATTAATATTTCTGCTGTGTTTAAAAAAATAAAATCGATAAGAAAACAAAGCAATTATTAAAAAGCATTTTGAACATTTTATAAAATTTTAATTTATTTTTCTGTTTGTACAGAGAAAAATTTATAAACGAGAGATAAAACAATAAGCATGATTCGTTTTCATGTACATACAGAAAGTGTACTAATATTGTTGAACCATTCGTCGTCCACCTGTATGTGGTTTTTCGAATAATTAAATTCACACCCTGTCTGATTCTCGATATACGGTCTCTCACCCCAATTTTCGCTGAAAACAGAAACAACCACTACGTTTTGCACTGTCCGTCACGTTGTTTCTGTGTGGAACATCATCCCTTCCCACATCCGAGTTATAATTTCCACCTTCTCATAATCTCTCTTTCCTGTCTACCATTCCTGATTTCCCTATAGTATTCTACAATAAATTAAAACTCGTTCAGTTCAGCCACAATGCCAGAGTCAGTTCCATGTTGGTCTAATACAATACACAGTAGTTCATTTTTTATTAGTTTCTATTTTCGACTAAACAACTAATCTACCACAAAATAATAACGGCACAATTTTTAATTAAATCATTTTTTTCTGTAATTTTACTTCATTTTTTCTGCTGTCCAGGAAAAAGCTAGTAACGAAATTTAATGAACAATAAAATTTACTAAATTTTCTGTCTTGGAAGATACAAAATTTCCAGGCTCTTAATGCACAATTTTTTTAAATTCCTTTGTTTTTGATGATGTTGAACCAGTTTTGGTAAATTTACTCCTAGCACTGACTTTCAGGTGGAATGTTTAATAATTTACTTGATATTCATTTCCAGGTCTATAGAAATTACTGATTTGTCAATCATTGTACGATATTTATCCACTATTAAATGAATTTTTGATTTATTTTAAATAAAATTATCAAAAACCGTCAAAGAATGAGTAAGGAATCTTACCAAGTGAGTGGTACTTTCGTGGCTGTACCACATCGTCAGCTCATCAAAATAATTTAAATTACTCATATATCTTCTTCTTTTTTAGGTTTCTATCAGTTCCGAATATTGGGCACCGTATTATTAACAGTCTGAACCTTATTTTTAACGATACGTTATTTTACCGACAACACAGATACTATACCTTAACGACAACACACCTGTGTTTTGAGTACCACGTTCATAGATTTCCTTGTAATATAGATTGCACAGCAACCCACGTATTTTCTCGTTGCGCATTACGTGTTCCAAAAACTCTAGCTTCCTAATCTTTATCCTGTTCATGACTTCTTTTGATTTCTGCATGTGTCTCAGTAGTACCTCTTCAGATACGCGATCCACCCAGGAGACTCTCAGCATCCTTCTGTGGAACCACATTTCAAACCCTTCAAGTCTTTTAGTCGTTAAATTGTCAAGCGTCTAAGACTCCATAATTATATAACAATAATGTTTTACCAGAGGTGTGAATCTCCTCTATATGTCATGACCATTTTAAAAATCTTGAGGAATTCCTTTAACTGTCGTTACATATAGAGAACGTCTACATCTGTGATAAAATAAATGTTATAATTGTGTAATTTTAAGTTTTGCGATTAGATAACGACGTGTTAAAGCCACAAAAGTACTTTTTAAGTAGTAAAATTTCTTATTCATCCTTTTACCGTTTCTGATGATTTTTATTAATTTTATTTGTAGCAAAATATTTTTTTAAAGCACAACACTAGTAAATGAGATGGAATGAATGAGAAATGCCGGGAATGTGACGTGAATGTGAATCGATCCAGTGACCGATTTCGACGTGAAATTTTGCAAGGAATGTGGTGCCAAATTTTTCAATGATAATGATTTATAAACTATGATGAATGATTTCTTTTTACATGAAATGATTTTTGTTTTTATGAAATGACACAAGTATAAAAAGTTAATTGATTTATTTTTTATGGTGGTCGAAGAAGATCCCTATTCCGCCTTCATTTCAGTCGTCTGTTAACAGGGAGATCGTTAGTTGAAAGAGATTGGACATATGGATTTATGTGGTCAATTGCCTTTGTGTACATAATGAGTTGTATGTTGCGTTCACAATGTCTTGAACCGTTGGTATTTTTAGGTCTTTGTGAAGGGTATGATTGGTTACGTAAAAAAGTGCGTTTTTTATTGCTCTAAGTGCTTTTGACTGGTGTCTTTGAAGAAAATTCAGTATTGTATTGTGACAGGCTCCAAAATTTGGTCCACTTTATAGCCAAATTGGTCGTACCAGTGATTTATAGAGGATAACTTTTAAGTGTAAAGGTAGCGAGGACTTGCGACTTAAGACGCCATACAACATAGTACATTTAACAATTTAGTTAACGGTGGATCTTGAAATAAAATAAAATATTCCCTACGAGGGGTCGACAATTTGAAAGAATAATTTTATTTTTTACACAAGATGAACTAAAGTTTGTAGTGTGATCACTTATTCCTCACACAAAGAATGCCATTATCTATCTTAAAGGAGATGCTTTTAATTATCACTTTACTTATGTGATCAATGTGCTTGTTCAATTCAAATTATATTAATAATAAAATATAAAAAGACACACAATTTCTTCTAGGCTTTTGTACTTCTTTAATGGAAGTTTAGATATTAATGAATAATTAATATAAGGTTGCAGTGTACAACATTTTAGTACTTACTTACTTTCACAAGGTCATTATTATTTATATTTCATAAAAATTACGAGCCTGTACATTCATTTATTGCTTAGTTATAGCATTTATAAACATTGATAAGCCAATCATAATAAAACAAGATACATATCTAGTTAAATTTCAGAAACCACTAGCTTATTCCGTTTAGTTGAATAAAAAAACAATCTATCGATCTATCAAACACTATCAAATATCCCGAGTGTCATAAAATAAAAACAAATTTAATACATTAAAAGGATGAATGGACGGTGGAATTATAACGTGTTACTCCTTTGGTGTTAAACCGTCCATTAAAATATTTTATACAAAGATCGCTTCTTCTTCTTTAGTTGCCTAGCAACTAAAATAAATAATTCTTTTAAATATTCCTAGTAATATAAATTAAATAATTTTGTTAAAGTATTAATTTTTCAATCAGCTGGAGATGTTTATTTATTTCAATAGACTCAAAAAATAAACAACTCCAGATGTCCAGTAAATTTGTCATATTACAATCTGTTCTACAATGTTTAACAAATCAATACTTTTTCAATAATGGTTATTATGAATGTAAAACAAACTTCTTTTAAACCTACTATAACAGCAAAATTTATCTTAAGATAATCGATTATAATTAAGTTACTTAAACTAAATTAATTAACAAGATGTTACAAACTAAAGTTAACTAAAATCTTATATGGAAATTTACGTTTGAGTGTTATATACTATATTTTATCAGATACAATACTGGTTGGTGAGTTTACATGTAAAGTAAAATTGTTGAAAAGAAGCAAAATATTTTAAACCTACATAACAAAAACTTAAAAATATAATTTATGTCCTATTTGGTTCTTTCTTTCCACCGCATCACGCAAAACAGATCAATTTTATTGTTAAGAATTGTATCGTATAGCACAAATGCACGAGAACAATTTTTTGAAATTGTAAATATATACTTGCACTATACAAAAGCACATCTGGTGTAAACACACACACACAACTTTCTCTTGCCAATTTAAATAAGGAAAATTTTACCCCATGTTGAGTTATCAGTGAACAGTGTAAAATTAAAAACGTAACATAATATTATGAATCATGAGTGAATGACGCTCAATAAAATTCAACTTTTGCAGAACGTGAAAATACGGAAAGTCACTGATTGATGCTAATCTAGCCTGTATCGAGAAGGGCTAAAAAAAAAAGTTTAAGGTTTTTAATTTTCTTTAACTTTAATTCTTATGCTCTTCTATCTAAATTGTTTAAGGTGTTTTTCTTACTTTTTTGTTTAATGCCATAATCTTAAAAAATTAGTTTTTTATAGTTTTGATGAGGAAAACATAAAAAGAAATTAACGCTAAACTAAGCGTTGTTGTAAGATCTTTAAATAGAAGTTGTAGGATTTAAGCATTTTCTAAAATTTTGAATATTTGCCTTAAAATGTATATTAAGGCTGAAATCTTAAAACGAACTATTTTTTTATTTAAGTTGCAAATTTCAACTTTGTACGCTATTCCATTCTGAGATACTTGTCCAAACGCGCGCGCACACATACGCACGCACTCACACACACATACCAATCGCTAGAAACATATTTTTGGTTTCACCGGGTCTATAAACGCTAATTTTTGGTAGGAAAATCGACATGTAAACAATACTTTCCTTCCCTTCCCCTTCATATTGAGAAAGAGAAAGTAAAACTTTAAAAATATTTTTATGTTTTTCTGTTTTTTAAATATTTTTTTTCTTATTTTGAGCGCATAGTACTTTAAAAGGAATGATAAAACGTAAAGATTTAATACAATTTATTCTGTACTAAGTGAATTACTTGATATATTTAATTACTGTACAATACCGAATTTCGTGTAACGATCATGTTATAAGGCCAATAGAATACCGATAGAGTTTGACGTGGTCATTTCCCACTAGTGTTTTGTCGTTGTGAACAGTTTAACATGATCTGCTTAAGATGATAATCTATAACAGCTTTGTTACATGTGTTTTCATTTGTTAAGTCAATTCACGATTACATAAATTTTAGGGTAGCAACTTACGATGACAAAAATTAAATTTCTGTTAATAGGATTGATACTCATCAACATAATGTTTATTACCATTTAATTTATTCGAAGAATAAGTGTTTCTTTAATGAAGTATATACCTGTTTGTAAACTACTGAAAAACACATTTTATTTTGTATATAGTCATTTTCCTCCTTGATCTTTGTCCGTTTTCTTCTATTCCGGTAAATCCTTATTAAAACGGACCTTATTAAATGAACTTCGCTTATAACGAAATCATAAAGAAAAATCTTTCAACTTCTTTCATCTCTGTTAGCCATTTTCAGGAATTTCAACCGTAGCCAATAAAGGATTTGAATAGCATGCTTACAGTTGATAGTTATTTAGATTTCATTTAAATTACTTGTACTGCGTCATAACTTGGCGCAGGACGATTAGTGTCCACTATGCGGTTGTGGAGGTTCCACTAAGTTCACATAAATATATCCAAAAACATCTTTTTGTAAATATAAAACTAACACTAGTAATCACTTTAATATACCAGGCGACAGTATTACTTGAGTAGACAAAATATAAGGTCCGGGAGGTTTATCAGATTCTTGTAGCTGTGACCCTAAATAATAAAAGAAATCCATGCTACCAGTAGCTGTGATGGTCCCATTCGACTACCTGCTTATCACCTCATTATGCCCTAATTGCAGTCAGCAAGCCAGCTAGATTTACTATGCAGTTCTCACATCCTAAATTATCATATATTATCAACATGTTTGTCTTGCGCTTCTGAACTAGAAAATTCAATGGTCATAAAAAATACTCATGCTAAATGGCAAATAAAAATGACGGCCGAGCGTTTTTGCACAAATGTACTTATTTGCTTATCACAAGGCAATCAATACCGATAGAGTTGGAGGTACCTACACCCCATCATATCAAAGACACATAACTAGAAAACATCTTTAACATAAGAAAACTGCTACACAATTTACGTAAAAACTGTTAAAATTGGTAAGTTGTAAATTGGTAGTCGTAAATTTCTTAAACAAATTCTAAAAGACAAACTTTAAAACCAAAATAACAAAGAAACCGCTGCATTTATTGAAAAATTTACGAAATAAAAGTTGTAGGAAATTTGGTTTCATATAGGAATCAATACATTATGTTGTTCTAAAAGAGAGAGAGGTGGTGATAATTTTACCTGTGGTATCAACCGGAGGCCACTCTCGCGCGCTAGTCTAGCATCATTCGGCCGTATTGTCTTGTGTTATTGCTGATAGTTCACCGGGACAATTTGGTGTATATAAGTCTTTCTACCTCTTAAGAGTTTACCAATGAAAGGCAGGTGGAGTGTTAAATTAATTGCACTCGATCTGTTGGTTCCAGGGCTACGAAAATAGTTCTGTTTCATATCACACAGTCAGCCAATTATATGGCTGAACTATTTAAGAACAGAAGAGGTAGAGGTGTAAAAGACACTAGTCCAAGTTATCTCCTCTGAGAGTAATGAATTTCACTATATAGCCAGACCCTGTGGTGAATGAAGTGAAGGTGTCATTTTCAGGGTGAAAAGTGGGTGATTTTCGGAGCACCTGGCATGCTGATAAGCATACTCTTTTGACTCAGTAAGGAAGACAATAGTAAACCACCTCACTCCTCGTTATTACTTAGTAAAACCTCTAGAGGTTCAAACCAGCCTTTCGGCTATTGACCTAAACAACAACATCTCTAAGAGCTAAAGACTGCAGATAAAATCTAGCCAATAACAGTGAAGGTCGGGTAAGAGGTTGCCACTTTGCTTTGTCACAGTTCAGAAATAAATTGGAGGTACCTTAACCTTGACATGAAACGCCCCAAAAATCTTCGTCTCTGTTTGCTGTTAAATTCTTCAACTTGTAGATTAAAATATTTCAAAAATTATATTTTACTGTTTAAGAACTTTGAATCTAAAACTTTTAGTAGATAACGTGAACTACGATACGGTGGTAACACAACGTGGAAACGCAGAGTACGGTTGACGAAAATGAATTGACGTGGCAGTGTTTTCGAAATCACTACGCTCCGACTTCATTTGCAGTAAAATAAAAAATATATATAATATAATATAATAAAAGTGTTAGTGTATAATATACGAGTACAATATATATTTATAGTAAATATATTTATATAGGTAGTATATAAAAAGTATTATAAAAAAATAGTGTTGGATAATTTTTTTGTGAGGTATTTCCTCATTAACTAAATAAAATATCATATAACCAGTTAACCCGTTTTGGTGTGCGCAAATTTACCTAAGTACCACTGGAATAATTTATTTTTTAATTAAAAATTTTGTGTCATTGGTCTGTTTTAAAATAAATAACTTATATCCTAAAATAGTTAATTTTAAAAGTAAAGCGGTATTTTAATTGAAGTTTATAAATAAAATGATTACAAACAAGTTGTCACATGCAGTTAAACGTTAAATGTAGTACTTTAAATTTGTAGAGAACTTTAAATTACACTTGAGTTAATATTTCATTACTAAATTGACAAACAAAAATTAAGAAATACTAAACTGGCAGAAGGATCGACAACGTGTAATAGAGTAAAACGTTTTAAAAATGTTTACTAATGGTTATTAGCGTTTAACGTCGAGTATTTATCAACAGAGAAAGTAACGGAGACGCAATGCATTGGTGTTGACGGCGACAAAGAAGGAGACTTACACACCAAGTCAAAACGGGGGTAAAAAGGAGCTTATTAAATGGTTTGTAACGAGACGAAGATCTCTCCTAGACATATGTCAACAAACGAATAGAATATTTTTTTTTTAAATTCTTTAATATTTCTATCAAAAAAGAAGATGCAGCGATTACCGCTATCAGTGCATCTCTTTTTCTCTTAATGCTATTTTGCTTCATCTCTCGTCCTATAACTTCACCCTATTCTACTTCTGTATAACCTTATTCTTTTTCTTATATTTTCGTCCTCTTTCTTCTTCGTCTCGTAATCTCTTATCCGTTAGATTATGACAGCGTAATGAAAGATTTTCTTTCTCGTCATCCACTTTCTCTCTTTTTCACTGTAGCTTGTAAACCATCTGGCAAGGGCCCATTTATTAAAAAACCCATTCTTTACTCATTCTCAAGAATATGAAGCTTTTCCTGCTGCAACTTACATCCCATTAATTTTTATGTCAAAATAGTCTACTATGAATTAATATTTTTTATATGTTTTATTAAATTTATTTGATGTAGCTAAACAACAAATATGGGTACAAAAGATAACCCTTTCCTGGACAAATCTTTAAAAATTATTTTGTTGATAATATTTCAGTAGTCAGTCATTTTATTCAAGAATGCCTTTTAAAAATTATTTGTGCAATAACTTACTGTTGAAAAAAATTATAATTACACAAGATATTTTGTTTTTTAATCTCATTTTAGCAATTTAATTAAAATAAATACGTTCACAATAATTAACTAATGTAATGTAAAAAGAAATGTACTTTTACCTGTTACTACTGGTGCTAAATTTTTTATAAAATTTTTTTACATAAAATACTGATAAGTAAATACTCTTAATTAAATATAACATTTTGAAGTAGTTAGGGAATACAAAACAGTTTTACAATCAAAACACTTTATTAAACGCTAACAGACATTACCATTGTGAATAAGATAAAGTAAGTGTGGTATATGAACTTAAAAACAAAAGAAAATTTATTTGCGTTTTATTTTTCCGTGCGAACCCTACCTTTCACTTTTAGATAACACTATTAATAATGATTGTAGAAAAGGTTAAAAATGATTCATATTCCGAATCGCATTGCGTAATGTTTCCTTTTACATAACTTGAACTGTGCTTTTTATCAAGAATACAATTACGTTTTGTAGTAATAGGTTACATAATTAATTTTATAAGGTATTTTTTCTTGTTATTATACTGCAAATGAAATGTGATAAAGGTCTAATGGGAAACCTTCGCTTTTGTTATCACTTACAGTAGTCAAAAAAACAATGACTTATTTTAGTAAGTCAGGAACGTTTTTACGCTATTTATGGATTTATTATCTGATTTTATTACAAATATAGTCAAGCCGGTTTTTCTTTTTCTAATTCGGCTGGATACAAAATTTTGTTCGTGTATTATTTCCTTGTTTAGTTTTAACCACATGACTTCAGGTTTCGTTATGTACACACTTCAAATATTTTTCGTTACCGAGAATTTTAAATGTATCCAATATTCATAAAGAAATATTTAAAAAGTATTCTGTAATAGTGCCTGAATTTATAAATTTATTGATTGTACATTTTTTAAAATTAGTTGTAGAGTAATGGATACTAAAAAATTGAAGAAGTTACTTTAATAAGGAGTAAGTAATTTAATGATAAAATTTAATTTGTGATTTGATGCTTTTACCGAATAGTTTTAAAAGTAATGAAGTAAAATTGGTTTATTTATTCAGAATATTTATAGAACTAAAAGAATCTAAAAAATACAATGTAAATTTTTTTCTATCGGTTACATAGAACGTTAGTTGGTAACGTGCTCGCCTCTCATCATGCGTTCTTGGGTTCGAATCCCATTCAAGCACGGAATATTTTCATACGTTACAAAAAATAATTTCATCCTTCACCGTCTGCATTAGCAGTATTTGCAGAACAGTCGGATGTTAAACCAAAACAAAAATCGTCGGTTACAATGATATACTTTAACAAACGATTAAAATGATTTAAAAACACAACCGTAGAAAAGGTAGCATGTAAAATTTCACTTGGCCGTTTCCATGGCGTAGTGACTAGTGCGCTAGCGTACAAAGCAGAAGGTCCCAGGTTCGATTTCCAGCGAGGGCCTGGAAATTTTCACACGTTAAAACCTTCCGTTACATAACCGAACCACACAATCACATAAGTCACAAATTACAAAGTTGCTGATGTGATTTTAATAAAGTAAAAAAAAATATTTACTTGAAAAATAAACTGAACTAAATCCATGTTAAACTAGCTGATTCGTGGCGACGACTTTACGACTAGACCAACCCGGTATCCTTCGTGTAGAGCATAAACAGTGTAGCAAATGAATCGATTTAACGAAAATCATGTTATTTTTTTATAAAATTCCAAAAAAGTGAAAAATTGTACGAATAAACTGCTTTCGGTTAATGCGGTTGATTGATGATAAAACTTTCCGTGTTGGTTATCATCTAAATGGCTTCCGTTTAAGGTTTTTTTGAAACTTGTAATTTAAAATTTAGTTTCTGTTATTACAACAATATAACAATTTTCTAATTATGACGCTAAGGTAGCTTACAAGTGGCCAAGAAGATCCCTTGGCCAGAGGCGTTTTAAACGTATCTGCTGAGTACTCGGTGTCGTCCTATTGCACATTGCTTATGAGTTTAAAATTTCTATTTTGTACAATTTTTCGTTTTTGAGTTATTTTTTTCATAGGTATAGGTTTGCTAATCAGTAAATCATGTTTATTTGGGCTCAGGTTACCTGAAAACGTGTATATCCGGTGAAAACCGTCTTCAAAAACTGACATTAAAATTAAATTTTCCTTACCTAAATTTCATATAAGGTAAAAGAAAGTAAAAATCATTGAAGTATTATGGGATTTGAAAAATAAATTAATTTTAAACTAAATAAAGTTCTTGAAAAAAACTTTTTATTAACCTTTAGAATTAAAGTAAATTAAAACACGAGAGTATTTATTACCAACAATGTTGTCACATAAATATTGACAATGTTTTCGTGAAACTGAACCGTAAGAAAATTGATATAAGAAGATAGAACATTTGTATAATAGTATTAAAATCGGCGCAGAATACTGATGGTAAAATTATAGATTGTAGGGTGTCTAATTTGAATATGCTATAAGAGGAAGGAATGTCCTAATTTGTTGGTTTATAACAGCGTGATGAATGAGTATTGCGTGACGTCACATGAAGAAGACAAATGGGAACAACATTGATAAGGTTGCCGCTTCAGCCTTTTGTGTTCCTATCATAATATGTCGATCTATCAACGCTACTACCATGTATATATATATATATACCATTGTAAAATAACGTCTTAATTTTGTATCCGATATCGAGAAGAGCGGCGTGACTAGGTTAGGAAACGAGATCAATATCTTCCTTCATCGTGAATAATATTTATCTTTACCATACTATGTTACTTAAAATTCAGTACTTAATATTCGAATATTTTTTATGCGATACAATTCACTGAATCATTAAAGCATACTGTTTTGTAATAAACAAAGATTTGCGTCACATTGTGATTGATATTGCAACCGTTCTTCAAAGGTTTTTCTAATAAAAAATGATTTAAATTTCTTTTTTTAGTTTTATTTATTGTGATCGGTAAAATGAATGATAATATATTTTACATTATAAAAATTTTTCTTGAGAAATATATTTTTGAATTTTGATATACAAAATTTACAAAATTTCACAAATTTTACTGAAAAAATCTGATGTTAAACACGCATACAACTTTCTCTTGCCAATGCAAATAATTAACAATATAATTGAACATTAGTAATAAAACCTTAGAAATAAACAAAAAACTAACGTCAATATATGTAAGCTAATGTTAATCATGAGTGAAAGACGCAAATGAAAATCAACTTCAGTTTGGCTTAGAAATACGAAAAATCACTCTTTCACGCTAAACTAGGCTCTGTAGAGAAAAAAGCTTTAAATAAAAGGTGTAGGTCTTTTAATTTTGTATAAAGTTGATTATAAACACTTTTGTCGTAAAACGCATAGTAAGGCTAAATTCTTAAAAGAATCGATTTTTTGCACATTTTTGTGAGAAAAAACAGAAAATCGCTAATTACCGCTAAACTAAGCGTTATACAAAAAAAATTTGTTAAAACGTTGTAGGAACTTAAATTTTTTACAACTTTCATTGTATACATTTTTGCGCTAAAATGCATATTAAAGCTGCAATCTTAAAAAAATCAACAAAAGTTCAACATAAGGGCCAATCAGTAATTTTGTATAGGCTATTTGTGATAAACTGTACGTTTAAATTACTTTATTTTGATTGTTAAATTGATAAGTTGATTAGCACAAGTAGATGTCTGATCTATTTTCGATGAAAACTAAGTCATATTTAGAAACAATATTATAATATTGTCTAACATGTTTGACATTAACACGGTTACAGTCGCATTAATATTTTATTTGGTGTAATTGATATGGCGATATCTGTAAGGACAACATCTGGATTGAGTGTCATAACAGGGGGAGTGCTAGATGAATAGTTGGTGGAGCGGGTGGATATAATATGGAGTTAGTGGTCAAATGATGGACCGGAATAGTAGTGTCATGGGAAGACTTGTCTATACTCCAGGGAAAATCCAAAGCGGTATCATAGCTAGTTATGATTTAACCCCACCATAGCTATACCAACCGTATACCATACATACGCTGTGTTATACTACCCTTGTAACCTACTCAATCTATCCCAGTGCTACGTCCTGCCCTTCCTCTTAAACCAAAGGCAGTTTGTATCAGCAGGATGAGGTCTGCATAATTCACAGTCCACCGGATGCCTATAACTTATAGGGAACGACGGCATGTTATTTTATACGCCCAAGGAAACAGAATATCCTCCGGCCCTTCTGGTGGTAGCCAAACAGGAATTATATTATCAGATGCAATTTGAATATGGCAACAGAGCATATATTACTTGTTTACAGTTTGCATGAAATTGATAAAATGATAGATTTTCCGTTCTTTTTACATTGCAAGCAAAACTATTATACTACTTTAAATAGTATAAATAGCAAGTAAAACTATACTACTTTTGATAATAACATATGGTTACAGAGAGAAGCAATCAGGGAAAGCAAACCAATTTCTGAAATCACGTTCCTGTATTTAGTAAATTTAGAATTAAAAACAAAATTAACATGGTATTGCCGAAATCAACAAAAATTTATAATTTTTTGAAGATTAGGTCGTAACACATTATAGAAATTCATAAATAAATATGAATAGTACTAGGAACAAACTAAAAATGGTCGAGTTTGAAAAATGTAAACGAAATGGTGTTTTAAAACCTTCATATGACAACAAATCTAATCCTTTGTTTTTCATCAGAATACAGTCAACTCTCTCTCATGTGAATTTAACCACCACCAGCAATAACCTTCCCTAGAAAATGACGATAACGGACACAATTTTTTTATTTACAGAGTGGAAAGGTCGTTATGCGTTATAATTCTGGTTTGCAACTTAATAACGGCTGTCAGCGTAAAAATAATTCATTGAAATTTGAAATGAGATACGTATTTGAAAAAATAGACTTTCATTGAAAATTTATTTTGTATAAAAATGAAAGAATATTTTTCACGTAGTGCAGCAAAAATAAAATTATTTGTTAACCTAGTTGCAGTATTTTACTCAGACGTTAATAAAATTAACTTGCGCTCTTATTAAATAAAACTATTTTAATCAAGATAATTTATTATGGACCTATGCTCTACAGGGTGTCTTTAAAAGATATAACCAAACTCCAGTGTGTGATTGTATAACTAAAACAAAGAAAAAAGTTCATATTATAGACATACAGTAGGTTCAAAATGTATAATACTTTGATAAAACCTGTGTGTCTTTACGCGAGAGAGTGCCTTAGAATGACCGGGAAGGCTAGTCTAAGAGAAGCAGAGAAATTTGAGAGAAAATTTCCCGCAAGATTATGGGTTCGAAGATAGACGAACAATATACGTTACAAGGTCGGGAGCGCTATACAAGGAAAAATGAACGATAAATTGAATCGATTAGAAAGAGAAAATAAAAATTTTACGGTTACCTGTATAGATGACAATCGGTTGCCATAACAAATTTTTGAGACCCTAAACAATAGATAACAATAAGTGTCGGATAAATGATTCAAAGAGTAAGGTGTATTGAGAAAACTGGAATAAATCGAGAAACTAAGTGAACCGAACCAGATTCAGATAACTAATTACGCGGACTTTAAGAGGTTTCATGAACTGCAATAACAAAACAACGGGTGGACATAAGAAAGGAGAATAGTCTACAGTGAGCAAATCCTGAGAATGTGGGATGCTATAAGAGCTTCCAGAAACGTCTAAAGAACATCCCGTGATCTTTATTTGAAATTAACCCTTTATGAAAAACTAGGTTCAAAACGCTTTGATAGTGAGTTACGGCTGCAGAAATATTTCGTCTGGAATTCAGTTACTCCGGTGAAATAAAGCCATACTACAATTTTGAAGGCTTAAATTAAGAGACAAAATTAGTAGAATCTTAAGATTTTTAACCTTAAAATTCAATAAGACTACTTCCATAAGTATCTCCTATAGTAATAATAACACATGACTTAGAATACAAAAAAATAGAGATCGAAAATAACACTTTTTCCGTTTAACACTTCGTTAAATGCGCAATTAAGTCACTATTTTTTTTAAAAAATTCACTGCGTAGGAAGTAAAATTCTGAGAAAATTGATTTAATTGTAGTAATTTAAAAATAAAAACAAAATAATGAATTTTAACTTTTACTAATAAGATCAAATTGACATACAATACCCATTATATAGACCGAAACTCTGCCACTGTTGAACATAATAATTGTAAACCTTGAATTAAACACTCCTTTATATACTAACAAATTAAAACACTCTATTTGTTCTTAATACGAAGCGTCACACGGTCGATCAGCTTCCTCATCCCATTTATGGTATGCTTTCATCACATGATTGAACAAATTGTAATCGTTACTTGTCTAGTAAACGAAATAAAAAACAAATAACATAAGTTTCTGTTTTCTATTTATTAAACAATTCCAATAGATAATACCAAAACTACTAACTATAACTGAAAAAGTTTATGTACGAATTTATAAATAAATATTCGTTGATCAACTTTAATTTGTTGTAAAGAAGAACTAATGTCTGCATGAAACAGTTACAGACTTTTATTCAAGCGATCAAGACTACTCATGAATTTGAAAATCTTTACTTACAAGGCGATGCTTCAACGGATTTGTTTGTATGGTAGTCAGGTTTATGTTGCAGCAAAGCCTTCAGTCATTTTACGAATACAGGATTTCTAAAGTAAATTTATGAAACGCATTACAAATTTCCCGAGTCACGTATTTAATGGAACACTACACGCTGAGTTGCGCATTCCTTATGTCAACGACATAATTTATAAAATTTTACCGCAGGTTCAGAGACAGACTTCAAAATCATAATAACCAAAACACCTTAATATGCAACATAAGTTCTCTTAACATACCAGGAACTGCACAAAGACGACTGACACATGATGGAGTACAGACATGGTATTATATTTAACAGAACTTTAATAGTAATTTTTTTTTAACTTTTACGGTCACGAGGGACCACTTAAAAATTAATCGTTAGAATTCTTTTTCTGAGCTGTTTTTTTCTTTGCCCAGTATCTTTCCGGATTTTCAGATCTTACTTTTCTTTCCTCATCTGAATGAACCCTCTTTTCTCTTATTTTAATAGTAATTACATACGAGTATATACAACTCGTATATATACGTATATACTCGTAGAATATACAATAAAAACCTAACATATATTTAATTATCTGTAGCACTATCACTGGGTGGTGTCCTCCTAAAAGCCATTTACGCGGTTTTTTTTTCAATTAATTAATACACACTGTGAACATTTTGTTGGCTGTTTTTTATACAGTTGTAAAATATAATATGTTAACAAAATCATGTTTGTGTATAATAGATGAACTGAATTTCATAGTACATCTTCTGCTAAGTGTTATCTAGTGTTCCTATGATAAATTCCGGGTAAGGAAGTCCATTAAAAATATCTAATTTTCTAAATGAATTAAAACTATTAAATAATTTTAAATAAAGTTTACTCGTTTAAAAATTTCTGTTAAATGTTCCGATAACTATGGTTTCATTTAATTAGTGGCAGTTCCATTCATTCTAAATCACGTAACGTAGCTTTGCAAAGTGTTCCCGTATTTACATGGTTCAGTAGTGGTTTGTAGTGCAAGAAATACATTCATTCTCTTAAAAGACTTTATGATAGAAGAGGAAGTTTGGTCTATATCTCTATTACTTACGGCCAGGAGAATGTTTACTTGCATTATGGGTAACATCCTGAGTAGCTAAGTGCGATGGGCTTCCCTCTAATTGCATGGAAACATATCTGTGCCTTGTAATACTACCCCTTTAACATCTTAACAGTTGCCACCACTCCTCTTTGCCGATATACAAGCTCTACGAAGGGATGAAGAAAGGTAAACCGAACTGGCACAGTAGAGAATAGACAGTGTATCGCAGTGCACACTGCAATCAATGGCAGCTAAGAGGAAAGTTGTGGACCTCACCGAAAGTTGAAACACACAAGTTTACCTTGGCAAAACTTTTCCAACACTCCTAATAATATCCGTCCAGTTAAAAAGTACGTTGAAAGGAAATAAGTTAAACTTTCGCCTTTTAAATTGTTACGTAATAAGAAGGACTTCAAGAAAGATCTTACAAATGATAAAACTTTTAACACGTATTTTATACTCATTTTTTGTACTAGTAAGATTTTTTAGACTTATGTTTTGTGTTTTATTAAAACCGTTTGATAATATAAAAGCACTGGTACAAATTTATTAGTAATAATAAACTAAAAGTTTACATTAACCTTGGCCTCTCATTTAAGTCTCTGAAAAAATTTCTTCTTTTAAATTAATAGATAGAAGAAACCATTCGGTGATGGAAAGTTAATTGGCTAAGAAATATGAGGCGAGAAGTTTGTCAACTTAAAACTATGTTAGGAAGATCAGTAGACACTGAATATATCAAAAATCAAGCTGAATGATTTAAAAAGGATGATTTTTTGATATGAGTTATCAATAAATTTATTAAGACACTAAAATACTAGTAAAATATCAATTGGAGTAAAATATAATGTGAGTGATCTGCCATGTCATAGGACAAATAAACCACGTCATCATGTTAAGGCAAATCATCAAGCCAGTTCGTTCAATCAGTTTGAAATAAAACGATTAAAACTTTTTGATACTTCTGTTGTATCAAACGATTAATTGCAATTATAGTATAAAACCGCATTTGAGTAAGCCCGTCTATTTCTCCTGGCTAGCTAGGAGCGCCCCAGCGGCTCCTGAGGCGCCTGTAGCTACTTTTACATTTCTGTCTTGTAAGAAAATAATTTTATTCCTCTACAAAAAATTTCGAGGGAAAAACTAATGATAACATTTATCCTTTATTTAATATACCTCACTTATTACAGATTACCTACCATTAAGTTGGTTAAAACCTCTAGCTGTCACTAACACCTTTTGTCAATGTCTACACCATACAAATTTTATAGACAATATTTCTTTGACATTCAAAGTGGTAACAAGTAAAAAAAATTCCTTCTATGTTTATGATTCCTAAGATTCTGAAAGTTTTACCTCCATTTCCGTGAAATTACACTCAATATTATCTATTCAGCGTTATCGTAAGTCTCTTATGATTTTCCCATTTCAGTAGCTTTCTTAAATACTGTTTTATACCGTCTTGTTTACATTCTCAGAACATTATTTAATCATCTTGTAATGTTTATTTTTTGTATTCGGGTGGTTTACGATTTATTTAACTTTTCGTATAGCTTTTCTCATTCTAGATTCTTGAGACTCGTGCCTTTGTGCTTTTTTTTCAAGCAATCTATTATTTTATTTTTCTAATTTACTTAAAGGTGCATTGACGCTTTGGTTATTTTTGACTACCACGCGTTTTGACACGCATTCGGTAAATTTTAACTACAGTTTAACCTACAATTATCTATAATTAATCTACTACGTCCCGTCCTTAGTTGGGGATTGAACCTGGGACTTCCGCTTACCATTGTGCTACAATCTAGCTTTTACAACCCGGCTATGTAGGTGGTAACGAAACATTTCATTTTCAAAGTTTAGTAAATAAGTTAACGTTTTATTTAACATATAATTTGATTGCAATGAAAAATTGTTAACAATAAAAGTTTATTGTCTTATTAGAATTCTTCTTATCAATGGCAGATAATCTAACAAAATTCATATTATGATAGGTCAAAATTATAAAAAGATGATCCAAAAGAAAATTACTTTACAAATAGAAATTTTGTTGACGAAAGATAAAAAATTCTTATGATAAATTTCTTAAAACTTTAAGGGAAGACATGAATCGTAAACAAAATATCAGCTTTCATTTTTCAATATAAATGCTAATTTACGGGGAAAAAAATACCAACAAGCCGTCAGGTCTGGAATTATAATAAGTTACATTTAGCTTGAATATAATCTATTAATGGATCATAAGCTAAAATTATAAAGTTTAAGACAATTTTCTGTAACTACTTTAACTTGAGCTGTAGCTGTAATTTAAAAAGGAAACTACTATACCTAAAAATTAATTGTTTTTTTTTTTGTTAATTGTTGTCTTTTGCTTTCATTAATTAAAATATTGTTGATGATTTTTATATAATTTTTCCGTATAGGGCCAATTTTATACCACGGGAGGTGTCTTTAGACGTTTCTAGAACCTCCTTTTGCAGCGCCCTTTCTCAGTATTCGCTCACTATAGGCTTTTCTTCTTTCTTATGTCCACCCGGTGTTCTGTTATTGCTTCTCAAGGAAGCCATTAAAGTCCGTAATTAATAATTTATCTAAATTTGGTTCAGTTCATTAAGTTTTCTTGGTGTATTCCGGTTTTCTCAATGTACTTTCTGACTTCTTTGGACTATAACACTAAGTCTATTGTTTAGTGTCATAAAAAATTCTTTAAATTTATTTATTTATTTATTTATTTTTATTTAAAATTTATTTATTTTTATTTTGTTTAAGTCTATTTTCTAAGTCTATTGTTTAGTGTCATAACAATTTATTTTGTGAACCGTTCGTCATCCATTGTATACAGGTGTCAGTTAAATTTTAGCATTCTTTCTAATCCCTCATTTTCCTTGCACAGTTCTTTTCCGACCTCGTAACCTATAATGTCCATCTACATTATCGGACGCATTATCTGTGAAGGATCTTTCTCTCAAATGTCTTTGGTTCTCTTAGACCAGCCTTCCCGAACATTTTAAAGCACTCACTTGCGTACAGACTCACAGAATTGTTTGTATACATATATGTGTATGAACCTAATATTATAATCGTTTTGTTCGTACGAAAATGAGTAGCTACGTTTTAAATGGAATTTCTCTAGTCTAACAGAACATGTAATCTTACTATATTACTGTGTTTTGTTGATCCAAAAATATGGGATATTTATATACAAAATATATATGACATATATTGTTATGTCCAGATTGGTTTTATAAAGTGATACAATTTCCACTTCTTCGATAAAGGGAAAAGTAGTGTCTGCCAATTTATTATGTAGCCGCATTTTATCTTGTGTGTGATTGTTTGTCATTCTAGTGAAATTTCAGTTATACATGCATTAGAATTAGTTAATATCTATGACACACTTGACAGCCATCCCAAGTTAGAGGAATACCGCTAGCATTTATGTTTAGAATTTAGAACGTTGTTTTATATTACAGTCAGTGATATTTTTGATGGTGTTTTTAAATAATTATAGTGTAAAATGTTCATAATAAACACGTAGGGATTGACTACGGTAAACAAAGAAGTCGTCTATGTTACTCTTGTGTATCCAAATAAACTTTGTCAGGTAAAATTGCATTAAAAATTTATTAACTTTTTTCTGAATTATTTTCGGACGTAATTATACATTGTGTCAAATAGATGTTATACTAACTAGTTTTGTAGTAATTCTATTTTGTTTAACTTTCTAGTTTACACAAACAAAAACCAAAATGTTCGTATGTATTACATCAAAGAGACAGCTCTAACTGGTATAGTATTCTAGATTAGCCTATAAAAAGACTGATTTAACTATGTAAATAGCTGTACCAGATTATTCGTTTAAAGAACTATAACGTTAATACTTGAACTACTTTCTGTTCCAATTCGTTTTGTTTATTTAGTGTCGTATTAAGTCTTGACTAAATAACCTTTTCTTTCATCTCAAAACTATTTTTATGACTAATATATCTAATTTTAAATTAGTACCAGAAGCTTCTGTCGTAAACAAAGTTAAGTGGTTAAAAGAAAGAGATAACATTTAAATGATTTTATGACCGTATTAAAAAGTATTTGGTACTCATCCATTAGGTGAACCCCACTCCGATTTCCGCTGATTTTTCCCACTTCTACACTGTACAAAGGAACGGAACGATTAAATTAACCTGTATATTTCGGTTATTTCACTAACGAAAACTGAAGTCTTACGTATTTTTCATTGTTGAAACCCTACTAATTATTAATATTTGTACATAAATTCGGAACACCGTAATAATTACAAAAAGAAAATTTTTTTTTTTCAGTGTTACGGAACACTTAATTAATTTAATTCAAAACACACTATAAGTAATATAACAGATAATTTGACATAATTATAAATGAACAATAAAAATAGATAAGTTCATATAAGTTATTTGAAAAACTTAACGTAGTGGTTTTTTTTTTGTTATCAGTCTCTCGACTGGTGCGGGTTTTTGGTTGGTAGGCGGTTGCGGCCTCCTTGGGGCTGGATGAGGACGCCTCAATTGAGTCCAACACTACTTCCCTCTTCATGAGGGAGTGAACATGAGTTTTCCTCGCCGCCTCGGATAAAAAAAAGAAAAGTCTCTCGACTGGTTTGACGCAGTTCTCTAAGCTGTCTAGCTTGCGCAAGTCGTTTCATATCTACATACTTGTAACACCCCACATCTTTTGTAATTTGCTTTAAATATCTAACCTTTGCCTTCCACTACAATTAACTATCCCAATATTACCCTCCATTATTGGTAGAGCAATACCTGGGGTGTCTTAAGATATGTCCCACTACCACTACACAGGGAAGATGTTTTCACATACTTCTTTCATCCACTCGTCTCAGAACTTCTACATTTCTTATTTTGTCCACCCACCTAATCTTTATCATTTTCCTGTAACACCACATTTCAAAAGGTTCTATCCCCTTCCTTTTTACAGCTCATATCACCCACAATTCACTCCCGTATAATGCTTCACTCCAAACGTAGCGTTTTAAGAAAGTTTTCCTAATCTGTAAATCAATATTTGTAGTCAGTAAGCTGTTCACTCCAAACGTAGCGTTTTAAGAAAGTTTTCCTAATCTGTAAATCAATATTTGTAGTCAGTAAGCTGTTTTTCATTTCGAAGGCCCTTCTAGCTTGAACAATCCTACTTTTGATGTCACTTGTGCTCTTACCTAATATAGTAAGTATATAGCTTTAAAAAGAATTTTAAATTAATAAATTTGCAAACAGAATTCGAAAACAGCGACCTGATTAGGTTTAACAGAACTGACTTGGTAAATTTTAAATTATAAAATAATTAGATACAATCGTGTCTGTAATTGTCATGACATACACAGATGGTTTATATCTCTGAAAAATAAATGTAATAAATAAATGAATTTCGTAACTTTAAGTGTTGTGATGAGCTGACGTTGTGGTAAACACACGAAACTATTTCTCAATTCGTACGTCTTCTTACCTATTCTTTGACCGTTTTTGACCGTCTGGTGGTTTTAATCATTTTTTTTATCATAAAAAAAAAAAATCTGGTGTGAAACACTCACACAACTTTCTCTTGCCAATATAAATAATTAACAATAAACCTAATATTAGTAATGAAACATTAGAAATAAACAAAAAACTAACCTCAATAAAGATAACCTAATTTTAATCATGAGTGAAAGACGCAAAATGAAAATCAACCTCAGTTTGGCTTAAAAATACAGAAAATCACTCTTTCACGCTAAACTAGGCTCTGTAGAGAAAAATGTTCTAAATAAAAGTTGTAGATCTTTTAATTTTCTATAAATTTGATTATATACACTTTTATTATAAAACGCATACTAAGGCCGAAATCTTAAAAAAATCGATTTTTCTCACGTTTTCGTTAGAAAAAAAACAGAAAATTGCTAATTACTGCTAAACTAAGGGTTATACAAAAAAATGTTTGAAATAAAAGTTGTAGGTTTTTAAATTCTCTACAACTTTTATTATATAAATTTTTTCGCTAAATTGCATATTAAAGCCGTAATCTTAAAAAAACTTTGTTTTTACGTGAAAACAGCCTCACCCAGAATTTCAGCAAACATGACACCTATCCTATCTTGTAGAGAATAAAAAATTGAGTAAATCAAGCGATTTTAAAAAAAATCGTAGGACCAGTTTTTGAGAAAATTGCAAAAAAGTGAAAAATTACACGAATAAACTACTACTTCCGGTTGACCGATTTTGATGAAAATGTTCGTGTCGGGTCCGGTAGTTGTATGTAACTTAAGTTTCAAGTTTCAGGTTCGTACGATGTTCCGTTCTTGAGATATTCTGTTCACATACACACACACACACACACACACACACACACACACACACACACACACACACACACACACACAGACCAATCGCCAAAAACATGTTTTTTGGGTTCAGGGGGTCTGAAAACGTATAGATCCGGTTGAAAACTCGATTTCGAAAAATCGACATGAAAACAATACTTTCCTTCCTATATATTCATATAGGCAAGAGAAAGTAAAAACATTAAACGGTAGATATAATGCAATAATTTTAACCAATTAGCCCAATAAATATACACATATCCTATATTATGTTGTTTTCCGAGTATAAATAACAGATATCCGTATTCGATTCACTTCCTGATCAATAATCCGACAATTAAACGGAACAAAATCTGGAATAGGAGAGACGTCCAGATAATGGAAAAGTACCAAATATTTAACAAATATTTACAATTTTTATTGCCGTAGCTGTCAATTTAGTAGAAGCGCTTTAAAGTGGGTGAGAGTTATGCTATCCATCTTACACATGAACGTGTGCAACAAAACAAACAAAATTTTTTGTTGAAGTTTTTTTGAAAAGTTCAAGGAGTTATAATGCTTATAAAAGTATGTTTTTGATTTCACAATTAAATTTATTTTTAACTTGAAATGGATAGTCCAGTTATTACGATTAGAACAAATAGGCTAATTGAAATTTTATTCATTTCTATTATTTTTTTTAAATAAAATTTTTCTTTAACTGTATTTTCGATTTACGTTGTTACGTAACCTTGTCGTTCATATAACTTTTTTGTACCAGATTTGTTGGTCCTTGACTAGAAAATATTTTAAAAAATTATACAATTAAAATTTCAGTTATTATTGTTTATTGGTTTACCTTAACCATTAATACGAATGAACTTGGTTGTTTCAATGGACAATCATTAACTTTCTCACTCCATAATAAGGGCATTTTATTTTGATGACCTATAACTTATGCCGGACGTATAAAGTTTTCATGCCCGAGTCCGGGAATCAATGATGCGACATTCCGGTTGCAGTATGATCATTATCTTCAAGTTATGTTGAATAGAGCCGTTTAGCCGATATGTGGGAAAATTCTTATTCATATAGGACCAATTAAATTTCTCGTAGAGTAAGTAAATTAGCATTCTGGGAGCCTATTTTGGAGCCTTCCACTCTCAGAGGATTGGTCCACTTCATGCTTTTCTCATTTCCTTCGTTCATCCAATGTTCTGCTTCCACTCTTCGTAGAAGCCTTTCAAGTCAGTAATCAATTGTCTGAATTGGTTTGGTCTATTATGTTTGATCAGTTTGTTTCTGTTTTGTATACATACATATTGTTTTTGACTTCTTTAAAGCATTTATCTGACACCTCAGGACAATTATTTAGTGTTTCATACTATACAGGTGTCTGTAGTCTTTTTTTGATTTCATACTATTTCTATGCCGGTCCATCATTAGTGTTTTGACCACTGTAGGCAGTATGGACTCTGTAGGATCTACTTCTGCTGCCAGGAGATAGCGCAGACAGAAAACTTCTCACGGCGCTTGTTGGCGTTGTGGTCAGCGCATCTGGCTTATACGCTGGGGTCCCGGTTAAATTTTATTTCCTGGCATATTTTCATCACTCATTTTTGTATATCATCATTCTCCACCACCTGCATTGGCATAAATTACAAAACAGTCAGACGTAAAACCAAAAAGAAAAAGCATATGGTGGACTTGGCTAGTAGTTGAGGCAGTCAGTTCAATATAGTCAGTTTTAATTTTCTTCACGAGAGGGTCGACATTGAGATAGCTTATAACATTCATCATTGAGTATTCTCTGTTTTTGCTCTCCACAACTGACCCCTCCCCAAACCCTTTGTTTAACTAGCGACTACTCCTCTTTGAGGGAGCGGTAAACGGTGTTCGCCACGTCAGCGACCGCTCCTATTTTTATAGGTAGCGGTAGAGACGGTACTCGCCTAGCCAGTGACCACTCCTCCCCGCAGCAGAAGCAAAGATTACCTCTAGTTCGTTCCCTTTTGGAAAAAGCAGATACGTCGGTGGATGCCCTGCCGCTCCCGTCCAAAGAAGAACGCTACCTACTCAACCGACGAGAGCCCAGTGTAACATGTTTTTCTGATCATTTCCTTTAATTGTTTGTTAAAAGTTACTACTTTTTCTTAGTACAAGTGTACTGCCTGTCAACTATAGTCATATTAATTATAAACTAGAGAATCTTTCTGTGAATTTTTTTTACTTCTCTTAGACCAGCGTTTCCGGTTATTCTAAGGCGTTCACTCAGGTACGCACACTCAGGTCCTATCAGTGTTATGGTTTTTAATCTTTTCTTGTCTCTACAGTGCTTCATATACCAAATTGTGATTCAAAAATCTCTGTTATTTGAATTAATAATTAATCATAACTTATTTGTCAGCGCAACTAATTTTTTACTATAGATCCCTTGCTTGAATTTCGGCAACAGTTTAAAAACACCCAATATTATTTTTTTCTGACTATTTCTATTACAAAAGGCTATAAATTATTGTTGATAACTATAGACATGTAAAAGCCAGTAAAATCTAACGAAAACGTTTTCTTAAAAATGAAAAGAGTATTGCAACGAAAATTTTCATTGATGATACTTTAATATGCTCAACTTTAGAAGGTTGTCTTGTTATTCGGGAATGTTGTGGAAACAAGCACAGTTACTTTGCGTTATGCTACAGAACTGCTGTTTTTCCTGAAGAACGTAAGTGAATTAGCTGATATCCTATTAAAAAAAACTTTTTTTTATGTTATTTTCTTCATCTTTATATATATTTTTTAACGTTTCCAACAAGGTATAATTAATGGCATTCAATCAAATATATTTTAATGGAGAAAAGCGGTTTCTATACCAGTTATCCTATAAAGATCCTTTAACCTAAAAACTTTACTAATTTTAAGAGTAATAAAAAACTTTTTCCCTTTTCTTTAGACGCTAATTATAATGCCAAGCTTTCTTCTATGAACCACACAGCTAGCTGGTATACTGGACATTATCCGTAACGATACTTATTCAAGTCTACTCATCTCGTGAAATAACCGCTGACTTTAACGGTACTTTGTTCAACAAAAATATAATAAAACGCACTATAAAATGAAATTATGTTCTCGCTATATTCACGGAACCTCATCCTTTTACATACCATCCATTTTTGTAAGTAATTTAATGTTTATAATGATATAACAAAATTGCTTTAGTAGAAAATTTAAAAAATTGTCAATTAATAAAAACATTAATTCTATTAACTATTAAAACACATGTTGTTTTTTCATTTTATTTGTCTTTAATTACAACTTTGCGATTTTGCACTATCACTAAATAATCGTATAATGTATTTTTAAACATTATATTAGACGTTAAAGGAGTACACCACTCATTAGTAGGATTCCCGCAGTTAATTACTAAAATCAGTCTTTCCATGTGTCAACAATATTAAGATTATTTAATTAACAATAATATTTTTTTTCTTTTTTAATGTGTAATATAGACTATGAAACTAAGTTATCCCAAGTCTCTGTTCCACCTCCTGTTGAGCCGACGTTACGGATTGGCTAATAAATGGGATAACTTACATCGCAAATCAATGATATGGCGTTGTTTGACAAAAACAAATTTAGTACACTTATTTTTTCATGGAGGTATTTTTTTATAAATGATTTTTTCCATAAAATTTTTATTGTTTATAATTTGTTACATGAAAACGTTATGAGTAAATAATATATGTTAAATAATTTATGTATATTTATTTATATATACATCTTTTTTGAAAATTGTCTGTACTTAAACAAAACATAAAATTTGAGTTTTTGTATGTATTAAAAATTTAGGTTGATAATTTAAATCTTTATGAATGTAGGAAACTTACTTGTCTTCGTCTGCCTTTCAATATTATTCTCGTTTCATAGTTACGTTAGCATTCCGTGTCTATCATTTGTCGAGGTGTAATCCAAGGTAACGAACAACCTCTGTCGGTTTAATACTACTATTTACTTGAATAAAGAGAGAAGAGCACATTTATTATGTAAATGTAATGTACAGTTTATGTCAATGTTAATTTAAATACGACAGTTAGTGTACCACGTCTCTAAAGCTATAAATTAATTAATTTGTTTTATGTGCATAAATATGAATGTTCTATATTTTTCAAATTATATCTTAATAACGTAAGTTATATACATAACATCCGCATATATGAAAAAGATGATTTATATAAAAGTATATTATAAAAACTAGAAATCCGTAACTAGAATAAACAACATAAGAAAAATATTCTTTGCTACGTGATAACACGGAAGTCGCATAATATTATATGTGGTTTATAATATATATGTATACAAAAATATAATAAGAATAAGTTTTAAGAAATAGATGAAGGAGGCAGTGAACAAGTGAGTAGGAGCTCTTCATATACTTTCAGCAACCCCTTCTAATAACTAAAACAAACCCTTAAAGTAGGGTTAAGAAACCTCCCTCTCTCTCGGTTCACAGCTTCATTACTGGATCTGGTAAACTCATAACCTTGTAACAGCTTTATCTTAATGCACTGACTTGAACACCGCATACACATCACTTGTATATTTTACTCTTTTTAACTATTTTACTTGTTCTACGGTATATGAAAAGCCTATTTACGCTATGGAGTTACTCTCTTGAGCTTCTAAAACTTCTTCTACCTAACACATCATATGCTTAGTCATCTTTCTTAGAAAAGAAGTAATCTACATTTTCTTATATCTTACTATGTAAAGTTTTTCACTCCTATTTATAATCTTTACAATTCAGGGCACTCGTATTATGGTTGTATATGTATTCTTTCGCTATGAGATGGTTTAACGCTTCTTTCCTACATTTTCATTAAGTTCATAAACTGAGTAAATACTTTAGTTGAATGGTCATACGAATTTTAAAAATTAGTGATCATTTATAAACAGCATTATTTATACACACGATATTAAAAAAAGTATTATAACTTACTTTAATACAATTTCATGAAGTAAATTAAAATATTATTTTTCTTTTGTAAAACTAAGCCTAGCTTTTTCGGGATCTTACTATAATAAGTAATAAACAAGCTTTCTTAAAATTAAATCAAATATTTATTCACAAAATTATGAATTACAATTACTTATTTTGCTGAGATTACTGAAAATTTACAAACAAATTACATAAATTAATTACAAAACTTAAAGCTTAAACTAACTTAACTAACAAAACCAAAATTATTTATACTAACTTAAACCTGCTTATTCTAAAGCTCTCACGTACAGACACGTAGGTTTTATCAGTGTTGTAATGTCAGATATTAGCTTGTCAATAGTGTCATTGATCAATAAAATTATACTGTATAAGAAAACAAAACAAATTATTTTATTAATCAGTATTCTGGTGTTTTAAATAAAATATCCACTGCAACAGTGCTTTTAGTAATGTATTTAATTAACTGTATAATTCATTAACATTTGTATAAATTGAAAAACATGTAATATTTATAATTCAATTAGTTACAAAAACCAAATCAATTCATTATGTGGGGTCTTCATATGAGAAAGAACATACCGACGTTTTAATTACATACATCTAACCATATTCATGCAGACAACAGAATAATTAAATCATATTTACATTATTTATTGTTTAAGATGATTTGTTAATTGAAGTAATAAGAGGGTTATAATTGCAAGCTTAATGAAGTTAGAATTATGCATGTCCACGTGTGAGGCCTCTGTTAATAGAGTCAAATGGCCAGCCTCCGAGATGACGTCGATACCACTATGAATATTCCAACCTCATCTAATACACCCTCGTAAGTAATTATGAAAAATAAACGTTGCGCCTTTGTATAATATGCTTGTACGCTATACATTTTCATTATGAAATTAATAGTGTTGGCTAACAACTAGTAATAAGGTTTACTCATTAACAAATTAACTACAAAAATGTAATCAAATAACGTGACCCCGTATCGAAAATGACTTAATTAGTTAAAAAGTTCTAGGTAAAAAATTGAAACAAACAAATATGGCAATTTTTAATATGAACCGCAGTATTGTGAATTCACAAAACTACAGAATGAATGAAAATGATCTAATATTTGAAAAATAAGAAATGCAAATAAACATGTGGTTAATATTCCATTACGTAAATCTGGTTTATGATGAATTAAAAATTATATCTGTCATCTTGAATATAAATATAATTATTATTCTTTTTCCAAACAAGACTACGCGTATGCCTGTTCCGAACTCACATACATTTGTATTCATCTTTTCTCAGGTTAACGTCTTTTTTCCCTTTTGGACAATATCATCGGAATTGCAGAGGTATTGCTTGTATATAAATCGTTTTCATATGCTGTCTTAGTTTATCATGTTATTCCTCCAACAGTTCATTTAAGTTATAGATAGCATATTTTCATATCTTATTTTTGTTTTTCGAAAAAATTGATCTGCTTTCTGGGTTTTCCGTTCATGTTATTTCATTGTTGTCACTTCCATACATAATAATTAGACTTGCCACAACTTTACGAAATTAAGTTTTGAATTTTTCCTAACTCTATTTCCCAAATTCTGCGAATAGTTCAACATTCTTTTGAAATTTGTTCACTCCGCATCTAAATCAGAATTTAATCCAATAATTTTTTTATAACTGCATCCAGGATGGATTTGAATACATTTGAAAGAAAATACGAAGTTGAATATGCGATACATGATTTCGATTTAAAATGTCTATTGAAAATCAGTGATGAAGTTTACTTCATAAGTTTCTTATCTTAAATATATTGAGAAGTCTGGTGAACCCTATACATTGTGGTGTTAATGTAGACACATTTATCTCTGAAACTATTTGAGATAAACCTAATTACATGTAATCTTAATTAAAAACTTCAAATTTGTTTTTATCTTTAATATAATACCTATAATATCATTTTTGGATTTTTCCCATATTAATTTTTTAAGATATTTTTATAAGCTGGTCTCTATAGCTGAGAAAAGAACACTACATATTTTTTCACCTAGAAGTTACTTTTTATAATTATTTTTTATTATCTAGCTATCTGAATTAATGTATTAATTTAGAAGTTTCATTACTACCTTTTATGATCCTAAAGAGATTTTCTTAAAGGTCACTTTGACTAAATTTTATCATGAAACTTTAAGAATATATAGTACCCAAAGATCCAGACGAAATAGCAATATCTAAACGTAGTTTTTTAGTGTTATATCTTCTTGTAGCTTTTTAACAGCCCATCATTGCCCATTGTTGGATATAGGCCTAATGTAAGATGGGAAAGTTCATACTTAACTCCTGAGTGGCTAGAGATAATTAAATTCACGATAGTGAATAGCAAAAACGATTTTTGTTAACTCTAATAAGTAAATCAATCAAAATAGGTTATATTTTTCATGATGCAACAAAAAACACAAAATTGAAACCCATGAAGTACCTAATATTATAGGAATATCTGAAAAATTGTGAACAAGACGTTCCAAGGGATATTATTTTTTTATATAGTTCAGAAATTAAATTTTTAAAATTTACGTTTAAACATGTTATGTTTCATATTTTGTGAAATTAAATATTAAGATATTATTTTATAAACTAATTTTCTTCGTATAAGAAGTTATAAAGCTAGGTATGTTTTCCTTTTTGAATGAATGTTATTATGGAGCAAAAGTCAAGTCGGGAGGGTGTCAAACTTAGTAGCTTGTCTTGTTAACGAAAAACCCCTACAAGAAGTGTGTATCTACTTAGTACTATACACGTAAACCTAGAGGGGTTAGGTTGGCCTAATGCCATCTATCACAAATCAACCGGGATTTACTTTTTCCCATGGTATCTCAAGTTGAAAGGGTACCAAGTACTATCTCATCGTCGTCTACCTTCTTTTATTTCACGTTCCCTTGTCACTTACTTGTCAGACTTTCTTCTTAATATTACACACTAAACCGTATGAAGTAATATCAGCTGCACAATTTTAATAATTATGTATTGTCACATTTTTCAGAATATATTTTAAAAGAAGTATTCTTTATTAAAACGGCTTGAACCTGATGACATCAATTTGACACTAATGCGTCGTGTATTAGTCTATCTAATAAATCTATCGTTAGAAAATAATTTAGAAATATTATAACAATAAGACGTATTCTTTAAAAAAACGTCAAATTAAAAGTTTTCATTAATATCAGAAAAATAATTTTTTAATACCAAATGAAATTACTTTTATTTTTTGTTAACCTTCTCCAGCAAACACTTAATGAATATAGGTGATAGTTCACAACCCTGTCTAACACCAGTTTTAATTTAAAACTCTTAGGAGATTTCTTCAGCACAATATATTAATGCGGGTTGCTGAATTTAAAATCGAGTAAAATATTTTACTTAAAAGCTTGAGTCAGTTTATATTTTATTATTATACTAGATCCGTAAAAATATTACAAAGTAAACTAATATTGGAAATTGATATCCAATTTATTCAAATTCCTGAATTAACGATAAACTGAAGTACTTATTATGACATTTCAGTGGGAGATTTTATTTAACTCAAGGAATGAAATCGTGCACAAATACACATGCACAAAAACGTTTCTTTTGAGCACTCAGCCTACTTTTGTACACAACTCGTCAAAATTCTAAAAAAATGAAATTCTGACCATTACCTCATCCACCGTATTCTTTGTTTTCGAACTCATCAACATTTTTGTCATCTGCTGCAGACTCCAATTTTGTTACATAACTATCAATCTCTTGGGTGTTAAAGACCTTTTAGCGGAGTTAATTTTTGCTGTTTACAATTATTCTACTGCATCCACTTCATCCGTTTCCTTAGAGTACTGACTCTAATGAAATATACTATGTTATAACTCTAGAAAGTTTTTCTCTATCGGGAACCATCCCAAAAATTTGGTCCAACCTTTAGTATGTTTTAACCATGAGTATTTCCTTCGGCAATGTTTGCGCTGACCAACCTATTTCATTGATAGCAAGTCTAAGAAGTGCACAATTATCAGCCATGTATAAGAGATTTTTCTTCAAGTGTGATTGATTTGTTTGTTTTGAGGCAATGGCGTTTGCGTTTTTGTTTTTTTTTTTTTAAATAAATTCATCATACGAAATGTTTTGTTTCTCCGTAATCCAGTCCAGATTTTCTATCCCTTGAATTTGATTCGTCTGAATTATCTAAGTTTTTCTCTATATTATCTTAGTTGTTTGACAATTTTCGTCACTATCACTGATGAATAATTTCCGTTTTTATCACAAAATTTAATACCTTATAGTAAGGGTACCTTACTATAAGTACCTTAGTAAGGGGTATAGTAAGGGTATTACCTTATAGTAATGGTGTTAATATAATAATAAATAAATAAATGACATTGTTTATATTAAAAGAAAAAATGAAGGAAATTCTATTGATGGATAGTCTAGTTCCTAGTAAAGTTGGTGCTTCAGTTTATATCAGTATTAGCTACCCGTTCTGGCTGCAACTGGGTATAATTTTGTTTTATTTCAATAAGTTTTGAATTAGGGTTATAAACAAATCAAAAATAAGATTTACAGATTTAGAAAAATCCGATGTATAGATTTGGATACCTCCACCTAGTTCAGCCCTTTACCTTATCTGGAACTTAATAAAAACATTGGTTTAAGGGTTTTAAACCGTTTACAAACCCTTTTTGGTACATTTTTTAATCGTTAAGAGACCCGTACGTAAAATTTCCACTACGTGTTTCAGCAATCTAGCTCGCTTGTAATTGAGTAAACTAAAAATATTAGTTCAATGGTTGAACACCCTTTACAACCCCTTAACAGTAAAATTTCTAAATCGTTTATATTTAACATTTCTACTTACCCCAAAAGGAATATTCCTTCCAAATTTCAGTTTTTTAGCTATTGTGCAAGTGGGAGAATTAATGAGTAGTGTGGAGGTTAGTCAATTAGTGAAGGTTTCCCATTTATATAAATGCATTAATCATGAGCTCAGGAACGAAATGTAACAATAAAAATATGCTGGTGACTATTATAATATTACATTATTGTAATTAGCAATCGGATGCTAGTCACCAAGTTATTCTTGAAATTTTAGCTTATAAGAGTGTTCTGGTGATTTTAAAATTCATATTTTAACAATAAATTCGTAATTTTATATTATTCTATTACAAAATTTAACACGTTTCCATTTTTTTAAGCTTTAACTGAGTAACATTAGTGGGCGTAATTTTATAGAACCATTTGAGTGGGTTGTATAAAAGTCATCACTGATTTTAATTAACTGTTTTTAAAATTGACATTTTTTCTTCAATACAAAACATAATAATGAGATACTATATTTTTCACAAAGGGGTTTCCAATAATAATTTATCAATACGACGCTGACAACAAAGGGGATGATGAATTCTATAAGGAATTTCTTAGTAAAGCCTTATTATTCTTTAGAGATGAGTGATGGTTATTTATTTAATTTTATTAGTTTTTTTGGATATGAAGTAGCATCACATCTTGCTTACGAACAGATAAATTGTTAAAAAAATATTCAAAGCTCAATAACGCTTCTTTAGTTCCCAATGTTATTATCGTTGGACGGTTAATGAACCCGACAGATTAGTGTTTGTAATCGTTCATGACAACTAAGTGAACAGAACATTTAAAATGAAATACTGTAACATTTAGTTGTAATATAATTATGACCCACCGGTTTCGTCTAGAAGTAAAGTCATCACCGCGATTGAGCTGTTTTAACAGCTGATTTTCAGAGACGAATGTTCCTGGATCAAATCCTAATAAAGGTAGTTAGTTTTATACTGATGTAAATACTAGACAGTGGTTACCGGTGTGATATAATGTTTGGGGTTCCATTAATTTTGTGTTCTCTTAGGAATGGTCAGCCTGGCTCTGTACAAGTCTACACCTCATTTACAGTCATACACATCACCCTCAAGGGTCATGGGGGTTGCTTATTGTTTAGAATCGAACAGATTGCAACGTACTCATAGAAGTGATTCAAAAAATATAATAATGTATCTTTTAGACATATTTTTTGAATAGTATCACCTTCTCTACAAATATGAATCTATATTAAGAAATAAGAAAGGAAATTCATATAAACGTAGGACCCCCGGAAATCCTTTGTTAGCGAATTATGGATTTCGAAATATTTTTCCCGGATTTTCGCTCTTCCATGAACTAAGTTCAAAATGATATTTTAAGGGAGTTTCTTAAGAGTCAAAAATGGTATTTTTTTATAGGTTTTGGCCGGAGAAAGCGAATAAAACAGTTCCCAGAACCATAAGGCCTATCTTAAGTAGTTTTTGCGGAAAACTAGTTATAGTGGTAAAGTCAAACTTCCACTGCTCATTCAAAATTTATTTTAACTTGTTTTTAACATCTTCTGTCGGTCTCGATGAAATGTTTTATTTATTTATTTTATTGGAGCATGTTAGTGCGTTTGGCTGCTTGATCAGCTTTCTCGTTCCATTTGATTCATAAGTCGTATAGGCTACAAAGAAAAATTACCGTTTTACCGTCGCCAGATGTTTTGTAATTTGCGTTAATTATGTTTTATAATTTTATTTTTTGACCTAAACTATTTTTGGAAAACATTTTGACAAATTTTTTATATACGTTGACAAAAAAATTTAACCATAATTAAAATTCAGTTAGAATATATTTTCAGGTATCTATAAATTTAAGGATTGACACAGGTGAATACGTATAATTTTTTAAATATTTTTATTTTCTGAGCATTATGTCAACACAATACTACAGAGTGATTTTTTTAGTCCGGTTACCCAATTGTTAATGTCTGGGTTTTTTCTAAGAAGGGAAATTTTATTTTGTGACAAGAAGTTAATAGCCCTTTTCAACCGGTATAAATAAGGCAGTCTAATTTCATTCTCCTTGTGCTACGTAAAGTTTTATCCCGTTTCCGATCATGTTACGAACATTTCAAATTAAATTTTTTGGTGTTCCTCCACCAGAAAAATGTCAGTTTTTAGGCTAACAAACCGATTTTGAAATACAGGTAGTGTTTGTCACAAAAAACATAGTGGTCGACCAACTCTCTTGACAGGTGACGTTTTAGAGAATGTCAACCACTACGTTTTCTGCTGCAAACACTACCTGTCTCTCAAAATCGGTTTGTTAGCCTAGAAATTGACATTTTTCTGGTTGATGAACACCAAAAAATTTATTTTTAAATGATTCTTTTACACTCGCGCACGATTTCGTTGTAAAATATAGTTCAAGAATGAAATCCGTTGTTCTAGGGAATACGTTCTGTTCGTAATACGACCGGAACCTGCAGAAAATTTTACATAACTCAATGAGAATCAACTCACACTGCTGTATCTATACCGGTTGAGTAGGTCTACCAATCTCGTGTCACAAAAATAAATTTCCCTTTCTTATAAAACATTACCAGACATTAACAATTGCGTAACAGGACTAAAAAATCACTCTGTATTATACAGTATTGCATATTATGTAATATTTTAATTAACTCTAGCACATTTTTTTAATCAACTGTAAAATAAATAACATGGTATGCCTTTACTACGCTTCTTGAATTACATAAAGAGCATTTCTAATTATAATTATGTGTACTTTTAATACTATTACGTACTATCAAAAGACAAGGTATAAACATACTTTCTACATATTTCTACATTATATTTAATTTTTTTACTTGTTTCGTATTTTATCTAATATTAATATTTGATATACGATAGCAGTTTGCTATATTAGACTGTTTTCTTTTACATTTAGAATGAAGTTTACGGAGTTCAAATTTATTTCAGCCCAATGACAATTCTTTACCTGGTTTCACCTCAGATGTAGAAAATTTCTTGTCTTCACCATTGAATTTGTCATTGCCTCCGGAAAACTTCACAAGAAGGGAAGTGCAGGCGGCTGTCCAACAACTACCATCAAGAAAGAGTCCGGGGTACGATTTAATAACGGCGGAGATTCTTCAGAACTTACCATTATGTGGATATACCCTTATAACTCAAATATTCAATTCCATCCTCAGAACGACGCACTTCCCGATTCAGTGGAAACTGTCTCACGTCGTCCTATTTCTGAAGCCAAATAAACCACCAAGTACTCCATCTTCGTATCGGCCAATAAGCTTACTCCCAACTTTATCCAAATTATTCGAAAAATTATTACTAGCCCGCTTATTGCCGATTTGCAACAAAAATAACACAATACCACACCATCAGTTTGGTTTCAGAAGCAGGCACTCAACGATTCATCAGTTACATCGATTGACGGACCAGCTAGCTGTTGCGCTGGAGGAGAAGAAATTTACCACCGCTGTCTTCCTAGATGTTCAAGCAGCCTTTGACAAAGTTTGGCATCCAGGTCTGTTATATAAATTGAAAAGATTCCTCCCGGATACGTATTATCACGTACTGAAAAGCTTCCTAGAAGATCGTTTCTTTGTAGTGAGGCAAGGATCATCAGTTTCTGACTACCAAAATATAGGTGCAGGAGTTCCACAAGGTTCTATACTCTCACCACTACTGTGTACAATTTACACTGCGGACTTACCATCTGATCCAAGAATAACGGTAGCAACATACGCTGACGATACTGCTATCTTGACTTCATCCCACGATTTAACGCAGGCCAGTACCAACTTACAACACTTTCTCAACACACTTGAAATTTGGCTGAAAAAGTGGAGATTAAAAATAAACACTAATAAGTCAGTACATATAAGATTCTCATTATGTAAAGGAGAAAGTCCTACGGTATTCCTCAACAACGAACCCATTCCACAAAAGAACACAGTAAAATACCTAGGCATCACGATGGACAGACGACTAACCTGGCAAACACACATCCACAATACACGACTGACTTTGGATAAAAAAGTAAAACAATTATACCACCTCATAGGACGCCATTCCCGATTACCGTTACGTTCAAAATTACTCATTTATAAATCATTCATTCGGCCAATTTGGACTTATGGAATTGAAATCTACGGAACAGCAAAGCCAAGTAATATCAGAAAACTACAGGCATTTCAATCAAAATTATTACGACTCATCACCAATGCTCCATTCTACATTAACAACAGAATACTACATGACGACCTCAAAATAACACACATAAAAGATATGGCATACAGCTGCTACAGAAGATTCTTCGGAAAACTTCAAAACCATCAAAATCCATACATCAAAAATTTATCATCTCGTACTCTTCCTGGAAATCCTCGCCGACGACTTCGCCGTTCATGGAATAGAGACCTGCTCTTATAAGACAATGACTCGTGGCACCTACAAAGATTAGCCACTGGGTCTAATCTTTGTTATTGTAAATTTTCCTATGTTAAAACCAGCTCATTTGCTTATTGTAAAATTTTACAGTTGCAAATAAATAATTAAAGAGAAAAAAAAAAAAAAAAAAATTTATTAATCATTTCATGTTTGTTCATGTATTTTTTGTTTACAATTACTTTTTGCATAATTTTGCATGTTATAGATAAATAACGACGGGTAGAAGTATTTTATCCTAAAAAATGTTAAGTACCTTCTTAACATGTTTCGTTTTTTTCGCAAAATTGTTTTTTCAAATACGTGTATTTATTTATTTATTTATTTTGCTTTTACGGCCATATTAGACCACTCAATAAATTTTTGGAGGCTTTTCTCCTAGCCCAGTAATCTCTCATCACTTGGGCTCTTCTTTCCCGTTTTGCTTCCGAATAAATCACCTTCCTACTTTTTATTTCTATTTCTTTAAATCTAGTCTCACTTTGGTGTAATATTTTCAATTTATTCGTTTTTTGCCTTAAGTCTTGTTCTGTAATCCGTAGTTCCGCCATGTCTTCCTTGACCTCTTTTATCCATCGTGGATGTTGTTTGGATGTAATCAATCTTTCTACTAGTTGTTTTAAAACTCTAGTTTCTGGTGTTCTGAGAATGTGCCCGAAGAAGGAAACTCTCTTCTTTCTCATCTTGTCTAGTATTGAATCCGTATGTTTGTATACTTGCTTGTTTGGCAACAGCACCCACATCCCGTCTTTCTGGTGTTTCTTACCAATACACGCTCTTAGAATCCTTCTTTCTATTTTCAGGACACCTTCTATTTTGCCTTTCAAGCCTTTCAGATTGAAGAGGGTTTCACTGCAATACGCAACTTCCGGCTGAACTAGTGTTTTATAATCTCTTAATTTGGTCTGGATTGATAGTGACTTCTTATTGTATGTATATCTAGTTGTAATTTACGTGTAAAATACGTGTATAATATATATATATTTTTTAAAAAATGACGTTGCACGTTAAAGGAGGACACCACTTATTAGTAGGACTCCTACAGTTAAGTACTACAATTAGCCTTTTCACAGGTTAATTATTACGATTATAATTATAATTAATAGGAAGTTGGATGATTACTTTTTTTAATTCAGCGTAGTTAAATTTAAACTGTATCAATTCAGGTTAACCAAGTCTCTACTCCACCTCCCGCTGAGCCGAAAATATGAATTTCCTGGCAGTTGTGGAGAACTTAGTACACAAATCAATGGGTGGGAGTTCTTAATTAATTTTAATCTAAAGCGTTGACACATTTCGAGTATTGTGTCACTAATAAATGGGATTTTTAGGTCCAAGTGAAGTATGTGATTCGACACAAAAAAATGGAGCGTTAACTAGCGTATGAAGCAATTTTGATTGAAATTGCTGAAGTTTAGCTATGACTGATGGTTTTGAAGAACCATAGATCTGACAACCGTACATCCACATTGGCTTAAGTAAAGTCGTATATAACAGTATTTTTAGATGAAATGCCATTTTGAACGTCGAGATAGAAAGCTGTAAAGCTGTTTTCGCCTACCGCCTAATGCTTTACGTTTAATGGTTACATGTTCATTCCATGTAAGCCGTCCGTCTATTATGTAGACCTAAATACCGAATTTGGTCGACTTGAGGTAGAGAAGAGTTATACAAGAAAACTCTCGGACAGGTCTGCCGTCTCAAGGTAAAGGTAATGTGTTTTGTTTAAAAATTTGCGTAGTTGGTGAAGTACTCGTCTCTCATCATGCGGTCTTGGGTTCGAATCCCATTCAGGCACGGTATATTTTCATACGTTACAAAAATAATTTCATTCTACACCGTCTGCATTAGCAGTAATTGCAGAACATTCGGACGCTAAACAAAAAAAAATTATTTAAAAATTAAAAAACCATATATTAACTATTCGTTAACTATTATAATTTACTTACGTAGAATTTTAATATGTATTAACATAATGAAATATTGGAAAATATAACATTAATTATCTGTAATTGTAGTTCTCTGTTTAGATTCAGTTTATTTCTTACATATACTAGCTCATCATCTCAAGGAAAAGTAACGCTCGTTAGTACAATGTGATATAACTTTAAATATACATTGGACTTACCTTTGCTATTCTGTTATTCACTTAACCCATAAAATTTGTTATACTTCTACAACTGTATTATTTTTCAAAGTTGATGAGCTCTGAACGTACGCATTGCGCCCTGCTCACATAACAGCTAGCCAATGACTTGCCAGCAGCGTTTTCAATACTTTCTCTCGTAGTTCTGTTATACATTTCATCAGTTATTTTTTTAGTCTTTTAATAACAATATTATAACCTATGAACATACAACCAGCCGATTATATTATAAAGTATTGCATGTTAACGTGCTCTACAATCGATGTGTTCAGTACGAAATGCAAGCCACGAGTGAACTACTGTGGCTCTTATACCCATACGCGCGTAATTTTTGTCAGGCTGATACATTCATACGATCTGACAACGCTGGCAAACGTTCTGACTGGTCTAAACGGGTAGAACAGCAAAGCTCGTTAACGGTGAAAAGCAATATAATCATCGTCATCTTCAGCTGTAACTATTTTATGTTTTAATGTAATAATGCATAGTTCAGAGTCAAATGTAGTTTAGTTCTTTGTTCAGATTTAGTATTTTTTTTATACAAAATTGTATGTTTTTTAAATGTTCATTACAAGTACGTTCTGCCCATGACAGACAGGTAGAGTGTCGAATTTTTTACTCTCGATCTGCAAGTTGCAGGACTAAAATAAATAGTTCTGTTTCTCATCATATGGTCAGCCAATTTAACGACTGCGTCATTTAAGAACAAAAGAGGCAGAGGTGTAAAATACACTAATCAGAGTTATCTCGTCTGAATGTAATGAATTTCATTATACAGCCAGACCTGTGAATGAAGTGAAGGTGTCATTTACAGAGTAGAATACACGTGCTTTTCAAAGGGCCCGGCATGCTGATAAAAGTACTTCTCCACTCAGTGAGAAAGGCATTGGTTAACCATTTCACTCTTCGTTTTACATCTTAAAACCTCTACAGGTTCAAACCAGCCTTTTGGCTGATGGCCTAAACAACAACAAGAACGTTGTTACTCAGACTTTTGTCATCTTTGCTTTAAGTTTATATTTACTTAAGAAAAACTTATCGAAAAATAATTAGCATCTATTTATACATTTATATTATTCTGTTATAATCTCTCTTAGTTGTGTCAATTTTTTCTTTTACTGTTATTCATAACGTAAGGAAGACTAAGCTCATGATAATTAGTAAGAAGAAGATAACAGAAGGTCAACTCTACGTCAACCAAACACCAGTAGAACGAGTAAAGCACTATAATTATCTTGGAACCATTATAACTGAGGAATGGACCAACAACCAGGAGATAAGAGCGCGCATTGGAAGGGCTAGATCCACCTTCAACCGGATGAGGGCCTTCTTCAAAAGCCACTACCTCTCTCTTGGTAAAAAAGTGAGAATGGTGCGATGCTATGTATTCTCTGTTCTGTTTTATGGTGCTGAATCGTGGACCCTGAACGAGGATATGTGTAAGAAATTGGAAGCGTTTGAGATGTGGCTGTACCGGAGAATACTGAAGATCCCTTGGACTGATCGAGTAACAAATGAAGAGGTTCTCAGAAGAATGGGGAAGAACCGGGAGGTACTGACCACTATCAAGTCTCGAAAGCTACAGTACTTCGGGCACATTATGAGAAATGCAGCCAGATATGCCCTCCTGCAAGCCATTCTACAAGGGAAAATTTTTGGAAAGCGGGGACCAGGTAGAAGAAGAACATCCTGGTTGAAGAACCTCAGAGTCTGGTACAATACAACTTCGGTACGGCTTTTCCGAGTTGCTGCAGACAAGATGAAGATTGCCATGATGATCGCCAACATTCGTAACGGATAGGCACATCAAGAAGAAGAAGAATGTTTTTAAAACCTGTAAATAATTTTTTTGTGAGCAATACCATACGGTAACTTCTTCGTAAAGAAAACATTCACAATATTTACGTAGTTATTTGAAACTGATTGCAAATAAACCCGAATGTTTAATATTTATATATTTATAGAGACTTAACGGTTAAACGTTTCAACCGTTCGAGTTGCAGAAATATATTAATGACATGATTTGATATTTCACCTCTCTATGACACATACATTATATTAAATTAATTACCATATGGTTATGTGGAATGATTCTGGAAAGCCACTCGACATCATAAAAGTACCTCTAATGAAACAGTATAGTCATTTAGACTGATTTATTTTTAAGATCAGCGGTAAAATTCAATTAATATTACTAAAATAAAAAACACAGTGTGTACTATACTGTAACATTTATGTTACATATTGCGACGGAGAACAACAGTATAATTGTTTATTTAAAATTTAAAAATAAGTGTAAACACACTTACGATTAATAATATGAAACATGTTGCACTTCAGTATTGGGAACCATTGTGTATAAAATGAGTGTGGTAAAGTCCCTTGAGTGTTGTAATCTGGTAGGGTAAGGCGAGACAACAGGACTCTACTTTAAAGCAATTACTCTCGATCTGGCGAAACATCTGACACTTCATTTTCATTAACTCTAAAGTAAGGATGGCGCCATAACGTAATTAACAGAGAAACAAGACAACAGGGAAAGGCGAAGTGAATCAGAGTGTGGGAAAATTAGACGTTTACGTTTCACTCACGGATTTATTTTTAGTGCAGATTTGTCTGCTTGCGCATGAAGGCTACATCAGTGAAAAAAAATCTTCATTACTTATGTAAAATACTTTCGAATTCAAAAACCACTTAAGAAACCACATGTAAATAATGTGAAGATAAAACAAATAGTAAAAACTTATGTTGCAAAATAAATCGGCATTTTACTGTATTCCTGTCAATATTTTTTTTAAATTATCGTGCATAATGCTATTATAGTATTGCTTTAGTATTTTTATGTTTAGATAAATTTAGCGATAATTTCTGCTGATACATTTTGACAAATTACAATATTGAAATGAATATGTAAATGGTAAATTTCTCATTCTGAACTGTTTGTATTAAAACCTTTTATATTTACTGGAATAGCCAAAAAGGAAAAGTCAAATTTAATATTTTGTAGCTATATCAACACATTTTCTGAATATAACAATGAAAATCTCTGAATACATGGAAACTCTTGGAAAAAGTAATTTTATAGTACAATTCAATATTACCTATTTGAAAACGAGAAAATTTATATTAACGCACGTTGAAATGTAGGTTGCTTTCGAGAAATTGTTATATTATTTTCCTTTTTCATTTCGTTTGGATGTTTTTTTGTGTCAAGAGTTAGTGTATAAGTTTTAATTAAAACGGAATATTTATTTATACGCAGACACAATAATCAAGAAGACTGACGGTTTTGCTTAGTTTAACAAAAAAGTTGTTCATTAATGGCAATAATGGGTTATGAATTAGAATCAGTGGTTTTTAACAAGTCAGAATTCCTGGATTCCAAGTAGGACCAGAAACTGTGACCTTCCACTTTCCATTCTAGCATGCTATCTTGGCTCTAGTACAAGAATCCATAATGTACGTTATTGTAACAATTATATTTACTATTTTTTTATTCATTAACTTGTTTTTGTCTAATAAAATACAAGTATGATGACGAATGATGGTGAACAAATGTTATGATTGACTTGAAGAATCAGATCACCCATTAGTGTTACTTCCGATACTGGAAAAAAAATAAATGAATTAGCTTTCTTTAGCTTTCAATGTAAGTGTTTTCTTAACTCGAGTGTATTTATATTAAAGGCGTGAGGTTTATACTCCACGCTCTCTTCAGTTGTCAAATAGGATTTTTCAGAATTCTTATCGTATGAATTTGATGAAATGAAATTTTTCTTTTTTTCTTAACTTTCGGTGAAATCTGGAAGAATTAATTGTTTTTTTTGTCCCTTATGTAATTTTACTTTTAGGCCGTTTTTTTAGGCAGTTGTAAGGGTTTCTGCATACCCAGGAGTGTTCGTTATGAGTCGCAGAAACCTAACTAGAAAGACTGCAAACCTAAGCAAAGCTGTATAATTTATTTGGTGAACCATAAATTTCATATAAATGTTTCCAATTTAGTTTTGAACTATTAATAAAGTTGTTTTGAACAATTAAAAAGGGCTTGACTGAATGTCTTGTGTGCTGGCTTTAAGAGTCGCCTGTCTAGAATTAGATTTTTTATTTGATAAAAAAAAATGTATTTACTAGTTAGTGTGCTAGACTATGAAACAGGAGATCACGGCCTCTATTCCCAACTTAAGTCTGAGAGTTTTAATACGTTGAAGCAAATCTTTTCATTTTTCGTTCATTATTGTTGACAGAAAAAGAGAAAGTAAAAATTATATCAAAAAATGAAATTGTATTTTGAATTTATTTGTCATATTATTTACTAAGTTCCCGTTTATGACAAAATTAAAATTTGTAGGCTTTTTTTTAATAAACTTTAAATTATCTTTTCAAAACTTTAGAGTACTATACATTATTTATTTCTAAAAGAAGGTGAATATTTATATTTTAAATAAAAATAAATGTTATATGTTCATTGCAAAATACTACACAAATTATGTAAGGAAGATTATACGACGTAAAATATGAATAAAAACAAAAGCAAAGACGAGAGAAAAATTTAAATAAGTGTATAGTTATGCATTTACTTAAAAGTAGAAAATTAATTAATCTATAAAATGAAAATAAATTTACTTTAGAAAGAAATGAAGTAGATGATCTTTTCAACAAGGCAACTTAATTAAGGATCAGGATTACAGACAAAGATTTATAACTTTTCTTTATAAATGGGTCACACTTAATATATATTTTCCAGGAAATATAATCCAAATTTATGATTTAATATTATGAATAATGAAAGAGAACTGTTCTTCACGACTACAAATAATTTTTTGTACCTAGTTATAGATAACTTTGTCATCATTAACTTTTTTTAATGATTAATTTGTAATTGTAAAAATATTATAAGAAGTAAACGTTATGATTTTTTATTTTTAGGCGCAAGACGCCTTACGTACGACGCTCAAATAGAGACCTGTTAATTAATTAAACAAATGCTATTCGAAATGCAAAAAATGTTTAATTAGAATTCTCGGGGAGGCACCAATGGAAGCCCAGCTCGTCTTATAGCTATCATGTAATTTTAACACAATCATCATTGTTTCATTTACAGGCTATGTAATGTTAGCTGGCACTTGGCTGCCAGATAGAAAACCGCCCTTCGTCCTAAAAACATCAACTACTGTAACCAACCGCTTCGGACTGCGTGAACTATTTAGTAAATGACATAAAGCCGATGATCCGGACGTACGGTAGTCAATGTATTTCGAAAGCCGTTACGACGAGCATCTTCATCCGTCCCTCGCTTTATGACTGTCGCCTTCCCTCTCCAAACTCAAGAGCCAGTTTAGGTTAGAAACACTGTTCTAATGGTTTATTTTTTACAATCGGAAGTAGAGCATTCTTAATTTCGTACATGTCTTTAATATCTGTACATTACAATCTGTTAAATTTTAGAACTATAAGCAACTCTATAACCCATTGAGATTAAGATAATATGTATGACGTGTAAATGAGATTTCCTCGTACAGACTCAGGCCGATATTTTCTAAGAGATTATGTTTAATTGATTCCAAACCATTTAAGTATAACGGAAACCACTCTTTAGTAATTAAATTCTTATAAAACTAACTACCTTTACTAAGATTTTAACTACGAAGCATTCGTCTACGTACATCACCGGTTAAACAGCTGATTTGCGGTGACGATTTTACCACTGAATTAAACGGGTGGGTTTCAAGCATTACAGAGAAATTCGAGTGAAATAGGCACGACCAGGAAAAATAATATACCAGTTAACTTGATAAGCCTATCGAGGCTTGCAATAATCGTGAGCGCTGCATGAGAACAATTTCTTATGTTTTGTTTAATATTCTGTACTATTGCAGCTAAAAAAATTGTTTTTTAATTTTTTCCTAATTGGAGATATGTTTCTAATAGGATTTATTATTTAATATTTTTGTATTGCATATTATAAGTATCTGCGTTATCGTTGTCTTAGATATTCCAAGTTTAAATAATAGTACAGGGTTACCAAAGTTTTAAGGGTTTCCGGTTTTACTACTAGAAGTTAGCGACTTATAATGTCCTATAAAATTTTATGTGAGCCAATGGTAAGGTTACGTACAGGCAATGATAAATTTTCAAAGACCAAACACAAGCAGGGGTTATTAATTACGTCTTATTACATAAAAGATCTAATCGGACTTTAAATATACGATGTCTTATTTAACATAATAAAATACTTAAAGATATATTGAAAATGGGCTTTGTAATGTTAGAATAACATCAAATAACGCAAAAGTAAACCTCAATTTTAAATTTTATCTCATAAGTTGAAAATGTACTGCTTTTAGCAGTTAATCCCTACAAAAACCGAATACTGTGAAATGATTTACTTAAGAAGATGTTGGTTGAACACAATAGACGCAACAAAATGCACGCAGTCAAGGCAGTCAAAACAAATTTTACTTTTAATAAGTAGTAATACAAGTGTTACTCAGTGTACCATCGTTTTCATACCGCTTACGGTATAATTTCTGCAATTATTCTTTAAAAGGTGAAATTAATAAAAATTTAATTAAAAAAATTATTTAAAAATTACAATATTATGTTTCCTGTCATTATATCTCATAACGTGCCAATTACATTTTAGCTTAATAGATAAATTGTTTTTCCCATTACAGACAGATGAAGTGTTAATTTTTTTGCATTTTATCTGCTAGTTCCAGGCTGCAAAAAATGTTTTATTCTTATCACATGATCAGCCCAATATATATGACTGAAACATTTAAGAACAAAAGAGGTAGAAGTGTAAGAAACACAAGTCAGAGTTATCTCCTCTGAGAGTAATGAATTTTAATTATACAGTCAAACCCTGTGGTGAATGAAATGAAAATGTCATTTGTAGGGTGAAAAATAGATGCTTTTCAGAGAGCCTGGTATGATGATAAACATACTTTTTCATTGAGGGAGGAAGGCAATAGTAAACCACTTTACTACTCGTTTTACGTAGTTAAGCCCTAGTGTGCATGTATCATGAGATACATGTGTGCATGTTTTGTATGAGAGAGTTATCATGTAATTCACATTTGTCATGCATCGTCTTGTTTCGCGACATCAATTTACGTATGGGATTCGTAAGTCTTTGTGCAACATTGAGTTTTTGATGTAAAAGGAGCATTGCGATATCGTTCGTAGAATCTTGTTCTGAATCATTTGTATACGTTTCGTGAGTAAAGGTTTAGCATATCCCCAAAATTGAACTCCATATGTCCAGATTCGTCTTAAGACTGTCTTGTAGATTGTTAATTTGTGTGACATGTTTAATTTAGAACGTCTATCGAGTAAGCGTTTCAGTTGATAGAAGCGTGTTTGAGTTTGTGGCGTGTGTGTGTGTGTGTAACATGTGCGTTCCATGTAGTTTTCTGTCCAAGTGTAAGCCTAAATATCGTGTTTGAGTAGTGTGAGGCAGCGGAATATTAATCATATAAACGGTTGGGCAGTTTTGTCTTCTAAGAGTAAACGTCATTTCTTGCGATTTGTTTTCATTTATTTTAATTTTTCAAAGTTTAAGCCATGACTCTATCTGGTGTAAATGGTTTTGTGTCTTTCGAGTTGCAATTACAAGATCGGCATCAACCGCAAGTACTGCCATATCATCAGCAAACATAGCTATAGTGGTATGGATACAAGTTGGTATGTCACTAGTGCTTATAGAAAACAGCCTTGGTGCAAGTATGCTTCCTTGAGGCTTAAGACAATAGTCTTATGAAAGTAAAAACAAATTTAAATTATAAGTCTGCATTAAAACTTAAATTTATATAGTTGAACCGAATACTCAGATCACAGTAAAATGAATAAATAATATAATTATTTATAATTCTTGTTAAAGAGTACTAGACTTCATTGTAGTAGATCTATATCGAAGTTTTAAATTTTTAAATCTTGATTTAAGCACGACAATAAAACATTATTTCTGCACAAGATTTTTAGAAATATTCAGTGCTTAGCTGCTGGAACTAAAATACCATCACAATATATTTATGTTGCTGTTTCTTATTGATAATAAAATATTAAGGACAGTAATTAAAGAACATTATATATGACCTTAAAGATCTCAAATTCTTGTACGAGTAGTGTCAAACATGTAAAATAAAACTTAATACACGATCAAATATTTTCACGTAATTTTCACACTTTGTCATGGTGAGTACCCATTACTAGTATACATAGACAATGAACTTCTTACAAAGATAGATAATATATCAAGTATCTCGGTTTGACTTTTGATAAAAAACTGACTTGGAGCACACACATACATACCAAACAAAAGAGTTTATTACTAAATTTCAAGCTTAAACTTTTATATTCCCATCTTCATACACGATAAAAATTACCAGTGGCATAACAATTACAGTTTATGAAGTAGGGAATACAAAAGTTTAATTCGGGAATTTAATAAAAAACGTTTTTGTTTCGTACGTGAGCTCCAAGTCAGTCTTTTATCAAAAGTCAGACCGAGATACTTGACTATCTGTGTCTTTGTGAAAGGTTAATTGTGCATGAAGACTGGTTGAAACTTGAAAACTTGAAACTATGACAGAGTGTGAAAGTTATATGAAGAAATTTGGCTGTATTAATTTTATTTTGCATGTTTCATATCATTTACATTTTACATCATTTAATTCTACACTTTATAATTTTTACTTTTCATTTAAAGAATACTAATATAAATTTTTGAACTGCAGCTCGTTGGCAAGGTACATACGAAATATTTATTACCTTAAGGTAATTAAATAAAATCTTCACCCGTAAGAGGCAAACTATGGGAGTTCTAAATTTTTATTGTTACTACTTATCACTTGGATAATATGCATGCCGTTTTTAGAACTATAGCCTCCACTTCTGGGAAGATGTAAAAATAAAATGTATTATTTTAAGGAATTCATTCTTATTTACCTCTTAGACGCAAGTGATTCAATGCAAATAGTTTTGCTTTTTCTAACCATTAAGAAAAATATTTGTCAAATTTTACTCACTATTAATCAGAAAGTTAAAGAAGTGATCAGTTAGTAATTTAGCCAGTCAGTCACTTACTGAGGGCTTTTGCATTTACAATAATATAGAGACAATAACACAGCAGCTTTTATGTTTAATACTTCATTAAAGTTTTTGTATTAATTAGTTAATTAATGTAACGTAATCCTAATTAATCTTATAAAATAACCTTTTTTGATATTTTTGAGTTATATTTTGATAAAAAAATCTTTGTTAAACTAATTATTAAAATAAGGGTCCAATAATAGTTATGGAACAATTTATTCATATTTTATGAGATTATTGTTTAATTGATAAAACTGCATTACATTTCAGCATACACTTCGTCGTTGATTTCATTGAATTATTTTAATGCTATTATTATGTTAAATTTAAATGTTTACAGTCAATCCACAATGTCTTTTAAAATACAAGCAGTAACTACACAAGCATTAATACAAGCAGTAACTTAAGTGACTGTTTATCTTGTAAATAACCATGTTAAAACTGAGTTTTACAAGTAAATTGTGTTATAAGTTACCGGTTTTTGGTCTCGTAGTAGGTGGGTTTGAACCTCATTGTGGTTTACCTTACTAAGTGAGGTATAAAGTGGTACACCATTGCTTTACTCAATGAGTTGAAAGTGTTGAACAGAATTATTTCACATAATTTCTTTCGGAGCAATAGATTTTCTTAATTATTATACTTATTTCTAAAAAAAATCTATTAAAAGTCTTTTATCTCACAGTATTAACGTTTTGTCGTAAGTGAAATTAATTATTTAAAAAAATAACTTGAAAAATAGTTGTAACTTTTGTTTAAATTGACTTATTTTGTAGGGTTAACGAGCCCATTTATTGTTTCAAAATATCAAACATTTACAATTTATTAGCTTATTTATAATTTTTTATTTTATTATTTATTTATTACAATTTTATTAATAATTGTTGGAATAGCTGAGCTTAACTTGACATATTATTTTCGTATTAGTAACTTACAATTGTAATTTTTGTCAATATCTGCTGCAGAAAAACATGTTTTTATGTAGGTTAATAATTCAACATTTATTACCGCATGACATCATAGGCTATAGGCCCTACATTGCATATGACATAAATATTTTTAGAAAATATCAAGGTTATGCTACTTTGCAGACCAAAAAATGGAGTTTTACTAGGTATTCGCTTTGAATGACTAAGTAAAACTGTGATGGTTATTAAAACCTTCATTAGGACCAACAAACTAAACATTACACTAAAGCTAATTAACTGGGAATTAATACCCAATTTTATTATTTCTCTTCAAAAACCAAATTGATAATTTTCCATTCTACAATTAAAACTTAGAATAACATAACCAAAATATCCTATAGTTAAAAATACCATGAAAAACCTTTTTATGCAGGTTGATTCTAAATTATGGTAAAATAATTTAGTACATGATCGTAGAGCTACTAATAAGACAAAATTTTATAAAAACATGTCCGTGAAAATTGTAATTTTTTAATTAAATCATTAAGGCACTTAAGATGAGGAATGGGTTTCAAATAAAATAGATTTCAACAAAATAACTATATACAACCGCATCTTACCCTGCATTTAAAAATTTTAAACTGTTAAAGTACTAACCAAGAGAAATTTTATTAATGGAAATTTTTTAAAATTTAAAATTTATAATGTAGTTGGTGACAGAATAATTTGTTAATTAAACTGAAAAATTGATTCCGTTTTTCCAAATTTAATAAAAAATTAGTCTTACTGAATGGGTTGAGGAGATTGGAGTACAAATGAGTGGAGATATTTTAATCTACTTAATGCAGTCAAGTATGTTCTGTAAGTAATTAATTAGTAAAATGGATTTAATTGATTGCATTGTCTTTATCCAGCAATTTAAATTTAACGCATGACACAGCAAAATAGAGAAAGATGTAATGAGAGGATGGCGATTGAAAAGAGAGAGTGACAGTTGGATAGAGAGAGATAGAATGTGAGGGTGAAAGAGCGATACGCGAAGATTAATGCCTGTTGGAGACATTTGCTTCAGTCATTCTACCACAGACCGGTGCTCTTAATGAACCCCCCTCTACGCCCCTCATTTAATGTCGGGACGATATTAGTCAGTAGTCTTAGAATCGTCTGTCATACTTTCTATAGAACAAGTCAACTCTTCATTACAAGTTCACGAGTCTCCAATGCGATTATATCTAAAGATTAAAATAAACAATTGAAAATTGCTTCATCGTACACAAAATCATTACAATTGAAAGTATTAATTTATAATCTGAATGAATCAACTTAATAAATCTTCCGTTAAAATAGTATTTAGACCTATAATATTCCTGATGACAAATTATTTTACGGTTTCAAAATATATAATTTTATATCGGGATATAAAAGACCTTATTTGCAATGGTATTACTGTGTGTCCTTATTACATTATTATTTTATCTCTATAAATACGGATTTCATTGCTGAATGACTCATTCACCCGTCACTAATATTGTTAACTTTTCAATCACCCAGAGACCTGAAATTTCTTAAGCTTCTGTGGCAAATTCAGAACCTTAAATTTCTAAACTCCATTCTAAACGACTTTATTCACATCTACAGTGATCTTCAGTGATCATCTGCCGGCCGCATTGGCGAAGTTGGTAACGTGCTCGCCTCTCATCATGCGGTCTTGGGTTCGAATCCCATTCAGGCACGGCATTTTTTCATACGTTACAAAAAAATCATTTCATCATTCACCGTCTGCATTAGCAGTAATTGCAGAACAGTCGGACGTTAAACCAAAAAAAAAAAAAAAATACAGTGATCTTAAATAAATAAAAATAAAATATAATAACTAAAAAATATGGTCTGAAACACTCACACGACTTTCTCTTGCCAATGCAAATAATGAACAATTTAACCTCACATTAGTAATGAAACATTAGAAATAAACAAAAACAAACCTCAAAAAACACAACCTTATTTCAATCATGCGTGAAAGATCCTAAATGAAAATCAACCTCAGTTAGGGTTTAAAATACGGAAAATCACTCTTTCACGCTAAACTCTTAGGCTCTGTAGAGAAAAATTCTGTGGTTAAAAGTTGTAGATCTTTTAATTTCCTATAAATTTGTTTGTTATACTTTTGTCGTAAAATGTATACGAAGACTGAAAAAATGTTTGAAATAAAAGTTGTAGTTGATTTTAAATTCTCGAAAAGTTTTATGATATACATTTTTGCGCTTAAATGCATATTAAAATCGCAATCTTAAAAAAACAATTTTTTTACGAGAAAACAACCTCCCCATTTCAGCAGACCCTGTCTTGTAGAGCATAAAAAATTTAGTAAATGAGGCGATTAAAACAAATCATAGCCGTTTTTGAGATAATCGCAAAAAAGTGAAAAATGACACGAAAAAACAAATACTTCTGGTTGACCGATTTTGATGAAAATGTTCGTGTCGGATCTTCTAATAGTATCTAACGTAAGTTTCAATTTTCAAGTTCGTACAATGTTCCGTTCTTGAGATATTCTGTTCACACACACACACACACACATTCACACACAGACCAATCGCTAAAACATATTTTTTGGTTTCAGGGGGTCTGAAAATGTGTAGATCCGGTAAAACTCGATTTTGAAAAATCGACATGAAAACAATACTTTCCTTCTTATATATTCATGTAGGGAAGAGAAAGTAAAAAATAATTAATTCTCAATATTTTACAGTGTTTGCCTTCTCAAAATTGATTATTTACCATAAATAACTAACAGCGTACGTAGATCAATTGTTTTACAAAATTCAGTGAAAATATTTAACCTAAGACATTTCCTCACGTTTCTCTTAATTATTCGTATGTTCAAATAGTTTGTTTTTTCTAAAAAAAAAACCGCCAGAGGGATTCGTTGTCTGCAAAAAGAATTTTATATGATTGTGGTTTACTGGTTTTGTATCAACGGTTTATTATGTTAAAAGAAAATGAGGTTCCTGTAGAATGTAAATAAAATATTGTTTATGTTGGACAAGGTACCATACACTCTAATAAACTTTTCTATGGTAAATTTAATAAGCTTATAGTAATATTCAGTTAGAAAAATATAATTTACAGAAGTGAATAATTAGGAAACCGGAAAAATATAAAATGTTCCCTTTATATTATTTTAGAATCTAGAACAGATGCAAGAACAGGATCAACCGCAGCAATGTAGCTGTAATAATAACAAGTTATATTCGCCTAAGAGATGTCTGACTGTACCAAACTCACCCGCTTATTCACCCCATAAATGTTCACCCGGCCGTGTTTTTGCTGCGGTCTACCCGCATTATTTTAAAAATATTTTACTCTTGTTTAAAGTTGAACTCTGTGTGGAACAGAAGAAACAATAAACAGAGCGTAACCTGCTTGTACTTGCTCACTCTTGTGTATTGCATCTTCTTTCGTTGGTTTACTCCCGACTGTTGTAGTTCCTCATAAGAAGAAATCTTGTTTGTTTGTGCATGCTCAGTGAATATGTAAATCTGATCACACAGGTTTTGGGTTCAAGCTCCTGTTTCTTATTATTTATTTTTCCCTGTAACAGTTGGCGTAAATAATTCTATGAAACATTGAAATTGTTGTATTTATTATTTAATATAATACGCTACAATTAACTTGTCAAAATATAGCACGAGGTTTTTGAGAGCGAAAAGGAAAAACATCAAGAAAAAAACAATTAACGGAAGCCCACAATATTGTATTTAACATTCTCAAAAATAGCAGAAAACTCAAAAATAATGAACTAATTAAAATCCATTGTGGCCGCCTCCGTAGCGTAGTGGTTAGCGCATTGGCCTGCCACGCGGAGGTCCCGGGTTCGATTCCCGGCGAGGGTCTGGAAATTTTCACATGTCAAATCCCAAAGTTAATGTTACACAATCCACCGTAGTCGCTAATGACCAAGTTGTTGATGCGACTCTAAATAAATAAATTTAAAAAAAAAACCATTGCTTTTTATTGTAAATTCTTCTTGATTTTCTATTTATTCTTTTCATAATTTTGTTTATTTCCATGTATTTCACAACTCTGACTACAATCGATGAATTAGATAATAAAATTAGAAACATAAATATCGTACAATATTGTACAATGCTTAGTTTAAAAACAATATGTTCGTGATTTTCTGTATGGTTTTCATCTAAATCTGCAAAGAAATATACGATTCCTCAAAAGTACGACCTTAGCATACCTTGCGCGTTTTACGAGAAAAGTGTAAAGTATAAGTTATAGGAAATATCTGTTGTGTTCCGAAAAAGTTGATACAATTTTTATTAAAAAATATATATTGTAAGTAAATCCTGTGATTTATTCTAGAAGAATCAATACGGTTATTAAGAAATTTTTCATGTAAACTGAATTAATTACTTTTTCTGACTGTAAATGATCACACGTAGACATCAAAATACGAAATTATTAGAGCGCTGGTAAACCAGTTAACAGTAAACTAGAAAACTTCCTACATTATGTTCAAAATCAAAGGGAATATTTTTTGTTTTAAAACAACAATAAATTTAATAAACAACTTAATATATATGATTATTAGTAGTAAAAAGTTGCAAGATAGCACGTAAGCAAAAGATATAAAAGCTAAGGGTAAATACGCCCTTCGGTTCTCCCTATCAGTTCAGAGTATAATCGTACTGCATACTGTCGGTATTATCAATTTTTTCGTAATTTTCAACTTTCTTATATTTGAATCTACTTGTGATCATTATTTTAAAAGTGTATATTTGATGTTTAAAATTTTATGTTCCTTCTAGTGAGGTAAGTGAAATTAACGTTAAATAAAATCACGAGTGTTTTACTTCTTCACAATTTTCAATCGATGCTGGTGAGCTGCATTCTTACCCACAACATATCTATAACTTTTAATTTGTAGCGTTTTCTTCTACAGAGCCTAGTTTAGAATCAATGATTGATTTTCAAGTTCTGTCAAATAACCGAGCTATTGATGCAACTTAAAATTAAATTAAATTAACAAAATTTGGGTTTACTTAACATTTTACTACATTGTTTACTAACGATAAAACCTGGTTATGTTTTATTAATTACGTTGGCAAGAAAAGTTGTGTGAGTGTTTCACACCAGAGTTTTTAATATAACTTTATTCATGAATTTTTGATTAAGTTACCGATTTTATATTGTGTAGGCCTAGAAAAGCATAAAAATAGTTTAGAGTTTTGTCTGAAGTTTATTTTGTTAGTTTGTTTTGAAAAAACGTAAGTTTGATAAGATAAAAATATTATTGAATAACTAAACAAATAATGGAACTGTTGGTCTGACAATAAATATACCAGAGTAATATTTTATTTTATTTTTTAATAAAAAGAGGAAACAATACTGGAGGATTTATTCTCAGAGTAAATTCAAAAATATCCTTGTGATATAAATGAAGGTAAAACTGACACGGTTCTAAAATTATATCTTTTAATATTCCTTTTTCTTTTTTTAGGAAAATGTAACAATAATTTTTCCGCGAATATATTTTAAAGTCCGTATTGGAAGATAATGATTTTTTAAACAAAAGAAATAATATTTTATATTGTGTATAACAATATAGAAATAAAATGAAATATTGATAATATTTACATTGTTGTTGTTTAGGTCAACAGCCGAAAGGCTGGTTTGAACCTCTAGAGGTTTTACTAAGTAAAACGAGGAGTGAGATGGTTTACCATTGCCTTCCTCACTGAATAGAAAAGTATGCTTATCAGCATGCCGGGCCCTCTGAAAAGCACATATTTTCCACTCTGTAAATGACACCTTCACTTCATTCACCACAGGGTCTGGCTGTACAATGAAATTCATTACTTTCAGAGGAGATAACTCTGATTAGTGTCTTATACACCTCTACCTCTTCTGTTCTTAAATGATTCAGTCATTTAATTGGCTGATCATGTGATAAGAAACAGAACTATTTATTTTAGCCCTGCAACGAACAAATTGAGTGTAAATAATTTGACACTCCATCTGTCTGTTATGGGCAAATATTTACATTACCATTAATAATAATAATAATAATAATAATAATAATAATAATAATGTGAAGATTATATTTCAATAACGTTAATTTTAAAATTTATCAGGGGAATTTCTGCCAACCCTTGGTTATAATCTTACACAAGATCTTTAAAAATAATAACCTTAATTTATCAGAGCTTTATGAAGAAAGATTTCGGCGAAAAACCGTAAACGTTAGGGATAAGTTAGACAATACGAAATAAAAATTAATAATTTTAACCATGAAAATTATTTTAGTGGCACCTCAGTAGTGCAGTGTTATAGTTCTCGAATTCAGATTAAAAAGTCAAACTTCTGAATTTGATTACCGGCCAAGTTATAAAACTTCTAATACATTTTCATAAAAAAAAATTATACCTTATTTATAACAACTTATTTTCTCGTTGTTGACCACATTTTAAACAAGCAAACAAACAAATCGTAGTCTAGCAATTGGTTTCCGAGCAGTCATTATAAAACACGATTAAAGTTGAATCTTTTCAAGGAAATTCACTAGCACCCATACTGTATATTTTTTCATTTTAAACAAAATCACAAACATGAAATACAACACTAGAGACGTTTCCAGATGACTTAGCCATTCTCTTAGTACTCAAAGGCCATATAACACCAACTACCGGACTTCAAAACTACGTAAACTTTATACATGACTGGAAAAATGGCGTTTAGAGAAAAACGCAACAAAAATATCACACGTTTCATTTTTACTTCGGCATAAAAACGTATTTTAATGCATATCAAGTTTCTTTTTCTACTGTATTATTACAACTGTGTGGGTTTCACAACTAGTAAGTATGCATACAATAAAATTATATTATTTATCTTTTAAACATTACATTAGACGTTAAAGGAGGACAACACTCATTAGTAGGATTCCGCAGTTAATTAGAATCATCTTATTCATAAGTTAACAAATAAGTTATTTTTAAGGTAAATTAAGACTGTATAAAATTAAAAATAATAATAATCTTTTTTTGTCTTTTTCAATGTGTAAATTGGACTATTATACACCGATGTCTATGCTCCACATCCTGCTAAACCAACAAAACGGTTGCCTAGATTAAAAGATAGATGTAATACTATATAATCTTAGATTACACATAGATATATGCCTAAATGCAGACATTCATTATAATTTGAAACTGGTAGGTTTGGTGTTTAAAAAAATATATAAGCTACTCGAACTGAAATCAAAATTATCGCTTCAAAACAAACTTTTAATAGAAAACCGTATTCAAACCGTCCAGGATCAGTTATACCGGCCAGGGTATTAAGTTGTAGGGCGCATAGAGTATCTCAGGTTTCCAAATCATTTCATGTGTTCAGTCAAAAACCCTCCGAGCTGAAATAGCTACACTCTCGTACATGGCAGTATTCAGAACGATCTATTTATTACAACAGTTTAAGAAGAAATTTCAAATTTTAATTAAGCGTATTAAACTGATTCACGGTAATAATAATTTAACTTTAACACTTTCAGCCCTATGTGTATCAATTTGCCTCACGAAAAAGTTTTCTCTGGACCCGCGTGAGCTAATATGATTCACAGTTAAGTTTCATCATCAGCCCGTGTATATCAATTTGATACATGGGTGATAGTTACGTTCTGCATGCTGTGTACGTATCTGCTTCGCATTTTCTGTGTATTTAAACGTATGAACAATTCCTACTGGGTTCTAGCAATAGATTTCAGACCTTGGGTTTGAAAAATATTCACCAGGTAGCAGCACATTGTGCCAGTGGTTTTTGCGTTCTCACCAGCTTATTGTGCATAGTTTTGTTGTTCTTACAGTTAACGTGCAAGTGGCTTGGGCCACTACCAAAACTGAAAAATACTTGTCTGGGGCTAAAAGTGTTAAATTAAATAGTTAATTAGTTTTTAAACTAGACAACAGTAGTACATTACGAAGCGTAAAACAGATGCATGTAACAGACTAATCTGTTTAGTAAATTTGATATTAATTAATTAATAAAAATTAAAAATTCGTGCTGTTAATTTTAAATGTTTTTTTTAGTAATTTAATTACTATTTTAATCCATTGATTTCCTATCTTTATTTTACAAAATTTAGCTTCATAACATTTATTATTTTTTAAAAGTATATCCACTGAGGGTTACTTTTTCATATCAATAAGACTTATTGTTGACATAATACGATTAAAAGATAGATGTTATACTATATAATATTAGATAACACGTAGATATAAACGATTAATACATAATTTGTTTATTGTTCTTTATTGAACAAAATGTATATACTCGTACTTATTTTGTTAATTAAAATTTTCTCTGAATTTATTGTAATATATACATGTATTTTGTTATTTTTATTTATTTATTTTGTTTTTCTGTAATCCTGAAGTAATTAATTTTCTTTTTATGTTAAAGAAACTAAAGCCATAATTTAAATTCTTTACAAATTGCTGCATTGAAATACACTTAGACCTGATAAACTCTCTAAATATTAGTCTAGTGGTAAGATATGATACAAAAGAACAGTTGGAAGAACAATTAAAGAATTAACTGAAGCAGAGTATAATTACGATTGGAATGAGGTTAATAATTCATACAAGAGTATCTTTCTCTCTTCTAATTGGTGGAGAGGACGAATGGAAGAAACTGTCGGCTATTGGTCGATAAGCCAAGCCCAAGACCCCTTACATACCAACGACTTTCAGCACCCTCTCTGATTTATTACTCAAACATTGTGCTCGACTTCTCTTCTGCTTTATTCATCCACAATACAACTACACTCTCTAAATTTGTCACAACGCCTCCCCCTACCTTAAACCGTGAAAAACCAAAGAAGGTTACGCGCTCAAAATTATGATTTAAAGAAAAAGAGAAATAATCCATCTTGCTCAATATTATTCTAAGTATCGTGTCTTTGTTTTTCACTAAATAAAAATGTTATGACGTATAATATTAACATTATTTATGTACTAACTACTCTTGACATAAGCAGCTATAATTTTCCAGAAAAAATAGAATAAACGTTTCTACATGTACTAGTACATGTATTTCAGAAAAGATACAACTCGTTTTTAGTTGACATGAATGAAGAAAAAATTATTAATTTAACAAAATAGATATTTATTACAGTTTTATGCAAAAATATTAAAATTTCAATTAAATTTACCATTAAAAATTACTTTCATAAGGCGAAGCGTCTCATAATTGGTGGTAACTTTTAAAACGACTTACGTTTGACTTACGTCAAAAATCTTAAGTGACCTGTATATACCGTATTTACCCGAATATAAGACAAGGTTTTTCCGAGATTTCTCCTTAAAAATTAAAGGTCGCCTTATATTCTAATATTTACATAAGACATAACGAAGATGTAAAAATTAAAGATTTTAAAATGTTGTTTAGGCTTATAGTAAAAGTAGTAGGTATCTAATGATTGTATTTGGAATGGATATGTACGATAAACTAAATGATACGAGGGTAGGCTGATAAGTAATGCACACATGCTTGTAGAAGACAACTAAATAAACTTCAGTAGCGCGCCTGGTGGCATGTGGAAGTACTATTTCTCCTCTACAAGCCTGCGCAGTTTGAAGGCGTTGCTTTCATTCAGTTTGTTTTGAGTAGTGGAAGTATGGCGTCGTGTTCTGGTGCTATGTCAACGAGAATTAAACAACGCGCTGTTATCGAATTTTTAACTGCTGAGAAAGTGAATCCTAGTGAGATTTATCGTCGTTTAAAGGCTGTTTATTGTGACGATACTGTTGATAGGTCTACTGTGAATCGTTGGGTAATAAAATTTCGTGATTGCCAACCTGGAAAAGCCTTAATTGTTGACAAAACACGCAGTGGACGACCAATCACTGCCTCAGACGATAATCGTCGCAAACTCATCGATGATTTGATTCAAAATGACCGGCGAATCACTCAACAGCGTATCGCAAACCAAATTGGAATATCTAAGGAACGTGTTGGCTTCATTATTGAACAATTGGGATACCGTAAAATCTGTGCACGATGGGTACCACGCCGTCTGACAGACGAGAATAAACAGCGTCGATTGGAATGCTGTGAACAACTTTTGAAGCGCTACCGTGACGAAGGAGACGACTTTCTTTTGAATATTGTGACGGGGGACGAGTCATGGGTTCATCATTACGATCCCGAAGAAAAAAGGCAGAGCGCTGAATATCGTCATCCACATTCTCCTGTTGTGAAAAAGTTCAAAACACAACCGTCCGCAAAAAAAATTCTTTTGACTGTGTTTTGGGATGCTCGCCGAGTTTATGTGACTGATTATCTGGAACGAGGGGCAACGGTAAATTCTGCTCAGTATATACAGACTCTGAAACACCTCCGACGTCGAGTTTGTCGTGTTAGAGGCAACCTGGCGCCAATAATTTTGCAACACGACAATGCTCGTCCACACACTTCGCGTGCAACTGGAGAGGCTCTGAGAAACCTGAAGTTTCAACCAATTTTACACCCTCCGTATTCTCCCGACCTTGCGCCTTGCGATTTTTATTTTTTTCCTCTACTGAAGAGAGACCTTAAGGGTAATCATTACAGCTCGGACAATGAGGTGAAGGCAGCTATTGCGTCCTGGGTTCGAGGAAAGTCGGAAGAATTTTTCAGTGACGGAATGAAAAAACTTGTTAAACGTTGGGAGAAATGTGTAATGCTTAACGGTGACTATATTGAAAAATAAATAGATAATTTGGTAGGTTAAGATTTGTACTTTAATTTGTTATTTACCCCATCTTGCTATTTCTTTTTGTTCGTCTTCTACAAGCATGTGTGCATTACTTATCAGCCTATTTATTTAAACAAAGTTTTAGAAAAATCATTACTTAGCTTTTGGGTAGAATGGGCTATAGGATTGCCAAGAACCCAATTTTTTCAAAGATGAGAGATATCATTTACGTTGATGCACAGAAGATTTCTACGAAAACCATAATGAAACGTAGACCTGTCTTGTTTATAGAATGGGTTATAGGCGATTCTAGAGCCCATGGCTTCCCATACTCACCACAGGGCAACCTTCCACATTGGCCTACCGTGTTAGTAGTCTAGTCTAGTTTAAGTAGTGGAGACAATGAAAATGGAGTTGAAGATGTTCTTGAAGTTTAAAAGAAGTTTGAAAATTTGAAGTTTGTTTTTTGTATAGTGTTTCGTTTATACAATGTAGTGTTAATTTTTTTTTAATTAAACAATTAACATTAAAAAATTTGTTTTTTTTCTAGAATTTTAATTAAAGTTTTAAGGGTCCCCTTATATTGGGTAAATACGGTAAAAAGAATTGAATGACACTATTTCTGTTTCCAAACTCCGACTTTCATTTCTTGACTTCCGATCACAACCGGAACTTCAACCCTAATCCAGATCCACTAACGTTTTGCGTAGATTACGAATCCGTAAACCATTTTTCGTTGCTACCGCTTGTAGTTTTAACATCTGGGTTTGAGGGACGGACGGACAAAACAAAATGATACATGACAATTTTAAGAATTGCAACCAATAACTTTATTTTAATGGATGTTTAAAATACTTTCTAGTGACCTGAATCCAGGTTCGTACGTACACGTTACGTATCATTTATATCCACTTTTCGTAATTTCGTTATCAATGTTAAAACTGTCATATTCAATGTTCCTGCTCAAATTGACTTTCTTGCTCACCAAAATCTAACGATGCAATGAAGTGTTGGACTACGTCACGATGAACCACACCATCTACAGATTTCTCAAAGAATAAAATGTCCTATTACACGACGACAACAAATATGCTTTTGCGTTCTTTCGCACTCTCAGTCTCACGAAATATATTTAACCAACACAAGATTGTCGACTTACTCGGTGCAGTACAATTGGTAAATGTCAACTGAATCTCAAAAGCGAAATATGTCTAAAGATAACACTTTTATATTTAAAAATAACATCGTAGACACAACTGAGACGATTGGATACTAGAATTGAACTATTGCACCAAACCGAAATTTCAATAATTATTCTTATAAGCTGTTCTCCATTGATACAATGCTGTCAACAGATATGTAAGGAGACACGAAATTTACCGATGCGTTTCTTCTACCTTGTTAATGCTATGGTTGCGCCCTTTATTATGTATGTAACTATTTCACATAAATAAATACATTTCTACATTATAATGTAATATGACGAATTTAATGGACATCTGGAGTTGTTTATTTTTGAGAGTATAAACAAACTCCAGCTGATTGGAAAATAAATACTTTAAAAATTATTTAATTTATATTACCAGAAAATATTGAAAAGAGTTATTTATATGGTTGCTAGGAAACTATGAAAAATAAGAACTGAGAATTTTGTAAAGAAAAAGTAGTGTGGTTCCGAACATCGAAGAAGATGGACGGGCCACATGACAAATAAAAGTTTAACTTAAAACATACAATTAAAGACGGGACATTATAATTTAAAATGACAGTTTAAAGAAACAGTAAAATTTAATACATATGGGACACGTTTTGTTAAAGTATCTAAAATGTAAAAGTAACAAAATTTAAAACATGTGAAATGAAACAAACACTAATGAAATGTTGTGAGAATAATCAAAATTATTAAAGAGAATTTGTTCAACAATATTGAGTCTATTTAATCACAGCAAATTTGTCGATTCCTAGTGGGGAATAAAATTCGTATTCAGCAAATTTGGAATCGAGCTTGTGTGGAGTAAAGTTACTCCTCAATAATTTTATTAATACTAACAACTGGTGGGTAAACATTTTCAAACGGCTTATGAAATCTATACACAATAGATTATAAAGTGACATTTAATTTTTGGCAAGCATTATTTCTAAGATAAAACAACATACATGAGTACTCCAAACGAGCCTATACTTCGGTCAGTGTGGTCTAAAGAGGTATAATATACCTCTTTAGACCAAATAAATGCCGATCTTCGTTTAACAATTAACTGATCCACTTTTCGAAAATATATTTTTCTTATATTTAAACCCTAATTACATTTTCTTTCCATAAAAGACTAGGTACTACAATTTTCAATGCATATACAATGTTAAGAATTATTTTTGTATATGTATTTATTTTAATTTGTATATCACCTTAATTTTTTATTATTTTTTTTACAAAAGACTTTATAAATTAAAATTAAGTTACATGATACAATAAGGTTCATGCAAAATATAGTATTTGATTTCGTTTATACTTTGTGTTTCTTAATTTATACGATTATTTCGTTTTAAAGATGGGAAAACATCTTGAAAATCAATTTTAGTAATTTAGTTGTAGGTGAAATACCCGTACAATATAACTTTGATAAATTTATTAACATTTTGTCAGAGTTTAAATGTGCAAAGTTTGCTGTTGTAGTATGTAGGCCTACTGTACTGTTAAAGTATGTGTGCCTTTAACTAAAAATCGCATGCAATTTACTGTAATTGTTCGTTGAGTAATCGCGAGACAATATCATGGCGTACTTGGAGCAACAGACCAACCCCACACCAGTTAAACTTATTATGGTGAAACAATTGCGCGATTGTACTGCCTAACGTTATAATACAAAAAATAAGCAAAGAAAATATATAAGATTTCATTGTAAATATAAACTAGTTATAAAGAACTAAATTATTCCCCATAAGGGTATGCCAATTTTGTTATGATTATATAATTTTAATTAATTCTTTATTGGCGTTGCATCAGCTTTCAAGTTTGAATTTATTATTTTTCCATTTTCCTTGCCTCCTATTTCATTCAATAAAACATTAGTCACATTTAATACATTATGGTTTTTATTTAATTAATATATTGTAACAAGATCGAACAAAAGACGGGATCGTACACGAAAGCTCCAGAATTCCATTCATAAAAATAATTAAGGAATAATAAAAATAACAACACAATAGCAGCAATAAATGACAGTTTTAACCATAAAGGGTACGCCTATTTGAAAAGGGTATTGTGTGTTATAAAAAGGGTATTTTTATGAAGTTGTTTACGTTTTCTATTTACAATAGTTGACTTGTTAACAAAGTGATTTTTCTAGCATTCATTAATAAAGAGTTATTTTTGTACTTGAGTAGATTTCACTACTTTATTCTGGAACAATCTTTATGAATGAGTAGGTATAAAAAGAGACCCCCTGAGTGCGGTCAGTCAGTATTCGTGTGATCTTTGCCGTTTGATTGTCGAGGTGCGTAAACAGATTACGTATCCGAGTAAGATTGTTATACCGTCTCTTTGTTGTGTGTGTATTGTAAAGTTAATGTGTAGTTTTGTGAATTCAGTTTGTGTTGTATGTTAGTGTAATCTATAAAAGTGATTGTAAGTAGGCTAAGTAAGTTATTAAGTTATTTATTGTTTGTTATTTATTTTAAGTGAATCATTAAATCATTTATTGTGTTTCTTAATTATAATTAGTTGAATTATTTATTTTGTAATCTTTTAGTCTAATAAATATTTGTAATTGTAAAATTTAGTGTATTAATTATTTAATAACCTAGATCCCGAAACGGACCTTAGCAATATGTGTCACAATGTTTTCATATTTACAATCACAACTTTCATTGTTTAAGTGCAATTCTAAAATAATACTCCTGTTCTTAATACTGTTAAATCAACTCACTGGTTTCATTTGATTTGAATGTTAAAAATCTAACGACAACCATTTTTTTATTATTTATTTATCCTATACATTATTCTACTTTATCCTTGGTCTCTACTAAATTGAAGTGCAATTCTTGACTTAGTTCATTTATTTTTCTATCTACGTCATTAAATCTTTGATTAATCTCAATCATGTTGTTTATAAAATCATTCAGTTCCATTTACTTATAATTTGTTTTTTCTAGTCTATCATTGAGTTCCCTATTTTGGTTTGCTATTATTCCTTTGAATATATATATATTTTATAATTATTAATAAACGAATGTATGAATGTACGAATGGGACGTTCTAATAAAACATGTTGTTGGCTTGAGGTTTTACGTCCCATTAAAATAATTTACAATTTTTATTTCTTCTTCTTAGTTGCTTAGTAACCATATTTTGTTTATGAAAATTAAATAATTTTTAAAAATTTTATTTTAATCAGCTGGATTTATTTATACTTACTTCAATATACTTAAATATAAACAAATCCAGATGTCAGTTAATTTTGTATTATTACATAGTCATTTATAAATATTTGCATAAAAATATTGTCGTGCGATTCTGTCTAAAATTCTATAAGTAACCAATTTTTCCATTAATTTCGTACTTATTGATTTCCTATTTCTAATTTACCCTGATTTTCAGTTTTCTATATCGCCTCCGGTCCCAATAGTTCTGATACACAAGGTATTTCTACGGCCTACTTACTTATAGCTAGTTTTGACTGATCGTTAATCGAATAATTTAATATTTAAAAATATATATAATATAGAATTTTTCAGTGGACAGTTACAAAATTAGTCAAGCAATTATTTCCAATAAAAGTTTAGATTTATTTGGTGATTAGAAAAAAAGTTTTGGAGTAAGTACATGGTTGTATGTATGGTTTGATTTAGCTTTTTTTAAAAGTGTTGCAAAGAAATATGAAATTAATAATTTAAAACCAAGTGGTTTATGAAAGTAGTTCAACATTTAGACAGAAATATTTATTTCAAAGGTTAGTAAATAAAGTTTATGATCAGTGTGCGGAAATTGCTCTGACTGATGTAATTTAGAAGTCGCTTGAGTAAAGGAAGAAAAAATTAAATGCGAGTAAAAGCTGAAAGTAAATCGTGAAATATCTCATTAAAAAAGTATTTCCATCTTCTTCTTCTTCTTCTTTTTCTTCTGAAAACAGATATTTCCTCATTACACTGCTACTGAACCTAATATTTCTAAGCTTAAGTGATTGTTCTTTCAACGAAATGGCTTTTACTAAAATCATTTTAAAACTAATTACAAAAAGGAATTAAAATACAAATTTTGTATAACAACTTATTCTACTCGCTACTTTTTCCTTTAATGCAATTCTAAATTTATTTAATTATTTTCTTTTATTTGTTGGGCTTTTTAAACTTAAAAATATGGGGAAAAAAAATTTCTTATTTTATAAAGTTTATTTCTAAAGAATTCTGTGTTTTGCTAGTTGTTCTTCTGTTTAAAGAAAATCATAAATTCTTTAAAGTAGTTTCTTAATAGGTTACCTCATAGGCTAACCAAAAATATTCTTTCAAGCTCATTTGTATGAAACTTATTTGTAAATGTACGAATATTTCAAACTTATAATAAATTACTTCAACAATTTTCAACTAATTTCGTTTACAACAAGGAAATAGTTTGCGATATCTATGGATGGTACACAAGTCTTTGTGCACATTTACTGTACCTGTTGAGCGATGTAGCTTTCTAATTTCTTTAATGAAAACAAAAGTGTTGAGTTTCAGGGTTATTGAGCACCGAAGCAAGATAAATTTGAAAAGTAAAATTAGCATTATTATAAGAGATGCGGAAATGATATTTGAAGAGCTACATAGGCTTATGTGTAGCTTGAGCAAAACACTTATCCTTAACGTGCGGAATGAGTTTTAAAGTTTAATTTATACTTTAGTTCTGCGAGTTTTATTGCGCGGTTCAGAGTATCGGATTTCAAACACAGTGGCAGCTGAGATGAAGTTGTTACGATTTTTAGCGGTGTTCGATTGCTGGACTATAAATGCAATGATGATATTAGGTATGAACTTAATTTACCAGGATAATATCAAGAAGAGATCGTTGAATTGGAGTGCAATTATAAAATATTTTGGCATGCTTTTAATGTCGGATGGCACACCAGACAACGATAACTTAGAAACATGACCAAGTATAGGGCCGTTACAAAAATGTTACGCCCTGTTTTACGAAATAATCACATTGTCGTATGGAAAATATAATCTTCCGTTCTTTTGATGAAAGCTCCTCCATTCATTATTCAGAGGTTCAGATTCTCCATTCTGTATTTGAAAGCAGAGTTACTGTTTTTGATATAAGTTTCTGGAAAATCAATTGTCAGTTGGTTGCGGCTAAATCGATTTACGAACGAAGAAATTTTGAAAAGCGAACACAAAATTTTTCGTAATATTGATAAAATTAAAGAAAAAATAAATGAGAACAGGTTGCCACAGACTAATTATAAATAGATTCCAGCTAAATGGAGGAAACGAGTATGACCCAGAAAGGATAGACTCTAAGAAATACAAGAAATTGAAATTGAAATTGGAATTGGAATAATATAAGGAATACAAGAAATGTCAGGATTTACCTGACATGTAGATTTTTATTATGGTTAATAATAATACAGATGATGGTACGATAGCTATAAAGAGGACGAGTCCAAGGAATGAAGATTCAGTAGGAACGAATGAAATTTTGTGTTGCGGTAAATGGCCTAACGTTTTAAAACAGTCGCAATAATAATAATAATAATAATAAATTAATACTAATTGTAAAAAATACTGTATTTATATTGTCTCAGTTTCAAAAAAATTATTTTAATACTTTTAATAAAAAGGAGATTTCGAAGAAACAGGTTTATCGGATACTTGGTAAACGTTCGACACTCGAGCCTAACAACAAACCAATTCTTAAACCAATTTGAACGTATGGAATCCAATTATAGGGCTCAGCAAGCCATTCCAATGTTGAAATCCTGCAAAGGTTCCAATCGAAATTATCCAGAACAATCACAGAACCACCTATACTGAATTCATCGTATCTAGAGACATGCATTAACAAATACATGAGTTGTTAACGCGATATTTGTACTACCAGTTGCCTAACTGACGCCGGCTGTTGGATAATAATCCGAGCTTACGTAAAAACAATTCCTTTCTTTCCTTGTAAAATTTTACCAAATTTTCATGATGTATGTCATTACAAATAACTCGCACTGTATATTAAGCAAAGGATAATGCAACGAAGACTGGTGTTAAAAGAATGCATAATGACCTTGTTTATGCGTTCAATCAATAGCTATCACACGATCCATTTGTTTACTGCGTCTCTCCAGACTCGATGAACAGACTATAGATACATAACGAACAATCTATTACACAGAGATCTACTATTCAACAAGAAATCAACACATACATTTAAAATACTAAAGCAGATTCAAATCACATACGAATAACCTCGCCATTACACTCTTAGACAATCAAACGACACTCGCCGGCTGAAACAAAGACATCGTACGGATATATTTTAAAGAGACAAGAGAAGACATAAATTAAGTCCACAAAGTTTACCCATTGGTAGCTTTTTCTCGATTATAAAACAACAAAGCAACTCATCTACCCATTATTCTGCTTAAGAATAGATTTTATTGATTTTGGTGTATTATAAAAAAAGTCTCTTTCTCCTTCTTCTTTTTAACGAGATCTGATTAACTCTTATTAATATTGTATCTAAAAGAATCTATGGTTAATTTAATTAGGGGGTATTAAAAGTGAATTTCATTCTTATTAATTACTTTTCCTGAAATAAAAAATGCGCATATCACCGTAAAAATTTGAACAAGCATCTTCTTTAATAAGATTATATTTATGCAGAAGTTTTGTTTTATTAGATGATAAAACGTTATATCTGTATTAATATAACTTTATTTGATTTTATATACAGGATAGTTAAGATCAGTGGAAGCACTAAAAGATGATGATAATGACGATAAAAGATGCAAGATTAGGAAGGAAATAAAATACGTAATAATACGTATAGTGTAAGCTGTTATAGTACAATCAAGCTGACTTTTATTGCGATGGGTATACCCAGGTAGGACGAAAGGTAATATTTAGAGGTTATGGTAGTAGAGTAACAGAAAACCTTCGTGTTTAAATATGATGCACCTTTGTTTAATAATAGAGGAAAAGGTAAGTTACATTACAACCAGGAATAACGGTTGGCCATTCTCCAGAAATAAGTTCAAAATATACCTTTGCTTCAAGCTATTTAACTAAAATACTAACCAACTTCAACGTTATAGGGTACCTATATTCTACTCATTTTAAGCCATTTAAAACAATAACAACTTACCATAGGAAATTCATGTATAATTAAAAATAAAATATCTGAGATATTTTTTTATATTTTTATTAAATAATTACAATTAGATCACCTGACATAAATCAGTTTTATTGCCAAAGTTACTCGTATATTTATTATCAAATCAAAAAATTAAAATCTACTTTTTTGTACAGAAACAAAGGTAATTAAGTAATAAAGTTACCACTGGATATAAAACATACAAAGATATTTTACATATCAAAAAAATATTATAGAAACGTAAGGATTTTTAGTTTTATTTAGACTTTCCAAAATAAATAAAAAAACAATTATAATAATTATTAATTAATTTAAAATTAAAATTGAAAAAAATATATATGTATATAAATTTCTAAAATAATGTTAAATGTGTTTAATATGGTACCTACTTTATTTAAATACACTGAATTTGTTTAGTCTCGTAAAATTATAGTCGCAATCCAGTAAGTTCATTGCGACATGATTCGGATGTCCGTTCATTCCCTGTTCGTATGTTCTACTAAATCATGTAAATTCTTGTCTTACAGAATTAAGTCTTATGTTGCTATTGATATATCTGTTTCGTATGTTCCATGATTTAGAGCTGTTTGTAAAAATTTATGTGAATACGTTCTTTAATGTTAATTATTGGAAGTTTTTGTTATCTCTTAGAGTTTTATCCTGTACGTCCACACAGGCTTTGAAATCATCTCGCGCAGCGTTAGTTTCGATTGAGTTTATAGTTGGGAGCGTTGCTTAGTTAACCAAAACATATATTAATCATTTTGAATTCCAATTGTCATCGTTTTTGTTCTACAATTGAACAATATTTTTTTAACATAGTGCATCTATTCTATCTTCAGTTTCTAATATAAAAAACTTTATTATAAAAGAAAAATTATAAAAGTTTTAATTATAAGATTTTACGAACAAAAAATAATAATCAATGGTGTGTTTCAAAAAACTTCACTTTGTACAGAATTATTTTAAGACATGATGTAGAGACAACCGTAAATAACGGTGCCGACAAAATAGGAGATGATGGTTATTGTGATTTTAAAGAAAATAATGATGATGCTTATATGTAGTACAAAAACATAAACATAAGTTAATTATTAACAAAATTGAAAACATAAATTTAATATTTTAACAATTTTTACTTTGCATAATTTTGTTTTGTTTACAAGGTTGTTTGCTAACGGGTTTTGATACTACGTTATTAAATTTATTTTATTTATGAAGAACAGGTTTAGGCTATATCATGCAATATTTCATTGGTTACATAGCATGCAGCTTCAGTGATGAGTTTCAGGTATTTTGATTGAAATTGCTGCAATATTTCTATGTTTGATGTTGTATCCCTCAACTTCAATCTGTTAATTCAAGCAGATTTGAGTTTGACTTCATAGAAGGAAATTTTACATCCAAGAAAAGGTTGAAACTTATAATCTAAGATCAAGTAGAAGCGACATAATTTTGGTTTCATCTGAAATGAACATAATTATTTTGTTTGAAAAAAATATTTAATTAATTAATTATTTGGGGGTATTTAATAAAAGATTTATCTTAGTTCTAAATTAGATTAATCAAAATTTCTTAGAAACAATACAATTATTTAAGTTAAAATTAAACTAAAATTACATTAAAAAATAATGAGATTCATCTTACAATCAAATTTGGACTGAGATAAATGCATTTAATACAAAATTAATTACAATGATAAAATTAAATTGGGACGCCATCTCAACCATGAAGCCATCAATCTAGTAGACAGTAGACTTCTTGCATTAAATTCATTCAAATGACATACTCTGAAAAATAGTACATCAAAATTTCTTTATTTTTATTACGGTACTGTATATTGAGCTGCACAACTACCGTATATGATATTTAAATGGCGGTAGGGAATTTCAGTTTAAGGAGAAGAAGTACCCAGTGGTACATTCTCCGTTTAAAACTTTGGGTATTTTCCGTTATTCAGACTAAGTGGTCTCTACTCTATTTTCGCTTTAAACGTTGCACAGTTAGGAAGTTCCTTGCAGCTAGATCACGAGCTAGTTCGTTTAGATGGTCATCTAGTCTTTCGTGAAATGTACTAAACAAGGACGCGGTTAGGTCCTTTACTGTCGGAATTTTTAAATCGTCGTGGAGGGTTTTACTGCTTACATAAAAAGGAGCGCCAGAAGCAAGTCTTAAGAATTTTCCAAAGATCTGGACGCCATAAGTCCAGATTGGTCTTAAAGTGATTGTATATTAAAATCTTGGAGCGGAAGTTCAATCTTGATCGAGGGTTAATTAAGCAGAAGAGTAGCTTCTGGCGGTGGTTAACTTTTGAACGTTTCGTGCGCAGATGATACTTCCAAGCTAGTCGCATGTCAAGCCATAAGCCAAGATATCGCACCACCCTGGCCTGTGGGATATAAACGTTATTCAGCATCACAGATGGACAAGTTTGAAGTCGTAAGGTAAACGTAGCCTGTGTTGATTTAATTTGGTTCACCTTCGTACGCAACGGGTAAGCTAGTCCTGTAATAATAAAGATGTCGCTGCGCCAACCTAGAAGCCCCATCCACGCTCTTTTTCTGTATAAGAACTGCTGTGTTGTCAGCATACGCGGCGGTTACCGATGTGTCCAAAATATGCATAACCGATGCAATTTTTATTTCTTAAAATATTTATTTAGTTTTTTGAAGGTCATATACCACTGGGAGCTCTTCTATAGTAGGAATCGCATTGATGCACTGTTCTGAAATTGTGAAACGATTTGATCTTTTACTTATTACAATAGTCAAGATCGTACACCCGGAATGAAATGCAACTCTGCTCGATCTTCGTTGCCGTTTCACTGATTTATCAATCACGTGTGTAAGAGAGCTAATATTTTATAAATACTCCTTCGTTGATAATTTTCCTCGTCAGTACTTTTGTAACTACATTAAGTCATTCTTATTTACGTGCAACAGAAACAAATAAATAAATAAAGATGACTCTTAACAGACATTAGAATTTAACGAAAATAGCTTAGGTTAAATTGTATTATTACATTAATTTTATTAAAATCTAAATACCTTAAAATTATCAATATGAAAAATAAAATAATATAAATATATATTCGGTTATAAATAACCGAAAAACTTTCGGTTAAAACGAAATATTGTTTTTATTTTCATGGTTTGATATTTTATAATGAACCTGATTAAAAGAATTATTAGATATTTTTACAGCGTAATAAATAAATAATATTGATCATGAAAAACACGTATCGCTGTGCCAAAAAATTATAATTTGCGTGGGATGAAAATGTTCGTTTAGAAATTTCAGTAAAAAATTCAATCAGTGAGTACAATGTTTTGAAGTATAAAATTCAGTGTCAAAATTGGATCTGATAAAAAAAGTCAGAAGTATAGTAGACGAGGTAGTAATTCAAAAGATATAGGTTTTACAGGTGTACACCAATAACATTTTTTTGTTAATGAACCATAATCATCGGATGGGTAATGGATGTTTAGGTTATACTGGTGAGGGTTTTAGACTACTGCTGTAAAATGTTTGTGTGGATATTTGGATTTTATATACGTTTGCGTATGTTCTCTGTTACTGTTAATTGGAAGCAATGCGGCCAGACATTCCATTTTACTAAAAATCTCATTCAACCAAAGCAGCAATAATCGATTCTGGCACCTGTGCCAGAAAATTAACTTCCAGAGAATGAATTCACATGGAGTGCAAACTAAAAGTTCAACATGTCATTAAATTCCCTAACTGACCCAAAACCGCACTTGGTAATAATTGAGCTATGAAATTACATTTTATTACTAAAATGTTATTGAAAAATTCTAAAAAAAACAGGCGTTTGTTTGGAAAGGTTTTGCATGGGTTATCAAATAATTGAAGCCGCTCCCTTAATGTAACTTTAGTTCACTGTACGCTGGTGAAACTAATAACGAGGTCAACTAAAAGCACTACATGGAAAAAACTTGCACGTTTACGAATAATAAATTAATTTTTATAAACTATTAATCAATTTTGTTTATTTTTGTAATAATACCTACAATCACTCTTAATGTCAAGTTGAATTGATTTACAATTTTTTCAATTTCATAAATAATTCAAATATCTTTTTGAATTACTATTATTATATTCTGTTGGAATGAAAGTTAACAAGTGACAATTTTATTTTGCTGATATGTTAACATATCAGCAAAAAGTAAATAAACTAAATTGAAATAAACTAAAAATGTTACTTTATCGAGTGTCATCATTTATAGGTGTTGTAAGAAACTAAATTTGTCCTCACAAAGATATGCCAATTTGTAATAAATTATATTATCCCCACGAGGTTATGACAAAATTTGTAAATAATAATTAAATTAATATTGTTTTCTTTATTTGTTTTGCATCAGCTTTCAAGTTTGATTTTATTATTTTTCTATTTTACCTTGTCCCTTATTTCATTCAATAAAACATTATTCACATTAATACATTATGATTTTTATTCAATTAATATATTTTCATAATTACAATCACAAGTTTCATTGTTTAAATGCAATTCTAAAATAATGCTCCTGTTCTTAATACTGTTAAATCAACTTACTGGTTTTATTTGATTTGAATTTTAAAAAAAAATCTAATAACAACAATTTATATGTATTAACATTTAACGTCCTTCTTATATAACTATGTATTTTTCAACTTTAAGTAAATTCTCTTCTAATATTAATACATTTTTAGAACGAATGTGGGACCTACTAGCTGGCTTGATATTCAGCCCCACACTAAAATAATTTACAATTTTTATTTTCTTCTTCTTAGTTGCCTAGTAACCATATTTTGTTAATGTAAATTAAATAATTTTTAAATATTTATCTTAATCAGCTAGAATTATTTATATTTATTTAAATAGACTCAAATATAAACAACTCCAGATGTGCATTAAATTGTCTCATTACAGTGTCACTAATTACGTTTAGTTCTATTTCCAGAATATCCGTAACTAAAAATATACATAATTAATAAGTCGTAAAGAACGACAAGTAAATTACCAAATAGCATAAACAAAATTCAGTCCGTTAAAATACTTATCTGGTGTTATTAGTAAACTGCTGAATAAATTGGTGTATAATTCTCTCTACTAATGAATTCCTGTATAGATAAAGCATTTCTTTGTATGAATACTTCTTTATATATTTACTGTTTGATAACAAATTTATTTATAGTCAGTTGATATCAATTAAATTAATTAAAACGTAGCAAAAATCAATGTCATAAGTTTCAGATAATTTAATACTAGTTTTAAATAGCTAACCAGTGATAGCTATCAAAGTATTTATATTCATTATCTATCTTGTTAAAAATTTATTGACATTGAAAAACAAACAGTATCGATATTATCATATAGACTACTACTACTTTAATATCTGCCATTACTAACCACGTCCATTACCATTGACTGGTCTTTATGTGGCAATATTATATAATTTTGATACATCAAGCTACATTATAGTAAATACATCCTTAATATAAAAAAATATATTGTATTTCTTAAAATGTATTTAAAATAACCTAATAAATAATGAAAGTAAAATTAGAAACAGAAAAGATGAAAATCACTATGAGAAACGCAAATATTTAGTGGGCCTATTATAAAACATATAAAATTAACCAAAAAGATTTACGGAACGGTTATTTAATTGATATAAAGATAACATTACCCATAACTGATGATTAATTTTTTTTATTTATTTTTTTTTGGTTCAATGTCCGACTGTTCTGCAATTACTGCTAATGCAGACGGTGAAAGATGAAATGATTTTTTGAAAATTATTTGTTAGATAGGGTAGACGGAAATGAATTTAGAGAAAACAAAAAAAGAATTTGAGGAGTTCAAGAGAAAGAAACGATGACGAACGACAAAAAGACAATTAGAAAATGTTTAGTTAAAAAAATAAAAAGGTGTGGAATGAGGAGAATAGCAATGAAAAAAACGAAAACATCAAGCATGGGATAAAATAATTTATTGTGATTCGTAGCTATGCAAAACGATAAAGAGGAGTAACTGACAACAATTCTGGGGAAAACCCAGTAGCTTTGAAATAATTTAAAGGGTTCTGTAAAACATTCTTCTAACATCGCAGACTCACCTTATTTCAACACTACAATACACAGAAGACACGAGCACTCAACAGTACAAGACGAAATTCAGAGATTTTTCACCAATTACCAAACATAACTCGAAACCAACCAGAACCCAAAAGCCGTCAATCTCATAGATAACAGTGAAACGCACAGTAGAATATTCACAAAACAGGACTTTATCGTAAAAATTTATTTTAACTTTCTCACATCAACTGCCTTAATCCTTATAATCTACTTATACGTCTTTCAGTGGATCTACCATCATCAGAATACTGTATAACTCATAAAATATTATGAGAAACTTTGACAGTTTTTAAAACCTACAAAAGATGCAACATCGTCTTGTTTTAAAAAATACTTAAATTTTAATATGATATTTTATACACTCTGATTATAGTAGACGCACTGAAACACTCGTAAGAAAATTAAAAGTATCAAGGCAACTGAAAAAGTTAGTGAAATTGAGAATATACAAAATATATATATTAAATAAATTTGAGCTATAAATTTTATAGCTCTGCGATGGATCATTAAACTTTAGTCTTGATCAAATTTTTAATTGATAGAGTTTAATTAATACTAGTGGGTATTACTCACATTAACAACACATCTACTATTTTGTCCTATATAAGAAGATCGTTGGTTCGCAGTAAAACAAACTATTATGAATGTAATGGTATGTAACGATTCACTATCGACAATATCTTACGTATATAAAGAATACAAAAGTTTAAAAAACCAATATTTCGTGTAAGTTGTCTGAATTTCTTGAAATAGTTTGATCAGTCTAGTAATCGTTTTAACTTAGTAGAAAAAAGTTAGTTACAATCCTGTAACAACAGTGATTGTTACAGTTTAGTAAAGGTGAAAGTCTTTCGATTGCTGTTTTATTACTTTGTCTTTGAAAAACTTTGTTTGCTTTTTGTACTTTATTGTAGTCTTCCGTATTTTAGATCACATTGTAAAAGAAGTTTGGCTGTTCTGGTATAATTTACTGAGGCGTTTTTCGAATTAAATTAAGCTTATTCATTTAAAATGTAGGTAAATTTGTTTTTAATGCAGTTTTTGGCCTAACCACTGGTTTACTAAGACACATACTGCTACAACACTTCCTGTACCTATTGCAAAATGTATTTTTGGCTGGAACCGTACTGGGTTAATAGATTTGCGTAAATCGTGAAAACCACACAAAATCCTTGTTATATCCTTGTTTATCCATTTAGAGATTTCTGCAGGAAGAAAGTTTTACTAGTTTATTTTTACATATTTATAACAATTTTTATTGACTGCTTAGTCAGTTGGAACCACTTTAGTTTGACAAAATTATGTAATAACATGTACAAAATATTAAGACTTGAACAAAACGTAGAAGCTTCAGCTCAACTATTATATTAGAATCTAGTGTCAAATCCTGTTTTCTCCATGATAATATATGAATATTGTAAATTTTATATAAAAATGTTTTGTACAAAAATTATTCGCATTACTTTTCTTTTCTTTCAGTTCCAATATCACATGTGGAAGGAGTACTTGGGAAGAAAACTGCCTTACCATGTGACATTGAAGCTTCCTCAAAAGACGATGCTGTCTACATGGTATTGTGGTTCAAAGAGGCCGACGGTGAACCTCTGTACAGGTCAGTTATGCTTTACGATAATTATCATAGAAGTTAATTCTGTAATCTATTGTGAAACTACCAAACTAATTACGATTTAAACAATTTTAAAATTAAAATACAGATTACCGTTAATAACATTTCCTCTACGAAGGAAACGAAGGGATGAGTCAATTTTATTTTGTTCTTATACAGTAGTACAATCTGTTAGGTTCAACGGTGTCTCTGGCTCGGCCGAGCCTAGCCGCTACTAGTATAACTAAAAACATCGTCCGCGTTGGTGAATATACACTCACTACGTAAATTCGAAATTAAAAATAACAAATCATGAAAGATATACATAGGCTATGTATAAAACTACCATTTAAATATAATACGCAATCAAACAACGACTTCTCAACGAAATGATGTATTTTATTTGTGACTAATGTGTGAACGATGTTTGTATAAATGCAGGATATTCACCCCGCACTGATAACCAATCAATGTCCTCAAGTTCAGAACTACCACTAAATTTCAAGAACCGTGTATTAGGTTGTTACTACGATTGATAAACATTATTCTGCTCATAAAAATAATACTTATTAACGAAATTCTCCTTATTATTTTTCATTTATGTTTATTTATTTATATTAATCATTTATTTAAATAACACTCGCCGACTGAAACGAAGACATCCTACGGACTTATTTTAAAGCGATAAGTGCTTAAATAAACATTTAATAAAGTCTCATATCTTTATCCATGCTTGAAAACTTTAATGTATTCTTGGAAAACACCAAATATTTTCTAAGAACATCATCGTATGTCATTCAACAGCATATCAAAGCTGCCAAAAAAACGGATCAAAGTTAAAACAAAAAAACAAAACATTTATCACGTTATAATTATTTACCCTGCGTAAATGAGTTTGTCCTCGTTTGTATCTTTATGACACTCAACTTCACACTTCTGAATCTATCCGTTATCTAAGTTTACATCTAGATAAGAGGCTCACGTGGAATGTACACGTGGATAAAAAGAGAAAAGCAATCCAGGAGAGATTCAAACAGTTGTACGGACTTCTTTCCATTGACAAAAATCCAAGTTACCAGCTACATATTCTAAATTAACCATTTACAGCTTCTACTTTCGACCAATATATGGAGCTGTGCCAGTCAGCTTTACTGCTGTGCAAAATCAACGGCATTAGTAGAAATTCAGCCCTTTTAATCAAAGCTTTTGAGGAGGATAGTTAGCGTCCTCTATTAAGTAACCAATAAAACGCTACACTCAGACCTAAACGTACTCTACATAAATGACGTTTTCTTAAAACTCTATATAAAGTTTAGGAAGAAACTCGTGAACTACCATAACCCATTGGTCTCAAATCCGGCTACGCAGACTCTCCCAAACAATCCAATAAGACGACTGAAACGTAGATGGAGCCGGGATCTCATCAATTAACGTAGTACTGTAATTGACTATCCATTACTGTGTTCTAAATGCTGCACTTAATGCTTCACTTATTTATTCACGTCGGAGTTCTGTCACTGGACTGTCTCCACTCATGTTTATTTATCGTATTAATTTTTTCCATATTTTGTGTTATCACATTCACTGATTGTTTCTAACAGATTTTGAATTTTCTGAATAAAGAGAAAAAAATAAATAAAAAATAACATCAAAGAAAACTAAAGTATAATTTAATGGTAATTTTCTTCATCATGCTCACGTATTATGGGAATTAAAATGAGTCAAAAAGGTTTTAGAAATAGTTTATCGTTATTCGATTTTAAAACTGCATTAAAAATGTATCAGTTTTTGTAAAAATATTTATCGTAAACTTTAAATGTCGACTTTAAAAAATCTAATATTTAAATCCGTCAATGATTTATGAATTTAATCAAGTCAATGGAAACTTTGATAAATTGCTATGTTTTATTAATATTTAATGTATGTCCATGCTTATTTTATTACTCTTAATTTCATTGTTTTTATAGTAAAATAAATATTCTTTCAGTTAATACGTGACCCAATTTTGATGTATTTTTATTTTAGTTACTGTGTATAAAAGTATTGCTTGTCCTTTTTTATTATTTTAAAAGTTTCAAATTGGTGACCGTTTTTATAATAATGAATAAAAATATGAAACATCAACTTTTATTACATTACGCTATGATATTTCAAATTATTGATTTTAAAGTTTTATAAAGTTCTTTAATTTTGTAAATTTATCTAATATTGTTGCTACAGATTTAGGGCATATTAAAAATAAATTTGGCGGCTATAAGTTATTCAAAGTTTTAAAAGTATTTCGTACTTGTGGTTGAGTAAAAATTGTAGTCTGCATAAAACGAAAGTTATCTTGTATCTAAATTATCATACTTTGGTCATCAATCATCTTTGCTTGTGACTTGGTTCTTTATTCTTTGATTTCATGCAGTGCTCTTTAAATACATTAAAATAAATCCAATACCTTTATTACTAAAGTGCGTACATAATATACAATACAATATAAGTACAAAATACAAAAATATAAAAAATATAAATATAATATAAATATAATACAATATAATAATATATAAGTCTTTAGTTTGTATCTTATATTTTTTTAATTTTAAGTCGGTTTAACATCTTAATATTTTGCTACTACTTTGGATTGAGGAATAGTGGGTTTAAACTTAAAATATGATCTAGGCATTGGCCGGGAATCGAACCCTGGACCTCCATTTTACAGTATAGCACGCTAACTTAATTAAACTTAACATTTCTTAAGTTGTATTATGTAAAAATGTGGTGCGCAACGACCGAATTTTTGAACAATTAGCGGAGAAAATACAAACTGACATAAGGATTTACTATTTTCAAAAAAACGATAAATAAAATAAAAATCAGTAGAAACTGACACTTTCATGAAAAATTATTAAAAACAAAGTAAAAACACGAATAACCACAAACGTTATAGGTTGAGAACATAATATGACAGTAAAAATTTTGAAGATAATTTTTTTATAAGCCATAATTATGGAGAGGTCCATTTAACTTTTTTTTTTTTTTTTTTTTTTTTAACGTTAATTTTATTTAGAAACTATACAGTACAGTATAACCATCCAAAAGCTTAACTAAATTTTGAAAAAAACAAATGACTTGATAAATAAATAGAAATATTTTTTTAAAGAATACATCCCAGTGGATAATTCAAAAGTATAGTGGATTTCAAAAAAATAAGTTAATAAAAATATAGAACAATTATATCAATAGATCTCTACTCCATTTTCTTCGTAGGCGTCGGTGTGGTAAGTTTCGTCTTGACATTTGCTGTATTAGGGGATTGATGTGATCTGTTAATTTTCTGTTAAATTTGGAATATTTTATTTTAGCAGTTTCTGTTACAAAAGGGATTTTCAAATCGGAATGCAATGTTAAATTTGTTACGTAATATGGGGCGTTCGTTATCATCCGAAGTATTTTTGACTGATGAGTTTGAATTTTTTGAATGTGAGTTTTCTTTGCGGTCCCAAAAATTTCAATACCGTAATTCCATATCGGTCGTAAATAGGCTTTGTATGTTAATAATTTAAATTTTAATGATAGAGTTGATTTTCTGTTGATGAATTTTGAAAGTAATTTTGTACGGTTATTTAGTTGCAAACGTTTTGTTTTGATATGATATCCCCAAGTCAGTCTACGGTCTAAATGGAGGCCCAGATATCGAACTTTATTTTCTTGCGGTATCTCATTGTTATCCAGGTAAACAGTTGGACAAGTTCTTCTTCTTAAAGTAAAAGTCACTTGCACAGATTTCAGCGGGTTAACTTTCATTCTCCAGTTTTTGAGCCATGTGGATACCTCATACAAGTGATTTTGGATGTTCATCGAAGTTTCTTCTGGAGATTCACTGCTGCATAACAGAACGGTATCATCTGCGTACGCTGCTACTGTCGTGAAGTCATTTTCCGGGAAGTCAGACGTAAATATGGAGTACAAAGCAGGAGATAATATGGACCCTTGAGGAACTCCTGCTTCGATATGCCAGATATTAGAATATTCCAAACCTTGGCGCACAACAAAATATCTATCCTCTAAAAATGATCTCAGAACTCCATAATATGTATCAGAAAAAATAGATTTTAATTTATACAAAAGCCCGGGATGCCAAACCTTATCGAACGCCGAACTAATATCCAGAAATACAGCCGATGTGTATAATTTTTGTTCTAGCCCTACAGAAATTAAATCAACCACTCTGTGCAGCTGATGAGTTGTTGAATGCTGCCTTCTGAATCCAAACTGATAATTTGGAGTTGTAGCTTCAATTATCGGCGAAAGTCGATCTAACAAAATTCGTTCAAAAAGTTTAGACACGACTGAAAGAAGGCTAATGGGCCGGTAAGAGCTTACACAGTGAGATGGTTTTTCCGGCTTCTGAAATAAAACAATAGTTGACAATTTCCATTGTAAAGGAAAATGCGCAGTTCTGAGAATAGCATTAAATATGTTTCGTATAAAAATTATCCCTCTTTCTGGTAACTCCTTTAATATCTCTGCAGTTATCAAATCCAGACCTGGTGACTTGTGCAATGGAAGACGTTTAATAATACTCTTGACCTCGTTTAAACTCACAGGTTTAGGCGGCAACGATAGCGTAGTTGGGCACGTTACGAATTCTTGTACATCCCTGTCAAACTCAATGTCTCCTGTTTGCACATGAGGTTTAAATACGTTGCTGAGATGTTCTCCAAATAAATCAGCTTTTTCTTGGTCAGACTTGGCCCAGGTTTGGTTCTCACGCCGAAGAGGAGTCGAAACTGGAACTTGCTTTAGAAGTCGCTTTGTTGCTCTCCATAACGAACCATCTTCTGTGTCCAGGGAATTCAAGCGGCTTTCAAAGCGGTCGAGTTTAACTGCCCAGATTTCCTTTCTAAGTCTGTTGGATAGCCGATTGACAGTAGATTTATCGTCCGGAAGTCTTGTACGATGCCATCGACGACGTGCTGCCCGTTTTTGAGTAATTAATTCCCGTATGGATCTGGGATAATGAGGTCCATTGCGTTCATTTTTTGAAACAGTTATTGCAGAATCCCATGCAGCAGATTGAATGATAGAGGTAAAATCGTCTATGGCGCATTCTAAATCGTGAGCAGTTTTTAAAGGGACGTGAACATTTAAATTGTTATTTACAAGATTTTGAAATTTGACCCAATCCATCTTACCGGTTGGCGTTAGCGATGGTAGTTGCTGTTTATAAAGAGGAGTAGCACTTATAGTTAACAGAACCGGAGAATGGTCGGATCTAAAATCGTCTAAATTTTCAACCGCATGGTGAAGTCGACTTATACCTCGTGTTATAAATATATCTAGTATATCAGGTAGCTTTGTGACGGCAGAAGGCCAATATGTCGGCATCCTGGGCGTTATTACTTCAAATCGATTGTAGTCAACTACATTTAGCAGTTGCCTGCCTCGTGGTGTATTGACTCTACATCCCCACTGAGTGTTCTTCGCATTATAATCACCACCTGCAATAAATGCTGGTCCCAACTCATCGAAAAAGTTTTGAAACTCCTCCTCAGTTACTCGAAATCGTGGCGGACAATAAACTGATGCTACATTAAATTTTAACTGGTTTAGGTATAAAGAAAGTACAGTTGCCTGAAGAAAATTTGTTGGAGGTTCAGTGAAAAGGAAGTTATGTTTTAAAGTCGCCTTGATGATAATTGCCGTGCCCCCTTGGCTCCGGTCGGCCGGGTGATCAGTCCGGTAAACGATGTAACCGGGAACGTAAAAACGAGAACGTGAAGTCAAGTGAGACTCCGAGATGAGGGCGATGTCTATTCTTTTCTCATGAAGCACATATTCTAGCTCATTGAAATGTTGTGAAATACCATTAGCATTCCACAACAAGACGACAAGGGAATTAGATGTCATATTATTTGGCATTATTTTTAGACATTAAGGCTTGTATAAGTTGAGTCATTAACGAAATCATTGGAAACAATAGAGTTTTCATTTCCGACAAAAAAGTATTAATTTGACTTGACGGCCCCAACGCAGCATTATATTCCGCAATTTGGGCAGATGAAAATATGGAAGGTGAATGTACCTGTAATAATGGAGTTTGTCCTGCTTGAATTTTATTTCCGGTGGATTTTGAAGGCAACGGTGGAAAAGATGAAGAATTAATGTCAAGTACTGGGTGCCTTTGATTTTTTGAATTTTCACTTGTTTTATGAAGGGGTGCCCGACGTTTCTGGATTTCCTTGTATATAGCACACCCTTTGTAGTTAGCCGGGTGAGACTGGGAACAGAGCGCACACGTGGCTGGCGTATCGCGTGGTTTGGTACAACTGGAAGACTCATGATCCCCTGCACAACGCACGCATTTAGGAGCGTGATTACAGTAACGTCTTGTATGTGAATATTGTTGGCACCTTAGACATTGAACTATATGGCGTTTCGGACGCGGCGGCTCAACTTTTATTTTAGAAAAAAATAAAGACGTTACATCAAATATTTGTTGATTATTTTCTGCCTTCTCTAGGTCTACAAACAACAGCGGCAAATACTGTTTTGTGCGATGGGACATAACATTCGATACACTGCGTACTGTATGACCTTTCTCCTTCAGTTCTGAAATTATCAGGCTATGATCCATCGACTGGTGCAACCCACGTATGACTACACTGAATGGTTTATCTTCAGAAAGCTGATAGCAGTGAAAGTCAGCATTATTTTCTCTCAAATATTTGACACACTTTCTGTAATCATCACCATTGGAAAGGTAAATAGTGATACCTTGAGTTGTCGAAGAACATTTGAAACTGTCTCCGACTAACTGTTTTAAAATGTTGCATAACGGAACGTAATTTACGTTTGACTTTAAGAAAATCGGCGGGGGCCGTTGAATGTTCAACTTAGTTTTATCGCTTTCTGAGTTGTCGTTCGAAATATCAGAAAGTAAGGAATATTTATTACTGACAGGAGTTTTGTTTTCATATAAAATTGAATTTTTCGACCGTGGATCATTCGGATGTATTTTTTTAATAGCATTTTCATCAATAGAAACGTCAGTAATTTTACGTTTGTTTATTACTTGCCTCCATTCCGTGTTATTGGAGCCGTAATTATCTGAATTACTATTTTTGGTTACGTTATCCAAACTCAAACTAGTTTGGATAGTTTGGACAGTCTCCATAGTAGGACACGGGCCGTAACCAACGTTGTTACTCGGTTGCATAGCAACCTAACCTTAAACGAACAAATTTATGGTGTTCGTTGTAATTTTCTTGGAACAGTTTTCAATACAAAGTAAATTAATTCTGAAAAACACTTACAATGAAACTGAACCAGACTGACCAGACGATATTATTTTTACAAAAATGTTCAATAATTCAGTACATTTAACATAAAAAATGACCAGCACAAAAACACAACAAACATCAGCTGATGTTATTTTAACGCGTCTCATTTAACTTAAAATAAAAACTTATCTTATTTAATTTTATTGTAATATAGGTACAATTATGTTAAAATTATGTATAGTATTGATAAGTTTGTTTTTACGTAGGCCTACTAATATTTTTTGAATTTTATGTTTAATAATATAAAGCTGATTATATTTTTATAACCTATGTACATTTTTATTATGCGAGGATTTACAGCCTCAGCCGTATCTCACTTCCTAAGCACCACCTCTCTCTGTCGCGCCAATCCCCATCGGAGACCCGTCGCAAAGACATTACCGCCTGCACCCTATCCAATCATGTTATTTCCGGGCTTTCCCTCCTTCTTAAACCGGCTGGTGTCTACTACCATACCATCTTCGGCCTCGTACCATTCTCCATTCCTTCAAATGGCCAAAACATTTTAACTGCTTCCGGGATATGGTATCCATGATACTTTCTTGAGCACCAATTCTTCTCCTAATTTTGGAATCCGCAATTCGTTCGATCCGTGACACACCACAGCTCCGCCTCCAGAATAGCATGATAGATATTTATCTGTCTCCTTCCATATTTTATAACTCCAAAGGACAGAATTTAACTGTTGGGTAACCTTTTGCTCTTACGAAATCTTGCTGTTTACTTCCGTTGCACTTGTTCCGCTGCTATCAAAGATGACTCCCAGGTATTTAACGTATGTACATACTTTTCTAGATAATCTGTTTTATATTTTACTGAAATTCTTAAAATAAGCTGCATAAATCAACATTCTAGAAATACACTGAAGGCTGTAACAAGTAATTTCTTGTAATTTTGGAAAATAATTTATGCTTTAGATGTGTAAAAATAAGAGGCTGATATTTAAGATAAGTATTATACAATAAATTCTTGGTGTTTCGGTTTAACAGACATTTTAACTGTATCAGTCAATCGTTAAAAATATGAATCAATTTATATTATTTGGGTCAGTTTTTAAATATCAACTAAAATTAATAAGTTATTAATAAATTAATTACTAGATTCACTGGTTTTATATTTTAAACCAGCTTTGTAACATATAATTTGCTTTGTAATTAATTTATTTTTACGCATAAAAATTCAAATGGAGTTTATCATTCAGTGATCTACTTTATAGAAAAACTGGAGATTTGGTTCTATTTCTTTCCAGTGATGTGCTGAATTTTAAAGCACCGTTTTTCGATCTTTGAATAGGTTTAAAAACGACCAAAAAGGTCTATAAAGGAGGGTATAAACTGCTTCTACACATTCTTTCTTAACTGTTCCGCCTCTTGGAAGTGTTATTTTTCCGCCAGCTAAGGAAAACTCTATAAAAATCCGTGGATTTTTTCCTTGGGAACCGAAATAGCTGAAAGTATTTATTCTGTAACACACGTGCTACTTACGATATCTATTTAACAAAAATAGTAAAAAACCAGGTGGTAATATCAGTAATTCTGATTTTCGACATAACGCTTTTTGTGCTATCTTGTTTACTTAATACTGAACTGGTGACATAACGACCTATTCTTTTTAAACTTAACAATACATAAGTATTGAAAAATATGTTTATTCTGTAATTTTATTCAGTAGGCCTACTACGCTTTCAACCGTTTTCACGCTACGTTTATATATACCTAAATATTCCAAAGCTCGTTTCCACTCGAAGCACATTAGTTTGCTTTTGTTCAGTAACGTAACCTATGTGGCTACGTTATATTGCAGGCAATATAACAGATATAAGGAAGTAAGTCATTGTTTGAATAATATTAAATAGAATGTTTGTTTAAAGAATTAAATAAGATTCAATTTTAATATTATTTAATATTGTAAATTAAATTTTTGGAACTTGGAAAACACGCGTAATATGTATTAACTTAAAATTTTTATCAACTGTAACGCTTACTCGATGGACGTTCAAAGTTAAACATTTTACATAAATAACCAATTTACAAGAATTATCTGGACATTTAGAGTTCAACGCTGATGATCTCTTAAACTTTAACAATTGTAATAGAAGTCATACAAATCAAGATTTTACGTGCAATAAAGCAATGAGTCCATTATGTTACAAACCTAATGTTACATAATGACTTTTATGTACCATACGTAAATGAGGACGTGAAATAAATACAATATACTATTAATTTAAATTCCATGACAACCCTCTTATACAAACAAACACGAATAAGCCTAGTTTTTTTACTTGTGCTTTAGAAATTTGTGCTTTAAAATATCTCTAGCCAAGGGATCTCCTTGGGGAGGCCCAATTATAATAATGCCGCACGTGGTGATTACGAGCATAACATTACATGTTAATCAAAACCATTTAACGAACTAAGCGATTGTCTGAAATGTTACGGCTAACTGATTTTAAATATTCAATAAAAAGTTACAACTTTATTGGTATTGGCTTTGTTTTTTGCGACTTAGTACGACTGTTATTGCTGCTTTTGCATCCCAATTTCTAATTCTCTCTCTATCCTTCAAATCACTTTCCCATAGTTCTTTACTATGCATCGTCCCCATTACTTCACCCATCCATTCCTTTGCTAAGCTTTCTCTTTACTTCTTTAACCTTCTCTTAACTCTTGAGGTCTACATCTATACTCTGCTGGGGAACCCGTATTCATTCGGGTTTATCCGAAAAAATACACCCGAAAAAATTTGTGTAAGGATCTGTTCCTTTTAATATAGTATGTAATTCCCTTAAATCATAAATGGCCAGTAGGCTAAGTTAACTCAGCTTTTGAAATAGTTTTTTTTTTGGTAAAGTTGCCGTCTTCTCGGCGTAACCAGCCTAGGACACCAGTAAGTGTGTTTTTAGTTTCGGTTACTACCACAAACAAATCGAGTAGTCAACCAATTTAATAAAGAAACATTGATAGGGAATTTTGTGTTTTGGAAGACAGTAAATTGAGTTCTTCTATTACTGTCGGTTATATTACGCAAAAATTGGATATATAAATTCTTGTTCGATACTTTCAGAAGTAAAAGATAATTATTCTACATCAAACATATTTGAATCGGTCCTTTCAGAAAAACCATAAGTCAAAAATGACAACTTTTGGGGCCTTAAGAAACTAGTACTCATTTACTTTCTTTTTACTGAAAAAATTTGTGTAAGGATCTGTTCCTTTTAATATAGTATGTAATACTGTAGTTTTTCTTTCAAGTAAGCCGCATTACTCAAAAAAAGAACTTGAAACTTTTAACTTGTGTTGTTCTTCAGTAAAAAGTTCCAGTTGATGACTTACGTTATTTCTGTATAAAATGCCTTGTTAAATAACTACAAAAAATTATATTGTATAATAACATTAATTAATGACTAAAGGAACTTTTTCACGAAAATACCAATAATAATAATTCTTGACTTTCAGAAAAGCGTTCTTTTTCGGAAATTTACACATTCGTCGTCGTGTTCACCAACAGTGGTTATCTCGTAAAAAATACTTTTATATAGAAAATTTCAGTGCCCTCTTTCTCTGGAATGTAGTGCTTAAGCGTCCAAATAACACCCATTTTTTATTATTTAATCGAAAGAAATCCTTAAAAATAATCATTTTCGTAGTATTATATTAGTTGAGGAAATTGTGTGATTTTTGTAGGGAATGTATGTTTACATTCAATTGCTCCAAAAAATTAAATTAGCAAAAAAGGAAAAATTTTGACTTATATAGGCCTCCTTTCTGAAACGACTGATTCATTTATATAACGTAATACTTCATATCAAAATACAAACAAAAACTGAATTTGTTCCAAATGTTAAAAATTGTGAACAATTTAGCGCTAAATTTAAAACAACATTAACTATAAATGAAAATGATAAATAATGATATAATTTTTCTTTATTTAGGAAATTAAAAATCTGTTAGAAACAATCAGTGAATGCGATAACACAAAATATGGAAAAAATTAACATCATAAATAAATGTGAGTGGAGACACAGTCCAGTGACAGAAGTCCAACGTGAATAGATGAGTATAGCATTAAGTGCAGCATTTAGAGGACTGTAATGGATCGTCACGTACAGTACTACCGTACGTTAATAACACTCAGATTTAAACGTACCCTACATAAATGACGTTTTCTTAAAACTCTATACAAAATTTAAGAAGAAACTTGTGAACCACCTTAACCCATTGATCTCAAATCTGGCTTTATTGGATTGTTTGGGAGAGTCTACGAAGTCAGATTTGAGATCAATGGGTTATGGTGGTTCACAAGTTTCTTCCTAAATTTTGTATAGAGTTTTAAGAAAACGTCATTTATGTAGGGTACGTTTAAATCTGAGTGTAGCGTTTTATTGGTTACATAATAGGGAGTGCTCCGCAAAAGCTTTGATTAAAAACGCTGAATTTTTGCTAATACCAATGGTATTGCACAGCAGTAAAGCTGACTGGCATATCTCCATGTTCGTCTAAGGAAGGAATGACATCTAAATTGTATACTGTAAATCTTCTACATAAAACTTTAAATTTTTTATATTAATTTTGGAGTCTTGATTATTTAGCAAATTAAAAACTAAATAAGTAAGATGTCAATTCAGCCTTTTCTTAATGGTTTAGTTTTAGCCTAATGTCTTACACAATGTTCACTTGCATAAATGCACTAATTAGAAACTACTACAAAACAAATCTTGTGAAAAGTCATTTTATTGACATAGACAATTTATCCATAAATTTAAATTCAATATTGAACAATAGAAGTAAACTGATGGCTATCAAATGCTAATTACTAAACTATTTTCAATTTAATTTATTCTGGTCTATCGAAACAACAACTATTGCACGATAATTGGTTAGTAGTTGTTTGTTATTCAGTTGTTATTGAATACAAAACCCAACGATTAGACGCCTAGGGCGGACGCAAATTACAGACCCTTAATTAAACATTTACAGTTAAATAAATGGATATATCCAATATATAAAATACAACCTGAAATGAGATCTTTGACACCACATTTCAAACTAACGATACTATAACCATTTGTTATATTATAACCAGGACACTATAACACATTATGTTGTTGTTCAGGTTATCAGCCAAACGGCTCGTTTGAACCTCTAGGGTCTCTACTAAGTAAAATGAGGAGTGAGGTAGTTTACCTAGCCTTCGTCACTGAGTGAAAAAGTGTGCTTATCAGCATGCCAGGCGGTTTAAAAAGTATCCACTTCCCACCCTGAAAATGACGCCAGCACTTCATTCACTACAGGGTGTGGCTGCATAATGAAATTCATTACTTTCAGAGGAGATAACTCTGACTAGTATCTTTTACACCTCTTATGTTCTTAAATGCTTTTATTATTTTATAATAGGCTGATAATGTGATAAGAAATATTTTTTTTAGCCCTGTAACTAGCTGATCAAGCGCAAATAATTTAACACTACTCCAAATATGTATTGTAAATACAATCATTATAATTTTAAAACGCTCAATTTGGTCCAATAGATTTCTGTTCATATTCTGTTTGTCATTACATACAGAGCTCTATCGAACGGATTTAAAATAATTACGTGGTGGTAATGAGGTAATTTTCAGAATCCTGCTAAAAAACCGAAAATTAAAATTGGTAAAAGCTCTAATAATTAAATTCAAATTACGATCATCCCAGTATTCTGCCCGTAGCGTTGCAAAGTTTAGTTTGTTTTGAAAGGTCGTTATTGAGATGATAATTGTGTATTTAGGTGCGTATCTTATTCATTAATAACTCTTGTGAAATTTCAAATAAATCAATAAGTAATTTATTTTATGTACGATTTACTGCTAATTTATAATTTATTCATTTCTTTAAAAACAAATAACTAATTTGGCAGAAGTTAAAAAGCAACAACACTTTTTTTCGGGACACCTGAATTTGTAAAACATAAAACAGCTGAAATAGAATGTCAAGAAATATAATTTGAAAGCAACTGTTATCTAAATACGAAGGAAGCACAGCGTTAAAACATGTGGTATTAGTTCTTTCCTTTAATTTTTTATAGCAGTGTGTCAAAGCTTGACTTTCGTCCAGGAAAGACGCAATACAGTATTTTTTTTCAACAAATACAGCTGTAATTACTAACTTTTGACTAACTTTTACCTGCAATAACCTTTTTACTTTCTACTGTTGCTAGTCCTTTGAGAAACCAAATTTGATGGAAAGGTACAATAATTCGAAAGATAAATTTCAAACTTCTTAGAAAAAAATTTCAGACTTTAGATAGAACTGAAAGAAATCTTATTGGTTTGTAAGATGGCACATCACTCTAATCTTCTCAAGTTTGGGTGTTATTATAACCCAAGCAATATTCCATTATTCAGGAAAATGACCAATGCGAATATAGCAGTGATACAATAGTAACAGACGTTTTTGGAAAATCAAATCCTGAAATTTTTCAAGGGTTGATTTCCTTTTTAATGAGATCTTTCACTTTATTAGTAAAACAATATCATTGCCATTGAGAAAGAGTTGTCAAAAATACTACCATACCTTCCTTTATATTTTGAGGAAAATGGATTAAAAATGTTCTGGGAAGGAGTGAGTTTTCTTTTCCTTACTTGTGGCCCAGCTTCCATCATCTTGACGAAGAGGTGTTACTGTTAATTTTTAACGTTTAACACCCCCATGTAGCCTTCCATAATGAATTAAATAAATTCTAAATGTAGTTGAAAAAAATTAATTTTTAAATTTTCGCAACTTTTCCTTGCGGTTTATTGGTAAATTTCTTTTTGTCATCAGGATATTATGTTGTCTGCCTCTTATTAAGTACCGCTTTTCTTCAATTTTCTGCCATAAATGCAATAAATACTGGTGTTGAAATGGGGTCCATTGTTTTCTAATTGGCGTTGAGTTCCAAGCAGTAGACTGAATTGCCGTGGTTATACAGTCAACATGAGTATAAAAATCTTCCTTTGATTTTAAATTAGAAGTTGAAATAGAAGTTGACTCCTTCTACTAGTCTGAGGTGATATTTTTTGAAATTATGTCGACAGAACCTATTATTATTGCTGGCGTATGGTCAGACGAGAGATCTATAGGATCTATATAGGATAGCGATTTATATAGATTTTTTTTGATATGAAGATACTCTTCTAAAATTCCTTAAAATGATGAAGAAGTCTAACAAATCTGAAATTTTATTTAAATTCAATGCCCCATTAATTGACTCACCATTTAAAATAGTATTTAATTAATTTTGTAAAAAAGTTTAGTAAAGTTGCCGTCCTTTCGGCGTTAGGCGCTTAAGTCCCCAGTAAGTGTATTTTGAGTTTCGGCCACTATCACAAACAAATCGCGTACCCAAACAATTTAAAAACAATGAAAAATTAAGTTTTAGAACTTTGTGTTGTAAGGACAGTAAATATCAGCTTTTCATTCACTGTCAGTTAATTACGTGCAACTGCTTAAATATATTATTTAAAGTTTGTTTGATATTTTAAGATGTAAAAGATCATTATTCTGTATGAGGCATATTTATATAATATAATATTTCATTTAAATATACACACAAAAAATGTTGGTTAGATGCCTGGAAACGTAATACTATTCTATTTTACTAACATGCAGATATAGAGAAAATTGTGTTTTGTGAGATACACAAACGAAAACCCTTTACACATCGGATGATTGTGGTGCGAAACGAAAGTGGGTGATAGTAGGAGAGGGGTTAACTGGGTTGAATGTGATGGAGAGAATTGGGATACGGTGGGCGACGTTGAAAAATTGCTGCCTTGGAAGCAGTGAAACTGCCACAATGTGAAACCTTGCAAATAACATTTTTATGGTAGTTGTTTGCAAAAGAAAAAAAATAACGCAAATATATTACAAATTTTAATCAAAAAATGTCGCTTTTAAACAATAATTAATTTTTTATTACATTAAATTAAAAGATTTTTTAAAATTTATAGCGATATAAATATTTATAATTTATTGTTATTTATGGCATGCATAATTCACTATACATTTTATAATAACAAAATAACAGCGTTCCTACTATTTATGACTCAGTTAATTAATATTTCATTACAAGAATCTATTCAATTCCTGTTTCAATAAGCATATTTCAAGACATGCAATCCTTTGGGTACACCTTTTTATTGTAGTGTGTATATTATCAAGATTGTATACTGAACTTTATTATAAGAGAACAGAAATTTAAATGCAAAATAAAATTGTGTATGTCTTTAAATAATTGGAAGATCGATAGAACACGCGAATGAATTTTTAATTAATTTACCAAAACTTCTATCTATGGAGATCAAAAACAGCAATGTCTTGGATACGTTATTTTTAGAATAATTAATTATACTATTTAATAAGTAAAATAAAAACTAATAGAAGCATTCCACTGTGTATTTCCTGGAGAAGAATAAACTAGTGAGCTTCTGAGCATAATTGGCAAGAGTCTTTCCTTACAAAGAGAAAGATTAATATTGCTTTGTTTACTATACAACTGTCTTCTTCCTAATCTCTTCATGGAATAGGTTACCTAGTCTATTCCGGCTTCAAAATGCTTTAACCCTTTCAGTGCCACGACAGTTCTTAGCCATTCTGCCTGAAGTGCCAAGCTTTTTTGTCAAATTAACAAGCAACAACATGTGTGTCTTCAACTAATAAAAGCTCCACAGTATAGAAACAAAATTGTTTACTTTTCGTAATTATGTATGAGATATTTAATACAAATCGCTAATTTTTTTATATATTGGTTTTAAGCTAAAAAAAAAAATTGAAAAAGAATTTTCACTTTCATTTTACTTAATCATTATAATATAATTATCATGTTTCAGCCATTTTTCGTTCTATTCTCCATTAAAATGTGAACTAAGCAATACAAGGTTTGACCTAAATTTATTATTTATGATTTCCTAATAAACAACAGAAGATTTACTTGACGTTTGAAAATAAAACATGTTTCTTTATTTACTAATTTTAGTTTTTATTAATATTGTTTTGATTATTTTAATTTTATTTCCTAAAAAGCATTGTTGCTTCAAGTATTTAATATGTAATTCTACTCCTAAAATACTCATGTAATGCTTAAATTACTCTTATTACGACCCATTACCAATGTACAAAATAGAAAAATTGCAACAGAATCACATACAGGCGAAGTACAAAAACAAATTAGAACATGGAGACGGCAACCACGTGGTACATAAATTACAACTGGGTATTAAATTGCTTGTATCTTCGTTGCGCCTTGTCAAAGAGGATAAAATTCATCCACGTACAGAAATAGCTTAAAACATAAAAAATAAATGGTTTTAAATTAAAAATGATAACGCTTATAAACAAATGATTTTCGAAGACGAGGATACCTGGTTCAAGTCCTATAAAAAAGTAGTTACAGTACTTTTACATAAATTTGAATACTAGACAGTGGTTACCGGTGTACTTTGATGGTGGGGTTCAATTAAACATACTCTCCCAGAAATAGTCGACCTGGTTTTGTACAAAGCTACACCTTATTTACACGTCATACGCATCATATACATTTCATTGTGTCATCGGGTTGCTTATTGTTCTTAATTGAAAAGATTCCTACGTACACACATTAGCGATTAAGAAAAAAGTGAATTCCTTCTAGTATCGTATAAATAACATGTGTAACTACCGACGTTATTCAAAAGTTTCATAATTTTTAAATGTTTCTAAAACTTGGTGTATTAACTGGAATGAATGTGATAACATTCATTAATCTAAAATTAATCATCAAATAGATATTCAATCATCAGTTACGCAGATCGTCAGTATCATGTCTTCATTCTCTACGTTTTTCACCTTCATTCACTTCATCCGCATAAAAAAATGTTGTACGTCACCAGACCCACGAAGAAACCCTTTATCGTTTATATCCAAACGATCACACGGAAGCAACGCTGCTGAGTGCTGTCTTCTTTAAGTTATACTTGAAAATTGTTAAAAAATTTGCTAAAAGTTTTTGTTAAACTGTTTGCAAATAATTCTAACAGTAAAAAAAGATAACTGGAAGCGCAACCAATTATTTTTTAATTTTTTTTCTGACTTCAACTTTATTTTTATTTACAACTGTACAATTTTTTAAAGCACAACTAGTAAATGAAATGGAATGAATGAGATAGCGGGGATGTGTCGTGAATGTGAATCGATCCAGTGACCGATTTCGGCGTGAAATTTTGCCAGGAATGTGGTGCCAATATTTTTTAATGATAATGATTTATAAACTATGATGGATTTTCTTTTTATATGAAATGATTTTTTGTTTTTATGAAATGAAACAGGCATGGCAAGTTAAATTTCATTTTTTATGGTGGTCGGAGAAGATCACTATTCCACCTTCTTTTCAGTCGTCTGTTACCAGGGAGATCGTTAGTTGAAAGAGATTGGACTTTTGGATTTATGTGGTCAATTGTCTTTGTGTGTAATGAGTTGTATGTTGCGTTTACAATGTCTCAAACCATTGGTATTTTCAGGTCTTTGTGAAGGGTATGATTGGTTACGTAAAAAGGTGCGTTTTTTATTGCTGTAAGTGCTTTTGACTGGTGTCTTTAAGAATATTTAGTGTTGTATGGTGACAGGCTCAAAAAATTGGTTCACCAAATAGCCAAATTGGCCATACTAGTGATTTATAGAGGATAACCTTTAAGTACCAATTATTAGTACGCTCTTCATAAGATTATTTTTAATTTACAATTGTTGTAAATAACTTATAACTCTCAAATTAATTATAAACAAGCACTAAGTAAGATCTACTTATTCTAAAAATAAGTGAGCTTAATTTTTGAGTTATGAACTGAACATAATTTGGTGATGCCTATAGGTGTTCTAGACCGTTATTCTCAATTATTATATTGTACTATTTATTGATAATTTTTTTTAATTCTTTGGTACTGGTAAAATCATCTCGTTTCTTGAATGTTTAGTCAATATACATCTGATACTGTTTACTTATTTTTTATGTTTCTTTATTATAGAATAATGAAACTCTACTCTTTTGATTTTCAATTAAAATGTAAATATAATTTACACCATGATATATTTACACAGATTAGGTTTTCTGTACAAAATTAGGTATTACCCAGAATAGTAGGGAGAGTGAGTGTTGGAAGGATAGAATATAGCTGGCTATAAGAGAATTAGAGAAGACTAAACATTAAGCTTGGAATAATTATTGGTGGTCCCGGGTGTATAAATCTTTGGTTCGAGGTGACGGGCCAGGCGGTTTAATGGAATTGCGAATAATTGCCTCGAACAACGACTAATCGCCTGAATTCTCCATTCCTCCCCGCTTCCTCGCTACCTACCACTCCACCACAACTTATTCAATCTATAGGAATGGCAATCATCCCCCTCTCTACTCATCACAAGAGCTTTTTGTAAATTTTAATTGTTCTATATCAATTTTATTGAATGTGTTATGTTTGTATTGTAACATTCGCTGAATTTAAATTGAAATGTTTGTACATATACACTGGTTTCACAAAAAATATGTAATCAGACTGAAAAAATAAAAATGATACTTCATATTCATACAGTACAGCCATGAGAACTCGTAAATATCAAAAATTATTTTAAAATAAAATATTGAATTTAATCTTTTGGTTCTACATATAAACTATTACTATTGCTTCACATTTAATTTATATTTATTTATTTATTTATATTTATTTATTTATTTATATTTATTAATATATATATATTTAATTCATATTTAATCGTGAGTCATTTAAGAAGAGATCTTTTAGACCTAGCAGAATAATAAAAATTTCCTACAAACAATTTTATTTAAACACAAAATAAATAAAAATACATTACAAATTAATCAATCTATTTTCAAATAAAATTTTAATTGAAATTAATATATTCTTAATTATAAGAAAAATAAAAACAAAAATGTTTTAAGCTAATGTCAAAATCGTATGGGTATAGACATCTTTTACTACTCCAGCACTGGTTTATCCACTCGCTAATTAACGTGGACCCTAGTAAATCAACACAAGTGACGTTCACCTTTTGACGTCAAACGTGTCCACCTGTGATACTGAATAATGTCCACATCCCCAGGCTAGAGTCAAGCAATATCTTGACTTGTGGCTTTACATACGACTAAATTGATCTGCGTACAAAACGTTCAAAATTTAACTGATGCCTGAAGCTATTCTTTTTCTTTAATTACTATCGATCAAAATTGAACCACCGTTTCAAAGTTTTAATTTACAAAACCATTATTCGGCCAATCTGGACTTTCTGGCTAATCGCAAATAAAGTCGATCCAGTTCTTTGAGGTACCATTCTTAATACCGGCTTAAAGTTTTACTTTTTTATCTAAGCTACAAAACTTCAAATTTTCTGTACTTTAAGAACTAACCGCATTCTTCTATAATAAGTTTTATGATTAACTAAATAAAATTTTGACCAGTTAGCCCATGAGATAACTGTAAACAAGTGCTCTATCGTAAGATGTCTTAAATGAAAATAGACAAGTGTTCTCTTGTCTGTGGGTAAAGGTCACAGTCCTAACTGGCGAACGTACCACTGGATAGGCTAACTATTCTATATATAAGCGAGTTTGATCTACAGCTCCAGCCGCTTCTCGCATCCCATCTGCCATCTCTCTCGGTTCATCCAGTCCCCCTCCACCAGATTTCTATTCCTCATATCGGAATACACCTGCTTGTTCCACAGTTCGGGCGGTCTTCCTCTTCTTCTTCTTCCAGGTGGATCCCAATTCAGCATTCTCTTGGGCCACCTTTCATCTCTCATCCTCTGTGTATGTCCCAACCATATAAGGCGCTTCTTCTCAATTTGCTCCACTGTTGTATCCATTTTCCCCATTCTGTTCCTTATCTCCGAATTTCGTACTCGATCCATCCTTGAAACACAACTACTCCGGCGCAAGAAATCCATCTCCACAGCATTTATTCTTTGCCTGTCTCTTTTGGTCAATTCCCATGTTTCAGAGCCATAGAGCAATATACTCTGTACAATGGAATGATAGATTTTAATTTTTGTACATTTTTTTATATTTGTAGACCAGAGTATGGAGTTGAATGTTTGTGTCGCCTGCCTGGCCTGTCCAATTCTACTTGTGATTTCTGCTAACTATTCTACTGGTAGTAAAATTTCTCATTGCCCGTTAAACAAACTTCAATAATTTAAACGGAAATCTTTCCGTTCTGTGTAGTGTAATAGCGGTAGCGTTTTCGCATGTAACTATTTGTAGATTCTAGCTTTTACGTAGCATTCTAATCATTACGCTACATACGCTACAAAATCGTCAAACAAGGTTTGTCTTCGGAGTTTAATAGAGTAAATGAATCTAGTTTAGAAATTATTAAGAAATTTTCTATTTCTAAAGTTTTGTAAATGGATATATTTTCACCTTGTTTCAATTCTTATAAAACTTACAAAAGGATAAAACATAATTTTGTGAGATTTTCCTGCATTACACGATAACTTATTTATTTCACAATACAATACCTGGCTATTTACTATGTATTGCTTTAATTGATTTTTACTGTCTTTTTCTTTAATATCACTTATTCAAAGGAAAAATTCCCCATGGGTAATACAATAGACCGCATTTAAAAATATTCCAGAAATAAAATATGTTACTTCAAAATGTAACCATATTTTTGAAATCTTTATACCGTTAGTTCTTTGAATAGCCTTCAGATGGCTGATTAAGTTCTATAAAATATAATGAACTTACCAAAGAAAATTGAGATAAAATTAGTTTTTTGTTTCTTGAATATATTTTGGTTATTTATTTTTATTTTTCAATTCTTAATGAATTTGTCATTTACATAAGTTTCTTCCTTTAATTATATTCTATGCTTGAAAATATTACTTCATGTTGTTAAAATTGAACGTTTTTATGTTGTCAGTGGAAAACTTTTTAAAGAGATACGAACAAACAGAAAGACTTTGATAAATCGTTAATTTATTTTTTTGAATCGTTAAAGTACAGAAGATACAAAAGTATCTTTATTGGCTGATACTATTGTATCTATTATATAAATATACAATAGTATCTTTATTATTAATATAAGCTAAAACTGTATAAGAATAGTAATTTACTGAAACACCGGTTAAAATATTTTCGTTCGTAGAACTCTGGTTTCAAATTAATAAATTACTAAATATTTTTCTATTTTATATCGATAAAAAGAAATTAAATTCCAAAAACTAATGAATTTTGTTAGTAGTACCAACCGATTAACGCATTAATAAAAATTTAAAAATAATAACGTATTTACAATTTGCAACAAAAAAACCATATAAAATAGAATTACGTTATTTTAATAGCATTTAATGTGTAAAAGTTTTGATGAAATGTACAAAAGTAAATTGTATGGAAATACAGTACCAGAAATTGTACAATAATAAAAGTAATTCCGCAATTTACAGTACAGATGCTGTTACAAACTCAGTTGAGATGTGCCCTAGTTTCAAGATAACATGTACTGAACTATATTTTATACACAATTGCTTAAAGAATAATACAGATTTTAAAATGACTTCCTTATTAGAGTAGTTAGTTTTGATTGCTTTTTAGAGTTTATGAAAAATAAAATTAAAACATGCTTGCTTGTATTCCAGTGTTATTACTTTGAAATCTCAAAAATAATAGATTGTATTTTAATATTAAGTAAGTTTATTGTCATTATCTATATTTTTTAAAAAAGAAAACCGGAATATAACTGCCATAATGTCACGTTATATGCTGTAATTATTTTAGAAGAGACTTGAATATTTATTTCAAACTTCTACTTAAACACTAAGTCCATCGTAAAATTTAAAATTACGTAATGTATCTACACGCTGCTTTTTAAAGTTCCAAATGTAATATCGTGACTTCTCTCTTAACCAACTCTCTCTTAAACGCTCTTTCCATTTACCGGCTCTTTCCCAAAACGGTTATTTATTTTGTTTTTTGTCGTATTAACTACTCAAGTAATTGTGAAACTCAGGATCTTGGCATTACAATCATTTGAAAAACAAGAGAACTTTAAGGCTGTTGACTTTAGCTCCAGTCAATGTTCTGAAATGGAAAAGAATATATAATTAAAGAAAAATAAATGGGATTTTGTAGCTGAGAAACATAAAAAAAGTAAATGACACATTTTTTTATTGCATATAACAGGGTTTTGGACGTAACTGTACACAAAATCTTTTATTGTACATAAGATTAACTCAGTTTTATCTTTACAGAAGTTTAATGTGCACTTAAAATGGGGTTTGTGTGCTAAAATGTTGTTAATATGTGTTTATGTACACTGTTTTTTGATTTTATATGCAATATACTGTCCTGCAAATTGTTTTATTTAACTTATCGATTGTCTAGTGATCTACCTTTTCCTTGAAATTCGATTGGACACCTGCACAAACGCTTTTACAAGTCACCAGAACACCATAACCCACTTGTACGTTCGGTTTTCACCTTTCATCAACCTGACAATCCCACGAGGCTCATAAAAAGATGCTGGTGTAGAGACCTCCTAATTCAATTAAATAAAGTTGATTCAAAATTCAGAATATTTCTAATAACAATTATTGTCGGGTGGTGGGGGGTACCAATGGGGGTCATACCCCTCTCATGGCTGTCATGTCATTTTAACACAATCATCATCATCATCATCGCATTTACTAGTTCTATCATTTTTACAGCCGTCCATAAAGCATTAGAGAGGGGAAAATTTAATGATATGGGCAAACAGAATTAACGTAGGTCTATTTACGTTATTCATATACCGTAATATAGTCGCCTACTTTTTAATTTTACATCGAATCTTACAATATTTGATTAACTTCTGTATCTAGATTGTAGTATTTATCATAAATATTATAAATTTTTAGTTCTATAGAGTTGTAAATGAGCTAACGTTCTATTATCCGACTTTTCGGGTTACCCACTGCGACTTGGTAGCATATGTCGGTTAAGAAAGAAGCACTGTATTTTAGAATGAAAAAAAATCAGTAAATTTCCTCAGTAACTTTTATGAATAAATAAACGTTAAATACTCATGAGCTGTATCAGTTATGATTTTACAAATATCTTCCGATTTGTCTTAACGTATATAATACAATTTATATTGACCAAATATTTGAGTATCATCATTTGATATTGATTATCAATATCCATTATCATTCAAATCTAGTACAGTAAAATCTCTCTATAGCGAAATTGAAGGGACCATGAGGTTCCGCCGCTAAAAAGAGAGTTCCGTTATAGAGAGAGCGAGTAATTAATGGTGGGAGGGAAGTTGAAGTATTAATTTTTCTGTACTAAAATTCATAAATACATATGTGAATGGTGCATGCAATAAGCTTACTTTTAAAAACTACTGAATAGATTACTTTATGATGAATGTTTAATACAGTAGATTACTTCAATACAGTGAGATATTTAAAATACTTACCTAAAATGTAGGTTAATAAGCTAACAAGAAATTTGGATACAAACATCTGGTTTTATTAGATGTTGTGTCACTAATTTTGAACTATAGAATTTCACTTTTTATATTGAATTTTTTTCAATAATCAATCGTACAGTACATACCGTAATTGATAGCCTAAAATTAATAGGCACTGAAACTTGTTTTTACCGAACAGTAATAGATATAAATACGTACAATTTAAATCTCATAAAATATAGGCTACACAAACACAATAAAAACACAGTACCGTATATATTTTTTCGTTATTAAGGAAAAAAGGCTGCAAAGTACATTTAATTTAGTAAAATAAGTTGTAATTTTTGTTTGTTTGGTTTTCAATTCGTAAACCATGTCTTCAATCTTATTTTCGATGTTTAAAACTAGTTGTTGTAAATTTTCATCTACATTGTGGTAATGACAGTACTTGGAAACAATACGAATAGCGTCTAGTGCCTGTTTACTTGACGAGGCTCTATTTATGTTTCCATTTCATCGTCATTTTTACTTTCTTTCTCATTGTTTTGGGTTAAAACATTTTCGATTATTGCATCATCGCTAACATCTGCTGAAGTGGCTAAGTCATTGTCTGCCCCAACATAGGCATTTAAATCCATATCCTGAAGATATTGTTTAGCCGCTATAGAGAGATTTTTGTGCCACTATAGCGAGAGTTAAATACATTACCGTTATATACGAAAGGGTCTGGGTTGGCAAATAATGCCGCTAAAGTCAGATTTCCGCAATAGAGAGATTTTACTGTATATATATTTTTTTAAATTAACCGTGAAGGATTCTTACATATGAAAATTTGTAGAATTTTAAACTAGGTGTAGATTACAGATACTTGTGACTAAATTACGTTTTCAATCAAAAATTCTGAGGAAGTTGGTAACCCTCCTTCATACGTTCCCAATCAGTGTAGTATATAGTTCCAGGCAATTGAATTTTAATTCAATATTATGTGGATGAACAGCTCCTGTGTTACAAATAAAAAGTGTTTCTCCTACGTTCATTAATTAGAAATAAATCTATGATTTCATGACAGTTTCTGGAAGAGATTTCATTCAAAGTTTAAAACGAAACGTTGTGGAAATGTCCATTTAAATGGGTCGTTGTTAAACATCCTGTCGTGATATTAAAGTAAGTGGCAGGAAAAGGGATGGAAGCTTCAGTTGTACATTGTAATACACAGAGATTTAGCAATAGTTAGTAAGTGTGACGGTGTTACATTAGAGGAGGGTGGCTTTCCTCCTTGGTTGTCACATTCACTCTTGAATTGAAACCTTTAGGCGACATCGCCACAACACTCACAAACCAGCAATGTTACTGACCCGTTTAAAGGCCGCAACTATCACCGTCCTGTTGTCACCAAAGGCAGAATACAAATAAGAGAGAATTTAATTATCCATTCACACCATTTCACTGTCTACGTTTAATTGTTAAGGTCTCAATGTATTGGTGTTATTAAAATTGTTTAAACCACATCCTTTCCGCTCTATCATTTATGCAGATTACCTGTATCTGTTACTATTTTATCTAAATAACTTAATAAAAATTGATATTTATTATATAATTTTTTTTTCTCTTTAATTTTTTATTTACAACTGTAAAATGATACAACAAGCAAATGTGATGATTATCGTGATTATGTAAATGACATGATAGGCATGAAAGGGGTAGGGCCCCCATTGGTGCCTCCCCAAGAATGAAATTTGTATATCAAATTAGCATGTCTCTACTCCAGCGTCTTTTAAGGCGTCTAGGAGGATTGTCAGGTAAATGGACGGAGGAAAGTGAACGCACCAGGGGGTTCTCGTGTTCGTGTGACTTGTCGTGAAAGCGTTTGTATAGGTATTCAATGGAATTTTGTACAAGTGGTGTTTTCAAATCTGTATGTAAGGTTTTGTTGCTAACGTAAAGAGGTGCTTTTGCTGTAAGGCGTAATGTTTTTGACTGGAATGCTTGAATTCGTTGCAAGTTAGAGGGTTTGGTTGAACCGTAGATTTGGGATCCGTAGGTCCAAATAGGTTTCAAAAGAGAACAATATATGCGTAATTTTTGTGCCATTGGTAATTTTGATCGTTTGTGAAGCAGGGAATATAGAAGTTTAAGTCGGGAATTCAGTAATAAACGTTGCCGTTTTATATGTGTGCTCCACACATATTATTAGTTAGTCGTTTATCAAAAGTCAGACCGAGATACTTGACCGTATCTGTTTTTGTGAGAGGTTCATTGTCTATGTATACTGGTGGGCAATCACCATGATGGAGTGTGAAAGTTACGTGAAGGGATTTTGTCGTATTAAGTTTTATTTTCCATGTTTTACACCATTCGTGTATAAGATTGAGATGATGTTGGAGTGTTAGTGAAGCGTGTATAGAGTTTTGGTCTCGGGCTAATATCGCTGATATTAGCGATATTATAATTAATATTAGCTGTATTCCTAATTATATAAATTAGGAATAAAATTTACGTATGTTAAAAATTACAACTTTAACTTCTTATCCAGAATGTGTATGTTTACAGATTATTTTGAAAAGGTCTTCGAAATTTTTAAAACTATAAAAGTTGGAAGAAGCGTTAAATAACAAGGTCCTTTCCCGTTTACCCTCCATTAGATATATGATATCAGTATTTTTTGAACATCATCCATATTTCTAATATGGGCCTAAATTAATTTTTTAAATTAAAAATTATTATATTTATGGTGGATTTTTATAGAAGAGATCATTTAAAGGTATTTTTGTTGAATTACGGCCGTTTCATGATTAATATTTCGGAAATATGGTTAGCCATTGGTGTAGTGACCCGTGCAATTGGCTTCTATGGTGGGGTTTCGGGTTCGATTCTCATTCCGGTCTAGCATTTTTTCATCTGTATGATTATCATTACTTTTAAAGTGGCACGAAATATGACGGAATATGTTCCAGTTGGAAGAAGGGAGGTGGGAAGATCTTGAAGAAGATGGCAGTAGTCGAGATGTACGGGTTGGAATATCTCGTGTTTGTGGCAGGAAAAGAGTACTAAATAAGTACAGGATTGTTAGTGAGTTTGGAAGAGGCTTATGCCTAATCCTTGATAGTTAGAAGAAGAAGAAGATCATTACTTCTTACTCACTTCATATCAGCATCTACATATTCACACACGCCTCAAGATTTACATAGGCATTATCGCTAAAATATTTTAAAAAATATATAAATTCCCGAAAACTAAACGGATTAGCATGTATATTTCGAATATACTATGTCTCTTTAATAAATATGTAATGTAATTATGGTTTGAGAAAAATGAGCCTAATTAAATTTACCCACATGGAAACTTCTATCTTCATTTCCATACAAAATAAACAGTAAGGAACTCCAATTTTTGCTTTAGTTCTGAATATTTAAGTAAAAATTTGTGGGACTGTATCCCGTAACTGGTTAGATTTGTTAAATGTAGAATTGAACAAATGTATCGTAAAATTCTGTATTCTTTCAAATTCACTATAAACCATAGGGAATTTTAATTAAAACTAAAAATATTTTCGATATATCGAAAAAAAAATACCCATAACGGGCAGGTGGAGTGCTAAATTATTTTCACTCGATCTGATGGTTCCAGGGCTACAAAAAATAGCTCTGTTTCTTACCACATAGTCAGCCAATTATATGACTGAACTATTTAAGAACAGAAGAGGTAGAGTTTTAAAGGACACTAGTCAGAATTATCTCCTCTGAGTGTAATGAATTTCACTATACAGCCAGACCCTGTGGTGAATGAACTGAAGGTGTCGTTTGCAGGATGGAAAGTGGGTGCTTTTCGAAGGGCCTGGCATGGTGATATGCACACTCTTTCAACTCATGGAGAATGGCAATAGTAAACCACCTCACTTCTAGTGGTTCAAACCAGCCTTTCGGCGGTTGACCTAAACAGCAACATCGAAAAAAGGCTGATATTTTAAGAATGCTTATATTATATTATATTTTTGTATTTAGGGGAAAGCAGGGAGTTTTCTATTTAAATTTACTTTTAAATTTGATAGTTTTTGAGATCCTAATAGTGTTCCACTTAAACAAACATTCTGCCAAACTGCAGGCTGAAATAGTTTTGTTTATAACACATAATACTGGAAATATTGTTTTCCGATTTATTGTGTCTATGTCTAGAAGCAATAATTTTATGAAGGTTCAATTTTGTGAAAACCTTTTTATTATTTACTTAAATCAATAGAAACAACGATAAACAAACGGATAGAAAAATCATATTGGGTTGACATTCCAGTACTCATTTCCTGAGTTCACTAAGGGATTGTATCTTAGTAACAACAATTTAGTGACCAGTTGTTTTTTATTCCCTAGCTCATTTTTTACCAATACAATGTAGGCCCAATGTATTTTTATTTTTATAAAAGAAACAAACGAGCTATCATTATGTTCAAGTGAAAAGTCCTTGTTCAAAGACTTAAACAAGAATATTTTTGTAACTAGTCTTATACTAACAAACAAGTTTTTCAATTATAAACTATCTAGTTATAGGGTTAACACAGACAAACCTTTATGGCTGTTTTTATGTTCTAAAAATAAACTTAATATCTAATACATAAACTTAAATTTAGACTTGCTTGTAACCATTAATATTTTGTTCGCTATTGTTACTTTATTTCCTAATGTTAAATTTACCTAGGTGCTTACTTTAATGTGCTATTCTTGTTTATACAGTACACTTACAATAAATTTAAAAAAATAACCTAATGGCTACTCATATTTTCTAAATCAAACCAAAATGCCATTAATAAAAAGAAGTATTTTTTGTAAAATTTATAAAGAATGTGATAACAGAACAATATTTTTTCAATGTTAAGATAATTTTTACGTCTCTTTGATTTACAATTTAGTCGTTTTAATTATTTTAAACATGTAGATAAGTAATTTTTCTCCAATTGTGTATTAGGAGACTTTTGAAAATTACTGTGTTAGGAAAGGTCGTAATTTTTCTTAATGTAGGTATGTAGCAAAATGTTTCAACAGTTTGTTGAAGACATAAACTCATTGGGCAGGGTATTCAGTCTAGTGTACATCGCGTGTAACTGAAGTTTAGTCTTCCATTTGGTGAGAGAACATTGGTCAGCAGATTAGGGAAAGTCGGTAACAAGCAAGCCAAGGGATACGTGTCCGTTCTACAGTTAATCCAAATTAAGCTGTCCCCAGCAAGGTTAACAGATGCCTTAGTCTTATAGTTAACTCTTACTTAGAACGATTACTACACAGTTTGCAAAGTCTGTTTAGACAGTACGAGTCTTTTGGGAACCTTGCAATGTCTGATTTTCCAATAAGAATTACCTTAAATTATACTAAACGATTAGATTGCATTAAAGAAATATAGAACAATCATCGCAGTAAATTTGTTGAAAATATCCAAATTAATGTTAATTTTTTAACATTAATTGTCATGTTTAACTTAAGTACACATTTAAATCTATTTTAGTTATTGTTATTATGTGTCATTCATTTCTTTCTGAACAGAGAGAAACGCGAAGTCACATTAAAGATGTAGCGTGTTTAATTGACAGTTGAGTGAACTATGACAAAAATACTTAGTTCAATGTCAGAATAGTTTGAAATTTATGGTGCGTTCAAGTTATTTGATATAGGTAATCTACGTTAGATTTCACTGCAAAGACCCTAACACTTTTGTTTTCAGTTTAAAAATGTAGTGGAAACCTTGGTCATATTCGTTAGTATTTGCTCACCAACTGACCGCAGTTTCATTTTAATCTGAACGCGTAATAAGTTTGTAAGCTATTTTTACCTTTCTGGAGACAATACCAACATTTTTCTCGCCGTTATTTTTTGATAACAAAATATTTGCGGATCAATCTTGCTGCTAACGTTTTTGTTTTTAACATACCCCAAAAACATGTCAGTGTCTCTGTGATTAAATTTGTGTATTGTACATTTGGACTAACATTTATTATGTTTTTATTAGTTTATTTAAAGTTCACCATCATTTTGGTCACTAGCAATATTGCTGTGGGTTATAAACACGGGGTTTTGATTTGTATTAATTAACAGACTTCAACCGTGAATTCCGGGATACCGGGATCTTCCACTTTGTAGTTTTAACTAATCCACGCAGGCGGTTAGTGTTAACTTTGAATTTATTGTTTTATGTTGGTTTACTGTTCACCAATTACATCGCATTTTATTTTTTTAGCATCATCATTAGAAAGGAAATTTGTACTCGGGTGGAGTTTTTCTTGATGTCAGTGAGGCTTTTGGTCAGTTCTAAAATGACAGTCTTTTATTAGTTACATTATGTTACCCTCTATGTACAACGTAAAGTTAATTCTTTTCAAAAGCTTTTTTGCAGTAAAACAAGGTTTTACTTTATCTTCATGTCGCCCATAAACGCAGGAGTTCCCCAAGGAGAACTTTTGTTTCCCATTTTGTGGTGAGGTTCGTACGAATGATCCCCTTCTCGCATATCAAAACGCCATCGATCTCAATTCCACCTGTTCTCCTCTGTCAGCTACCTCTTCTCCATTGCGGGCCTGATTCCCTGCAGTCAAGTACATCGCAAGCTTCCTCTTCTATGCCGACCTGAAAGATAGTACTCCAAGAGTCTTCTCGGCCGTCTATGTCCCCACATCCTCTGAACATGGCCATACAACACCAACTGCCTTATTTCAATGCCCTCCACTGTTGTACTGCCACAACCTATCCTCCCTTGACTTTCTCGTTTCTAACTCTAACCATCCGGAAGATCCGACGTGACCGCCTGAAGCAATCCATCTCTAAAGCTCTCAATTTGTCCTGACTTTTTCTATCCAGGGTCCAAGCCTCACAACCATACAACGTAATAGGCTTCACTACAGAATAAAAAATTTTTTCTTCGTGTCAATTCGGATTTTCGACGACCAAAACAGGGAATTTAAGCACCTTATTGCTTTTCTACCTTGAGCAATCCTACAACTAATATCTGTTGCAGACGTGTCTTCCTTCGTGAATTTTGATCTGAGGTAATTGCATTGTTCTACGCATTTAATATGTTCCCCATCCAGCTGCAAGTCTTCCTGAATTCCCCCACGGCCAAATACTCTGTCTTTCCACAGTTGATCTTCTGCTTCCATCTCAAAAGTACTTAAATTCATTACTTAAATAAATTTATTACCACTTCTTACTTGCTCACTTCAAAAAGCTTATCATCCAACCATTTGTGTCAGATAATACACAACGTTCCTCAGCGTTAACTAAGAAGTATATACTGTACACTTTTTAACGAATGATTATGTAGAAAGGAATTCGTGTATATGGTAAAATAAATCAATAAATTTTTTTAACTTTTTTTAACCATTTCTGATAGAGTATAGTTAATTGAACACCAACCATCAAAGAACACTGGTAACCAAAGTTTAATATTCAAATCAATAAAAAAGAAAAAACCGTATAAAAGTAACTTTACTGGGATTTGAACCACCTGGCGTGTTTCACGCCAGCCCAATTTGTTAGGTGGCAGAAAGTCGCTATTATTTGTTAAGTAACACCGGTTGAGCAAGCGACTTTGTATAGTGACAAACTGTAAGCCATCCGTGAAAAAACTCTACTGGGGGGTCCCTGTTCGAACTCATGCCTAATCCATGTCAAATAATACGGCAAAAAGCAACGATCAAATTGGGCGGTTGTCATAAATGTACCGTTCCCGACGATAAAAACAAAAGCAGAAACTTATTTCAAAACTTGATAATGCATTACTCACATTTTGGATGAATGAATAACTTTTGCATTTTACTAGAGTGATTATTCATTACAGAGACGTCTATAGAAATTGATGTTGTATAATTATTATTAAAACTATTTACAAGAGACATTTATTTTGAGTGTTATTAAAAGCGTTTTATATAATACGTCCATTTATTATTTTGCAATAATGTAATGTGATTAATCAAAAAACAATAATCGACTGGAAAATCTTACAAAAAACTAAAAGTGGTGAAAATATTGGCCTATTCAAACATTATTTATTATTTCATTAGTTAGAAAAAAGTTAAAAGTTTTTGCTGTAGTCTATGTTATCAAAGACAAGAGATTTCTTTGTTCAGTGTAAATGATAGTCCGTGGAGGGTTAATGGAGAAAAAAGAGCTAGTCGCTGATGCAACCCACGTTCTCATTGGATATTGGCTTGGGCGGGTCTGTCGAAATTGCTAACAACTCCACCGAAGATCTGTTTTGTTTCTTATGAAGTTTTTTTTTGTTTTTACTCAGCCCATACTTTTTCTTTTTAGTATGTTCAGTTAGAAATTGTCATCGCTTTTACTTGTTATGAGTGTTTTATATATCGAATAATTAAAGCGTACATATGATTTTGCTATAGCTGTACTATTAATACAACGTCGTGTTAACTAATTAAACTGAAAATAACATGAATAAAATCAATAAAAATTATCCGCTTCGTACACGGATAATTAATATACTTAAGTAAGTTATAAAGTCGACCTTTCAAATAAAAAATTCTATTGTTTAATTATTATCTAAATAAAACTACTGAAAGTATTCTTTATATCATTAGTTTATATTTCTTAGGCTATATATTAGCAAGCCCCGATTGCTGCTCTTCATATCTTATCATGCAATTAAATAAATCAAGAATTCATTTAAAATGTCTCCCTAAATATCGTCTGTGGTTTTGTTACCCTGTAGCAGTAAAATAAATTCGTTTTCTGGACTTCCAGTACCATATAAGACGCGACGTGACATAAAGTTCCTAGTTGCGAAAATAACTGAATATTTGTCGTGAAAAATGTAAGTAAAATCTATTTCTTAAACGAATTATAAGATATTTTTGATTTTTGGAAAGATTGAGGTTAATTTATTTTTAAGAGGAGAGAGTACTTAATGGGTGATATCACACTGTACAATATATATATATATATATATATATATATATATATATATATATATATATATATATTATATATATATATATATATATGTACTACTATCATTTTCGCGTCCATACATTGACAATTTCCTAACAATCTGGAGTCCGAGTGCAATTTGGCGTCCGTATACGGACGCCAAATTGTAATCCTTAATAAAAACTTAATAAAAATTTATTGTGACATGGTTTTCGGACGTAATTTTTTTAAACTAAAGTACATAGTTTCGGGCAACTATATTTATTTTTTGAGAATTTTATTGTTACTCAGAGAGACGCAAAAAAATAAATAAATTTTGGTACCGGATGCGAAATGGCGGTGTTTTGAAACTATTTTATACACCGTACCTTGGAGAGTTTCTCACCAGAGTGCTCTCGCTACGCCCCTATGTAAAAATATACGTATATTATGTATATTCTTACAAGGACGTCAGTTTCACATCTGCTATCAATTTCGCGTCCACCGGTTAAGAAAATAGACAAAACAAGTTATAAATAAATATTGTGTTGTGTTAAGAAAAAAAGTTTAAAAGAATAATAAAAACAAATTTTTATTAATCATCGAATTACAATTCTTTCAAAACTCACAATCTAATTTACTAAACATTCAAATAAATATTATTCGGCAAATTATTTGATATAAGTAATACAATTAAATTAAAAATAATTATATATTTTTTGATAGAATTAAAAAACTCTCTTTTCCGATAGACGATTTTTTGGGTTGACAAACTATCCTGGAAGGAAACCGGTGCTGCGCATAGTAGTGTCAGGATTAAATTATTGTTATGGCTGGCAGGATATCTTTCTAAACGCATTGTATACACAACGTATATTATACGCAATTTTGAAGAGTTGTTCTCCGCCGTGCTGTCGCCTTCCATACATGAGTCCATCGCACGCCGCTTTGGTTTCTTTTTTCAAATTAGGCATAAACCTACTGTCAACGAATCCATGAACAAATCCTTTAGTAATTTGTTTACGTCGTTCGTTTAGTAACCAACGGGTTGGTCTAGTCTAGAAGAAAAGTCGTCGCCGCAAGTCAGCTGTTTAGCTGACTTTTCGACAGCTTTTCTGACAGCTGATTTTCGGAGATGGAGGTTCCTAGTTTAAATCCTAGTATATAGTATAATTGGTTCTTTTATATGAATTTGAATACTAGACAGTGGTTACCAATGTACTTTGATGGTTGGGGGTCAATTAACCATACTCTCTCAGGAATGGTCGGCCTGGGTATGTACGAGACTACAGCTCATTTAAACGTCATACATATCATTGGGTCATGGGGTTGCTTATTGTTCTCAATCGAACAAATTGCAACCTACACGCATCAGGGATAAAACAAAACAAAAATTTGTTTAAGAATTTTTAACATTTTATTTCACGCTTTTTTTAACATACACCACCTGACAATTGTCAATCAAATATTTCCTGATTACGCTTACGATGTGTAAAAAGAATGCGCATTTTGCTGTTTGCCCACTCTCACTGCAAAATGGTTCAAGTACACTTCCATAATGCTATTTCGTATCATGTAATATGTCGCCCCAATTACTAGGTTTAGCAGTTTTACAGTAAGTAAATAAAACATTAAAGAGAAAAAACTTTTTCTAAAATATAAAAAATGAAAAATGGACTAGGAGTAGATTATTATTAGCCTTGTTTTTTGCTTAAAAACAATGCGATAAAAAATTAAACTAAGAAATTCGGGAAATAGCAAACTTTACTAGACAGACCTGAACCAAGTAGGCATATTTTAATATTTATTCTGGACCGATTTTCTTTCATTATAAAATTCTGGACAGAGATTACAGATTTCAGAAAAAAAATGTTAAGGGTAGAATAAAGTACACCCATTCAGTTTTTTCCTTTTTCTCTTACAACATCTGAACAAACGACATTTTTTTTAAATAGCCGGAAAAAACAAGGGCCATGGATTTAGACAAAAAAGTTTAAATATTAATGAGTGGGTGACCTAAAGTGAAGTTTGTACCATCCAGTTCACCTCGATTTTCTCGCGAGTATGAGCTTAACAATCGTAATATTTATGGAACGTTCCGAAACAGCAGAACGACTCTCGATAGGGATAACGATAAAGTTTAAATTGAATTTCTTAGAGTATCGCCACCATTCCTAAGTTTTTCACGATTTTTTCGCTGATTTCGGCAGACCAAACAAAACAATTTACAGAACAATCCAGAACAAATGAGAGCTATCATTTAAAGTAAAAACCAAAAAGTATTGAATGCATGGGCTTATACTTGCCACTCCAAATTTTTCTTTGATTTTCTAGCATATTTGAACGGGACAAACGAAATTTTCGCGAAATGATCCGGAACAAACGAAGGGCTGTCAATCTATGTAAAAAACTTTAAAATATTGAGTCGAGGGGGATTAGTGACAGTAGCACCACCCAGTTCTTCTCGATTTCTCGCTTACTTGAAAGGAACTAAAAAAATATTTTGCGAGACCATCCGAAACAAACGAAGGTCTGTCCCTGAAGTCCAAAAAAAATTTAAAAAGTTGAGCGGGGGGAGGCCAGTGTGAAGTTAGCCCCTCCCGGCGTTTTTTCACTTATTTGGACGGAACAAACAAAAAATTTTCCGGAATAATCCGGTAGAAACGTAGACCGATCAATTTTACAAGTTAATTTTTGAAATTTTTGTATGGGGCCAACTTTGCAGTCCTGGTTTGAACTTCTACAGGTTTAGCTAAGTAAAACAAGGAGTGGGGTGGTTTACAATTGCCTTCCTCGCCGAGTTGAAAAGCTTATCAATATGCCAGGCCGTCTAAAAAGCACCTATTTTCCACCCTGCAAATGACACACCTCACGTTATTCACCACAGGGTCTGGCTGCATAATGAAATTCATTGCGCTCAGAGGAGATATAACTCTGACAAGTATCTTTTACACTTGTACCTCTTCTGTTCTTAAATACTTCAGTCATATGTTTGGCTTACCATGTGATAAAAACAAAACTAAATTTGTTTTAGTCCTGAAACAAGCAAATCGAGTGCAAATAATTTAACACTCCACCTGCCTGTTATGTGCAACCCCTTACAGTACTATTATTTTATTAAAGGCAGTTGCCTCTGAAAATCAAAACATGCATTTTATTCGTCACTTGGGCGAGTAAATTTAAATCGATAATTCAAAGGATACCCACATCGAGAAAATGTTTCCAAACGGCGAAAATATTTTTACAAAAGATAATAAATTGATAAGAGAGTAGATTAGTCGATTTTTTTAAAGTAAATTCAGTACACTCGCAAATGTCCAACACGAGTCCTGAAAGTGTAGGTCAACAGAGTCTGTAATTTCCCGATACTGAAGAAGCTTACTGAAATTAATCATTAGCAAAAACAAACCCCTGTTATTTATTTTTTGATTTTTGTAAAGCTTTTGACCGTGTCCCGTATGATTTGCCCATTAAAAAATTGAGGTGTATGGTATTAGAGGGACATCAGAGGGTCGAATTGCCATCCAATCATTGCAAAGTTAAAACAAAATATACATAAAATTTTATACAAGTTAAAAGGGGAGTTCAACGAGTTAGAATTTTAAGACCCTTGCTATTTTTAATTTTTGTTAACGATCTCGCTGAATTTCTTGGCTCCTTCAATGATATATTATTTGCTGATGATACGATAATATCTTTCGAAGATGAAAACTATGAACAAGGTTTAAAACTAACGAAGCTTGAAGTAAGGTTATAGACTGGATGCAATAAATAATCTAGTTCTCAACTCAGATAAAACTGTGGCCAAATGCTTCACTGGTCGTAAGGAAATAAGTAACCAAAGTAAGGATATCTCCATTAATGACAATATATCAAAATCTTTTGTAACAGGTAAGTTACATAATTTTTAGAATTAATATTAGGTAGCAAACTATCCTGGGACAGGTGTATTAAGGAACGTATCTGCTATATAATCAAATCCTACTGCTACGCCCTAAAACGCTTAAAAATAAGGTACTTAGCGTACCAATACCTTTGAGTATTTATCATGTTTACAAATTCTGATGGATTTGTTTTTAATTTAGTCACACTTAAACTTATTCAAATGTATGTTTAAAAAATCAAATAATGTTCAAATTATTCCGTCATATAATTACTTTTTATCTGGTTTTTTGTTAAATATAATGATTAAAATTTTTAATGATCAACTATCAAGTTAACTTATGAATATGGACACTGTTTACTATTAAGAATTCGTTTCTAATCAGTTGGTCCTAGCATATTGTTTGGCTGTCTTGGTCAAGGTTTCACATAGTTTTTCTTGGCCTCTCCAAATGAATGCCTTGTCTGTCTCCTTTTTGTCTTCTGTGCAATAGTATAACCTTCCAGTTCCTTATCCCAAGCATTTTGACTTGTCAAAAATAATGTACATTATTTTACGTAACAATAAAGTTTATTTATTTCATTATTTGTAATATTGATTCCTAGATTGGGTGGTTGGTTGACGATGTAAATAAAGTACTAGAAACCAAAAGAATATCAACAAAAAGTGGCCACCATGGCTTTTACAACACTAAATAATTTAAAAGAAAACGCAGAGAAAAATATCAGGGTTTGGAAGACTGACTGAAAGTTGTTTAGCCGAAAAATAATCTTGGAAATGGCCTGTTAAAGGATAAACTTCAACGTGTACAAAACAGCTGGATACGAGAATTATTAGTGTAATGTATAATTTGTTGAAGATCAAAGATTACCATTACTTGAGGAACAAGAATAAAAATACAAACTATGACTAAGCCGGACTGCATTTCAAAAGTTGTAGAAATTTTACTGGCCATCGTACTTTTGTATAATTTATAAAATCATTTTGATTCAGTCACTAAAACATGGAAATATAAACCTAGAGAGAAGCGAGGCTTGGGAAGACCTAAAAAGAGATGAATACTGGAACAGGCCATTGAGCCTAATCCTAAGCCTAAGCCTAATCATCAGATGATGATGATGAAATCATTTGAACACCGAAAAGACAATGGGTGAATGGTACTCCATTTGAATATTGAACAAATTATGTCGCTTTACAATTACATAATTTTGTCAACTAAGTAAATATTTTAATTGCATTGTCTACTAATTGATCATATTATAGTAATTACAGTCGAACCTCCCTGATTCGAATCTGATGGAACCGGCTGATTTCGATTTACAGAGGTAAAACATTGAAACAAAAAATGTACTTAAAAATTGCGTTTTAATAAAATTCATGTAATTCCATAAAATATTAAATTACAAAAGTCAAAATTATTAATAGACCACCAATTTGATTGAGGAAAGTTTTTTACAAATATTATTTTACTTGTGTTGTTTAGGTCATCAGCCGAAAGGCTGGTTTGAACTTGTAGAGGTTTTACTAAGTAAAACGAGAAGTGAGGTGGCCTTCCTCACTGAACGGAAAAGTACGCGTATCAGCATGCAGGGCCCTTTGCAAAGCACATGTTTTCCCCTCTGTAAATGATACCTTTACTTCATTCACCACAGGGTTTACTTAATACTGTGATTAAGAATTAAGGGCATGTTTTGGTATTACAAGCTCTATTAGTACTCAAAAGCAAAAGATTATTCTACTTATAAGAACGATATGAAAAATTATTGAAAAAACGACATAAAAAACAGAGTAAAATAAAATCGGGATACGCGTAAACAGTACAACTATACCTACAAACAAAAAGTTAGGTCAGCCTACAGAAAATGAAAAATAAATTGGGTACCGAAAATTGTAGAAATTTTAACGAGTAAAATATTGCTTAATCTGAATGAATACAGCTACGGTATTTTTTACCCTGTTTGTACGAAAATCATACACCAAAGAAGGAAAGACTGCATTACTAATTTAGCCTAATTTTTTTTTTTTTTTTTTGCTTTCGTCTGGTTTCCTCTGACTTAAATATTAACTGAATTTTCAATATTTCCTGATGCGTATTGAAGCTTTGAACTACGCTTGTTATGCCCTTATTTGGTCGTAAGGTTTTGTGACAATAATGTTTTGTAAGAAGTGTAATTGTTTGTGTTTCTGCTTGGTTTCTTCTAACTCAAAAGTTAACTGCATTTTCAGTTTTTTATAAAGCTTTTTGTAGTTTTGTACTACGCTTACTGTGTCCTTATTGTCGTGATTTAACGCATGCTTCATTAAAAATCGTGTACAATGTGTAAATTGGAAATTTTGTAATTATTTTATTAATAATGTATAAAAAAATGTATTGTTACAATATATATGACCACGAAACTCTCGAAAATTTTCGAATAGGGAGGTAATTTAATTCATATTAAGGACGATTTTTGAAGGGGATAGCATACAATTATATTCGATTTAGGGAGGATTTCGAATGAGGAGGTTTGACTGTATTTGTAACAATTAGGATATTTTAAATAATTAACTCTAACAAATAAAAAATATACTTTCTTTAATTATTCTGGTTTTACATTGATTTAAAATAAGTACCTATTTAAAATACATGTCAAAATAATAAACAACAAATAATAAATTATTTTGATGACTGGGTTGGATTCCGTCCGAGAACGAATTGTTTTCATACGATGGTCTTGTGTGGAGAAGTACTAGGGTGAGATGTGAATATCTAACTACAATCATTACAACGCGTAGAAGTGGCAAATGCTACAGTACACGTGCCGGTACGACATGGCAACATCGTTTACACTGTTGCAGGCTATAAGTCATAATAGCGGGAACGATGCCGGACGCGAAATTGTCGGTAATTTGTACGAACGCGAAATTGTCGGTAATTCGAAAGGAGTCTGAATTGATAGCACAGTGAATAAAATTCAAAAATGCTCAATTTTCAATATCAGGACAAACCAATACCAAAACTCAGGGTGTAAGTGTAACAAATACCCTATATACTCTCATCAAAGTTGAATATACTCTTCAAATAAGCGATGTGCGAAATGCACGCTTTTTGAAAAGACGCGGAATTGTTAGCGGGATGTATATATATATATATATATATATATATTCAGTAGTGTTCAATACCTGACGCTTGATTGTTTTAACCTGACTGCATAATACAATACATTGTATACAGTAGATTGATAAAAACTACCGATAGATATAGGGCCAACCCAAAAATTCTACACCAAAATAAATTAATTTAAAAAGACATAATTTTACCTATCACAACGCGTTATTTTCAAAATTTTTAAATTTATTAAAAATCATATGGCCTTTGTTACTACTCAGGAAGCTCTGAGCTTCCAACAGTGAAAGAATTTTTTAAATCGATTGGTTGGTTTCCAGTAGGACCTTGTACATGGTTGTAGGGCCTTGGACCGTGTAGGATGGCTCACGTGGCTTTTGACGCAAAACATCTGTAGGACCTAATCAATTTTTTTTAAATAAATATATTTTTTTTTTTTTTTTAACAGTAAGAATTATTTACAAACAGTTTAACAAAAACTTTCAGTAAATGTGTTGATGATGAATAAAACTTGAAGAAGACAGCACTCAGCAGCGTTGCTTCCATGTAATCGTTTGGTTATAGTTGATGAAGGGTTTCTTCTTGGTCTTGGTGACGTACAATTTTTTTTTCTTTTTATACGGATGAAGTGAATGAAGGTGTGAAAAGGAGCGAATGAAAACGTGATACTGATGATCTGTGTAACTGATAGAAAATTTATTAGATGATTAATTTTAGATTAATGAGAGTTAGCAAGATTTAGTTTATTAATAAATAAGAGTTCACAACCGCAGTATAATTTTGTGTTTTTGATCTTAAAAGGATGGTTAAACATTTTTGATCAGGTAAAACGGAATGGAAGATCTAATATTCTCGCCTTCTTGAGTCTTTGGTGTTCAATATTGTCATCGAGAAGATTTATAGCCAAATGATTGGAATGAGTGTCCAACTTGGTTAAATACTTTTCACTCCGACTGCTAATTTCTTCTCCCACCGTAGGTATGCCCAGGTCATGATGGAGTACTTCATTAGGCACATACCAAGGTGCACAGCATATAAGTCGAAGAAACTTCGATTGGAATCTTTGTAATATTTCTACATTAGATGTACTTGCTGTGCCCCAGAGTTCAATTCCATAACTCCAAACTGGTTTTATCATCACCTTGTACAGTGTCAATTTATTTTCCAAAGACAACTGTGATCGCCTCCCAACAAGCCAATATAGTTGTCGTAATTTGAGTCCAAGTTGTTTCCGTTTGGTCCATATATGTTTTCTCCACGTCAATCGCCTGTCTAGATAGATGCCCAAGTATCTCACATCATCTGAATGTGGAATTACGTTGTTGCGAAACGTTACTGGTGAACATGATTCTCGTTTCATCGTAAAGGTTACGTGTGCAGACTTCTGTTCATTTACTTTGATCCTCCATTTTTGGCACCAGTCTTGAATGTCATTTAGATGTTGCTGTAGTTTTTCAGAAGCGTGGACTGGTGAGGCATCAGATGCAATAATAGCAGTGTCATCGGCAAAAGTTGCTGTTGTTACATGTTCATTTACAGGAATATCTGCTGTAAATAGCGTATATAGAAAAGGACTTAAAATGCTACCTTGAGGTACACCTGAACGAATTAGGTGCAAGGTCGATAACTCATCATCAAATTTCACTTGGAAAAAACGATCGGTTAAGAATGGTTTTAGAATAGGAAAATAATTATGATCCAGGTTTAATTTAATTTTGTGTAGAAGAGCTAAATGCCATACCTTGTCAAAGGCCTGAGCTACGTCTAAGAAGACGGCTGAGCAAAATTCCTTTTTTTCTAAGGTATATCGAATTTGGTTAACTATCCGATGTACCTGTTCTATCGTAGAATGTTTTTCACGAAAACCGAATTGATGATCCGGGTAAACACTTTCTTCCAAAAAAGGTTTTAGACGATCAAGTAGTAATTTTTCAAAAATTTTTGATGTCACGGATAGAAGACTGATCGGTCTATATGACGTAATTTCGGTAGGTTCCTTGCCAGGTTTGAGAATCATGACTATTTGGGCAACTTTCCATTGAGATGGAAAGCAACCCGTCCTTAGAATTGCGTTGAAAATGAATGTCAGGAGTAAAATTCCCTTCCTTGGGAGTTGCTTTAACACCTCACCGGTAATTAGGTCATAGCCAGGGGCTTTTTTGGAACTCAGGCGCGTTTGGATTGTAGTTATCACTTCAGCCGGAGTGAAAGATTTGATAGGAGGTGATAGCTGAAATGGGGCTTCAAGATGTTCTAAAATGTCTTCTTCTAATTTTCGATCGATATCATCGTCGTGTGGACGGAAGACAGTGAACAGATATTCCGCAAACGCTTCCACTTTTTCTTTTGTGGTCATAGCCCAATTTCCATCCATTAGACGAAGAGGTGGAATTTGTTTCTTTGATCGTTTTATGTATCTTGTAGCTTTCCATAATGAATAGTCAGTAGCTGCCGTTGGAGATAATTGAACCAACCTGTCTTGGAAATAATGATTACGCAGTTCTAGAAGCGTGTACTTTAGATGTTGTGCTGCACGATTGAATCTTGTTTTGTCATCTGGGTGTCTGCTATGCTGCCAAATTCGACGTAATCTTCGTTTGTAGTTTATCAATTCTCGAATGGTAGCAGGACAACTGTTGCCATGAGTGTTTTTGTTGGCGTCTGTAGTTGATTTCCATGCGGCATTTTGCACTACCGTATTAAAATGCTCAACCGCTTCCTCAATCTCGTCTTGCGATTTTAATGATACATTTAGAATTATATTTTCGGTAACCAGACGCTTAAAGGAGGCCCAATCTGTGTTTTTGTTACACAGAATAGGGAGTTTCTTCTTTTTTTGTAGTTTACAACCAACGCTGGCGATTATAGGAGTGTGATCTGAGGACAAATCCAGGACCGATTTTACTCGAATAGAATTTTGAATTATATTTTTGGTAACAAAAAAGTCGAGGAGATCCGGAATTCTGCGTCGATCGGTTGGCCAGTACGTTGGTTCAACCGTCGATAACAAGCCTAAATTATCTTTTTGTACAACATTAAACAGAGTTCTACCCCTTGGATTACATAAACGAGAACCCCATGCCTGATTTTTCGCATTGTAATCACCTCCCGCAATAAATTTGTTACCTAAACTTTCAAAAAAAGTTTCAAATTGAGCGGCCGTAATGTGATGCCGTGGGGGAGAGTATAGCGCTGAAATTGTTACTTGTCCGCGCACGTCCTCAATGACAATGTTTGTTGCTTGTAGATAAGGTGTTTCGAATTTTTTAAGTTCGTAATGTTTTATATTATTTTTTATTAATATAGCGGAGCCTCCATGCGCCGTACCATCAGGATGATTAGTAAAGTATAGAGAATAACCGTTGCACCTGATGTAACTCCTGTTAGTGAAATGAGTTTCTGACAAAAGCATGACATCGATGTTGTATATGTTTAAAAATGTGATTAGTTCTTGAATATGTTGACTTAAGCCATTGGCGTTCCAGAGTGCAATTTTATATAATACTTGCTCCATTTTAATTCAATTTCGAAACAACGATTGTAAGTAAATTTAATAGTGTCGCAATTTGTTCTGTTTGTTTTTGTATTACGTTTCGTAGTTCTAGAAATGATTGTTGTAGATTTGAAATCGAATCAGTTTGCAACGGATTGGTTGGGATTGGTTGCGTAGAATTGCCCTTTACGGCTCTCGCATAGTCTAAAATACTGTTACCGTTAGGTGTCTGATGTAATGTTTCCTGGACGCTGTTTTTTGTAACAACTTGGGTGACAAATTTTGAGCTGACCGTCTGAGTTTCCGGTGGTGTAACTGTTCTTTCGCGTAAAGGTGGAAATTTTCGTTGTTTAATCTGTTTGTATATTTCGCAACCTTTGTAGTTAGAGGGATGGTCTCCTCCACACAAAGCGCATAATGGTGGGGCGTCCTTCTGTTTACCACAAATAGTAGTGTCATGATTATCACCGCACTTCACACAACGAAATGGTCTGTTGCAGTACGCTCTTGAATGCCCGTACCGTTGACATCGCTTACATTGAATAATATCGTTTTTTTGGTAGGGTGGCTCAAATTTTATTTTGGCGTTTTGCAACAATTCTATTTTATAAATATCTCTGTTATTAGACGCCGGTTCTAAATCCACAAAAAAAAGCGAAAGAGGTTCCTTCGTAATTCTGTGCCGTATGTTCGAGATGTTCCGTACGGCATGGTTATGCGTAGCCAGTTCTTTTATCACGTCGTTGACGTCAACTGAGTAGTGGACGTGACGTAGAACAACCCTGAATGCACGGCACTGTTTTAGCTGGTAGGTGTGGAAGTCGATTTTAGAAGACTTCAGATTTTTTATTATCGTCGAATATGCACGGCTGTTGCTGGCGTTCAATTTCATTTGACTTCGAGAGATAATTTTGTACACATAATCTGTTTTGTTTACACCATTGCTGGTGATTATATTTAAAAGCAGTTGCAGGTTGCTAACGCTGGGAATAAAGACAGTGGGCGGCTTTGGTTCAGTTGTACGTAGATGAATCGTCTTCCATGTCGGAATTGTCTGACAACACATCGTAAGCGTTGCTAAGTGGAAACGCTGTGGCTGCACTATCGAGTCGCTTCCCTGCACGCAAATCATTTGATGACTTTTCCGCCTTTCTTTTATTATTTCTCGCTCTTACAACAGTAAACTCGTCTTGAGGTTTTGATGGTAATGTCGGTATGTTTTTGTCAACCGATAAATTACGTGATTCATTAACGAGTCTTGGATCCCGAATTAATCGTTTTTCCGATGTGTGATTTGCAAATCTATCAACACATGGTTTAGCAGCGCCTTCTTGATCGGAAGAGGTTGAAAATTTGGCGACCGATAAGTTGTTATTTATAGATATACCACTAGAACAATCAATATCATATGATTGGGTTGAAGAAGAAGAACCCTGTGTCGACATTTTAAAAATTTAACCTAATAATGTTCTTAAAATAAACAAAAAATATAAATTTAAAAAGTCTTTCAGCAACAAATAAAATAAAAAAATTACCAACTTACATATCGATGCAACACTCACACACAATCACACAATAATAACTATTAAATTAACAATGTTTCAACGAAAAAACAGTGGACAAACACAGCAGTGCACTTCACAACACACCAATCAGAAATTGTCTTGATGTTAGACAGAAATTGTCTTGGTGTTAGATCGACTGTATTAAAATACTCCAACGTACGTACACACACAAACAACATTTTGATAAATTCACCCGCGTACGTCTGTCGTTCATCTCCTCTTTCTATTATTTACTTCAACAATAAGTATACATACGCGCGCGTACACCCACACTCACACACACACACACACACACACACACATACGACTTTTGGTAGTTTCCCTCGCGTACGTCTCCCTTCAGCATCAAAACCTTGCATCTACTTCAAAAATTAATACCTACTCACATATACCTACTCACATACTTACTCACATGTACACGCAAACATTAAATATTTACGAAAATTTTCATTAGAGCCCTTAGAGTTATAACATTTGAAAATTTTTAAAAATGTTGCTGTGAATATAAATACGAATATGCTGTCAAAATCTCATGTAAATCCATTCATTCGATTTGGAAATTAGTCTGCACAAAAAACACGCTTTGTCTTTATAATATTAGTATGGATTCTAAGAGTTGCTAAACTAACGTAAATTACTTAGGGAAATTCACAAAAGTACTTTTCAGGCCATATTGGATCGCCATTTTGAATTTAATGTAGCTCGGACATTATTATTCATTCTCAGCTGTAGTAGTTCTATAATAATTCTATATTTTGTCAATTGTATGCATTTCTTTTATAAATATACTAAACCTTTTACTTTCAACGTTTTAATTTTCACCTAATGTTCTTATACATGAAAAAGAACCAAACGAAAACCTAAGCTGAAAAAAAATTTAATTTGTTTAAATGTAAATGTAACATTGAGAAACTGTTATACTATATGAGAAGAAGTAGACGTTGAGGAGTAGGGATCTGAGAACGAGATATGAGAAATAGAGAAGGAAAGAGAATTCAGTTTCCCCCAGGGCTATTAGGAGACTGATACGCTCTAGTTTGTTTCTTTAACACACTTACGGTACCCTAGGGCAATAGACTTCGCATTTTTCAATCTTCAGGGATACTTTTATAAATTTAATTAAAGTATGAAATAAATATTCCTTATTCTTCACGGTAGCTATTATTGTGTTTAACATATTTTATAATGCATTATACTTTGCAAACAGTAATCTAAAATTGTGTAATATTGCTTTTTTGCAGTTTTTGCAAAGAAGGTTATGTATTATTATACATATGTTAAAAATCTACTTAAGTTACGTCTAAAATTGTAATTTATGGTATTCGTTGTATAGTGCTAGTTTAATCGATGTGGTGCTTTTGCAACGCGTTTTTATTCGAGTTTTCGAGTTAACCAAATTTTATTTGATTTAGAAGACTAAATTAAAATAAATGGCAAGTATGGTACTATTAATTTATACTTTCCAGTATTCTGTCGTCATTCAAAATACTGTGTTATGGTTAGATTCACCCGTGTTGATCTTCCTTTAGTTTAAACATCTTCCAAGATTAATTAGATAATTTTTAAAGGTATCCAAAGCAATGACAGGGTCTTCACTAGTCGATAAGAATATTGTGACACTTATCTGTAAGGTCCGTTTCAGGATATGGGTAAATTAACTAATTAACACGCTAAAGTTTAAAATTACAAGTATTTATTACAACTGAGAATTACAACTAAATAATTGACTACAATCTACAAGTATATTACAATGAAACTACTTAATAAATTACAAAGTAATTAGGCTATAATTAACTAATAAAATAAGTAACTTTACTTATTTAATACTACTTACAGAAATGATACAGAATAATTAAAAGTTAAAAAATGACCAGTTATTCGCAGTATCGTTGACCTATTCTAATAATATACTAAACTACTTGTATGCACTATCGAATATGCTCAACCACAGACAAATGAAAACTAACTTCGGACCATAAACAGCCCGGCGCTTTTATAAGTGGGCTAATGGATATTTCGAGAAAAGACCGAGATTTTTGATATGATAATAAAATACAAAATTCTTCTGACGGCTTCTAGGTAAATCTTAAAAACTGTGAACAAATAAGGACGAATGAATAGAAGGTGTTTAAAAACAATAAATAGGTTCCTGGCTCTCCCAATACCGAATGACAACAAAAGCCAGGCCTACCTTTAGTATAAAAAACCACTTATATTGCACAAAATATTCCTTAACTATTTCTCAGGAAACACTATTTATTACTCTTATTATTCACGTCAACATTTCCAACCTCTCGGTCTTCCACGAAAATTCTCGAACCTACATTCCCTTTAGATATTTTCATAATATTGGATCATCAGCAAACGTTACAATTTAACTTAAACTATAGTTTATATGTGTGTACCATTTTATAACGCAGGGTGAATGTAACATGTGATTTTTATATTTCATTTAGGTAGCTTAAACGCCATTTCTTCTGCCAGTCTGATATACGGTTAAAATGGTGTTAAAGTTGTCCCGTTTTTTCAGTACACGGAAGTTCCTATGTGCACCAAAAAAACCGATATAAATACTTAACAACATTTTTTATTAACATATTCAAAACTTTTGAATTCATCATTGTTTCAATTAGTTTAATTTTATCCATTACTTGGGTTTTCTATTTTTAATATCTAATGATTTTATGTGATTAAAGGTATCAAAATATCATGTTACAATTAATCATGCAGGAAAAGAAAAAGGGCAAAGGGAACATTGGCAGACGTAGGGCATCCTAGTCAAAGAACCTGAGAGATTGATTTGGCTGCAGTATTATGAAACTTTCCGTGCAGAAGTGAATCAGTTCTGCATAATGATGATGATGTTTTTCGACCTCCGATAGGAGAGGGACTTAAAGAAGTGATTTTAAATATCAAAAGAAAAATTCATTAAGAAAACTATATAATTAAATTGTATTTATGACACGTGTTACAACATGTCATGGTATAAAATATGTTTAATGTATTTGTATTTGTTTCAGTTTTGACGTTCGCGGCAGACAATATGGTACTGCAAAATTATGGTCATCCGCTGCCGCTTTTGGGACACGTGCCTTCTTTCGGACAGCGACAAATCCAGCTCAACTGTTAGTTGATGATCTAAAATTACAAGATGAAGGCCTCTATAGATGTAGAGTCGACTTCCGAAATTCCCCTACGAGAAATTCAAAAATAAATTTAACTGTGATCGGTAAGTAACTTTTAATAACAAATCTTACTGAAAAACACAACTAATTTAAAAAATATTTTTTATTTCTGCAAAATAACTGGTTATTCAGCTGTTAAGTGTCAATTTTAATTATATAGAAATACTACCAAAATATCATTTCATTTGTCCTAAAAGTCATAAATGCAGTCAATAAAAAAAATTTGAAAACTTGCACTAGGTTGCCTGTGGTAATAAAATAGCCTACGAACAGTTCTTTTTTGTTACTTTTGTCTCCGGATGGTGACATTTAAGAGGCAAGTTGAAACCTTTACTTTGAACGGTAGTCGTCTTGACGAAGTGTGGATCGTAGTGGTCGTGGCGGTCGGGGCTGGGCGACATCGCCGTCCAGCGGAGACTTCATCTTCTTCCCTCGCAGTAGTGTGTCGATGGCTGCTTCATCGGATCTGGTGGTCGTAAGGCTCGATTGAGGGACCGCAATGGTCATCACCCGCGGTAGCGGGCGATGACGGTCCCGGTCGACGGCTTACGGTGACGGATCGGCGAGCGGAAGCATCATCTTCTCTCTTGCGGGGTCGTCGATGAGCCTTCGTTGGAGTCCGGTAGCCGTGTGCCGATGGTAGACGTCTTGTCTACTGTCGGAATTGAAACTCCTCGGGCTCAGTGGAGCGCTGTTTACATAGTCGCCGAGAGCGCTGTGGTAGGGGCGGTTATTGGTTTGTCCTTGGCAATGAAGGCCTCTGTCGGTACCCCGCCACAGGCCTACCGGTCTTTTCGGAACTATTGGTAGTTCCCTGGGAAGCTTTGTAGCCGGCAGCACAGTACCTAATCAAAGAGGACGACGGTGACACTTTATTTATATTGCAACTGTATAAAAACAACCAGCAAAAACGTTCACAGCTAAATAAAAAAACCAACGGCGTTAATGGCTTTGAGGAAGACACTACCCAGCCATAGCTCTTCAGATAACGATAATTGTGTTAATTTTTAAATTATATTGTTGTATACGTAACAAATTTTACAGTTGCGTTGATGCATTACTATGTGTCTACTCTATCGGCGTTTCAGTCGTCTTTGTCCGATTATTAGTAGGTTTGCAGAATTCAAATTGCACATTGAAGGGTTGTTCTGATTTTGAAGTTTGTCTCTGAGCTTACGGTACAGTTTTAGATATGTGTCGTTGACGTAAGGAACGTGGAAGTTATCGTGTACTGTTCTATTGGATACGTAACTCGGGCAATTAGTAATCAGTCATAAGAATTTACTTTGAAAACGGACAACTAACAAAAACTTAAAATGTAACACTGAACTTTCCGATCAGTTATTTACGGTTTTTTCTGCTTTTTTTATAACATAGATCAACCTTCAAACTTCATTAATATACTCAGATTATTTATACATGTAGCCTACCTTGAATTGATAAAACGTAAATATGGGAACGTGTTTAAACCTTCAATCTTACTAGCATTTAATTTTAACTCGAATCAGATCGGCCGTAACATATATAATGGGGCTGTAACAATTATAAGGCTGAGATACTGGTTTCTTAGCTTGTCTTTCTAACTGGTCTGTCGATATAAAGATATTATCTATAACGCATGTGAAGTGAGGTTTTGTGTACACGAATAATGAGTATAAAGCCCATGGACCTTTCAGAAGCTTTCAAGATGTGGGTATTCAGAAGAATACTCTGAAATCCGTGGACCAATCATGTTGCAAACGTTGAGATTTTGAAACTTATGGATGTGAACCGAGAGTTAATGAAATTAATAAAAGTAATGGATACTGCCTACTTTGGTAATTTATAAATTTTTACAGGGCTGATAATTATTATGAGATTTTCAGACCGAGACGAAGGAACTGCTCATGACTGAAAAATATTACAGACCGGATTGACATCAGGAGGCTACATACAATTTTGGGGGTGGTTTATGATACAGAGCGATTTACTAGAGTTGTAACCGATATTTGTTGATAAAGTTAGCACTCTTAAAAGAAAAAGTGGGACCAATTGGTTGAGGCTCCATCCGTGGCACAGTTGTTGGCATGCTTAGATGCAAAGCGGAATACCCTGGGTTCGATTTACGACTAAAGTGTGAAAATTATAACAAGGCAAAACCAACCAATTCAGAACTCACAGTAGTTTCTATGAACTAGCTGCTGATACGACTTTAAATAAATTTACAATGTTTTTATTAAAAATTTTAAATTTTAAACTTCATAAAGGAATACTCGTGAGAAACTCTTCATATTTATTTCGATGATACAGTTAAAAATATAAGAATTATTAAGCTATGATACGAAATATTTTTTAAAAACTCTGCTTCATTTTCATACGATGTAATCCAACCAACTTTAGGACAAATATTTTTAAAGTACCTAACATTTTCTATTAAAATGGTTTTATTTTATCTTCCGTTGTATTTGTTATATTTTCCTTATGTTCTTTGTAGTAATACAAAGGTAATTTAGTAATTTAGTTTATCGTTTTGACAATTTTAAAATTAGAGTGCACAATTGGAGAGAGAATTGAAAAATGTATTATATTTTCTTTGTTAAGTTACATTTTAAAAGAGAAAGGAAAACGAAAAAGGTAATCTATACAAAACGAACTTAATTGAAAATCGCAATACAGTTGAATAAAAAAGAAAAGAAAAAATTATTGTCAAGTGGTAGGAGTAGAGATGAAGTCTGCGCCTAAAACTGAGATTAACTACCGTGCGCTGTTTCAAGCGATTCTACCGCAGAGAATCTCGCTATATGACCCACTCGAGATGAAACAATTGAATTCAAAATGAGGCCTGAATAAATTTTCAAGTTCTCCTGCTTAAAAAATATAAATGTAATGAAATAAGGACCATAATTTCTCTTTACTAAGAGGGAATTATAATATAACCTTCTAAACTATTTATGCAAAAAAATTATTTAAATTACGCAATTTTAACATTTCACAAATTATTAACTTAAATCAAAAACAATATTTAAATTCCCCAAAAAATGAATATAAAGACCCCCATAACATTTAACTTATAACGTGTCATAAAATGATTTTTTCAGTAAGGCTAAAAAGTAAATTTACGAGACAGTAATACCGCTTAATATAATTATTACTGTTATGGTTCAACTGTCCTCTGTTGGACTTTTGGTAATACTGGTAACTTTATCAAATCATCCATTGTTTTGATTAAGTTACTACATAAATGTAAAACATTCAAAATGCTTTATGGAGAAACGCAATTTAAAACTAGATTTTAGTTAGAATTTTTTAGTCTTATATATGCGTTTCTTTTTTTAATTTTAACTTTGTTTGTAATTACGTTTTGATATTTATAATGTACCACGATAATCCGAAGACGCCTCCGTGGTGTAGTGTTCAGCGCGCTGGCCTATCAAACGGTGTTGCCCTGTTCCGATTTCTAGTTAGAGTTTGGTAAATATTACGTGTCAAACCCAAAAATAGTTGCAAACAACCAAGATGTTGGTGTGACTTTAAATAAATTTTTTTTAATATTAAAAAATAAATAAAAACGTATTAAATTAATCATTATTTTCGAGCAATTAATTAAAATTTTGAGTAAGGTAGTACTAAAACAACGAAAAATAAAGTCAAAGGGTGTGGCATTTAGATAAATCTTGCTTTGTTTTGTCTTGTGAAATTGTATGGACACAATAAAAGCCACTATAATCCAACACAGAGAATGTTATGGAGGGAAACATAGGTAAATAGAGTTCTGCTCTAGTTAAATAAGGGGAAACGTTGGTTAAGTTTTAGGTCGGGAGTTTGTAGTGTTCGTGAAGTTCTTTTTTTGACCGCGTTATGTTACTTGATCCTTTTCAGATTACATAACGTCCACATCTGCATAAAAACACATACTTAAACACAAGCACAAAAACATATATACAATCCTAAATACCACATATTCTCCTCCCGTAAGTAAGGCAATATTATTTCTCCTTTTTTAACATCGTTACACAAACTGAAAATGCGGACAACTAAAAACTTTGAATTCGTTTTTTACATTTTTTACTTTTATAATCTCTTATAGTAGGTTTTCAACATCTACTTTAGTGTACTATCCAAGTTTATATCTTTTCTAAAAGATTTAAAACCACTTCAATGTATTTTATTTGTATTTTAGTTGGTTTCATGAAAAAAGGTCATCTCTTATTAGTCATAAAGTAGCATGGATATAAATTATTATAACTTAACTTCTATAATACTTAAGTTTCAGGTCATTACAGTTATTTGTTTTTATGATAAATAATGATAAGGCGAAGTTTAAACAAAGCATGATAGTTTCATGGATTAAAAGTATATTTAACTGTATGGATGAATCATTTAATATAGGCTACTTTATATCATAAGTTTTCAAAATAAAATACTTACCATCATTTCACTAGCAATTTTACTAATTAATCCTAACACTTATTTGGTATTTATGAGACCATCTTCAGAAGAATAAATATAAGTATACACGGAAACTACTTCAAAAATCATCTAAACGGTTTTCAACATACACCTAAACCTGTACTTTTATACAATTTAATTAAAATTAATTGATTTTATAAATCCAATATAAACTTTTCTAAATTATCATATCGTTGCAAAACTTGTGAATTAGCAAATCTGCGAAAGAATTACTTTTCAGGAGAAGACAAACAAGTTTTGCCAATTTGTGTAAAATCAGATTTTAATAAATCATCTTTATGTTTTTGTAGAAATTGCTTTTACATTTTGTTTTACACAATGATTATGGTTAAAAAATAGTAATGTGAAGTAGCGTATCCACCAAATCCGTTATTCCACCTTAGTGAATCTAAAATGAGTGTATATAAAGCATACTAATATAGTGCAGTAGCTTATGTTCCAGATTTGTTACTCCATCACAGTGAATTTGGGGACAGTGAACATAATTCACATTAGTGAAGTAACGAATGTTGAAATTCAACTGTTCAATATGGTGAAACTATTGTCTCTTGCTCATTCGTTAAAACACCTCATAGAGTTTCCTTGGATACGGAATATAATACAGATTCAATACTTCGCCGCAGTATAGGACTCGTAGATCCAAGAAGAGTGCAATAATGGTAATAACTAAGATTCGCAAAAAAAAAAGAAAAACAGATTCGCTACTTCAGTATTGTTGCGACAATATGTACAGAAACTTAAATAATATCTCAGGTAGCCACTTGCACAACAAATAAAAAATATAACATGACCAAAACTGTTCTAATTTCAGCAATAAAATACTGAATTCCTCATTCGCTCTTTTGGGCTGAAATCTTATACTTAGCACTGTAGAACTATTCAATTGAGTCTACAATTTGTAAAAGCTTATTCGATCGGTTCTAAGAAAATCACTTCATGATGTACTCGTACATACAAGTACGATTAATAATATTTAATAATTAATGAAACAAAAATAAAATAAAAAAGTGCAGAAAAAACATTTATTTATTGACAATAATCTCACACTACTTTAAAACATAATATTATTGCCGGCGTATAAGATTGCATTTCTGCTAGAGAGAGACAGTGTGACCGGGTGAGATTCGCGGTGCAATTGTCATGCCTTTCTAATAACATAGTATTAGTAAAATACTCTGTACAGTATTGCTGACATCTAATTTTTGACACATCATGACAACGTCAATAACAACTATGACTATTATCTAAATTTACATCAGCTGTTTCTTTTAATTGTTGTTTTCAGGTACTGTAGTACACACGTTCTGCGGGTTGCATATACAGGTGCAATCTTATACGCCGACACAATATTTAGCGACACGTAGGATTACACAATAGTCCCACAATAATTTTAGTTCTGTGAGCTTTCTGATTCTCGCAACATAGAAGTATTTTTCTTGCTATTTAAAACATTCGTGTATTGTTTTTTTTCTACTCCGTAGTCATCGAACTTCTTACCGTGTGAAATGTCTTTACCAGTTGACGCATAAATTTTAAATTTTATTTTGGTAGGCGAATCCAGATGTTTACACTCAAGACTTTCCCGTTTGGAATCGGGCTCAAAATGGTGAATCCACATTTCAATGCAAGTTATTAAACGTTCTAAAAAGCTGTTACCTTTCGCTTTAATGTGCAGTTTGGCCTCAGGAGAAATTTCAAACCGTGTGTCTTTGTTGGCTTGAGTCAACTCGCTTGGAACTTATCTGAAACATACATCTTTATACTAATTATTATGTAACAGATTATTAACAGTGTTTTCAAGAACTAGAAAAATGTATCGTTGTTATTGGTTGCACCGTTATTTTTCGTAGACTACGTTAATTTGTCTCTTTAATAATTGAACGTTCCTGGTAGATTTATAAAAACCGTTGAGTTTGGGTTAGATAATTCAAAAGATCAGGGTTAATTTCTTAAAATTACTAGCCGAAAAACAGTAAACTCTTTACAGACAATCAAAAGACAGCCCAATCGATGTATTCCTGGTAAACACCGGAAGCAAATTTTGTTTGATTATTTTAATTTGCTCTGTTACTTGACTCGATTTCATTATCTGTTTCTCTCAGTTTTACGCTAAACAAATCATTTGAATTTAATTATTTTAAATTAATTAATTTTTATTTTGAAGAAACAGTGTAACGAACCAAATCAGCTACAGTAAAGTCTGTTTATGTTTGCTATAGTTGAGTATATAAACAAACTCCAGCTGACTGGAAAGTAAACATTTTTTGAAACTATTTAATTTATATTAAGGAAAAAAGAATATTGAAAAGAGAGTTATTTACTGGTTGCTAGGAAACTAAAGAAGAAAAATGATGAATTTTGTAAAAGAATATGGTGACTGTGGTTCCAGACATCGAACAGGATGGATGGTCCACAATCTCAGTAAAAAAAAAAAAGTTTAAGTTAATATAAATTTAAAAAGACGATACGATGTAAAGTGAAAGTATATTTAAAAACGACGTATAATTTGAAATGAACGGGACATATTAACATTAAAAAATATCAAAATTAAACCAGTGAAAGTTTAAAATATAATAAAACATTTGATGTAACGTACATGCTGAAAAAATATGATAAATCATTAAATATAATTCATACAAGATAATTGAGTTTACTTTTATTCACAGCAAATTCAGTATTCAACGTATGTGGAGTATTTAGTACACCACAAATTTGGCATCAACTTGTGAGGATTAGATCGTATTACCACAAATTTGCCGATCCCTTGTGGGGATATCTCGTGGAGGAATTTATTATCTTACAAATTTGGCAACCCTAGATGTGGGGAAAGATTCACGGTTTTTGGATTGGAAATATTGGTAATAAAATAATTAAACAACAAATTTAACAACCCTAGATGTGGGGAAAGGAAGATATAAATCAAATTTATTAACTAATTCACGAATTTTTTTTAAAACAAATTATGTCAGAGGCTGATAAAAAGAAAATTGTAGATCTTCGTGTCACAGACTTAAAGTTGGAGCTCAGAAAGCGTGGTATGGACAGCAAAGGTGTAAAAACAGCACTCATGGAGCGACTACGAAGCGTTTTAGCTGAGGAAGGACAAGATCCAGATTCCTGCCTATTTGAAATCGTCTCACCAACAACAGAAGTGGATCAGGTTCCAATTACAACTGAAGAGGGTCGAAAGGATGAGCTGACTGGAAGGGATGAGTTGTCACAGGAAGAAGAAGAGGGTCGAAAGGATGAGCCGGACCAGATAGCATTACCAGGACCAAGTCATCTCAACCAATTAACAGGTTTAGTTCAGACTTCAGGTGGAGGAAAGAACGTGAGTAATGATAATAATAGTGATGATCATCAAAATAACATGAATACAGGTATGTTACAACAACTAATGTTGTTAGTCAGCAATTTAGGCAGTAAAATGGATGAACATAAAAATGAACTAAACAGTAAAATGAATGAAGGTTTGAGCAATTTAGACAGTAAAATGGATGAACATAAAAATGAACTAAACAGAAAAATGAATGAAGGTTTGAGCAATTTAGACAGTAAAATGGATAGACAGGAGGAAAGGTTAGGAAAGAAAATAGATGCTTTAGATTGTAGGCTGGATAAGCAAGAGAGAGATATTAAGCAGCTTAGGGAGGAGATGAGGCAAGATTGTTTGGAATTAATTGAACAAGTTAGATCAGAGTTTAAGAAAGATTTTGAAAATAGGATAACGAGTAGTGAGAATGAAATAAGTTTATTGAAAGTAGTTGTGGAGAACCAAGCTGTTAATGTTGTAGAAGAATTTAAAAGCTATAATAATAAAATAAATAAAGTAAATACAAGAGTAGATAAAATTGTTAATGATATTAAAGTAAACAATAAAGAATTAGCAGAAGTAAAAGATAAGGTGTCAGAACAAAAGGGAATTATGGGAAAGGTTACAGATAATTTAGTACAACATGAGAAAGCTGTGGTAGGAGTAGCTGAGGATTTAAAGTTTTTGAAAAAAGAATTGGATAAACATATAGAACAAGGAGGTATAAAGAATAGTTACTATGATGGTGTAGGTAATAGTATTAAGATAAAATTTTCAAATAATAATCCGATGGAGTTTATTAGTTCACTTGAATATCAAATAAAAATAAATGAAATTAAAAGATGGAAGATGATTAAGAATATAATTAATGATAGTATGATGGATAATGTAGGAGGTAGCTCTTGGTGGATATATGTTAGAGAAAAAATAGACAATTTGGAGAAATTTATTGATAAATTTAAAGAAAAATTTTGGAATGATGGTAGGCAAGCAGAAGTAAGACAAGATTTACAATTTGGTAGATACTATAGTAATAAACATACAAGAATGTCAATTTATTTCATGAATAAGATAAATAAGGCAAAATATTTAGAGCCTAGATTGTCAGAACCAGAATTAGTTAAACTGTTAAGTAGGCATTTTAATAATACAATGAATAGAGCTAGGATAATTGGGTGCATAAGTGATGTGGAAAGTTTTGTTCAGTTGTTAGATGAGATAGAAAATTCAGGTATATGTAGGGAAGTGGAGAAAATAGAGAACAGACAAGATAATTGTGAAGGTAAAGAATGGAATACTTGTAATCAAGACTCAGGTTTTGACAGAGTGGACAATAAGGGTTATAAAAATGTATTTAATGATAATAGAAGAAATTACCCATTATATAATGCAGATAGGGATACTTATAGAAATAATAATGACAGGCGACCATTTAATAATCAAGGTAGAGGTAATAATAATAATAATAATGGAGGTTACACCAATAGAGGCCAAAATAGTAGATTTCACTACAACAGTAGAGGTGAAGGTAATAGTTATGAAAATAAATATGAAAATAACCCTAGTAAAGATAAAAGGACCGACATTAAAGTAAATGCAATTGAAATTCAGGCAGATGTTCATAAGGAAGATGAACATTTAAATTAGGTACAGGCGTGCAAAAAATTCAGCAACCAGTTACAAATTTATCCCGTGCGTCTGACAATGGTGTAGGGTTAAATGAAATTAAAAAGGAAGTTATTAAATTTAAAAATAAAAAGGTAAATAAACAAAACAATAATAATATTGAATGTTTAACCTTAAATGAAACTTGTAAGGAAGATAATGATAAAAAATTAATTGATTTTATATTTAATGATAATTTAGGTGATGAATTGTTACAGGAGGAGACATTAGTTACTGAAAATAATGATATAATCGAAAAAGAAATAAAATTAGTTGAAATTAATATTAATATAAAGGATAGGATGTTTAATGTTTTGTGTGACACAGGTAGCAACATTACTGCAATTAGCCAGGAGTTTTTAATACAGTTAGAGGCTGAGATGAATGAAAGTTTTTCTAGGTTATCAGTCAAAGCTATTACTATAATAACTGCAGCAGGTAAAAAAAGATCTGGTATAAACAAACAAGTAATAATTCAGTTTAAAATAGGTGATACTACATGTATTCATACATTTTATGTGATAAAGGGCTTGAATGTTGATATTTTGTTGGGATGTGATTTCTTTTGCAAAAATAAAGTTAAGTTAGATTTTCAAAATTATTTATTCTGTGTAGGGAAAGATAAGGTTAGTTTTTCTGAAAACAAGAATGTAGAGATACATAATTGCAATTTAAAAATATTTAATGTAGATGAAAAACAGAATAAGAGTAATGGGAAAGAAAATGCTAATTATTTTGAAAATTATAAGGATATAAATAAAAATAATACTGAAAATATAGGTAAAACTAATAATCATGTAGAAAACAATGAAGTAACCTTTGATAATACAATAAATAGTGTGGTAACTAATAATAATTGTACCGAGATGAAAGTAAAACAAAGTTCAATTGATAACAGTAAAGGTGTGGATAATTTTCCAATTGATTTAGGTCTGAATAGTGTCAAACAGTTTTTTAATTCTCCTATAACAAGTTATATAACAAATGATAGGGTAAAATATAGTAATAATAATAATAATAATAATAATAGTAGACTATACAATGAAACAGAGGATGATAGAAATAGTACTTCAATGTTAGGTTTTGTTAAAAACAATGTAATCAATAAACTCAGTATTGGTAGGAATTTCCAAACCAAAAGAACTAACAACCTTAATGAACTTAATGAAATACTAATGAGTTTTGTTAAAGAGAATGTGCCTGTGATAAATATCGATGCTAGATATTCTAATCATGATAAATGTAAAAATTATGTACATATGTTGGTTATGTTTATTGTTAATTGTTTTATTAGTTGAGAAGCGATAAACATAATATTTATTAGTAATGTTTATACACTCTAATGTTTGATAGGGTTATGTTCAATTACTTGTTTTATTTTATATTTTTTTTGAGTTGAGAACCGATAAACATAATGTTTATTAGTAATGTTTATACACTCTAATGTTTGATAGGGTTATGTTCAATTACTTTATGTTTATAGTTTATAATCTATTGAGCTGTCTATATTGTTCGTTAAGTAGTTATTTTGTTAGTGATTTGTTTATATAATTTGTTAAGTTATATTTAATTATATTAGTGTTGATTGAGTAATAAGTTGTAAAGTTACCTAGCACTATAAGTTTAAAATATTTGGGCCATAATTAGTACATTTAAATTTATCAATCAAATTCAAAATTTTAGATATAATTCTAGTAAAGGGCTAAATTTTTCTTTGATTTCAAAATTTAAATGGGGGGGTATTTGTAACGAACCAAATCAGCTACAGTAAAGTCTGTTTATGTTTGCTATAGTTGAGTATATAAACAAACTCCAGCTGACTGGAAAGTAAACATTTTTTGAAACTATTTAATTTATATTAAGGAAAAAAGAATATTGAAAAGAGAGTTATTTACTGGTTGCTAGGAAACTAAAGAAGAAAAATGATGAATTTTGTAAAAGAATATGGTGACTGTGGTTCCAGACATCGAACAGGATGGATGGTCCACAATCTCAGTAAAAAAAAAAAAGTTTAAGTTAATATAAATTTAAAAAGACGATACGATGTAAAGTGAAAGTATATTTAAAAACGACGTATAATTTGAAATGAACGGGACATATTAACATTAAAAAATATCAAAATTAAACCAGTGAAAGTTTAAAATATAATAAAACATTTGATGTAACGTACATGCTGAAAAAATATGATAAATCATTAAATATAATTCATACAAGATAATTGAGTTTACTTTTATTCACAGCAAATTCAGTATTCAACGTATGTGGAGTATTTAGTACACCACAACAGATATGCAAATAACAAACATGCAATACACCTAGTATATACATGTAGTAATATGAGTTTTAATACAACAAACTAGTATAAATCATAATTTAAATGAATTTGTCAAGAAATTTATAACTTAGTTTTACTTACTTTAGTGTATGTAATATTCTTGCTCTTACTGTTTAAAGTATGTGTTTGTCATATGCTATGCTAACAAACTGTGGATTTACACAGATAAATATATAATATGTATGTTCTTTATATTAGAGACGCTTTGCTTTTAAAGTGAATCTGCTAGCTAGCTGTACCTAATTCTAATTTGCTAAAATATTACAGCTAACATTCATTACAGTAGATATTTCATACAGTTTGTTTGATTAATAACAGAAGTAGTTAACATGGAACTGTGCAACTATGTTACAAAACACAGCACATTTGCAATGTTAACTACCATATTAACGTACATAATTTAAACCACTGTGTATTTTCATTATGCAGTAGAAAGAGAGGGAATATTGAACGAAAGAGGATGGGTGAGTGAAACAGAGTAAGATAGAGTGAAGTCTGAGAGAGAATACTACTAGTTTTGGTAGTTAATACAAGTTCCATTAAAACAAACTAATGTTATTTCGCCTACAATTTAGATTATTATCGTAATCGAAAGTTTCGATATAGTATATAGGCTATAAAACAATTGATTCATTACCACTCGCAGGTCCTATTATAAACACAGATACCCAATAACTTCTAACTCATAAGTGTTAAGGTATCGTCCGTTGCATAAATAAATGTTGAATATTTATTGTTATTCGAATAAAATTAACAGCAGCAATTGTTAAAATGGAACGATAAGTTATAATGCAAAATTACATTACATTGTAAGTACTATTTTAAGCTAATATTTATGATGATACTCATAAAGTTAAATTATCAAAACTGTAATAAACATAAATAAAGGTCATTTAAAGGAATCAATATATTGAAAATTAATTAAACATAAATAATTAATATTATTTTAGCTAAAAATTTAAATTTATGCATGATTATTATTTTAGGCGTATTGTTTTTTCATTTGCATTTTTCAAAACCTTTTGTTGGAGACTAAATGTTTTTTGTTACTTAACACGTTCTGTGCGAAGGAAGTAATTTTATTACCTCATCTTAGCGAATACGAGTGACGGGCGAGGTAATATCACCTCATTAATTCCTTCGATAGCTTGCTGTTCAACCAGTCCGTTTATAAGTTAAATTATATTCCTATCATTTTTATATTTTTGTGACACAAAAAAATTCGAAGTGTTGAATATATCTTTCCGTTTGCAGATGCGAGTTATTGAAGGTCAACCCTAAAGCTCCAAAGTTCGTGTTATATCTCGAAGTCTACCATCCCTCTTTTTGTAAAAACCAAAAAAATAAATCATCTAGGAAGTTCTCCCACTATTAATGTTGGTAAAGATAATTTTATGCTTGCATACAAAGCGTGATATTTACAGAATTTAGTTCATTCAGTTATTGTTATTCAACAGTTTCCCCACGATTTTTGTGCTGTTCTGTGTACGTAAAAACTTTTTTTTTGTCTTTAATTTTTATTACCGTACTGTACATTGAGTTGCACAACTTCCGTATTTGATATTTAAATTGCAGTAAGGAATTTCATGTTAAGGAGAAGAGGTACCCAGTGATACATTTTCCATTCAAAACTTTGCGTATTGTCCGTTATTCCGACCAAGAAGTCTCTACTCCATTTTCCCTTTAAACGACCCACAGTTGGGAAGTTCCTTGTAGCTAGATCACGGGTTAGTTGGTTTGAATAATCATCTAGTCTTTCGTGAAATGTACTATACAACAACGCGGTTAGCTCCTTTACTGTAGGAATTTCGAAATGTCATGGAGGGTTTTATTGCTTACATAAAAAGGAGTGCCAGAAGCAAGTGTTAAAAATGTTGATTGAAAGGCCTGGATTGGCTTTAAATTACTCTCTGCCACTATTCCAAAGAGCTGGACACCATGAGTCTAGATTGGTCTTAATAGGTATTTGTATATTAAAATCTTAGAGCGGAGGTTCAATCTTGATCGAGGGTTAATTAAGCAGAAGAGTAATTTCTGGCGGCGGTTAAGTTCTAAACGTTTCGTACGCAGATGGTGCTTCCAAGTTAGTCGCCTGTCAAGCCATAAGCCAAGATATCGCACCACCCTGGCGTGTGTAAATATTTTTAACGTAAGTAGTAGTAATGTAGTACAACGTTGTATTTAACTATATTTTTATGTTTATTTTAATTTTATACTATTAAAACTATTTTACGTTTATACTATTGGCCTATTATATTAAAATATTAACTAATTATTAAGCACTTATTAATAATTAATAAAATCATTGTATTATTTTATAAATACAAATATATTACACATGTAGTTAAAAGAGAGATCAGTTTCTAATTTATTTCTTGTTCTGTAAACAAATACTGCAAAAATAAATAGGTCACTTTAAAGGAGGTCACATAAATTATGTCGAACACCTTCTGATAATTATTATTTCATAAATGTTGTAAAATTTTGAAGAACAATTGATCTTTCAGAACTAAATTATAACTTCAGTGCATTTTTGTACAAGGGAAAATGTCTCGTCCTCAGTAAGTTTGATTGAATTCGGACGTGCATTGCGTGGTTCCATACCCAATTCCAATATCGCTTACGGAGGAGGTAATATTACATCCAGTTCAAAAAACCACCAAATATTAATTTTTTTTTTGAAATATTGATTACTACATCGTTATTTACGTCAAAAAACAAAATATTAACCATTAAAAAAGTTTTTAAAAATTCCGTCAGTAGGTCGCATACCAAACTCCATATCCGCTTTGAATGTGGTTTTGTTACGGCACTGTACACTGGCTTTAAAATTTCCGTATATGATATTTAATTTAATGGGTGGTGGGAAATTTCATTTTCAGGGTAAAATATAACCAATGGTATATTCTCCGTTTAGAACTATGAGTGTTGTCCGATACTCAGATCAAGCGGTCTCTGCTCCATTTTCTCATAGACGTCGTAGAGTTGGGAAGTTCCTAGTAGTAAGAAGGTAGTTAGGCTTTTAATCTAGTCGTTCGGAAAATTTACTATAGAAAAACGCGGTTAGTTCCTGTCCTATCCAAATTTTTAAAAATTCATTAAGTTAATTACGTTTCAAATTGAAAAACACTTCATAACACCTACATCCTGCAGCTTGAAACCAATTATATTTATGATTTTATGTAATATAAATTTAACTTACCTTTTCAGCTGTCTTTATACTTTTATCTACTTAAACCTGTTTCAGTAGATATCTCATTATAAGAAAAGTCTATATAACAAATATCATGTGAAACTTTAGAATATTTTTAAAACCTACAAAAGATGTTACATCTTCAGTCATCTATATAAAACTGTCCAGTTATTCTATTCTATCTTGTTTATAATTTTTTATATGACTTTTTCATATAGCCTTATTAAATTTTATTTATTCATTTAAAATGTCCTGCTTTTGCTCCTTTAAATAACTATATATAAATATATAGGTATGGAACATCTCATATTTTTCAATCTCATTTATATTTTGTCTATTACACTGTTCAATAATGTACTGAAATGATTGTCTATCTAACCGAACTTAAATTTCTCCCTTTTAAAAGATTCGTATAAATTGATGTAATACAGTCATATTTCAGTGCTTTATGGTGCTAATTATATCTTACTTGAAAATTATGGCTAGTCGTACCAACTTAAAATTTGTTACGATACTCATTACTACATTATTTTATACATGCCTACACCCTTTTCATTGGTTAGTGGTCCATTCTTACCATTGTTACAAATATAAGTAGAAAATTTATATTTTTACAAAAAAAAATGGTTATAATATATTATTAAACTCATAAAAATGTTTATTTGCTTGCTTTGTGTTTTTCTTAAATCTTCAGTATAAAAATTTTAAATTGTTATTGTGATCCAAAAAAATGTTTACTTGTAATAATAAAGTTGTTGTGAAATTATCTTTTACTAACTTCGTGATTTATTTGTTCTGATACCGTAGAGAAGCTGTAGTTCTGGGTTTGACTCCCGGAGGAGGGTCTTAAGAAATATTAGTACATCGTTCCACTTTGTTACTAAATCTACCAACATTTATCAGTTTTGTTAAGGTATAAAAATACATTCACATTTTAATATGAATTTCTAAAAATTATTTTTAGAAAATTTATTTCATAAACTAATATTTTAGTAATTTAGTTAAAAGTGGATCCGTAGTATGTGTGTATGGTATATATATTCAAATATTAATGAAGCCTTGATTATTTAACCTCGTTTTAAAGTTTTGACGAGTTATAACACAGCAAGTACTACATAAAGTTCATGAGGTTAGAATAAGTAGTAGTCACAAGCAGATGTAAATTAATTCGCGGCAGTAATTTGGCGGGAAGTCTGGCAAGCAATAATTTGGCTGTATGATGGTGGCAGAGACAGCAGCGAAAGGAGGTAGGTCTGTTGGGTGTGAGGTGGATGGTCGGCCAATGTCGGCCAGGAGCTGTCGCAATACTAGAGTGAGTGAATCAGGGCAGAAGAGTGGAGTGGTTGTTAAGCAACGGGGAAGGGTTTAGGTTGGAGAGGCCACGGACGGTCCGTGTGACGTAAAGGTTTGGAATGGGAGTCAAATGGAAATTGCGTATTGCTATAAAGTACTCCTGCCCCTATCCAAAACATTTCTATACGTACTGAATGTGCAGCTTCCGGGTATTTTTGGGTCTCCAACTGTATTTTACCTACCAATTTCAGCACCATTAAAACCCCGATAAACTTTATTTTCAACGGCAATATTCGACTATGTTCTCACTGTACGCTATTATATTTTTAACTCTAATATAAACAGGACAATCTAAAATAATTTCGTTTTATTTTGTATTGAAACTAAGTTACTTTAACTTGTTAGTAGTACAAAATTTTCATATAGTTGTTATATAAATTGCAATTTGGTACGTATTGAAAATAAAACTGATAAAACAATAAAATTGTTTTATGGAAAACGATAATTAAATTAAATTAAAGGACAATATATTAAATAGCAAACTATATTCTTAAAATCAAAAATCAAATGAAATCGGTTTTGTAATTTACAGGAAAACAGGTAAAATACTGTCTACTGGCAATAATTTTTTTGTTGTTTAACGTCCGACTGTTCTGCAATTACTGCTAATGCAGACGGTGAAGGATGAAATGATTTTTGTAACGTATGAAAATATGCCATGCCTGTATGGGATTCGAACCCAAGACCGCATGATGAGAGGCGAGCACGTTACCAACTCTACTGGTGACTAAAGCTCACAAATTTTTGTGGAACTCATACAATATAAATAATAAAGTTATCATTTTTATCAATTTGTAATTAAATCAATAATATTTTGAAATTACCAAATAGGCTAAATTAATATGTAAATATAAATTTGAACAATTATTGTCTAACAAATTACTATTCTTAGTGATACAGATAATAATTTGTTGAATCCAGTCTAAGAACATAAGTAAATTAAACTGTCTTTTATCTCTTAGGAAGAGGATTATTTTCCTATAAGTTCATTTCAGCTATACAACCTTCTATCTCGTCGATCAAAATTGCCGATTCCTCTAAAATTGCTGTTATTTAAGACTTCACTTAAGCCAATGTGGATGTACGGTGGTCAGATCTATGATTCATCAAAACCATCAGTCATAGCTAAACTTTAACGGTTTCAATCAAAATTGCTTCGTACGCTAGTTAACGCTCCATTTTTGTGTCAAATCACACACTTTACTCGGACCTAAAAATCCCATTTATTAATGACACGTACGAAATTTATCAACGCTTTAAATGAAAATGACGTGACTATTCCAAACCATTGATTCGTGAAGTAAGTTCTTCACATTTTCCAGGCCATCCATATCGTCGGCTCAGCAGGAGGTGGAGCACAGACTTGGGTTAACTTCATTCAATACAGTTCAAATTTAATAACGCTTAATAAAACATGCAAAATAATTAATCTTACTATTATAAATTAAATAATCTGATTAAATTGTGAAAAGGCTAATTGTAGTAATTAACTGCGGGAGTCCAACTAATGAGTGCTGTCCTCCTTCAACGTGTAACGTCATTTATAATTATGTATATATTATATTATTTGTTTACATATTTTTTAATGCATACATATTATATTCATATTTGCTGGTTGTGAAAAACTGCACAGTTGTAAATAAAAATAAAAAGTGAAGAAAACGTTGATTTCAGAAATTTTTATACAACTCTGGTATTAACAATAAAAATTTGTCTGATTGACAATGAAAAGTTTTCTGTTGCGTCATTAGTTTTAAACAAAGTCTACTCGTGTTTACATAATATACGATATTTATTTCTGTATAATAGCAAAAATGTTATTTATAAATATTGTAACCGCCGGCCGCATTGGCGCAGTTAGTAACGTGCTCGCCTCTCATCATCTGGTCCTGGGTTCGAATCCCACTCAGGCACGGCATATTTTCATACGTTACAAAAAATCATTTCATCTTTCATTGCATAAATTTCCACCCCAACGTCGTCGCTAATGACCATTGCAGTTGATGCAAGTTAAATAAAAAAAAAAATATATATTGTAACAATTAAGCTTAGGTACATTTGGGAGCGGAGCACAATAAATTAAAAACAGACTACAAACCATTCAAATAACAAATAATAAAAAATTAATAGTTACACATAACAATTATTATTGTCTTATAACAATTATTTGTTTACAATAAAGTCTTACACAGTTGTGTTTTAGTCATTCCTCTCGAGTAAAAAAAAATCTGTATGAAACACTCACATAACTTTATATTGCCAATGTAAATAATTAAAAATATAAACTATGCTTACTAATTAATTACTTGATTAATTAATTAATTACTTGCTTACTTGATTAATTATAAGTTATATTTTTATTATTTGCTTTAAGATAAAACTATGTAGTGAGTGTTCCACGCCAGTTTTTTCTGTAAGAAATATGAATGAAGTTCGTTATCAGAGCGCATAAAGAAATGAATGTACGTAACTCACAATGATTTGTAATTTTGTTAAAATTTAAAATATTACTGTACTGTTAATTAGAAGATTTCATATACGCCTACATGATGCAGTAATAAGTTAAAAGTAAAACGAAAATAAATATAACAAACTTAAAAAAAAGTTTATGTTATAAGGGTACCGTAATTCTAAACAAATATATGTAGTAATTCAGACAAAAGTCAAGAAAATCTGTGTACTTAGAAATGAGCTAACCAAATTAAAGCTAGTTAAATTAAGTAAGTCTAGAATTACTGCTTAACTTCAAACAGCCGGTATATAATAGCTCATAGTTGCAGGTAGAATAAATAACACGTACAAAGAAGAACAAGTGAACAAACTTTCGTTATATAGCATTTTGTTCTCTACTTACTTTTACTATGGTACGGGTACGGGTAGAAAGTATTAAGATAGTATATATATATATATATTTTACTCACTCTTAACCCGTCGCTTTTCTAAATCTGCTATACGTTACCTTACAGTTTTTGTAATAACGTTAAATTAAATAATGGTTTTGATTTAGTTAATGGATGTAATAGAGATGATGTCTATTTAATAAATACCTTACATTACATTAAGTAATAGTTATTTAATGTTCTCTCTAAATTTTGTTCTTTAAGAACTAGTGTGGTTATGCATTTTAATAATTTAGTAGAACGTAATCAAGTATAAAAAATAAATAAATTCCAGTGAAAATAAATTTAACTTAAATTCAAGTAACCAATTTTTTAATTTTCCCGTACACACACACATAAATAAATAAATAAATAAATAAATAAATATATATATATGTGTTGTTGTTTAGGTCAACAGCCAAAAGGCTGGTTTGAACCTCTAGAGGTTTTACTAAGTAAAACGAGGAGTGAGGTGGTTTACAATTGCCTTCCTCACTAAGTGGAAAAGTGTGCTTATCAGCATGCCGGGCCCTCTGAAAAGCACATATTTTCCACTCTGCAAATAACACTTTCACTTCATTCACCACAGGGTCTGGCTGTACAATGAAATTCATTACTTTCAGAGAAGATAACTCTGATTAGTGTCTTTTACACTTCTACCTCTTCTGTTCTTTAATGATTCAGTCATTTAATTGGCTGACCATGTGATAAGAAACAGAACTATTTATTTTAGCCCTGCAAAAATAAATAGTACTGTTTCTTATCACATGGTCAGCCAATTAAATGACTGAATCATTAAAGAACAGAAGAGGTAGAGGTGTAAAAGACACTAATCAGAGTTATCTTCTCTGAAAGTAATGAATTTCATTGTACAGCCAGACCCTGTGGTGAATGAAGTGAAAGTGTTATTTGCAGAGTGGAAAATATGTGCTTTTCAGAGGGCCCGGCATGCTGATAAGCACACTTTTCCACTTAGTGAGGAAGGCAATTGTAAACCACCTCACTCCTCGTTTTACTTAGTAAAACCTCTAGAGGTTCAAACCAGCCTTTTGGCTGTTGACCTAAACAACAACACATACATATATATATATATTTATTTATTTATTTATTTATATATATATATATATAGCCTATATATATATATATATATATATATATATATATATATATTGTGACACTTATTGCTAAGGTCCGTTTCGGGATCTAGGTTATTAAATAATTAATACACTAAAGTTTACAAATTACAAATATTTATTAGACTAAAAGATTACAAAATAAATAATTAAACTAATTATAATTAAATAGTACAATAAATGGTTTAATAATTCACTTAATATAGCTAATAAACAATAAATAACTTACAATCACTTTTACACATTACACAACATACAAAACACAGAAACTGAATTCACAAAGACTGATCTTAACTTTACAATACACTCACAAAAAGACTTTACTCAATACACACACAAAGACAGTGTTACAATCGTTTACTGACACAATGCTTTGTACGCGCCTGCCTACGTCCCATAGACATTCGTCGAAGATCAAACGATTACTGACTGGACCGCGCTCGAGGGTCTCCTTTTATAATCATTCACAAAGATCGTTCCAGAACAAAGTAGAGAAATCATAAAGTACAAAAATAACTCTTTATTAATGAATGCTAGAAAAATCCGTTGTAAATAGGTCAACAAAAGGTCTTTTGTAAATAGAAAACGTAAACAACCTGCCTCCCTCATAATAGCTGTACACAATACCTAAACTTTATGATAGTTATTACAACCCTTGAATCCTGAATCCTGGTTGAGAGGGCTGAGAAGCCCTATGATGGCGACATCGTGTTAAGGAACACCTGGTCGCTCGGGGAACAATTTTACCGAATAATTGCAACCTCATGAAATTTAGGGGGAATTTTATAGTTTAAAATTAGGAAATAGGATTCTGGCTCTTGCGGGATTGGGACTGGGACTTCAAAGGGACTGGGACTTTACAACCCTTATGAATAGACACACTTTTATGGTTACAACTGTCATTTACAAAACTGATCTTATTGTGTATTGTTATTTTTATTATCCCTTAATTATTTTTATGAATTAAATTCTGGAACCTTCGTGAACAATCTCGTCTTTCCTTCGATCTTGTTACAATATATTTATATATTTTGATACCTCCACCGAATTTCAGCCATCCATCTCGTCCGGAACTTAAGTAACAAAAAATATTGGTTTAAGTATTGAACACTGTTTTCAACCACTTATGTTTTTGCAATCGTTAAGGGGTAAATTTTCACGTGCACTGTAGGTAAAACCTACACCGAGTTTCAGATATCTAACTTGCCTGTAACTGAGTTAACTTAAAATATCAATTTATGGGTTGAATACCCTTTTTAACCTCTTCTCGTAAATTTTTGAAATTATTGAGGTGTATTTGTTTAGTTAGCGTCACTCTACGTAACATATCCATCGAATTTCAACTATCTAACTTATCAGAAACTTAGTAAATTAAAAAATATTGGTTTAAGGGTAGGACACCCTTTTTAATATTTTAGGGGTACAACGTCTGGAACTTATTAAACAACATATATTGGTTTAAGTGTTGAACACCATTTTCGTTCCCATAAAAGTATATTTTGAAAGTGGTTAAGGGGTACTTTTTGTAGTTGAATTAATAAGTAATATCTTTACTAAGTTTCCGCCATCTAGCTTTGCCGGAACTTAACAAACGAAAAATGTTGGATTAAGAGCGCCGTTGCAAATATTGCAATATTGGTTAAAACGCCATTACAAATGCTTTAGATGCATCCGAATATTATATGTTTAATACAGGACGTAGTTCCTTAAAAACGGAAGCCCAATATTTATAAATTTTTAAAATAAATTTAATTCTAAATTACGCTGGTAATGTTAATGGAAATTTACCTTTTAATTTTAAAATGATCAGGTTATATACTTACAAAGTTACAATTTACAAAACAATTTGGACGCATGTAAACTAATTCTGGGGTTCGGCAAGCCATTCTAACAGAAATTCTGCAAAGTCTCCAAAGAAAACTACTCAAGGCAATCACAGCATCACCTTCATACGTAACGAACAATTTTACATAGAGATTTAAACATTCCTAAAGTTCAACAAGAAATCAACACAGAAATAAAGTATCAAAGAGTCAAATCGCACACAAATCACCTCACCATCTCACTCTTAGACAATTCAAACGATATTTGCCGACTGAAACGAAGACATCCTATCAACTTAATTAAAGCGACAAGGTTATATATGACTTCCATCAACAAAGTTCCCCTTTGCAGGGGCTTTCTTCAAACATATAACATATAACAAAAAAAACTCATCTACACTATTTTCCAAGGCTGGTGAGCTCTGAACGTACGGATTGCCTCCTACCCACTTCATTTCTAGCCAAAGACTTGCCACCAATGTTCCCAATACTTGCTTTCGTAGCTCTGTTATATAATTCGTCAGCCACATTTATGGTCTTTCAGTAATAATTATAACCTCTGAACATACAAAAGCTGATTATATTATAAAGTATTCTATAATCGATGTGTTCAGTACAAGATACAAGACACGAGTGAACTACTGCGGCTCTTATACGCATGCGCGCGTGAATTTTGTCAGGTTCAATCTGACAACGCTAGCAAACGTTTTGATTGGTCTAAACGCGTGGAACAGCAGAGCTCATCAACCGTGAAAAGCATTAGCTCTAACTCTACTTAGGAATAGATTGTAGATTTTACTACATTCAAAAAAAATTTGTCTGTTAGCTATCTAACTTAGAGGTTATATATTGTACATTTACAGTAAGTATAAAATAGAAGTGGAACAATAAGATTGCATTTACCTTTATGATCTACGTATTAATATATTATTTAGTATTTAAAGTTAAAGAGTAAACAATAATTTTAAATAAATACAGTTATTTTGTTAAAGAGTTTTGCTTATATTTGAGGAAGTTAATAAGAGCTCTTCTTTCTATTTATTTCAAGAATAAAATTTCCAATGAAATAAAATACAATAAAAATTGCTATAAGATATTTTCTTTTTAAATTGAAATAATGCTGACTCTCAAAAGAGTTCTTGAAAATCAGGTCAAAACAAACTTTGTCAATAGAGTCCTATCTTTTTCGTTATAATAATACTAAAATGTGTAACCTTGTAATACAATGAAAATAAGCAAAGTTTCTTCTATGTTCATGATTCTAAATATCACGTACGTTTATTCAAATGAAACCGTTTTGGAACGTAACTGTAGTAGAGTTTCTGCAGTGTTACATTTTATTCAGTGTTTTAGAAATTTTATTTAGTAAATGTTTTAGAAATATTAATTTATAAATCAAGAGTCAAAATATAAGGTTAAGGCGGCCAAATATCTTCATCTGACTTTTAGACTTCATCTGGATAAATGTGTATCATCAACCTCTTACTAAGAAAGACACTGTCAAATATTTTGTATAATTGGGATCAAACATAGAGTAACATTTATATTACATTCTTTCGGGATCTGGTTACAGTAAATTACATGTACAATGTTATTTATTTCCATTGTTCGAAACTACTATGATGATTTCGTTGTACAAATGTAAATGTTGGTACTGCGTGTAGAATGTTTGAGAGCGTGTTTGTGTAACTGAATGTATTTTTTTCTCTCTTTTGCTTTACATTTGTTTTCCCCGTTTTTATTTTTATAAATTATGATTATCTAGCTAAGGATGCCAAGCTTAGTTTCATAATCTTCCTTCCCACCATTCAGACAAGATTTTTTGTTGTGTGTAATGAAGTAGTTTTGTTCATAATAAACAAAAATTTCTATATTTTTCAAGTGATAACAAATTTAGAATTTCTCAAGCTAGAAAAGCCTTTGAAATGAAAAGCAGCTTACTGACTACAAACAAAGATTAACAGATAAGGAAAAATTTCTTAAAACAGTATGTTTGGAGTGTAGTAATATACGGGAGTGAAATGTGGGCGATAGGGGCTGTAGAAAAATTAGAATAGAAGCTTCAGAAATGTGGTGTTATAGGAAAATGTTAAAGATTAGGTGGGTGGACAAAATAAGAAATTGATAAGATGAAAAAAAAACGTATATGGAAGCATCTTCCAGAAGAAGGGATAGGCTAGTTGGGCATATCTTAAGACATCCAGGTATTGGTCTATTAATAATGGAGGGTAATATTGAGGGAGTGAATTGAAGGGGGAGGAAAAGTTTAGAATATATAAAGCAAATTACAAAAGATGTAGGGTGTTACAAGTATGTAGATATGAAACGACCGCCGCTTGGAGAACTGCTTCAAACCAGTCGAGAGACTGATGACAAAAAAAAATATTTTATGTATAATGTAATTAATCATAATTTATTAATGTATGTATTTATATATCGTATTTTATTATTGGAAAAAAATAAATATATTACAAGTATTATTATTATTGACAAACACACATCTTCTGAAATTTATAAAAACTATTAATAAAAAAGTAAGTTACAAGTATTCGCTTTGTAACGATCAAATTTTCAATATAATTTGGTTTCATTTAAAAAATATATGTCGGTAGCCCAGCTTAAAGAGAAAACAACGTAAAACCGCGTGTAAGGTGTGATTGTAAACATTGAACATGTTTATTAACTTTTTGTTAAAAAGAGTCGCTTTATTGTACATATACACGTATTTTTATAAACTTTGAAATTTCACGGGTCGGATTTCCGGTTAGGGTCTAGAATTTTAACAAGTTAAAACCCTTCGTTACAGTACCGGAACCAATAGTAGTCGCTAATGATCAAGCTGTCAATGCGACTTTAAAAATAAACTAAAAAATAGTTCACTCTACTTGTAATTATTTGATTTCACACTGTTCACTCACTACAGCTTGTGGACCCTTAGGGTTTATAGAGGAATAACTAACAATTTTTTAGTCATTTCACTGTAAAGGCTAAAAGGCCAGACTCTTCACCAACACCCACCATTTGGTGTTAGGATAAAGGGCCTTGATCTCCTGGTAAGTAAATAATATTAGAATGTAAAGTCAAGCTTAGTCGTTAATATGTTAGTTTTTACTGAAGAATATAAAACGATTTTCTGACAGAATTTATTGTAACTTTTTAAACAACAAATAAACTATTAATGAATATTTTTATTCAATTTAGTTTTATTTATTAAACTATAGGAATAAGTTAATAACTTGTTGTATTTTAGATGAAATTAAGGTTTTTTCACAAATGGAAAAAAGTTTTAGAGGATAAATATATGTGATATAAGTTAATTAATGATTAACTAATAGAAAATGCTAGTTTATTTATTTACCTTGAATAATTTAAGGATAAGTTCATGTAAATTACTGTAATACGTTGTGTAATATTCTATAATGAATTACAACGACAAACTATATTGTTACTAAGATTAATATATTAATACGTACACTAAGTGACGAAACTATGCATTTGGAAACAGATGCTATTTCAACCATTTCATCATGTTATTTCAACCTCTCTTCCTCCGCCTTCATTACTCTTTCTATTTAATTTCCTCTTACTTACCCTTTCATCATACTATCTTATTCGTTTATTTACTCTTTTATCTACTTTAGTTCTGTTATAATAGTGGTAACAAAACCTGTTGAACTATTTGTTAGCGTTAAATAGTTTATTTTACAGAACAATTAATGGTTTAAGTAAGGTAAATAAATCGAAAATGTGGAAATAATAATCAAACTTATGTAAACTATATATATTAGCCCATGTTTTATTAAAATTATATTATCATTAATTTTTTATCGTTCTAACATATATTTCTTCATTTGCTTTTTGGTAAACAACAAAAATGTTGGTTGTCCCGTTGTTTTAAGTTAGTAAAATATCTATATATTGTAATCAACTCTAAATAGATTTCGTAATATATTTACAAAATGGCATAGTTATTAAACAAAGTCTGTCACCGGAATATTCAAGGGGACGTAGACAGTCTGAGATAAGCTGTAAATACCCCCATACTTAAAATTGTAACATTTAATTGTACATAACACTGTGTTTTAGGAGTATTAACACGCCTAGAATTTCGTATGGTAGGAAATTTCGTAGTTTTGCTAAGTAGTGTATTTATTCTACAGATATGAGTTACCTGTAACGAAACGTTGTCCCTTTCAGTACAAAAGGTGATTTGACGCATACGTAGAGCTGTTCAGACCTAAAACTATACTCAGTCATAAGTTAGTAAAGAAGAAGCTTTGCGCATGATCGTTGCCCACCCAAGACCATCTATGAAATTGTAGATCCAAGATTAGTCGAAAATCAGAGTACGTTCTTTTTAACATGTTTATATTTAAGCGTTTTTCTGATTAATAATTTTTTTTTTTTTTTTTTTTTTAACAGTAAGAATTATTTACAAACAGTTTAACAAAAACTTTCAGTAAATGTGTTGATGATGAATAAAACTTGAAGAAGACAGCACTCAGCAGCGTTGCTTCCATGTAATCGTTTGGTTATAGTTGATGAAGGGTTTCTTCTTGGTCTTGGTGACGTACAATTTTTTTTTCTTTTTATACGGATGAAGTGAATGAAGGTGTGAAAAGGAGCGAATGAAAACGTGATACTGATGATCTGTGTAACTGATAGAAAATTTATTAGATGATTAATTTTAGATTAATGAGAGTTAGCAAGATTTAGTTTATTAATAAATAAGAGTTCACAACCGCAGTATAATTTTGTGTTTTTGATCTTAAAAGGATGGTTAAACATTTTTGATCAGGTAAAACGGAATGGAAGATCTAATATTCTCGCCTTCTTGAGTCTTTGGTGTTCAATATTGTCATCGAGAAGATTTATAGCCAAATGATTGGAATGAGTGTCCAACTTGGTTAAATACTTTTCACTCCGACTGCTAATTTCTTCTCCCACCGTAGGTATGCCCAGGTCATGATGGAGTACTTCATTAGGCACATACCAAGGTGCACAGCATATAAGTCGAAGAAACTTCGATTGGAATCTTTGTAATATTTCTACATTAGATGTACTTGCTGTGCCCCAGAGTTCAATTCCATAACTCCAAACTGGTTTTATCATCACCTTGTACAGTGTCAATTTATTTTCCAAAGACAACTGTGATCGCCTCCCAACAAGCCAATATAGTTGTCGTAATTTGAGTCCAAGTTGTTTCCGTTTGGTCCATATATGTTTTCTCCACGTCAATCGCCTGTCTAGATAGATGCCCAAGTATCTCACATCATCTGAATGTGGAATTACGTTGTTGCGAAACGTTACTGGTGAACATGATTCTCGTTTCATCGTAAAGGTTACGTGTGCAGACTTCTGTTCATTTACTTTGATCCTCCATTTTTGGCACCAGTCTTGAATGTCATTTAGATGTTGCTGTAGTTTTTCAGAAGCGTGGACTGGTGAGGCATCAGATGCAATAATAGCAGTGTCATCGGCAAAAGTTGCTGTTGTTACATGTTCATTTACAGGAATATCTGCTGTAAATAGCGTGTATAGAAAAGGACTTAAAATGCTACCTTGAGGTACACCTGAACGAATTAGGTGCAAGGTCGATAACTCATCATCAAATTTCACTTGGAAAAAACGATCGGTTAAGAATGATTTTAGAATAGGAAAATAATTATGATCCAGGTTTAATTTAATTTTGTGTAGAAGAGCTAAATGCCATACCTTGTCAAAGGCCTGAGCTACGTCTAAGAAGACGGCTGAGCAAAATTCCTTTTTTTCTAAGGTATATCGAATTTGGTTAACTATCCGATGTACCTGTTCTATCGTAGAATGTTTTTCACGGAAACCGAATTGATGATCCGGGTAAACACTTTCTTCAAAAAAAGGTTTTAGACGATCAAGTAGTAATTTTTCAAAAACTTTTGATGTCACGGATAGAAGACTGATAGGTCTATATGACGTAATTTCGGTAGGTTCCTTGCCAGGTTTGAGAATCATGACTATTTGGGCAACTTTCCATTGAGATGGAAAGCAACCCGTCCTTAGAATTGCGTTGAAAATGAATGTCAGGAGTAAAATTCCCTTCCTTGGGAGTTGCTTTAACACCTCACCGGTAATTAGGTCATAGCCAGGGGCTTTTTTGGAACTCAGGCGCGTTTGGATTGTAGTTATCACTTCAGCCGGAGTGAAAGATTTGATAGGAGGTGATAGCTGAAATGGGGCTTCAAGATGTTCTAAAACGTCTTCTTCTAATTTTCGATCGATATCATCGTCGTGTGGACGGAAGACAGTGGACAGATATTCCGCAAACGCTTCCACTTTTTCTTTTGTGGTCCTAGCCCAATTTTCATCCGTTAGACGAAGAGGTGGAATTTGTTTCTTTGATCGTTTTATGTATCTTGTAGCTTTCCATAATGAATAGTCAGTAGCTGCCGTTGGAGATAATTGAACCAACCTGTCTTGGAAATAATGATTACGCAGTTCTAGAAGCGTGTACTTTAGATGTTGTGCTGCACTATTGAATCTTGTTTTGTCATCTGGGTGTCTGCTATGCTGCCAAATTCGACGTAATCTTCGTTTGTAGTTTATCAATTCTCGAATGGTAGCAGGACAAATGTTGCCATGAGTGTTTTTGTTGGCGTCTGTAGTTGATTTCCATGCGGCATTTTGCACTACCGTATTAAAATGCTCAACCGCTTCCTCAATCTCGTCTTGCGATTTTAATGATACATTTAGAATTATATTTTCGGTAACCAGACGCTTAAAGGAGGCCTAATCTGTGTTTTGTTACACATAATAGGGAGTTTCTTCTGTTTTTGTAGTTTACAACCAACGCTGGCGATTATAGGAGTGTGATCTGAGGACAAATCCAGGACCGATTTTACTCGAATAGAATTTTGACTTATATTTTTGGTAACAAAAAAGTCGAGGAGATCCGGAATTCTGCGTCGATCGGTTGGCCAGTACGTTGGTTCACCCGTCGATAACAAGCCTAAATTATCTTTTTGTACAACATTAAACAGAGTTCTACCCCTTGGATTACATAAACGAGAACCCCATGCCTGATTTTTCGCATTGTAATCACCTCCCGCAATAAATTTGTTACCTAAACTTTCAAAAAAAGTTTCAAATTGAGCGGCCGTAATGTGATGCCGTGGGGGAGAGTATAGCGCTGAAATTGTTACTTGTCCGCGCACGTCCTCAATGACAATGTTTGTTGCTTGTAGATAAGGTGTTTCGAATTTTTGAATAAAATTTAACTCTGATAATTGATTTATTCATTAAAAGTTTTTTAATATTTATATTTCACACGTGCATGTAGGGAAAATGGTTTATATAAATAGAATAAGATATTATTTTATGAACGATTACCCATTATGTGAATCCAATCTCATCCACTGGAATTTTTTGGATGAGGAAACTCTGATCAATGAAACTTACCTATTCAACTTTAGTCATTCATTTACCTGGGCAGGAAAACAAAATATAGTTATTTTTGATAAATCGTGTAAAATTACTCATGCAAAAATATGAAATGATGTTATATTAGGACATCATATTAATTACCAAAATTTGATCTTCGTTGACGAAATATGCAATTATTATTCGTTTACAAAAAAGAATCGTAAATTCCTGGGAACTGATTACGTTTGTTTCATCGACAATGTATTAATTGGCGAAAAGAAAGTAGAATGGATGGTTGGGAAGAAGAGTTAGGGGTAAATAAGGAGGGTGATGGTAGGAGAAGGAAAAGTAGCGGAAAAATTGGTTGAAGGGAAGGAGAAGGAGTGTGTGGTACGAAAGTATGATAAAGAAAAAATCATTGAGAGTTTGGTCTAGTGAGGTAAAAAAATTCGCTATTTTCCTTGAAGTAATCATATTATGTTAATACGAGAAACTACATTTAATACGGTATGCAGAAATAAATTTTATAATTAAAATATTTTCAAAGTTTTCCTTTTATTTGCATATAACTCAATTTGAGTGTAAATATTAATATTGACGTTTCTGATAATGATTTAGCTTTTCTCTTTTTGGTGAATAGAATTCTTTTTGTGGCAAAGCACAAGTGAGTGAACCGTGAACCGCATCCCACGGCTTGTAAAATGTGTGCGTTAGTATGTTTGTTTATTTTCTTCCTTTACTTCTCTGAATGGTTGGAAAAGCAAATGTAGGTTATTGATTTATATTACAGAAAAATATTAAAGAAGTAATTCAGAGTTCTAACGAAAAACGTTAGTTCAAAATTCTACTACTCTTTTTACTCCTACGAATTTGTAAAAAATAATAACATAAAAAAATCTTATTTCAATATTTCTTAGCACAAGTAAACCGCAGAGGATTTTCTAAACAAAATTTAACGAAAAATGAATTTTTCATATTTCATTTTTATCCGCTACATACTAAGTTGTCTGATTTTGTAACTAAGTGGTGTAATAGAAAAGCCTAGGTCTACTTGTTGTTAAAGCTACCAAATATTTCGATTTTAAAATGTTTAACAGTACGTTAAAATAACAGGGAATAGGCAACTAAATTCCCCAAAAAATTTTTCATAAAAACAATTAGTAATCTCGTTTTCTTTTTCATTTAAAAGAAACATAAAAAATATTATTCGCGTGCTTGAAGGATTTTAAACTAATGTTATACTTGATTTGCTGTTTTCAGGGCTACGACAATACAATAGTTAATGTTTATTCGCTCGTATTTAGCTAACAAAATGATTACAGTGTTTAAAGACATCTCATTTTACAAATGTTTGGGAAGGAGTTCCCAAAATTATGATTCAATGTTTTAATTATTTAGTAAAATAAATTAGATACCTAAACAAAATTACTTCATTTAGAGTAATATGTTTTTGGGCTTCAGTTTGTTTAGTATTAAATTACTACAAATGAAATAAAATTCCGTGAGGAAAATTTTAAATTCTCATTGTTATCCCATGGCGAAACACTGTTTATTTCATTCCACGTTGGTTGCTCTTGATAACATCTGTTGCATTACAAATTTTATTCAAAATTCATTCGTTTCAGTTTCACATTTAAAACACATGACGGTTAATAATAGGGTACCAGTTTCTATGCATGTTAAAAAACTTATTTAATTTAAAAGTAATTAATTAAAAAAATACCATTTCAGCATTGTAGGTAGTATTATATGCAATATGTAATTTATATACTTTAGTTAAATTTCAAAAAACCTATTAATTTATAATAAGAAAATATAATCTTCATTCAGTATTTTCACAAAATAACTTATCATGTTTCTCAAAATTTTTTTGCGTCATAAATATTTGTCAAACAAACACGTTTTGTATTATTATTAACCATTCAACTATAACAGCTATTCATAAGCTGCCTCTGTGAGCCAGTAATTACCGCGCTATGCTGCTAAATGGTGGTCCCTTTTCGATTCCCGGCGAAATGATTCCAAACGTTCCTTTACCCAAAGTAGTTGATATTAACCAAGATGTTGATCTGATTAAAAAAACAGGCTAAAAAAACTTTAAACAAAATTGTTTTACATAGGTCTTTTACATAGCTAAGAAATGAATAAAATTGAAAAATTATTTTTCATTCCATAATAGTCGTTCTTGTAACAGGTAATTTCATTGGTACTGAAAATATTTAAATTGAAAAACACGATAAATTTATCGTTTATTTATCCTACCGCTTCATCTTACAATTTGTTCATGACATTTTTACTGACTACATGACAGTAACATGATCTTCTGCCGTTAAAACCTGAAAAGGACCGCTGTTTAGATCTCGGAAGAGAACGGTTTAAGCAGAGCGTAGCTATAACGACGGCCGCTGCCAGAACCGTGCCACTGGTTGGTAGCTCTGAAAAAGGGCGGGTAAAACCTTGGTAGATTGATCCTGAAAAGGACGTTGGGTTGGTCTTAAAGGAACGATGAAGGCAGCGTGTGGCAGCGTCGGCTGCTGTGACGATTGTTCCTGTGTTTCACCCAAAAACACCTTTCTTCTCTCTCTCGTGGATGCAGCTTGTCGACCTTCATCAGAGTTTTGGCACACAATAATGGCCTGAGTGAGAGTATGGGCAGTTATCAGCTCTGCATTGCGACAAAGGTCTGTCGGCATGTCGGAACTTTTGTCGGCCGGCAACACAGTAGCAAATTAGAGGGAGTGGCGGTGACAAGTGAATGATGCTAAGTAAAAATCAACCTCTGTTCGAATTTGAAATATGGTGAATCAATAGGTAATTTAACGCTTAACTACCCTCTGTAGAAAAGGATTCTTGAAATAAAAGTTAATAGATATTGGATTTTCTGTAACTTCCGTAATAAAAGCGCAATTTTAAAAAATATTTTTACCGGGTAAGCGAAGCACTATCGCCTACCGTATGTTTTATTATTATTATTATTATTATTATTATTATTATTATTATTATTATGTAAAAGTATATGAACACCGTGGATTCAAATACTTTTTACTTAAGTTGTGGTTTTACATAGTTTCAGACTGACTTGATAGTTGTTTATTTTAACCATATTTAGTTCAGCTTTTCTATCCGGTCCGGATATTGGCCATGCTGACTCTATCCACTGTTTCTCAAAAGATTCCACCTACTGAATAACCCTACTTCCTCAGATTAACGAGTTCTGCCAAGTCCTCAAATGACTTCAATTTACCCTAAACAGCGATTTGAAGGAGTCTTTACTTGTTTAATTGTCTAATAATTTGTCTGAGTGCCTGTTTATTAGTGAAGAATAGAAAAGAAAATAAAGAACAAAAATGTTTCAACTAAGGCACCGTATGAAAATTATTATAACTTATGTTAAGCATCTGCGTAGAATTGTTCATAAATTTAAATAATATATAAAAAAATTATAAATATGGTATTAATTTAAAAAAACTGTTTTTTTTTGTTTAAGTTAAATTTTGGTAATAAATTAGTCTAATAATATTAGAAGTTTGACATAGTAACAACAATTCTGAAATAATTACCATATTATAATAATGTTAACAAAGTTTTAAAACTTTTTAAAATCACAAAATGTGTTATAAAGTTTTTAGAACTTAATTCATATTTAAAATTCATGAATGAATATATTAAAATGGTAACTTAAAAAATACTGGAAAATGTTCATAAATATTTTAGGTACTTAATTTTTTTAAATGGTACATAAATTATGAGTGCTAATTATGTCTCCTAAGCGTCAAAGCTGTCGTTATATATATATATATTTTTTTTAAAGTAAACAGTTTAAAATTTTCATCATGTATTGATTTAAGGCTTAAATTAGAAGGAAACAAAATTTTAAAGAGTTTTGTATAACTTATTGTACAAAATTTATTAACAAAAGAGTGCCTTTTTTCATTAGTTGACTCATTAAGATATTTAAAAATGTTAAGTTGTATTTTCTAAAAGTCGTAATGTAGTCTTTTGAAAATATTGTGGCACTTTAGCCTCGCTCGTTTGGGACCTTGTTATAATAAATAACAGATTTTTGATAGATAACAGATTTATAATTTAACAGATATAATAAATAACAGATTTTTAATTTTTAACAATTATTCTGTATTGACACAATTAAATTAAATTAATTACTAAACTTAAAGCATAAACTAAACTCGACTTTAAATGAGATACTGCCACGAAACAACCATTAACATGATTTAAGCCTACCTGTCCAAAACCACTGGCTACCACCCATACAACCGCTCTATTAACGTAACTGACAACCGATTCCGTACGATACTATTTTGAAAAGCTCCGAGCGCACTAATGCCATTAAGACCAGATACTAACTAACGCATTACAAAGGCGCTAACTGTTTTTATATCTGCAGTCTGATAGTTTCTAAAACAAAGAAATCTAACACCTTCTCCTTTTTAACAAACATAGTAGAAGGAATCAAAATTTTAAAAAAAGTTTATTTTAGTTTTTATATCTGAAAATTCCTATTCAAAACATTTCAATCATTACAACTCATTATGCTTGTTCAATTCACTCCAAGTCTTAAAATACAAAATTTCTTAAATTCCCTTAACTATTTCTAGAGTACAACTTTTGTTGTATTATAATGTATATAACTTTTTTATGACAACTGTTTACTATGTCTTATGTACAGTTCAATTTCTATAAATTGGTTTTTATTTTCGTATGGTTATTTCATACCAAATGAGTTATTATTATTTTGTTAGTCTTTTTGAATACTTTATTCTTATTTTGAAATGTTCACTTGTTCATAATTATTACATAATAATGAAATATTTTGATAATTTTTTTGTTTTTATAACCAAGGTTTGTAAGAGCAATTGTTATGTAACTGTGGTTTTTGTTGATGTGACCTTTGAAGTAAATAAACAATTAAAAAATACATAATTTTATTTTTTTATCTGTTTATTTATTCACAGCTAGAGAATCTGTTGATGAGTTGTAAAAATATTGGGGTATGACATTGAGGAGATCGTCACTCAATAGTTTCACTCCAACGATGGATTATTTGACAATGCTACGTAGTAACTAACTAAAAAATTATTAATTGATGAAATTTATAATTGAACTGTGACATCTCTACTTCATCGCCGGGTCAGTCTACATTGGGAATTTTTGGTTAAATTTGTGGATGCTAGCGTTCTAATGAAATCATTTTTGTAATGTGTTAATACGTGTCTTAACCGTACATAATTGTGAAAAATATGTCTTCATAGTAAAACAAATACTAAATTACATTTTACAGCAACTTTCTCAGATGTTGATACAATACAAACTGTTTGAATTTTAAAACAATATTTTGAGGAAAGAAATATGGTATGATACTATACAACAAAAATAATTTTTTTGTAATAGGCTTACATATAATTGTGTTCTTATGAATTTCTAGTTAATTTTTCGCCAATAATTATTTTTATTCACTGGTAACTAAATAATAGTAATAGTAACTTCGTTGCCTAATTAATAGAATACATTTACATAGAATTTTGTGATTTTTCTTTACTGAGTAATTATTATCTACATAATCCTTGGCTTGTGCGTCGGTAATGAATGATAGATGATGAAGGCGATGTAATGATGAAAAACGTAAGACGTGACCAAAAATTGAACCTGGAACTCTTAGCTTATAACAAGTTGCGCTGAGAACTGTAGTTCTCAGCTCCGAGTTTTGAGAGTTTTGAGAGTTTTGAGAATTTTGAGAATTAATTATTTGGGGGTTTTTAATTGGGTTGGTGTACCAACCCAATTATTAAATATCTGCACAGTACTTCTTTTGCATTTACTTTCTATTATTATTAAAAACCACTTTGGGTAATAGCACCGTAACTACGTTATTGATAACCCAACATTTTCAAAACTTTTTGGGGATCTATGAATCAGAAATTGGACACGTTCAAAGATGATCATTAATTTTTATTTTAGCCCGGTTCATAAATAAGCTAATGGAACATTTTATTGTAAATTTTGCTTGCAGAGCTACTAAAGTTGTTTGGAGCTGTACTTTGAAAGACGGATTAACATGAAACTTCCATGTTCTGGTTAAAATACAGGCCTTGGAGAAGAGACTTGAACTGCTGTGTATATGGATGTCTAGACCTTTGGGACTTCTAATTAGAGAAATGTAACAATAGAAAAACTTCTTCGTAGACCAATTTGAATGTACAATGGTCAATTTTATAGATGTGCTAAACTGTCAGTGATATTTGCGATTTAGAAGTTTCAATCGAAGACTTGACGAATATTAGTTAACTCACCTTCTTAATGAGAGAGTATGCTCTCTATTAGCTCTATTAGTAATAGAGAGTATGATCTGCGGTGAGCAATTAAATGTTTCTAATGCTACTTTAAATAAAAATCCAAAGTTTCTCTGGTAATTCCCATTCAATTTTATCAAATTTTCTACTATAGACTTTTCACTCATCTAAACTAGCTGATGCCCAAAATTTATTTCCATCATTTATTAAACAACTTTAAAGAATATTAAAGAGCTACTAAAATAGGGATCTCCTTTTTTAGGAATTATAAACGTCACTAAAAAATAAATAAATTAATGAATAAAAAACAGATTCAAAAAAAATTCAGAAGTGTCATTGGATAGTGATCTTCACGCACGTAACTCATGTCATATCATTCAATCTTTCACCCATCATCCACTGGTTGTTTACTTACAACAGCTGTTGTGTAATTTTTCTAATACCCTAAAATTTAAAAAAATAAGTTTTTCTTCTTCCTGTTATTAATTAAAATTTTTGCGGTCTAAGCATTAATCAGTAATGATAAAAACGTTTATCTTTTTTATCTAACGGAAATACATATGTACGATATTTTGGGCTCCTTAAGATCAAAAATAGAAAAGTAAAGTTACATCATGCATATTTTACTTGTTTAAAATATTGTTCAAATGTAATTTAATATTAGTTAATAGATTATTAATGTAGGCTTTCCTTCCATAATTAATTTGTGTGTTACTTACTTTTGAGTACACATACAATGAAAATAAAACAGGACAGAATTAAACTGTTTGACCGAACTCAAAGACCTCGTATTTTCTGAGTATTGCTAAACAGAAGCGAGTTAATAAACTCACGCTTTCATTCACTTACGGGTCACCACATCTCCCAGGAGCTTTACGTGGCCACTTCTAAAGGCAGTCTGAATCTGAGCACTTTGGTGTAATGAAATATTAATTATCTCTGCTATCTTTAGTTGGAGATCGTGTTAAGCCTCATTAATGTAACTTTTGAGTGTGTATCGAAGGTTGTTCCTTTTCCGTGAAACATCACAGGATATTTAATTACATAAAATAATTTGAATCGATTTTTAGTACGTTACGTTAGGAAATCGAGTAACAAAGAAAATTTAAAGTTACCGAGGAAAAATTAATTGGTTAGTAACTAATCTATATATTCAAATTTATTTATATATTATATATAAATTTATTTATATATATATTATATTATATGTTGATAATATATTCAAATGTATTTTTCTATATAAATAATAAATATTTTCTTAAATAAAGATTATACTCTGGATATCCGTAGTACACACATGATCCGACAGTAAATGAACATTTGAAGTAATGTATACATTTCACTATGTAATTTGCTACGCGAAAAAGGACATTTTTCATATTTTGTTTTCCCCTTTATCGTAGGAAAACAAAATCAAAACTATTTGTAATCTGCAAAAATTATAATTTTTAAAAAAATGTTTATTTGTCAGCTACTTTGTACAAATCCACATAGAAGCTGATTTGGACCTGCAGGACACAACATAAAATTCCAACATCTGGATTTTACGACGCTTTTAGTCGAACCATATTAAATGTGCTGTGGTGTATTACCAATTTTGACATACATCAAGATTCGGATGTGCAAACGGTTCATAAAGTTGTAAGTAGTTACAGTTGGAAATAAATCAACCGACTAAATAACCACGTAAAAATCTAGCGTTTACTCTGTTGAACAATGGTAACAATGATAAAAAACTACACGGTGCTAATATATTTGACCTACCAAGTAGTTCCTGACTATATTTATGATTTTAATATAAGTATAGAAAAGTGGGTGACAGTATTTTGTAATAATAATTGTAGTTGCTTACAAGAAACTAAAAATCTCAGCTGCTCTCCTTGAGCAACTACTCCGACCCGACTATCCATGCCCCTATATTAAACGTTAATGACTCCATTTCGTCCACGAAATCTCAAGAACAAATTTTTGTTTATGGTAAACAAATTGCCATCAACCCTGACTTATCTCAAAGCCAGTATACTTCTGTAACTTATTTAATTTTTGAATTTGAAGATATTTTCTCTAAAGACGAATTTGATTTGCCTGAGGCTAAATTACCACCCGTCCATATTAAATTTATAGATTAGGATTCTCTTTTTAAAGCCCTTACAAAATCTATTGGAGACTACCTTACGTAATCTAACAAATAAGTATACCATTATACAAATAAGTACCTATATATTTTTTGGTGGAGTATTATTCATTGGAAAAAAACTGTGGAAATTATTCATGGAGTCATAACTTGTACAATGGATGTAATATGCACAGTTTTGTCGTTGTTAATCTTTATACTCTAGTTAATTAATCATGTTTCTAGGGTTGTTAGATAATGTATGTTGTGGGATATATCTTCTTGATCATCTGGTGAAGGAAAATACTTACATGTCAGTAAGAAAAGCTCTGACAGTTGTAGAAGTTGTCTGTTGATCACCTGTATTACCGTTGAACAACTGCAAATTTGTACTGAAAAGTTGCTTACTAAAACTTACATATTAAACAACTATAACGTCATGAAATATCTGCACAGAAATAACGAATTGAAAAAAAACACGTCAAAATTTTAAAACTACGATTGAAACAGGAATAAATTTATACTAATAATATAAAGAAGTAACGTTTACTTATTTGTTTGTACGAAGTACTCTTAGAAACTACCAAACGATATCAAAATGTTCTTCACTTTTGGTAAGTTTAACTCTTCCTGGTTAACGTGGGTTAGGCCATAAAAATATCATTACGTAATTTTTAAATTTTATAAAAGTTCATGAATGGTAAAATGAAACCTTCTTTTGCATTATAAGTTTAATGAAGGATGAGGTTGGTTTTATTTGTCTATTCTACTTCATACCATTATAAATAGTTTACAATACATTTCATTGTGCAGGTATTCGCTACGGTACAGTACCGCTCACCAATACTTCATGGCCGGCCGCATTGACATAGTTGGTAACGTACTCGCCTCCCATCATGCGGTCTTGGGTTCGAATCCCACTCAGGCACGGCATATTTTCATACGTTACAAAAACTCATTTCATCCGCCATTGTTTACAGTTACACCCCAACGTCGTCGCTAATGACCGTTGCAGTTGATGCGACGTTAAATAAATTTTTAAAAAAATCATGGCGTACTCTACATTATTCAAAAATTTTTAAATTATCTATGAGATAGATGGCCAAAAAATAATGTCATATATATTCGATTTTTGCGAAAAAATGTAAATATTCCAATCAAAGTGAATATACCATTTTTTAAGAAACAGATTTTACCTACTTTTCCTTACAACACAAGCTAATATATTAATCTCTAGTCGTGTTTCTTTTCTTCCACTGGAGATTTACAGTGATGTCGACAATATTCCTGTTTACAGTATTTGTATTATTGGATGTATTTTTGCAATCGTGGTTTGGTTTTCAACGTGTAAGCTTGTGTGAGAAGTTAAAAGCTTTAAATTTTGTTTCCCGATTAGCTAAATGAGTGGAGGGTTTCTAGTACTGAAATAAACCAACATGGACTCATAATTTGTAATCAAAGACTTAAGCTTTGCTAAAGGTTATCAAAATTTAGGTTATGTGTGAATTTACTTGTATTAGCTGAAAGTATATAAAAGTGTACCGATGTTTAAACCCGGATATTTCTATTGTTGTTGTCAATTATAAAACTATTATACACTCATTTAATATTTAATTGGCGTTATAATAATTTATTTATCTTCCGCTAACAACTTTCGCTGAATTAAAATTAAAATTTCATGGAAACTGTGTAACTAATTAGATTTAATTATTAAACTTCAATAACGCTTTCAACAAATCCTGTAAATTGTGAGTTGGGAAAGGTCTATGTCAGCTATCCGTGAATTAGGTCTAAGGCAATTGTGTTGTTTAAGCTGTACTAACATGGTATGTACCATCATTATTGTAATAGGATTATTCAGATTTTAGTGAATTCCATTAATGTTTGCAAGCTTATCCGATGTAGGACATCATTTTCTCATCCATTAGCAGTATTCTGCCTACAAAGGAAACTTAATACAATTAAAAAATTATGTTAAAATCTTTTTTAATTATTTAGTCGAAAATTACACATTATAGTATTTAACTCATAACAATAAAATTAAATTAATTATTAAAAACTGTTAGCTCATAATAAAATTCTGAATCTATTTTCAATCAAATAATTTTCATTCGACTTATGAATGTTTCCATAATACAAATTTTCCGTTGTTACACATTCAGTTTTATTTTCATAGTTCTACTGTTTAACGTATTGCAGGCATTCGACAAGGTTTGGTTTGATGGGTTACATTACAAGCTGAGATCATTTCTGCCGAATTGTAAGAATTGTTGGTTAGTGTTGGTGTTTTACCGTTGCTGACTTGTAATGCTTGCTATTCAGTCTTTGTAGGAATTTACTGATCTTGGTAAACAATATAACAATAATAACTGATTTTAGTGTTAGTCATGTACAGGTGAATATCTGCTCTGAAGATTGACGGCTGGGTTAATATTGTTGTTAAAAAATATAGTTAACATGCGCTGTAGCTGCCGCTAAAATTTGAATTGTCATATGTAGTGGATGACGACATTTGATGCGTAATTTATTTCTATAATTCATTTGATTTGTAATTCATTTGTAAACTTGTTTTTATGTATTTTGCGTTTTTTTTTTATATATATATAACCACCATTTACTTGAGTTGGTGGTTATTTATTCCTAGTAGAAAAGATATAATTTTGTATTTGTATAAAGTGGAATAAATAAATATTATTATTATTATTATTATTATTATTATTATAATTAGTACTCAGAAATACTCAAATCATGCTTAACAAGGAGATTATTTAGAATTAAACGAGGGAATCCGTATTCTGGACTGAAGGAAATCAAAGCCGGAGTTCCTCAATAAAGTGTACTGGGTCCGATCCTCCACACCGATGACCTTCCCGAACTAGAAAATAATATAGTAGCTACTTTTGCCGATGATGCTACAATTCTAGCGGTGGACGAGAGTAATGAGGGAGCTACAGGCAAACTACAAAGTCAATTACAGAAGTTCAGCATTGGATGGAAAAGCGGAAAATAAAGCTCAATGAGACAAAATCAATTCATGTCAACTTCACGAACAGAAAAAATGAGCATATTCCAGTACATACCCGCACTATACTGCACGCAAACACTGCCAAATACTTTGGTATGACACGCGACGCTAAGCTTCGCTTGAAAGCTTACATTAAAGAGAAAAGAGAGGAACTCGGGCAAAAATCAGAAATTGTACTGGCTACTATGGAGAAGATTCTCATTATCAGTCTATAACAAACTTCTGCTCTATAAAAAAATGGTAAAGCCTGTCTGGACGTATGGTATGCAACGCTGGGTGTTTAAGCAATAAAGAACAAGCCTTAAAACGAGACGGGAAGCAATGCTAGCGCCATTCGAGACGCCAACCGAGAGAGCCACGCCGAAAGCACAACCGCACACGACACGACACGACTTACGAGTGGCCAACAAAGGGAAGAAGAAGGAAGAAATAGCAAAGAGGTCCACAAGACAGTGCAAACCCCGGTGCACAATGCCTTAACATAACCGCCCGCCAAATCATTGACAAATGATTTATGAAAACGACGAAGAACAAGGGGCCGCCCGCCTTGAACCAACGCAGGGAGCGGAAACGAAGCAGCGAAGTAAGCCTAACAAACGAAGAAAGCCTTGAAAACCCGCCCACCGTGAAACAACACGGGAGGGACGAAGCGAAGCGACGAAGAACGATGAAGAAGCCTTGAAGACAAGGAACAGAAGAACGGAACATTTTGATGTGGCGTGATGCACGCGCGTGTGCACCCGGCCGACGTCGAACGGACATCTTCCACAGCCTGCGCGGAGGCAAACGGGAACGGAGTATTTTGAAGTGATCACCAGCGAGGGCTGGCAACCAGTAACGAAGCAAAATAAAATGAAGAACGAAAAAAAACAACAGAAGAACGAAGAAATAAACGAAGAAACGAAAACGAATGTAGATGAAGTAAGCGGGAAACGAAGTGAAACAGAAGAGTTAGTTGCCCAAAGGCAAAGCTAACTGGTACGCGGGTTGCGAAACAAAGTGACGAGTAGGCGAACAATTATGACGAGAATCTTGAATTGCGGTACGGCGAAATTAACAAACTTGTTGAGAGTGAATCCGTGATTGAAGCTGGAGTGCCGAGCGAGATGTACGAAGGTTACACCAAGCGTTAAACGAAAGACGAGAATTGGAATTACAATTATTCACCGGTTGTGAATACTGTTTATGACGATTGGGGCGCCGCCCGCCATTAGGGACATAAGGCGCGCAAAGAGCGTTAGCAGAGCGTGAAGCTACTAAGGAGGGCCGATGACCTTCCAGCGAATCAATTTGCAGCGGTTTATCAACAGAGTATGCGGGAGACGACCAGAAGTTATGATCCGAAGTCGGTTGGTTAGCCGTAGAATCGGCTAAGACGAGAGTATCAGGTTTTATTGGCGAAGTGTCTGCGATGCCAGAAGACTCGAAGCAGTTTGGCGAAGAATTAATTGGAGATAACTCGGTGGAAGCCTTCAGCGTAGAATTGAAGTGACGACTTGACGGAGTAACAGCAGCAAGATCGGTCGAGAGACTGGCGCAGTCGGAAGACGAAGCGAGACAAGAATCAACAGTGGTGATTTCGGATGGAGCAGCGAATCGATTTGAAGCCGAAGAAACGTGATTAGTTAAAACAGTAGCGTGATCCAAATTGTTGTCGGATGCGGGCGGAACAAATAAGCAAGTAGGCGAGTAAACAGTAGAAACGATAGATTTATTTATCTCGGGGTTTAAAGTAACATCGAGCTCAATTTTTGAATTAGCAGGAACAAGAGTTTGATGATTAACGGCGAGAGTTTGAGGCGAAATCGAATTTGTGTTTGACATTCGGTTTTCAACAATAGGCGATGCGGCATGAACAGCAGCAGCAAGCGACGAGAATTTAGCCTTATTCGAGAGAGCAGTTGTTAAAAACGAAGCGTTATTTATTAAAGGATTAAGTGGTTGGATGTCGGGTAATTTGCCGAACACCACATAACCAAATACAGTCAACAAAGCGGATGGAGCGCCTCTTATTAAAGGAGTTTTACTGAAATCTAGTATTTCTGAAAAGCAATCAGCGCCAAGCAGTAGATCTACTGGATTGGGGCTACGAAAACGAAAGTCGGCTAGCAGATGTTTAGGAAACTGTTCACCAACGGATTTATGAATTCGAGTAGCAGGAAGCCGGTCTGTTATTTTTTGACTAACTGTAGCCAGAAGCGGTAAACGAAAATCTGAATTTTTCGGCGACAGAATTGTAACGTTAGTGGTGCCTTTGACGGATGTAACTTCAGATGAAATGCCTTGTAAGCGCTTAGTAGTGGGCGCTATGTCGAGTTGAAGATTACGAGCGGCGTTATAGGTTAGAATGCTGGATTGAGCACCATTGTCAATCACAGCGCGAAGTTGAACAGCTTTACCGGAAGAATTAACAGCATGAACAATAGCGGTGCCTAACAGCGCGGTTTGTCCATCAAGGCGACAAGAAAGAGCATAATCGGTAGGTTTTTCAGCAATAATTGACGAAGACGAATTTCTAGTAGTTACCGGCATATTAGTAGAGCAGGTAGCGCAGGAATCAATTGGCGGAGTTGCGAGAGTAGTAGCCTGAATCGACGGCAAAGAATTAGCAAGCAGACACCCGGTAGTATTATTTTCACGTGTATTATTAATTGTATTCGATTTATTATCTGATGAATGTAACAGCGTGTGGTGGTTAGCTGAGTTACACACACGACAAGTTTTATTAGATTTGCAGTCACGCCTTGCATGTTTACCCAAACAACCGAAGCATTTATGCATTTGAAAAATTGCCTTATGTCGCGCATTAACGGGCATATCGAGAAACTCTGTACAATTGAATACATTGTGTGCAGATGAACTACAAAATTGACATTTATTTACAGCCTCATTACTAGAACTTGAATTGCCTACTAATAATGAATGTTGACGCCTAAGTAAGTTAGGTGACGAATTATTTATATGAAAGATCGGTTTATGAATAGCCGGTTTGACGAGATTCGGTTGAGCGCCGTTTGAAATAGTAGTGCCAATGTCTTGCGCTTTATTTAGCATTTCAAAAGATTGCATTCTGGAAGTTACGAAGTTTAATAGTTCAGAATAACTTAGAATCTTAGTGGCGTCGCGTTGGGATTCAAATAATTCCTTAGTGATATTATCCAAATTGTTGTATGCCATAGAAAACAATAGAAAGTCCGCTAAGTTTATATTTAATAGCTGTAGGGCGCCAACGGCGGAAGTATGAATGCTAACATACTGTTTATAATTTTGATAGGATGGACTTGCGAATTTATCGAAATTACTGATTTGCGAAAAATGCATGTTTGCGACACGTCTGTCGTTAGCGTACCTGTTGTTAATTAATTGGTAAGCTAATTGGTAATTTGCAGAAGTCAAAGGTAGATGAGATATTATTTGCAACGCCTCACCGCGCAAACTAGACCTAAAGTAATGCAATTTTTGAATGTCGGACAGTTGTTCGGAGTTATGGACTAGTTCATTGTATAAGGATATAAAATTTTGAAACTCAGACAGATTTCCATCGAAGCTAGGAATTTTTATTTTCGGAAGATATGTAGTTGGCGAAATTACATTAGGTTTGTTGTCGATTAAACTAGTATTAGTCATATGAGCGATAATTTGAAAATATTTTGTTTCAAAGTCAGTTTGGATGATAGCGATTTGGTTTTCAAAGTCTTCAGAATATGCCTTATTTAGTAAATCAATTAATTTATTTTGGAGTGGTTGGAAATCTGAGAATATTCGTTCAGCCTCAATTTTGAACGCATCATTGGGTGCAGAAATGGATTGCACGTGTGTTAACGTATTTAATGATCTGATTAGTTGACGACACTTTGTGAAAATTTGCTCAGCATTGTCCATATTGAAGAGCAAAGGAATAACGACAAAGAATAAGAAAATAGCGTGCAAAAAAAATCTTTAAACTGTGCAAAAAATCGAATAAACAACGTTGGTGCAATATTAATAATAAAAAAAAAACAAACGTAAATAAACAGTTAAATTAAATCAACAGCTGACGTTCCAATGAATGAAAAATCCCGACCAATCAGATTGAGACAGCGGAATTAAAATAAAGCATTGACACACGTTTATGAATAATTTATGACACTTTATAACCATTAAAAGCACTGATTTTATCCACGACCGGAGGACCAAAATGTTTAAGCAATAAAGAACAAGCCTTAAAACGAGACGGGAAGCAATGCTAGCGCCATTCGAGACGCCAACCGAGAGAGCCACGCCGAAAGCACAACCGCACACGACACGACACGACTTACGAGTGGCCAACAAAGGGAAGAAGAAGGAAGAAATAGCAAAGAGGTCCACAAGACAGTGCAAACCCCGGTGCACAATGCCTTAACACTGGGGTTTACCTAACAAAGTAATATGAAAATCATTCAATGTTTCCAAAGGGTGCTGAGAAACATCGTCGACACACCCTGGTTCATAAGGAACAACAACCTTCACAGTGGTCTACGAATGGATTTCTTCAGCGAAATCCAGAGGTTGGCATAAAAGCTTGAGGAAAGATTTCACCGCCATGATAACGTTGAAGCAATCCAGCTGCTTGGAACGATGATCTAGTGCAAAGGCTGAAAAGAAAGAAACCATTTGAACTTGTGTAATGTCAGTGTTTGAAAGCAGAGCTATGTTAGTGCACGATTGTAATTAGTGTTAAATATAAGTGCACAATATAAGTGTAGTGTACATAATGTATCATTAAATTAAGTACTAAGGTTTAGCTGAGCTTCTATGTAGTAGCATTGTCAATAGTACTTAAGTTAGAGTAAAATTACTCATTAGTCTTAAAAATAGATCGTAATATACATAAAGAGAAAAAAACTGTTTAACCAGAGATCCGAAAGACCACTCTGATGTAAAAATTGATCTATTCTATTAGTATGAATGTAGCTCAATCAAATCACTACAACTAATACGATATGAATCTTCTTCTTCTTTAAGTGCCGTGTCCTCCTAGAACATTGGCGATCAGTCGCATGACCTTCACTCTGTCCACAGCCAACCGAAATAGTGTCGTGGTGCTCACCCCGTACCAGTGGCGAAGGTTCCTAAGCCAGGACTTTCTCCTACGTCCGGGGCCGCGCGTCCCCTCTATCTTCCCCTGGATGATCACATGCAGCATTCCATATTTCGGATTTCTCATCACGTGGGCAAAGTACTCTAATTTCCTTCTTTTTATGATATTAAGCACTTATTTTTCTTTGCTGCATTACCACTTGATTCGTCACTCTGTCCATCCACGATATCCTCAACATTCTGCGGTAAGCTCACATTTCGAAAGCCTCAATCCTCCTGCACATTGCTTCTGTGAGGGTCCATGTTTCCATCCCATAGAACAAAATGCTAAACACATAACAGCGCAATAAGCGTATTCGCAGCGCAAGTTTTAACTCTCTACTTGTTAGTACCCTTTGCATTTTCCTAAATGATGTTCTCGCCTGCTCTATTCTGCATTTAATCTCCTGCGACAAGTCCCACTCCGCGTTCACCCAGCAGCCCAAATACTTGCATGCCTGCACTCTTCGCACTATGTCCCCATCTATCACAATATCTGCCAAGTTATTAGCTATATTTTTGTTCTTGTTGATTACCATCCACTGGGTTTTCTTTATGTTTATTTTCAAACCCATTTGTTGGCTATGGTCCGTCACTAAATGTAGGAGCGCCTGCAAATCATCCCTGTCCGTTGCCAGCAAAACTGTGTCATCAGCGTATCTCAAATTGTTAATGACTATTCCATTGGCAATTATACCCTCTGCTCTGTCTTCCACCGCTTCTCTGAAGATCTTCTCCGCATATAAATTAAACAAAAGTGGAGAGAGCACGCAGCCCTGTCTAACTCCTCTCATAATAGGAATTTATTCCGATGTCTGGTTGTTAATTCTAATGTCTGATTCCAATACAGATTGGCTATTATCCGAATGTCTCGCCCATCCAGACCTACCTCTTTCAGTATAGCCATTAACTTTTCATGCTGAACAGTGTCAAACGCCTTCTCATAGTCGACAAAACAGACATATACATCCACATTCACATCCCGACATCTCTGTACAAGAACCTGAATGCTAAACAGCGCCTCCCTCGTGCCGAAACCACTCCTGAAACCAAACTTGGATTTGCCGATGTTTTCTTCACATTTGGTAAAAATTCTTGAATGACTGATTTTTAGGAACAACTTTAACACATGACTCATTAAGCTAATTGTTCTGTATTCCTTGCAATACTTGCTATTGGCCTTTTTTGGTAGTGCAACAAAAGTTGATTTGACCCAGTCTTTAGGGATAATTCCTGTCCTATATATACAATTTAGCAAATCCAACAGAAGTGCATTAGGTCCATCGTCTTCCAGAGTCTCCAAAACCTCAATCTGTATACCATCTGGTCCCGGTGCCTTTCCGTTTCTTACTCCCGACATGGCGCGTAAAAGTTCTGCCTTAGTGATATCCACTCCGTCATATGCAGTAATATCATGTGAGACGCTTCTATCATCCACAAAGAGATTTTTGATATATCTCTTCCATTCTTGCAGTTGTTCTTCCGTGCTAGCAAGAATCTGATGTTGCTCATTCATAAGGATGCTCCTATTATTCCTTTTGTATAGACCAGCTGTCTGTCGAATTTTCTTATACATATTAAATGAGTCGTGTTCGGTCTCTAACTGTTCTATTTCTCTACATTGCTCCATTAGACTCTCTTGCTTTACTTGTCTAATCTTATTTCGAATTTCTTTTTGGGTGTCTCTGTATCTGATAGGGTCTTTGTTTTTATATGATCTGCGGATGTTCATTAATTTCAGGATATCTTCGGTCATCCAACTCTTGTGCTTGGTGTTACCACTTTTCAGCTTACTCCCACTAACCTCCATCACGGACGTTTTAATTTGATTCCACGTGTCTTCAACGTTACTCTCATTTTTATCGTCCGATTAATGCTGTTCAACCTTGAAGTCAGTTCCACCTGCAATTCCGTCCTTGTTGTCGGGTCTAAGAGCTTTCTTGTATCTATGAATCGGATATGAATTGGATATGAATCGGAGCTAATTAATTAAAGATGACAGATACTTATTTGAAGCAACCAACTAGATTCATCTTTTATTTTTATCAGCTTTTTATTATTGTATCTTCTACCGTTTCAATGCCTTAGTAAACGTCTTGGTTTAATTTATTTCGTTTTTCTCCACTTTCTGTAATGTTTTTGTTTGTTACTGTAAAAAAATTATTGCTATCAGCTCCGTTCTATCTGATATTCTAAATTAAATGTAATAGATTTCATAAATTTATTAAATAATACCCTACCATAAATATAAATAAATCTTTTTATTATGGAAGTTATCATAAAAGCTTTCTTAAAACAGGAATATGTTACACACAGCAAATTATGCCTTTTCCCAAAAGCGATTAAATAGTTGTTATACAAATTTATTACAAAACAAACTTTAATGCGTTGCCAAAATATGTACAGAGCTAGTAGATACTAAGTCTAAGTTTCAATAAATCGAAAACCGTTGATCGCATGGAACCAGATGCTAAAGATAGTTGGCTAAAATGTAGCCAATTTAGAAGGGTTTCCCTTGTAATGGTTTAGCTTATCACTTGTAGAGTTAAATGCTGTACTTCGGGCGCAAGTCCAACAACTTCTCACCATGACTAAGCAATTCTAGAGACTATAGTTTATATAATCACATGTTGCATTTGGCATAGAACAAAACGCAACGTCTTCACTTCCATTATCCTTATTTAAATCGTTTCTCTGAATCTCTTTAAATTTTAAGTTAAATTATTTACTCTTTCATGTCATACGTAGTAACTTTATAATCAGTTTAGTAAGCATTGCAGTATTCACAATTTCCAGACATTATTCTCTTTATAAAATCAATTTATCAGTTCAAGTTAAAAAAACAAATTATTACAGTTAGTGTATTTTTTAAATGTGGGTTTCCAAAACTTTAAAAGTTTTGTCATTGTTTAAACGATTCGTTTCCAAAGAATAAAATAAAATAATCATTGTTAAGTATGGGTCAATGTCGTCTATTTTAAAACTTATGTTGTAAACTTTCAATCAAAATGCCTGAGACTAATCACTGCAGTCCAGTGGTACGTAACCAATGAAATATTACAAAATGATCTAAACCTGCCTTTCATAAAAGAAGAAATTAAACAAAATAGCGAAAAACATTACAAAAACTAGAAGACCATTAGAATCCATCAGCGATTAACCTCCTCAACAATAGAAAAGATACTCTGAAACGTTTTTAAACATTAGACCCACCTTAACGATTTTGTTAATCATTTAAACCTTTTTTACTTTTTCTACTTCAATTACTAATCATCGTCATCTCATAATAGGCTTCGCTATACATCTATCATCGTCATCATCTCCAGCTTCAACAACTTTTTGTTTCAAGATGTTGATTCACAGTTCATCAAGTTTAGTTCTGTACACGTATATATTTTTTTCTTTACAGTTTAGCCTTGTTGAGACACACCACTGATGTTTTAATTCTAAGGACATTACTCAGATTTTCTCATATTTACTTAAAGCTTTTGTATTTATAAACTGATTGCAAAAGAAATTCACTGTTACAAAAAAATGTTGTAAAAGAATTTCACAAAAAGTTGAATTAAATAAAAGTAATTATTGTCGGGTTAAAAATGAATTTATTTGGAAAAAAATTACTTTCAAATCGTGTGTGTACGTTGCTTTCCGGTAACAAATGAGCTAATAGTAATCATGAAACAAAATAATAATAGGTATGAACGACATGACATGTCGTTCATTGTGAAAACGGACTATCCATCGATGATACTTCATTCAATGTTTTCGTCATTCTAATTTAATTTTGTAATAGTATATTTATTTTTATTGTTTATTTCTGTTTCAAGTTTTCCTTAGCCTTATTGAAGGGTTGTCTTATTAAGTAACTGAGCTAATTGCTCTGATTAGTTTATTTTTATCCATTTATAATAATATTTGGAAACATTAATAAATTTGTTTTTGTGTAAAATATCTAAGGAACTTGTCATGATAAATAGTTTCGTTTCGTTCGTACGAAGGGGAGTCCGTCATAATAATTGGAAGTGCTCTGAACTGGCATGACTGTTTACAAGCTGTATTAATAATTTTTGTGAATTAAATTTTCTGTTTACTGTATCCTTAGATGAGGAAACAATATGTCCAGATACATTTTTTTAATTATGAATTGTTTTTTGAAAAGTACTTTAAATAAATATATGTCCAAGGGACACTTACGCAGATGTGGATTGGTCACAGTAAGCTGACACAGTCTGTAGCGGTTCTGTATATTTTTTTTAATAATACCGCTACATATATTTCTGATTAACATTAAAATATACTATCACTTGAAATAAAACAGAAAACTCATCTGTACTCTTTCATGGTTGGTTCAAGACAAACTTTATTTTTTACATGGTTGTAAAATACAACTTTGGAATCAAACAATGTCTGCGTAAAATAAAATAAAATAAATCATGAAAAATAATTTTTTATTTTACTACTTTGGTTAGTTAATAAATACAAATTTAAATATTGTGAGTTTTTTACTAGTTAAATTGAAATTTAGAGAAAAAAAATGTTATATAAATTAAATATTTGCCTACACTAATAAAATGTAGAAATCAGCTGTTCTAAATAAATAATTGTAACTAACAGCTGATTGCTACATTCACCCCGTGGTAAAAAAAACTAAATAAATAAAAAACTTCTTTTGTTTTGAAATCCCTAATTTGTGTACGTTGCAATCTGTTCAATTCAGCACAATAAACAACCCCATGACCCAATGAGATGAGGATGATGTGTTTGACTTGTAAATGAGGTGTAGTCTTGTACAGAGTCAGGTCGACCATTCCTGAGAGAGTATGGTTAATTGAACTCCTGTCTAGCATTCAAATCCGTATAAAAGTAACTACCTTTACTAGGATTTGAACCAGGAACCTTCTTCTCTGAAAATCAGCTGTTAAGCAGCTGATTTTGGTGACGACTTTACCTCTAGACCAACCCGGTGGGTTAGTAAAAACAAAACTTGAATGTAATAATGTAAACACAACAACCAAATAAATGTAATTTTTGCAACCCTAAATTAAATAAATGAACACACCCATGTTGAATGCACTGTACTGAACAATATATGGAAAGACTTTACTTCCAATGATTGCTTAAACGGTGCAAGCTACATAAAAACACTAAAATTTATAAAAGCTTTAAAATTTCGAAGCCAATTTTAACAGAAAAATAATTCATGTAAACTAGGTAATGTAAAAACCTACTGTACCTTATTGTATTACTTCTTTATATGTTACTTGTGTTTGTTCCGTAATGGGGTTGCTGAAACCTAATAACGATGATACGACCGTAATAAAACTAATCATTAAGAAAATTTTATTATATTTTCACATAAATATATTGGACATTCGTTTTAGGGGCTTATAAAAGTATTATTGTCGTATAGGTATGTAACAGTTTAATTAGTTTGTAACATTAATTAAGCAGTATGATACAACGTTAGTTGGACAATCATGTACTAATGTGGTATGTTGATTTACATTATTAATCATCATTCATTCCACTCCAAATAGCCGTTAGATTAATCCGTTCCTCTGTCGAATCATGTCTTAGGTAAATTTATACGATTGGAAATGCAAGCATATATATTGTTGTCACATAAATTGGAATGAAAGATGTGTAAAGAGAAGTGATTTTTATTTATTGTTTTTTTCCACAAAGAATTTTACCATTTTAATTAAATTTCATTACTTCAAAAGACCTGTCGTCCAAAGTCCAGTAATCCATAGCACATTTATTTTTAGTAAAAATTTTATTTACACTATATTGTAAAATACACATTATTTTTTAATAAGGTGTAGTAATTGCTTTGCAACGAATTTTTTAATTTACACTGTAAACTTTGAGAAAAAACTATAAAACGGTGAATTATATTGTTCTTTAAATAAAAAAAACAGCACTCAGTAGCGTGTTTGGTAAACTTAACTTTAAACAAAACTTAACTATTCTAAACTTGACTCTAAACAGTAAATAATAATTTTCAAGTATGAAGTAAAAGCTGAAGATAATGATAATAATGTTGGAGACGATTGATTTGTTGATTATGCGATGGTGATGTTTGGCAGTAGAAGAAGCAAAACATCTTCTTCTCAGGGTGCGTTCCGTTCCAAAGGTTGGCGACCATCATGACAATGCTTATCCTATTGGTAGCTATCCAGAAGAGTTCTCTTGAACTTTTGTTAAACCATACCCTCAAGTTGCCCAACCATGAAATTCTTCTGCGTCCTTTTCCCCTTTTGCTGTAGATTTTTTCTTAGCAAAACATAATATTATACTCCAACAAACTAAACTGCAGATTATATGTAGCCAATAACAGCCAACGTCGGGTGTGACGCTACCTTTTTGCTAAGTCACACTCTATTCTACCAAACTCCATGTAACATTTTGTTATGCTGTACACAGATTCACAGCGTGACCACACCGTGACAGTGCAAGATACGATAAACGAAAGTCCATTGGCTCTGTACTGTGATCTAGGTCACTACGCTCCGCCTTCATCTGCAGTTTTTAGTTCGTTATTGTAGGCCTAGTGTTAAACAATTAGCGAAATCATGAAGGAAAATTCAATATTTTAATATATTCTTTAGTGGAAACGTCCTTGTTTATAATGTTACTCGATTCATTATTTCTCATTTACAAGCAAAATTTTAATGTAGGTACTATATTTTTTATTTAGTTAGCATTGTGTGCATAAACGCACACATTCTTAATGTGCAATTAATGGCAATTCTATGGCCGTAAATGAGATAAGGATGATATTTATGATGTTTAAATGTGGCGTAATCCTGCACAGACTTAGGCCAACCTTTTCTTGAGAGAGTATGGATAAGTGAACCCCAACCAATCAAAGTAGATCAATATCCAGTGTTTATTATTATTATTATTTACGTTATGGCCTACAAAGGACCGCGATTTCTCAGTTTTTCTTCTGTGCTTTCCTCTTCGCCCAGTATTCTTTCATTTTCTTGGAAAAGTCACGTTTTCGTTCTTCCGACCATTTAGGTCCTGATCTTTTACTGTCCTCTTCCTGGAGCACTAGTTTGAGTTTATGTCTGAGAGGTGTTCTTTGTATGATGTCCGTCTCCGTTATCTGGAGTTTGTTGCAGTCTGTTTTTATCTCTTTGAGCCATCCACCGGGATTTTTCAATTTTTCTTTGTAGTTAAGGATTTGTTTTGAGAGCCTATGTTCGTTCATTCTTACTGTGTGTGCGTAGAAAGCAATTCTTCGTTTCTTCATGATGGATGTGATTTTTTCTGTGTGTTGGTAGACTTCTTCATTGCTGCGGAGTCTATATTCTCCTTCTTTGTATTTGGGCCCTGAAATCTTGCGGATGACCCTTCTTTCTTTACGGATTAGTTTTTCTAATGGGGCCTTCTGTCTAAGTGCGAGGCATTCTGATGCGTAGAGAACTTCCGGTCAAATCACTGCATGATAATGTCTTATTTTTGCATTTTTGGAGATGAATTTTTTATTTTATATCTGAGACGTCAGTCTGCACGCTACTTCAAACTTGTTGGCTCGGTTGTCTATTGCACATTTTTCATTGTTGTTTGGTTCAATCCATTCGCCAAGGTTTTTGAACCTGGTCATCCTCTGGATTTTTCCATGTTTGGTCTTGAAATGTGTCCGATCCGTTTTCTGGTTGGAGATGTACTGCGTTTTCTCGTACGATATTTGGAGCCCGATCTTGACCGCTAGTTCATGTAGAGTTTCGACTTGTGTGATTGCCTCCTCTTCTGAGTTCGCCAGGAGTGCCAGATCATCCGCAAAGGCGAAGCAGTTGATCTCAAGTTCTCTTCCTAGTTTGACTCCTCTTGGTGCCGTTTTCCTCCATTCTCTGATGACCTTCTCGAGAGCACAATTGAACATCAGTGGGGAGAGTCCATCTCCCTGTCTTACCCCTGATTTTATTTCAAAAGGCTCGGAGATACAAGTTCTGAACTTGACTTTGGACTGCGTATTGTTGATAGTCTTCGCGAAAAGTTTTCTCGTTTTGTTGTCTAGTCCGAATTCCTCTAGTATCCTGAGTAGTGATTCCTTGTCTACGGAGTCGTAAGCTTTTTTGAAGTCAACAAATATGATAATCAGTGGCTTTTGTCGGACTCTGCAGTGTTCGATGACATGTTTGAGGTTCCGGATTTGTTCGGGGTATGACCGAGATTTCCTGAAGCCCGCTTGGTATTCACCGAGCTGCACGTTGAGTTGATCATCTGCTCTTCTCAGTAGGGCCTTCGAGAAGATTTTATATGTGACCGGCAATAGTGTAATTCCTCTATAGTTGTTAGTGTCAGTCTTATCCCCTTTTTTGTGTAGAGGGTGGATGGGTGCCGATGTCCATTCTTCTGGGATTTCTTCGGTCTCCCACACCTTCTGCAAAGTTTTAACTAGAAGTCCGAGCTGATGGTCCTCCAGAAGTTTCCAGTACTCTGCAATGATTCCATCTTCACCTGGTGCTTTGTTATTCTTAAGGGATTTGATGATTTCTTTGACTTCTTCGAGGTTCGGTGGTTCCGAGTCCGGGTTTACTTTGTTGGTTCGAAATTCGAAGGTTTCAGTCGGGCCTGCGCAGTTGAGCAGGTTTTTAAAGTAGTCCGCCAAGATTTTGCAGTTTTCCTCATCACTGTGGGCCAGTGTTGCTGTACTTGGATTCCGAAAGTTGAGACTTGGTGGTGTGAATCTGGTCACGGTCTTTTTGAAGTTCCGGTAAAAGTCACGGGTGTTGTTTTTCTTGAAGTCAGATTCAATTGACGCTAGGTCTTTTTTCATGTGATCCCTCTTGACCTTCCTGATAGTTTTGGCCGTTTCTTTTCTAGTTTGAATGAATGTTTCAAATTTTTCTTTTGTTTGGTGTGATTTCCATACTTGCCATGCTCTTTGTCTTGTCTCAATCGCCTCGTCGCATTTCATGTTCCACCAGACATGTCTCGGTCTTCTTCTCTGTGGAGCTATCCTACTTGCTGCTGCAACCATTCTCTCTTCAAGTTCTTTTAGGCCTTCCACTTCCACGATTTCTTTTTTAAATTCCGACTTTGATGTCTTCAGTTTTTCTAAAGCTGATCTCACTTTCCTCTGAGTTGTTGTTTTTCTCGTGTTTCTTGGTCTGATTTTCTATTTGATTTTGGAGGGATAATGATCTGAGTCAAGATTTGCTCCTCTTAATACCTTGACGTTCATGACTTCTTTTGACGCTTTGACTGAAACTGCGACATGATCAAGTTGAAATTCACCTAGCATTGGGTTCGGAGAGGTCCATGTTTTCTGTTTTCCTGGCAGATGCTTGAAGAAGGTCGACTTGAGTACGAGGTTGTTCTCACCACACAATTCGATAGGCCGCTCTCCATTTCGATTTGTCCTCTTGTGAGCTGGATAGTCTCCTACTATTTTACGGTATCTTCGCTCCTTTCCAATCTGCGCATTGAAGTCACCCATCAGAATTATAGTGTGATTCTTGGGGATCTTTGCTAGAGTTTCATCCAATTTATCCCAGAATAGGTCTGTCTTCTCTGGGTCTCTGTTGTTGTCTTCATTGATTAGGGCATGTGCATTTACTAACGTGTATGCTCGGTTTACGCACTTGATCGAGAGAGTGACGAGCCTGTTAGAGATTGGATTAAAATCAATGATTGAGTTCAAAATTCTGGTGTTGATCATGAACCCCACTCCGAGGTGTGGGACTCTGCCTTTCATAATTCTTTTTTCCGTTTTTGACTTTAGAAATCTGTATCCTTGTGACTCAAACGGTTCGCTGTCTGTGAATCGGGTTTCTTGGAGGGCTGCAATTAGAATATTGTGCTTTGTTAGTACGTCTGTTAGATGTTTTAATTTTCCAACTTTGAGAAGTGAATTGACATTGAAGGTTGCAAAACAATTGAAGTCCTTGCATTTGAGTTTGTGCGATCCAGGAAGCTCCGACTCCTCCTTGGTGCAAGCGTGCTTGCAAGCTCCCCAGAAACCGAAGGCTTGCTGATAGCGCTATTTCTAGCGCTGGTGGATCGTCCACCTGGGGTAGTTCTATTTTTTAGAAAAATTGCCATCGCTTTTCAGTTTTGAAACACTGAGATATGTTTCTGGTGGGCCGGACCAAAGTCCGACCGTTTGTACAACTGGGGTTGTAAGCCTCAGAGGGTTCCGCTTCAGTAAGATCCAAACCACTGGATTGTGGACCAGATCTCGTCCAGGGACAGCAACGTGGAGCACGGGCGTTGATTCCAAAGCCTTCCAAACGAACGAGGTTGTTTGCTTTTAAGAATCTTTCCGCCACCGGAACATGATCCCCACCCAGTGTTTATTTATTATTAAAATCCGTATTAAAAGTATTTGCAACATATACTAAGTAATCTACTGAGAAGGCTGAAACGCCTACGGGCCAGAAACCTTCTCCGAAGGCAGTACCGTGAGTACCTACTGCAGTATTGTCAGCAAAAATAATCTAGAAAAGTGGTTAAGTTTGCAATATAATTTCAGAGAGGATATATTCTGCAGTAATAATTATTTTCGTTTAGGAACGGTAAGTATGGGTATTCGCAATTATTTTTAAAATCCTTACTTGAAAATTAAATGAGAAATCTGTGGAATTCAGGAATATCTTGATACTCTTTACCGTCGATAAACACTGCTGTTGCACGCGTTTAGACCAATCAGAAAGTTGGCCAGCGTTGTCAGTTTGTAAGGATGTATCGGGCTGACAAACATTACGTGCGCATTCGTATAAGAGCCACAGTAGTTTACTCGTGTCCCGCATCTCATACTGAACACTTTAATTACAGATCGCGTTAACATGCGTTAACTTTATGACATAATCAGCTGATTGTATGTTCATAAATTATAGTTATAAATTAGTTGTTATAAATTATAGTTAAGTTATAATTATGTTCATATATTATATTATGTTATTAAAAGAACGTAAAAATTAATGACTAATTATTTGTAACAGAGCTACGAGAGCAAATATTGGCAACGTTCCTAGCATGTCATTGGCTAGCTATAAGGTGGGTAGGGGCAATGCGTACGTTCAGATCTCATCAACGCTGAAAAAGAGTGTAATAAGAGTCTCCAATGTTTTATACAAAGGAAACAGAGACTCTTTAAATTATATTATATCTTATGTAAAATTTTAAATTTATGCTTAATAAAGTTCTGTTGTATCTAGCTGTTCATTGATTTTAATAAGTATAATTTTATTTAACTTTAAAATGAAATCCTAATAGTTGGATTGTTCTTTATTCAAACCATTTCAAGTAAACATATTACCAAAAACTGGAGTTTCATTTCATATATTTATTATTTAACAACTTGAATATATTTAAATTGTAATGTTTGTGTTACTAAATAATGATTACATTTGGTTTTATTTTCTTTGTTACAGTTCCTCCTGACAGACCTATAATTTTTGATATTAAACGCCGCGACAGAACGAAATTATTAGAACCTTACAACGAAGGAAGTGATGTTAATCTAATTTGTGAAGTTTCTGGAGGTAAGCAAAGTTATGCATTATTTAAATTTTTAGTTAATATTTAAATTGTGCTTAAATTTATCTGTCGACTAAATTGTAATAATCAACTTTAATTTAGTAAACAAATAAAACTGCGGTAACAGATTAACTTAGTGACGTAAAAATGTATATTATTAAGTACTTCTGGTTTTCTGTAGCCGTTAAGTTTTTGATTTATTGAAAAAAAAATATCCTGAACAAAAATATATAGTTGACACATCAACTTCTGCAGTTATAAGCGTTTAGTTTACGTTTAGAAAACTTAGGAATCTACTCAACGTTGGCTCAGATCCACACGGCAGAAATTTGAATTTAGGATCATAAGCTTAAAATTCAGTTATACGTGCGGCTGAGCCAAGCCGTAAAATTGTTTAAATGCATCAGTTTTAAAACTTAATGAATAAGTAATTTTATTTTTTAGTATTTTTCCCATGCAAATGAATTACAAGAAAATTTACTTTAAAATTATTTTTTTAATTTGCATGAAAAATCAATAGAAACATTTATTCAAATAAAACTTTTTTTTAATTTTTGTTTTTTTGTTTTACTTTTTTTTAAGTTTTATTTGTTATCGGGAACTGTACTTTATTGACAACCTTCCCATTTGATCGCTGCTTTTTGCTGTATTTTTTGACGTGATTCGGCATGAATTTTTGAATAGGGACCCCAGTGGAGTTTGTTCAGGAATGGCTGTCAGCTGCACCATACAAAGTCGCTTGCCCAACCAGTGTTACTTAACAAATAATTATGTCCTTTCTACCAGCTGACTGACTGTGCTGACGCGAAGGCCTCGACTAAACTAAATAGAAACTTGTGTACTTAACATTTGCGTAGTTAAACTGAGAACTGATGACAATAGTCTACTTATTATCTCTCGTATAATCGAAAGCTCAACACCACGACTTTGTGAGAAGTAATTCAGTTTTGAATAACAAAAGTTGGTCACTTACTTTACTGTTAAAGTCAATATTTAATTATTTAAGTCTAAAAAAATAATAAACATAATATAATAACACAATCTACTATATCTAATAGTAGGAACAAACATGATTAAGCCTAATAATAGTAACAGATTTTAGCAGTTATCGGTTTAATTTTTCTTTCCTTCATTTTATAGCTTAAAAGTTACCATTACTAAAAAACTATAGCTATGAAAATTAGTTTCTGGAAAAGAAGATGTCAGTTGACAATGCGAGATCGAGTTTAGAATGTAGAAATTTTTAAGTGCACAGAATGTTTATTAATATAGACAAAATTAAAGAAAAACAAGTCATCTTGTACAGAACATTTGTAACAAATGAAGGAGAACGGGTAACCACAAAAGACTTGGCTATCTATTCCAGTTAAACAGAAAAATCGAGGTCAACATAAAGGATTAAACGAATACTGTTATGAGGTTTATGGAGGGAACGGTTTTAAAGAAAAATGTGTTCATTATGAGTGAGAGGCGTTTTTAATTGCAATAAATGGACCAGTTCTGTTGAACAGCTGCAATAATGTTTTATGATTTCCTCATCTCCCCTTAGATCTATCCCGTTCTACCAAGAAGAAACACTTACTTTACATCGGAAAGTGGATGGCCAACATGAAAGAAACTATACATGAGTACGTATAACTTTCACGAAATATTAAATCTAATCAAACTACCTATTACCTAACTCGGCATTAGAAAAACCTAGGAGTTGACATAAAATTATATGAATAACATAAATATATTTGTTATTGCCATTTATTAGTAATTGTTACATATTCTGCCATGCAAATGATTTATAAGTACTTATAACTAGGAAACACTAATTCACTTCACATACTTAAGAAACACTACAATTTACTGTACACACGCACTGATTAACTTTTTGAACTCATCTAACTTCATGTTAAAAACGTCAATGGAATTGCGTTGGCACGCACTATGTAATACCGCAATGGAATTCTCCAATAGATCCAAGTCTTGAATATGTTGTACAAAAACCAATCGCGTCTGCTGTTCACATTTGGAACCTACATTCTTATTTCTGAGTCAGTATCAATAATGCTATTCTGGATTTTCTGTATTTTACAGTTACATGGATATGTTTCTTCGCACCTTCCACCTAGACTAACTTATAAATCATTAACAATAAATCAAACAATAAATTATTAACTTTTATGTTCATTAAGAAGTAAAATTTGTTTAAAATATTTTGAAATCATGTCAGCAGCTTGGTCATTAATGACTTCAATATGCAGTGAGTTATTGATTGACTTAAACAAGTGTAAAGTATTTTTAGGTGTAATCGGGAATCAACCTCAAGAGCATCAATTCAACAGTAGATTGTATACCAATGTTTAACACGTTAGGGTCAAGAAATTCTGTAGTTGACATTGTTTAGGTACATTAAATTTGCATATCTTTATCATACCAGATTAAATTTCTGAGTCAGTTAAATCTATGTAATAAAAGTATAAACCATCATCGGCCCGAATCAAAATAATATAAATTTTTGAATATTTAAAATGCTTACCGGTGTGATGACTGCTTTTCTGAGTTGTAATAAGAAAATTATATACTTCAATTACAATATTAAAAAAGACGAAAGGAGGTTTGATAGCTGAATGGAACGGGAGGTAACCATGAAACAATCAATGTTATCTGAGAAGTTGAGATTCGTTCTTCGAATATGATGGAAAAGTCAACAGAAAGTTTAGTTTTTACAGTAAGCAATTATAAACTTAATTGGACTTTCATTGCTGAACAGGAATTCCGACAATGATGCTACATTCGCTCAAAGAGAACGCAATTTAATTTATTTCATGGATAAAGTTATGTCGCCAAGAAAGTGGAAGCTGATGAAAGTACAAGGGGGTCGGTTAAAGAGGGTGGAAAGGAGAGAGATGGTTAAGGGTTGAAGTATGAGAAATAACGAGCCCTGCTAGGGAAACCTCATTTTTCCATTCCGTTCCTGTTTTCCCTTTTCTTTATTTCTTCATCCATTTATTTCTCTTTCTTCTTTACTTTCACACAATTTTCTTTAACTCTTTTTACATTTTACTACTTTCCTACATTTATTTTTGTTCATGAGTCACTTTATAAGAGCTAAAGTAAAGAAGACGAAGTACTTTTAAAGGAAATTATAATTTTTGAACTTTGGTCGATAACAATGAATGACAAAGTTTCATTTGAAGGGATTATAATTTTATATTAAGTTATATTTGTAGTGTAAGAACATTCAGACAGACTAATACTAGTGCAATCCATTGTTAAAATATACTCCCTCTTACTTAAAATATCGTCTGTTTATTCTGATTAATTTCATAACAGTTAAGTGTAAATTCCTTTCTGTAAATAAATACTAAACAAGAAAAACTTTGTAGGACTAGCTAGTATTAATAATTCAATAAAACTTAGTTCTCTTGAAATTAAACAAACTTTAATTAAAAGTAATTTTGTCAACAGTATGCATGTAGGATGGTTTAAATAAACTGATTTATTTTCACTCTGATTTTCCAGTATCAAATGTTAAATAATAGAGGCGGGGTAGGTGTAATTTTCACAGGTAATTTGAAGTACCATATCTATGATGAAAAATAAAAAACTTGTATCTCATAAAACCAAGTTTTCAGAAGAAAAACACAATTTTTCAAAATTGTTCATGAACCTTATTCTTAACTAAAGTTGAGTTGATCAATAATTTTTTTTATGTTTTGTATTGTTGTTTAGGTCAACAGCCAAAAGGCTGGTTTGAACCTCTAGAGGTTTACTAAGTAAGTTCGAGGAGTGAGGTGGTTTCCTCTTGCCTTCCTCACCCAGTTGAAAGAGTATGGTTATCAGCATGCCAGACCCTCCAAAAAGCGCTTACTTTCCACCCTGCAAATGACATCTTTACTTCATTCACCACAGGGTTTGGCTGTATAGTGAAATTCATTACTCTCAGAGAAGATAACTCTGTGTAGTGTCATTTACATTTCTACCTCTTCTGTTCAGTCATATAATAGGCTGACTATGTGCTAAGAAACAGGATTTCTTTGTAGCCATGGAACCAGTAGATCAAGTGCAATTAATTTAATACTCCACCTACCCGTTATGGGCATTGTTTTGTACATAAATATTTATTATTCTGTTGACTGTATTTTTTATGTCTTTAATAACTTTATTTGCAACTATATTCTAAGACACAACGAGCAAATTTGATAAAAGTAAAGAAAAGACGACAAGAAAAATAAATGAGAAAGGATAGTAATACCCATTGGTATATGAGATAAAGTTCATGATCCATGAATGATAAATAACAACATTACAAGAAAAATGATGAAATAAAACTAAAATAAAAGAAAATAAATCACTTTATAGAAGATCTCGGGTTCATTGACGTTTCAACCTGCGTTGCGGATTCCCTGGTAGTGATGCATCCGATATTTTGGTGATCATGCAATTTTCTGTGAAAAACTCTGTAGCTGGATTGAACTACTTCACTTATAAACGGAGTATTAAGGTCATCATGTAGAATATTGTTGTTGACATAAAAAGTTGCGCAGGTAATTAAACGTAGGAATTTTGACTGAAAGGCTTGTCATTTTTGTAGGTGCCATAAATTTGTAGCCCATATGTTCATATTGGTTAAAAAAATTGTATAGTAATAATTTGGATTTTAGAGTCAGTGAAGGTTGGCATCCAAGTAGTCAGAATAGTTTTTTCAGTGTGGAGTTCAAAGTCAGTCTTTTGGTTTTTATATTAGTCGCCCAGATGAGTCTCTAATCTAGATGAAGCCAAGGTATTTAACTTGCTGTCGTTGTGACCGTATTTGGACAATAATTATTGAATAGTTTGATTTTCTATGCGTACAACAATATACTCTATTATTTTCCTACTATTTAGTTTACTTTTATTTAAAAATTATTAATGTCTATTCTTACTAGTTTAACTAAACTAGTAACTAACTCAAAATTTATTAAGGAAGACACCATAGCCAGTTATTTATCGTGTGTCATACTAATTTTATACGCCATCTTCCGAATTCTTCGAGAACTTTAATACGCCAAGATGATGGTGAATAATGTTTGAAACATTTACCGGGTAATCACAGAATGTAAGAACAAGAGTATCATCAGCGAATAGCCTGTAGGCAAGCAACCTGGAAGGAATTTGTAGTTTATCTGCAATGACAATATAAAACAGTGATTGAGCTAAAGTTATTCCTTGGGGTAATCATGCCCTGATAGGTAATTAGTCGGGCTAACAGGATCCTAAAGACATCATAAAAAAATCATTCGATCAAGAACAATTAAAAAAAAAACTAGGTGTTCTACAGATAACGAAGTTCACATGTAAATCCATGTATCCCAGGTACCCTATTATGATCGTACCATTTTTGTGACAAACCGAATAAAAAGTGAAGAAACGATGCTAAAATAATTATTATGTTGAAAAGTAGTTTCACCACGTACTATTGCTTCAATTATTATTTACTACACTTTTTTAAAATACTTTTAAAATGTAAATGTACTAACAAATAACCTGAACATAAATTTTCTAACTAAAATTCATTTTGGTTTTATGACTCATGTATAAGGTTGTTAATAATGTAACTTAGGTCGTTAAACTATACATGGTTGTTGTAAATGATGAGGTTATACCAATAATTGCTTGAAATTTCATTGGAAAATTATATTATATAATCATTATTACATAACTGTTAATTTGAAAATTTATGACAAAGTTATTATGTAACTAGTTTTTGTTACTGGAAATTTATTACTTGGTACTATTGCATGTAGAGATACTGTGAGTTATTTTATAAGTTGATGATAATTATTATACGTATAATATTTTCTCAGAAATTAACTGCGTATGTGTTAATTATAATTAAATCGAGTAAATAAAATAAGTTTCATTACATTCTTCATAATTAAATTATAGTTAATTTCATATTTACTCACTGATTAATATTAATTATGATACGTAAAATATGCATGCAATTAATACGTAATAATAGTATATTTTTTAAATCTTTATTTTAAGTGCATCAACTATTATTTTAGTCATTAGCTAATACAAAAAGTAACCTAAGTTAAATGCAACATGATACAGTAAACAATGTAAAGATAAAAGTCCGATGTGAAACACTCGCACGACTTTCTTCAATGTAAACTATGACTTTCGATGATCTAAATTATGAAGAATGTAACCTAATTTTTTAAATTTATTTTTTTAACGTCACATCAACTGCAACGTCATTAGTGCCGACGTTGGAGTGTAACTGTACAATGGAGGATGAAATAAATTTTTGTAACGTATGAAAATTAACCGTGCCTGAATGAGATCCGAACCCACGACCGCATGATGAGAGGCGAGCCCGTTACCAACTTTGCCAATGCGGCCGGCAACCTAATTTTAATCGTGAATGAATGACGCTAAATGAAAATCAATCTCTGCTGGACTTACAAATATGGAAAATCACTAATTAACGGTAATCTAGGCTCTGTAGAAAAAGATATTTGGCATATAAGTTATAGGGTTTTTAATTACTTACAATTTTTATTATTTATACGCTTTTGCCCTAAAATGCTCATTCAGGCTTCTTAAATCTTAAATCTAAAATCTTAAAAGAAAGGTTTACCACGATAGCACAAACCCCAAACGTATATCAGCAGAATTAGCGCTGGCTCTATCTTGTAAAATGTCGTAAATGCGGCAATTTATTAAAAAATTGAGCCGTTTTTGAGAAAAAATTGAAAAGATTTAATAACTGAACCAATAAACTACTGATTTCCGTTCACAAATTCTGATGTAAATGTTCTTGTTGGGTTCTCTTGTGGTATCTATTTTACGTTCCAAGTTTCAACTACTTACGTTATTTTTTCTTGAGGTAATTTTTACATTCACATAAAGACAAACACACACACAAACAGACCAATTGCTAAAAACAAGTTTTTCGGGTTCAGGGGATCTGAAAAAAGTACTTCCGGTAAAAATTCGATTTAAAGAAATCGACATGAAAACAATACGCCTACCTACTTTCCTTTCCTATTTTTTCATAAATGGTGCAATAAAAAAAGTAAAAAAAGTGTTTTAGAACTTTAGCAATGTAATAAATTTAACTTTAAATATTTTACAATTTAAGTAAGACTAGCTGGACCCCTGAAAATAATTCACAAAATATTTAGGCCAAATACAATTAGCCAAATTTATCCTTGTTGTTGAGTTGCTTAGGTCAATAGCTGAAAGGCTGGTTTGAACCTCTAGATGATTTACTAAGTAAAAGCCTTCCTCACTGAGTTGAAAGAGTGTGCTTAGTATACCACGCCCTCCGAAAATCATCTACTTTCCACCCTGCAAATGACACCTTCACTTAATTCACCACAGAATGTAGATTTTTCAAATTATTTTATTTTACTTCGGAAAATCTCGTTACGTTTTTATCAATTTTCATTTTCAGATTTTTTGCAGAATCCCGAAAGTGTTCTCGTTACAACCATGAAACAAATATGTTTTTAAGTTTGTTCGAAAGAGCTCTGTATTTAAAGGTAAAAAGATTTTCGTACAATGGACCAGGTTTTATGTTTAAATAGTAACGATACTGATACGAACTGCCCAATTGCAAAACAATTACTCGATTGATTTCGTTTTAAGATAGAACTTGGTTTAATTTATTTATCTCTATACTATTTACTGTACCCAATTGCCTAATTAGTTTCGTTATCAAATTTAGAGATGGAGTATAATAACGTTTCTCTCAAATCGTTAAAACTATTTATAAGATTTATTGCCAAAACATTTATATAAACTTAACTAAATATATTTCACTAAAATTTTGAATTCATATTTTTACTGATGTCAGGTATTCGTTAGTTGCACTATTTCAAAAGAATTAAAGAGCGTTGACAATACTGCTGAGAACCTTACTCTGGAATCGTTGTGTACTTCTACTTTGTTATTGCAGGTCGAACCCGAGCTTTGATATGAACGTATTACATATTTTTGATGGTTCATCGCATGGAATTAACTACTCAACATGTTAAATAAACTAATCTTGTTTTCCTGTAATATAACAGAACATTAAACGGTATAAAAATTTAGTTTTACGCATAAGTGTAAACAGAAATAATGGTATTTTATAGGTAATACAAATTATCATTAGAAATTTTAAAATTAAAGATTTTTTCACTATTTTTTTCGATCAGCTTTTTTAACATAACATTTAAATACAAGTATTAAACTATTTAAATAAATAGTAATTTAGTTACAACTTTTACCTGAAGTCTAATGTTATATAAATTGTTAATGGTCAGTGTGCATTATAATACCGCAATATCAGCCAGAGCAAAAACTTTTACAAAAAAGTTATATCCGATTAAAATACAATTGAAATTTATTGGTAGATTGAAATTCCACCACAAATTTACCGCACAATGAAACCTACATGTTTTAAAATATTGAAGCTAACCGCATGAAATAAAAAATAATAATTTTATGGTTTATGTTTAATGATCTTGACAATAAATTTAGTTCGTTACTTATCTCAAATATTTAAGAAACTAATTATGAAATTTAAATTGTCTTTGTTAACATGAGATTTTTGAAAATACTTATTGTATTTTAGTTTCTGTTTCAATGTATGGACGTGACTATCATCCACAAAAAAACAGTTTCGGTAGGTCACAAGGATTATATGGTCAGGTACCCCTCTGGACTCACTACGCACTTCTTCGTTCAGTTCTTAAAAATATTTGATTTTATAAAAAGTATTCATGAAATTATGTGTCTAGATGATAGTCTAAGAAAATTATCAAATTTCATATTTCGGAGCAGTTGTCAAGTAAAAATATGTCTGGTGTGTTGGTACTCAGGAATCGGTTGGTCGTTACTACAAAATGGCCTCCCGGTCGCCTGTCTTGGATTGTACAATCGCCTATGATCTGTATTCAATATTATTACTTTTGTAAAAATGAGAGAACGGTAAGTTTTAACAATAGATATTTGAAAAAGTTTATAAAGTTTTAGTTCCATTTCAATGCTTAGACGTGTCTAATCATTGGCAGTAGATCAGTTTAGGTTGGTCGCGGGGACAAGATGGTCTGGTGCAATTTTGGGTACTCACTACTGAATTCGTTCAGGTAATTTTGTAAAATATTTAATTTTATAAAAAGAGTTGCCATAATTATGTGATTGAATGATATAGTCTGAGAAAATTTAACAAATTCCATATTTGGGAATAGTTGGTAAGTAAAAATATGTATGGTGCGTTGGTTCCGCCCATTCGGTTTACTCGCGTGTCGGTGGGTCGTTACTAAACGATGGCCGCCCAATCGCTGTCTTGGATCTAATACAGTTTTCACACCAACGCCGCGAAACCGTAACAGCGGTTTCACTTCGTTCCGCAGCAACTTGTCAATCTGAATACGCGATAATCAGGCGAAACAATATGTTACCCCCCTTACGGAGATATCGGTTGAGACGGCTAGAGCAACGAAATCCTTTCATACTTCCGCCGTAGTTTCGTCAGTTCGGCACAGTATCGCTTCAGTACCTCACGCAATCTGTCGTAGTCGACAGATTTTCGCCAGTGAAATATTTCAGAATGTTGCATTCTGTTATCTTTTGCAAGTTTACTATTATCAAGGATAACACATCGACAGAATTATTGATTCAGTCAGTCAGGTAATGACTTGAAATATATTTCATGAGTCACCCGGACTATAAAAATTGCATAAAAAAGGAAAAAGCCTGGATTGAAATACAAAAAGATTAGTCAAGTTTAACAATTTCATTTTAAATTAACCCCTAAACAGAAATAACAATAACTTATCTTAAACACAATGCTTGCTGGGGACCGCTTCTCTATAATTGTTATCTTGTTTAGTGATACGAGGTTGTAGTAAATAATGAAGCTCTTCAAAGCTTTCTTGGTTCATCTGGAAGTAATTGTTAAATCAATCTTTATGAGACTGGAGTTCTCTGCACAACACATTTTCTCCCAAATAGCCTATTTTCTTTTTGTGTTAATGTCATAAATCAAAATGCTACGCTTCAAAATTTCGCGCCGGTGTGAAAGTCATTTCACTGCAAAATAACAGCAAAACCGCTGTCACGATGTTGCGGCGATTTCGCGGCGGCGGTGTGAAACCAGTGTAAGAACCGATTTTAACCTGTATTCAAAAATATTACTTATGCAACAATGAGAGAACAGCATGTATAAAATTAGATTTTTTAAAATTAGACATTTGACTGATTAGGTCCATTCTGATTCATAAAATTTTAGCTTCATTTGTAACGCTTGGAGGTATCCTATCATCCGCAAAAGATCAGTTTTGGTAGGCCACGAGGCCTACCAAAACTGATCTTCGTAAACATAAAAAATTCATTGTCAGGTGAGCGTCTGGGTTCACTACTGAATTCTTTCAATTCTTGAAAAATATTTTAATTTTGTACAAAAAGAGTCTTTATTAATAATATGTGACTAGATTACATAATCTAAGAAAATTTGACGAATTTTATAATTCAAAATAATTTTTATAAGTAAAAATATGTCCGGTGTGTTGGTCCGTCCATTTTGTTTACTCGATCTTTCCACAACATGGCCTCCCGGTCACCTCTCTGGATCGTACAACCAACTTTGATCTGTATTTAAAATTATTACTTATGTAAATATGAGAGACGGTACGTTTTAAAATAGTTTTAAATCGAATAATTAGATTTTTCAAAAGTGCCAATCATTCGCAGTAGATCAGTTTCGGTAGGTCACGAGAACGAGATGGTGGTGCCAGTAAGGGTAATTACTACTGAATTCGTTCAGTTATTCTTGAAAAATAAATGATTATATAAAAAGCGTTTTCACATAATTATTTAAAAATTTTTTAATGTTCATAAAATTTGGGAGTAGTAGGTAGGTAATAAAATGTCTAGATAATTGGTATCGCCCATTCAGTTTACTCGCGTATCGGTGGGCCGTTACTACAACAACATGGCCTTCCGATTGCCTGTTTTGGATCTTACAACAGCCAGTATTCAAAATTATTACTTACGTACGTATGAGTGAATGATACATTTTAAAATTACATTTTTGAAAAGATTCATAAAATTTTAGCTCCTGTTTCAATGCTTAGACCTATCATCCGCAAAAGATCAGTTTCTGTAGTTCTTGAGGATAAGATGGACTAGTGCTTATCAAGGGTTCTTACTACAAAATTCGTTCATTTAATCTTGAAAAATATTTGATTTTATAAAACGAATCTTCATATAGCTATGTGACTGCATGATTTAGTCTATGCATATTAAACAAATTTCATATTTCGGAATAGTTTTTTTTTAATAAAAATATGTGTGGTGTTGGTACCGCCCATTTTGTTTACTAGATATCGGTTGGTCGTTACTACAAAATGGCCTCCCGGTCGCCTTTCTTATATTGTACAACCGACTTTAATCTGTATTTAATATTACTACTTATGTAAAAATAAGAGATCAGTACGTTTTAAAATTGGATGTCGGAAAAGGTTTATAAAATTTTAGCTTCCATTTCAATACTTAGACGTGTCTAATCATCCGTAGTAGATCAGTTTAGGTTGGTCACGGGGTCGAGATGGTCCGGTGCCATTTTGGGTTATCACTACTGAATTCGTTCAGGTAGTTTAAAAAAAATATTTGATTTTATAAAAAGAGTTTTCATATTATGTGACTGTATGATAATAAGCTACGAAACTTTTACAAGTTTCACATTGGGAATTGATGTTAAGTGAAAATCTGATGCGTTGGTACCGCCCATTTGGTTTACTTGCTTATTGGTGGGTTGTTACTGCAAGATGGCTTCCCGGTCACGAAATTTTGTCTTTGAGATATTTGTATGAGATAAATTTTTTTGGATCTTACAACCGACTTTGACCATATTCAAAATTATTTTAAATGTAAAAAATGACAGAACGGTAAGTTTTAAAATATTCATCTTTATCTAAAAAAATATTTATGACAGTGATTAAATTTACTGCGTTATAAAAAAAACAGTACTGCCATGAATACTCAGTTCAGTTCCGTAAATTATGGTATTAAGTCCTTGAAAAAAACATAATTAAGTTATTTTCTTTAATAAAAAGTTCTTTATTTAATTCAGAGTTTTTTACTTTGTTTTATTTCAGTAGTTTAGTTAAAAACTCTTCTGTATCAATTCTCATTAAACCTGGGATACAGGTGTCTCCATTTGACTGATAGAGGACGAGAATTTGTTTTACTATTACATTAGATCCGTTTAGCTATGTCTGTTACTGTTATTATTAGGTCCGTTAATACTAGAAAAAGGCTTCAAAGAACACAACAGGCGGTTACACATTTTTTCCGGTATTCCCAGTACTACGAGCTCGGGCTAATTGTTTGCTTCTTTTTTAGAGAATACATGTCTAGTTTTTCTATTTGTTATTTGGTCTCAGAAAAACTTTCATTTCTATAATTGTTGTTCTGAACATTTTCTTGTTCCCTTTATTACGGCGTGATTTCACTCTTGTGCAAATCTTAATTTTTTTTAAAGCATTATATCGTTATACACCTTGATTTATACTTCTTGTTATACACCTTGCAATTCCCAATCTCCACTGTCTTATGTCACTCCGTTCTTACTTCATTCGTGGTAATTGTTTCTATCTAATGTCCTGGATATTCGGAATCTTCTTCGCTGTTCTTTTTTGTAGAAATCACGTTTTAACCCTTCATCATCGTGGTAAAGAGATCTCAAACCTATCATACACTTCTAATCACTTCTGATTAACTTTGCCGTCATCTTTTAGGGTCGGAAGATCGTTCATTGAAATTACCTTCTCATGAGTATCCCTTCCTGGCTATTGTCTCTAATGTACGACCGTATAGCCTAATGATTGGCTTTCAACTGGATTAATATGTTCTAATTAAGCAAGAAAAAGCTAATAGTTATATTTTTTTGTAAGTTACCCCAGTTTAGCTACTTCCTTCATCATTCATTCATTAATTCATTCTTCATTCGTTGGATTCTCATTGATGTTCGGAGTCAAAATGCGCCCTAGAATGTCTCGGCTCTTTTGTCATCACCATGTTTGCTGAACTGGATTTTTGTTATCAATATTCATGTATTTCTTCTTTTCAAAAGATATTTTTAATCTTTTTATATATTTTTCCTTTAGAACGTTTATCTGTTTGTTATTATCTCTAAACTATCTACGAAAATCTCAATTTAAATTATATTCTCATTTGATAACAGGATTTTTTATTTCTTTAATAATTATGTTTTAGCCTTATAAGGTTTGTGTAAAAGTTCTAGATGCGTATACATACTATACTAATAATAAGTATACTAATAATAACTATACTAATAATAAGATACTATTTAGAGAATGCGGAGAGTTGTGTGTAAGTGTTCAGATAATAGAAAATCTAAGTATTCAATCAGCGAGATATCACACATAACCGTACATCTGTTTATTATGCATTATTTTGTAAGAATATAATTGGCTCATTTTCTAACGTCCTCGATGAACATCGTTACTAACAATGTGATAATTAATTAACAGATTTTTTTTATTTTAAAAGTGTAAGTTATTTAGTTTGCTATAGTTTAGAGAGTAACATACAACGTACAAGTGCATCAAGCGTCATCTTTTCTTCGTTTTTCCATAAAGATTTTTCACTAAGTTAATTAGTTTTTGTCAGATTGTAAATAATCAGATATCTCCTGTATTCGGTTATTAAATAAATATCATTATGATTCTTAAGTAATTGTGATTGGTTTTATTTTTTTCAGGGAGGCCGAAGCCACGTGTGATATGGTACTTAGAAAATATGGTAATCGATGAGACGTACGAGCATCGCGATTCTGATCTCACGGTCAATCCAATGACCTTTCCTAAGATTGGACGTCAACACTTAAATGCACGACTCATTTGTCAAGCAACGAACACCAATTTAGCTTCACCTACATCTAAAGTTGTCATTCTGAATATTAACCGTAAGTAGTCTTCAATATTTCAACAGGTTTTATTTTTCTTAAAATTTAAATTTGCAACCTTTCACGAAGTTCTGTCACAGTTTACTAAGAGTTATTTTCGTTGATTGTGTGAACATAATTTTATGCTTTCTGAGATACCTCTAAACCAAAACGTAACTCGTATCTTTATTTTTTCTTTTACAACTACAATTTTCAGGCATTAGCAATGGAAAATATAATGTAGTAGTGTCATTAATGAAATTATATTAGACCAACGTAAGTCTAAAAACACTTAGTTCTTTGAAACTAAGAACTAAACATTTTTGTCCCAGAATTGGATAATAAATACATAGCCTATTACAAGAATAACATAGAATACACAGAACAAAAAATAGCGTAGCGATTAAAAATTTTAACAATTAGTACTGTCAAATAAACAAAATTAAATCTTAAAAAAATTTACGTAAATAAGGAAAATCTGAATATAATATACAAACTTAATTATGTAGTGAAACCAAGAAGATTTTTTTGTCTAACAACAGCTGTTATCTTGGAATGTTGCAACGTCTTAAATGCGAAGTAGAGTTCTTGGTACGTTGGTCATTATGAGAGTTATATTCGATATTATTAACACGTTATAGGTACCACTTAAAATTTAATTAAACGTAACGGTATTTAGAAAATAATAATAGTAATGGAGAATTACATCATTTCGTATACATGATATTATATTTTGCAAAAACTAAAAGGTATATCACATAAAATAAATTATATATTAAGTAAAAAAAGAGTAAGTTGGAAATCCTGGCATTCTCTTACATTATTGTTGAATGAAAGAGATACAAAACGTTTTGTTGGGTCGTACTTTAACGTCAAAGTGTGTAAAACAAAGCTAATTACATGATGTGATCGCGTGGGCCTCAACCGTGCTAAAAAGCAACAGTAACCTCAGTCGAGTAAAAACAGCGCGGAGAGCAACTAGTGTTCTCGTGAAATAAGCTCTATTTTTGTCCTTTTTTTGAATTGTGAGGGACAAAGCACTAGCAATTAGCACCTTACGGCAAGTGTTATTAGATTGGGCTGTTCTCGTTAGAGGGCCCAACCTTCTCATTAGCCAGCGATGCCCGCACCTTGTTTGTAAATCTCCAACTCTGTTACCTTAAATACGTATTCTGAACCTCCCGCCTGACTCAAACCAACGGGATCCCTGCCCTGCCGTATATATACACACTACTACTATATCTACTACACTGTTTTCCTTCCGCTTGGAATTTCCATAATGCAACGCAATACTGCTAAGCTCTTTCACAAAACCTTCGTTAGTGTCCCAGGAAAATTTAATAATGATTTTAAATTACATTAGCTGGAAGCAAAAGTTATTTCTCCCTTTTCTTTATAAAACAAAATAAATTTAAGCTTATACTTTAACTACCAGAAATTAATTTACTAACTTAATTTATATTACAAAAAATGTGAACAAATATGCAACAAAAAGGTACAATAGAATATTTTTATTTTACACTAGCAAATAAAATACATCTTATTATTTACTTTACTTTGATGATTTTGTTTTGTTATTAATTTAATATCGATCAATAATTTGTGAAAAAATTAAGAATACTATCGTGTTTCAATCAATAAAATTTTATACATACTGCATATTTCTAATATCTGCATTTATCTTTGATTTCCACTATGCAAAAAGGTATCAGAGAAACGTTTTAGTCTAAAGTTGTATAATTCATTTACATTTCTTTCGGTGCTTTTTGGAATTAAATACATAATTCCTTCGACGTAATAATCGATATACGGATCCAGTTGTTAATAAATAGTTGGTGTGATCCCGATTTCTCTAATTTTAATATCCATCCTATAAAACTAAAACGTTTCGTTTTTATTCAGTATGTACTTCCCACCCTCGAAAATGCTGCACAAATATAGTTTTTTATAAAAGTGTCGATGGAGAACCTGGCCAAAACATAAATATCCATGGAAAGACTGATACTACAGTCGTTTCGGTAGAACAAAAAGATTTAGCGATGAAGACTTTGGCCGGCCAAAAAACCTAAAAGACGACAAAAAAGGTGCCGAGATGATTTGAAAGTGCTGGCAAGATTTGACCGGGCAGTAAGAGCGCAGAATAGGGAATCGGGGGAGCAAACTTGAGAGGTTTGTATCTAACACTATGATAAAAGGTTGATGAAGAAGATTATTATTCCGAAAATATTTATCTAAGTAAATGAAATTATTTCCGTAAAGCTTACAGTTAGTAATCTAATTTAAAATTTATAGGTTTTGTGAATGCTGAAAGCATATATTATTAAAAAACAGATATAACTTGTCATCTAGTAATCTATCTATCTATCTATAAAAAAAAAAATAGTAATTCACCTTGACGCTTGCAACATTCCTGGATCAGACACCTCAATAGGTACAAAAATGTAAAACGAATCTTTATTATTCTAATCATCACTTTTAATATTATTTGCTTAAAATTTATTTGAATTCCCTTTGGATTTCTATTATCATGTATTCTATTCCTTCAAGCCATAATTCCGTATGTTACCTTTCCATCAGATAAGCTCTTTATAATAATCACTGTAGTGCCCGCAACAAAAGAAGTCTTAAGAGCTCTATTTCAAAAACGATTAAATTGAAAATTTTCAATGCTACACCAAGTAAAGCCAACTTTTTCTGCTTTGATTTGTTAGAATTAAATATTTTTATTTAAAAAATTTGCTAGATATACAGCAGTGTAAGTATAAAAAATACCAGTTTGTAGCTCGTTTTCATTTAATTTTTTTTTTTAACGTCTGTTGTTCCGTCCAGGTTTTACATAAGAAATCAGCGATTACGTGCATTACAGATCACAGATTTTTCTACAATGTGAATATTTTAAAAGCAAAATTTTATGTTTTATTTTATAATGGTGGTTATTTTTTTAAGTGTTATTTTGGGAACACGTAATGATAGGAAAACAATTTTTGGACCGAGCCATTCATTTGTATAAGTGTTGCGCCAAGCATAACTTTTTTATTAATATAATTGCAAATAAAACGGAAACAGAAATAAGAACGATCAACATTTTTTTATTTAAGTAGGAGAAAGAATACCCGGTTACCGCTGACACATGCAGAGGCGGTAAACTCTGTTTTTTAACTACATCGTGCTACGGGCCCAACGGCACAGTGTTGATTTATTGTTTTTAATCGTTTTCTATTTGAATTGATCAGAACATTTTTTTAATGGAGAGTTAATTTTTTAAATTTTATTGCGTGCTACTTTACTAAACAATCCATTTGAATTCTTTGTCTTATTATTGCGTATTTATGCTATTGTTGAAAAACAATCACGATAAAGTCAGTATTTTTTCCTTTTTCTGTTCGATGATTTCAAAACTCATGTTACTCTTGACTCTAAAAGATTCGTTACGTTAACATGAGTATGAATAAGAATAATGTACGAAACAAATTTTATAGCTACAGGCCCATAATTGAATTTTTTTAAATTAAAATTACTAACGGTGTTAAGTTCCAGCAGCCTGATGTTGTTTAAAAAGTTTGTTTGAATTGTAAGCTTCTTTTATGTACAATTATAAATCTCCTTCAGTGAAATAATTTATTTCCCTGGCTTTTAAACATCTTAATTTAATAAATTTAAACTTTATTAAACTGTTCCAGTTAGGTATTCAAAAAAGCATTATTAGAATTATTTTATATCTGCCATTTATTAGAATAGAGAATTATGAATGCAAATTGTTACCCTCTGGTATTTCTCTCATATAGTGAAAAACCTAAGGAGAGTAAATAGGCCTACTTATTCCAAGAGCTATACATGAGTTTAGCCTACAACTCGAAAAATAGCTGTTAACACCCGATTCCAAGCTATATGTTTGAGATAGTTTTCTACTTGCTACTATTTTAAGACTGATAGAATTTCTTTGCCCTGGCTTCATATAAAAAACTGATTTTTGTTTATAAATAAATATAAATAAAAAATTGTGAAGGTTCAAAATTTTGATATATTTTCTTTAAAATTTTAAAAAATGTATTCTTAGTTACTGGCTGTTTGTCATGTACCAGGGTGCAGCTGGTGGAGCTTGGAGGCTTTTGAATTTAACCACCGAACAAGCTAGATAATATATTTATTTTAGTAATTATCAAAAGAAATTTGAAAATAAGAATAGCAAAATTGTACTGAAAATTTATAATACAAACCCAAAAATGTTGTATAAAACAAGGAATGTTTCTTTTTGTTTCAGTTAAACCATTGTCAGTACAAATTGTAACAAAAGAGCATTCGATATCAGCCGATAAAAGATATGACATTGAATGTAAAGCATTTGGGTCTAGACCTGAAGCAATAATTACCTGGTGGAAAGGCAGTAGACAGATGAAGAGGATAGCAAAAAATGTAAGTATCAAAACATATTTTTATTACATTTTAAACTAATTTGTAAGTGTAGTGTAGAATTTTTATTTTTAATTGTCCTTGGCAATCTAACACATCAATATAACTTATCAAAACGAAATATTATGCTATCTCACCATTAGTTGTACAAAGACACACTAATTCCCTAATTCACATATCTTTTCTTTCTTAGTTACCAAACAATCCACTTAGAACACTAACAAAAGATTGAAATGTATAAATTTTATGAAATCATGTCCTAATGTATACCATTGGACGACTTCTTCACACACAACTGCACGAGCTTCAATATAATTAAAACATATAATTATGTTTTTTAGATTTGCTCAGTATAATTTTACATAAATAAAAACCCCAGTATCTTCAGAAATTTTTCAAGTTTGTCCGGTAGTAAAGCTGCACAATAACATCATCCTACATGTGACATTGTCTGATATTTAGGCAAACACTTGGTTCGTCGTCTTACATTGTAACAGAACATAATATCTACCAAAAAACCCTAGTTTGAAATTTTCTTAAAAAGTATTGGATTTTCCTTTCAATAAATTTTCTCTGTCTAAATGAAACAAGATAAATTTCGTAAAATAATTTTAAAAAGTATTTGGACACATGAATTACAAACTTTGGCGTGTTTCGGGAAAATTCAACATTGAAATTTTAGAAAGATCTCAATCGAAAACTGTCCGAAACATATCATACCCTGGTACATGCGTAACTAATTCATTTTTGAAGATTTCACTTATCGCTGACGGTAAAACTAGCAATTTTAGAATTAAACGGTAATATTAGGATAGACTAGGCAAACATCAAAATTTACTAGCAATTAATTTATTAAACTATATTTCAACTCAAAATTTAGAAATTGAAATGTTTAATTTTGAAACTTTTCTTATTACAGAGATTAAAATTTAGTATACCATTTATTCTTCCTAAACTTGAATTAAGATTTAAACTATTTTTTTTTATTTATTTATTTAAACGTCGCATCAACTACAAAGGTCATTAGCGACGACGTTGGGGTGTAACTATTGTACAATGGAGGATGAAATGATTTTTTGTAACGTATGAAAATATGCCGTGCCTGAGTGGGATTCGAATCCAGGACCGCATTTAAACTATTTAAGATTTAAACTATTGTGTTATAAATTTATTGCCAGTAAATTTTGATTTCCGTCCGATAAAATTGATGTCCGATTTTGATATCGTCTATCAAAATATCCAACAACGAATTCTAACATTTTTTGTTTCACCGTGTTTATGTTAAGATTTCTGAAGTTATCTTTGCAGCTATGTACCAAAGCAAGTTTAACATAAGTCTGAGTTCGTTTTAAACTTTCAATGCTGGGATTTGAAGGTGTACCCCAAGCTGGAAGTCCATATTTTCAGGCGTACGGGATTACTTATAATAATAATTTTTATTGATTAAAACCGTTGTATAATAATGTATATTGTTACCTAATTATTACATTAGGAACTTTGAGTTAGGTATATTAAAAATAATTAGGAATGATTTCAATAACGGAAGAAACTTTATTCCATTTACAAAATTTTGTTTATAAAGCGTAAGTACAGTGTTTCTATTTTTAAAAATACATTGTTAAAGCTTTAAAGTAAAGTATTGTTTTAATTTGAAAAGTTCTAATACACAAGATAAAATATTTTTAAACACTATTATTAATAAACAGATATTTTATAGGCTAACAGATAAATCTAAATTACGCTCTTTGTCGTCGCTATGAATTCAGAAATATCTACGTATATTTCATTATGTGATTAAAGCCGTCAGTAACAAATATCTACGGTCGTTGATTACGATCTAGATTATCAACGTTTATAATAATAAGCTTAAAGCGGTAAGATCCTTTGAGCCCTATCTCATTAATGGTTATAATTTTCAACTCGGTAAAGCTTCTCTCAGTTGCAGGAAACTGAAACAACCATTTCTAAATTGTTGAAACCTATAGACTTTACAATTAATTTGCATTCTAAAATCTTGTTTGAAATACAGTTTTTGTTCTAATTATCAAATATAACGAATATCAATTTACTGTGTATCTCTTTTTAAGTTTAGATGTACGATTGATTTGATGTTTCGATCCTTTAAATAACAGTATTTGAGTGTAGAGGTAAAAACCCATCGATATTTTTCTGTATATTTCAGTAGTCTACTCATATTTTTGACACAATTTTACTTTATTCAAAATATAAGTAAATTTGGGTAGATTTCGAACTATTCATATTACTCGTATGGTGAATTTCATAGCCTATATTTCTTTCCCTGGGTAATTGATAATATGACCTAAATTTATATAGAATTACTAGTAAAATAAATAAACGTTATTATCACATAATAAACGTAAAATAACATATGTTACGACAAGTTCAAAAATTTTGAGTATAGAATGGCAAAGTTCTAACAGAATATACGTAGGAGACTAAACAGACATTTGCTTGGAGTGTCCAAGAAAAAGTGCAAAATTTTATCTTAAATATAATTTGCTAGATTTCATAATAGTTTTCAGTGTTCATAATCACAGAAGTTATCCATTTAACAGTTTTCACTTTCATTAACAAAAAAATAAATTATATGACAAATACGAAATATTTATATAAAGAATATTTTGAAGATATTGTGCAACTTACTTCTACAGTCCGTTTCGGGATGTGGGTAAATTAAATAATTAACACAATAATGTTTAAAATTACAAGTATTTATTACCACTAAAAGAAATAATTACAAAATAAAATAACTAAAAGCTACAAGTGAATTACAATCAAATTTCTTATAGTCAATAATAAAACAAATTATAATAACTAGTAACGATAAACAACTTAACCACTTTACTAAATACTACTTACAAAAGATACAGAAATAACGTTTAGTAATATAAAGTAATTCACAGTAATGTCGACCTCTTCAAACGCACTGTTACAATTCAATCACTGGTTCACAGACAAAAACAGAACTGAATTTGACCGTAAACAAACAGGGTACTTACTTAGGTGGGCTAATGGAGATTTCGAGAAAGACAGAGAATTTTGATATAATAATAAAAATACAAAATATCTGACCGCTTTTGGATAAAACTTAACAACTGTAAACAAGTTAAGATTGATTAGAAGAAGTTACAAAAAAGCCAATTATTTAAATAGGTACCCGCTTTTTCACAATACCTGTACAAAGAAAGCCAGGTCTACCTTTACTATAAATACGGTTTATAACTATTTCTTGGAAACCTATTATTCCTCTATTACTCTTATTATTTACGTTAAAATTTTTAAACTTTCAGTCTTTCTCTAAAACTCTCGAATGGTCTTTCCTTTTCGATATTGTCTCAATATTTTAACATAATTTAATACGTTTGAATAAAATTAAAGAGATAATTTTAATAAGTTTGAACTTAAATGGGTAGCCTTCTGATATTAACTTAAAATTTGGAAATAACAGTAAGATAACAAAAAACTTCCTGTAGGTATACAAGGCTATTAAAAATATGCAAGTTGTTTTTTAAGTTAATTTGAAGGAAAATATAATTTCCACAAGGTCATTTAGTCAACTTAATACAATCAAACGAGACAGCTGAATTCAGTTTAATAATAATTGAGTCAGGAATTGTCTTCAGTGGGTGTTAAAGGATACGTTAATATTACACATTCGTTTTACTAAAAATACTATTTGAGTTTATTGATACAATTTTAATATAATTATTGAAGCTAATATAAGTTTAGTCAAGTTTTGACAGAAGCATACTGTTAGGTACTTGCGTAAGAGTTGTGGTTAGATCGGGGTTAAAACAAATGAAGACCTAAGTGGATAAAGGTGCTATGTAACATTTTTTAAAAATTAAGTTTTTGTGATTGATAAAGATCTTATGTTTATATTTAGTTACACAGATGACACAGAATACTATATCTCTACATTCGTAGAAAACCGTAGTGAATTTATGTGATGTACTGCGTATTTTATGATTTTTAGTTAATGAAGATGTTATGATTACTTGGCACTTTTCTTCCTTCATTATGCAATACATTTTCGTTTTAGAATAAAACCATGAACTATGTTAATAGATATTTATCTTTATCAGAAAAAGTGTGAAGTAATTAATTTCTCCTTATAAGAAACTTGTTTTGGGTTATTTACAGTGAATACTATTCATCCTATTTCAGGGGAGATAGTGCGCAATACAATTTTTAAATGGATGAAAGCATTACATCATAAGAAAATTATTAAAAAAAATTAGGAATAAAGTAAAATATTTGTGCCAAAATTAAAGTTAGACAATCATAAAATGATGGGATCCTTAGAACTTTGATTTTTTTTCTAAAAATTATATTTTCGATACATATCACCTTCATCCACTAAGCCCTTAAATTTTAAAATTTAAAAAAAAAACAGAAATTATGTTTGTGAGTATTTTCCCAGAAACATAAAAATGAAGCTTTAAATCCGCAGACTATCTCAGAATTAAAGCAATTAGATCATTTTCCTGCGGAAGAAAGACATTGTCTTGGTCAGTTACCTGGAAGAGAAATGGTAGGATTTTTCCTACAAATAAATATTCTGTCCAGTTTTTTAATATAACTCCATTGGCTTCAAATTTTAAACTTAGAAGAAATATTGTGTGGAAAATGTTTATTTATTATACTGATAATTTTAATGCCGTATAATCCAAAAATTTAAATTTATGCTCTATTCAAGTTTTTATAACAATTCCTGTATGCTCCATATTAATTTAGGTATTTGCCCTTCCTTTTGCTCATCAAGATAGTGGGAGATAAAATATATTTATTTTTGAGTCATTATTATATACAGCTTTTTTTATTTTTGCATTTATTAAATTGTTATGATATTAATTTACATTTTATTTGTAAAATTATCGTATTATTGTTATATATAAAGTAAACAATATTTAGCTATAGAATGAACATTGCAAGTATTAACATATTTCAAATTAATTTAATTTAAAATAATTTGTTATTGTAGTGATAATAATTATAATAACATGCAAATTTACTTGCACCGGAATTACACGAAAGCAATGTGATTTGTATTAACTTGAGGTTATTTGTTTAACTCATTGTCAAATTTGCAATGCAACATAAATTACTTGATAAATATTATTTTATAATATAAATATTTACCGACACTAAATTACATTATAATGTAAACAGAATTGCATTCCTCGTAAATAAATATATGAATAATAAAAAAGAACTACTAAATAGCGTGTATTATATAATATAACGTGCACTTAACTGTTGTAAGGAAAAAGAAAAGATGTGCCTACTTATTTTTATGGGCCAGCGGAAAGGGTAAAAGTTTTTCTCATAAAAACCGAGAAAGAACGACAGTGGCAAATATGTTTATGTGGACAATTTCTGTGTATAAAAGGGGTTGAAGAAGGTCGCTAAGAAGAAGTATTTCCCTGCGGAGCTGCCTCAATAAATTGAACATTTCTCCCGTTCCGTACTTTCACCCTACTTTTAAGGCAACCTGTCATCACCCATTTATTATTTATTAAGCTATGATTATTGTACCATTTAATAATAATAATAATAATAATAATAGTAATAACGACAAAAACAATAATGTACAAACAATCAAAAAAAATAACACATGCATTAACATTATTTAATTTTTTATTATAGTTTTTAGTAAAGAAACTGTATGAACCAAAAACTAGTATTTTATGGTATTATAGCACTTCGTCAAGGTCTTCCTGTGATCTGGGTATAACAAATGATAAGCAGACTTATTTTAAACTCATAACAATTATTTACTTAGAAGATTACTCTTTTAGAAGGAGAAGGAGTAAAGTCTTTTTATACCTTTGTATAATTTTAGAAATAAAGATATTTCTTTGATATGAATCATTAAAAAAATCAGTACTATAAAAAAATATAGTAAATGTTGCACTTGCCAGCCCACATGGCTTATGGAGAGCGGAAGTTGTCTATAATCGTATTATGTCACTACTAATACAATACACTATTAGAAATACACAATTGAAAATCGATTAATAAACAGACTGTATACTTAAGAGAAGACGAGGAGTGACATTATTGTTCATGAAATGAAATGAAATAACCTGTAATACATTAACGTTTGTGATAAATTTATTTTAGTCACGTTACTAATTTCTATTTATAAACTGTAACTTTGCCCATAACAGGCAGATTTAGTGTTCAATTAGTTGGACTTGATCTGCTAGTTCCAGGGCTACAAAAAAATAGTTCTGTTTCTTTTCACAAGGTCAGCCAATTATACAACTGAAACATTTAAGAACAGAAGAGGTAGAGGTGTAAAAGCCACTAGTCCGAGTTATATACTCTCAAAGTAATGAATTTCAGTATACAACCAGACCCTGTAGTGAATTTAGTGAAGGTGCCATTTGCAGGGTGAAAGGTTGGTGCTTTTCGGAAGGCTTGGGATACTAATTCGATACTAATTTCGGAAGGCTTGGGAAGGCTTGGGGTAATCAAACATTTCCACTCAGTGAGGTAGGCAAGAGTAAACCACTTCACTCCTTTTTTTACGTAATAAAGCCTCTAAAGGTTCAAACCAACCTTTCGGCTGATAACCTGAACAACACAAACTGTAACAAAAGTTAGCTCAGTGAACAGACTTAACGCTCAAAGAGAGGCACGAATATAACAGTAATACTCCTTCGGAATGGTGGAGGCAGGTTTCAGAAGCCATATGAAATGACGTTATCTATACCATAATTAAAGAAAGTTCTAAATTTCTCTGGATGTATTATTTAGCGCGGTGGGAGAAGTTAAAAAAAGAGCAATAGTTAATTCTCGTACGCGTGGCCAGCATCTTCCGCAGTTAGATTTACTTGTAAAACTTCTTACGGTTCCGCCTCTGATCGAAAAAGTGCAATTATAATAGTGATCGAGATCTTGTGTACAGCCGCTCTAAGAGATCAGTCGACATTTAGCAGAAGTACGGTCACTAGTTTCTTATCCCTGACATTCTTCTTCTTCTACGGAGGAACCTCTTGCCTAGTATTATTTTTTTGTTGTATTATCAATCATAGAAATTTATAGCGTATGCTTCTCATTATGTAGCTAACGTATTAAATTTCGTTTTTTAATGGTGCTCCGGTACAACTATACTGTATATTGGTTCAACCGTCAATTAATTCGATATTGAAATGTTTTAGAAATAAAAGTAATAATAATAATACAAGGTCGATCTGTACGTTGACTTGTTACTTTCAAAACTGAAAAAGAGTAAAAATCGTTATAACAACATGGGAAGTATGTTTTAATGTCCCACTTTTAAGTCATGGTAATTTTAAAAATAAGTTTAATTTTTTAACTTGGATCTTTAAGCACACAATTTCTTATCTTGTCCTACAGTTCAACCTTTTTGAGATATTTGTCTAAAAAATGGTTTTAAATTAATAAAAAAAAGTTAAGATTAAACCATTTAAAAAAAACTCAATTAAATCTATACCTCCTCATCTACTACTGCTATTAATTTTCCCGTTCATAGTTGAGCTTAATTATAAGAACAAATTCATCATAGAATTTGACACAGTTATGTTATAACATTTACCACATGAATCATTGATATTAAGCGATATAAATTGGTGATTGTTGAACGTACCTTTGTATTTCCGTATAACAACTACGAACAAGTTTATTCAGTCATGAAATAGAGTTCACAGTGCACAAGTAAATTTACATGTTGCTAAATATATATGCACCGCAGAGCAATCACAAAAGCACCCATAGTTTAGTCCCTTTAGGAGCTATTTAGGTTACGTAATTTTAAATAAACTAACGTTTTACACTGTAACATAATTACGGTGTTCTTCAGTCCACACGTATAGCTTTGTAAAAAATAAAATAAAATATGTAATTGTTAATATACATTAATATTATAGGCCTAATAGGTAGTGTATAGTAAAATTATTTCAGAAATTAATTTTTGGAATATAAAAAAGTTCAAAGTGAAAGTACAAGTGAATAATTCCGTGAGCTGAAAAATAGTTTGGTCTACTCATTGAAATTTTCTCACAGAATTTTTTTGATTGAACTTGATTTTCATTATAAGCTATAAACCCATGGGTTATCTGCATTTAAATTTTCATGAACTATTAGGTTTTTTTAGGAAAACATATGAGATAATTACAAACAACAATGCAGAATTTGAAATAATTTCTAAAATTATATAACTTTTTTTATTAACTTGGAAACAAAATTAGATTTTCATTTTTACATAAGTTTGAAAATTACATCTTAAAAGTACAGAAATATATATTGTTGAAAAGGTTTCTCCATATTAATTTAATGTTTTAATGATGGTTCTTTCACGGCCTCCTCATCATCCCATGTAGCCATTTTGTTCCGCCACGTGGATGACAATAATGAACAATGAAACCTATGTAATCATGTCTAAAAAATGTAATATGTAAAACATAACCTAATTTCAATCATGAGTGAATGACGCAAAATTAAAAACAACTTCAGTTTGACTTAAAATACGGAAAATTACTAATAGACGCTAAACTAAGCTCTGTAGAAACAAATTTTCCAAATAAATGTGTAGAGTTTATAATTTTTTACAAGGTCGATTGTGTACCCTTTTCCCCTAAAATAAAATTTATATTAAAGCCGAAATCTTAAATAACCCATGTTTCGCTAGTAGGCACAGACTCCCCAAGAATTTTAGTAGATAAAATGGTGCTTATTCTATATTGTGCAGAATGAAAAATGTAGTAAATGAGGCAATTTTAATAAAAATTATAGGAGACGTTTTTAAGAAAATTGCAAAAAAGTTAAAAATTGCACTTCTAATTAACTACTACTTTCGGTCCGATTTTCATCAGATTTTGATGAATCACACAGGCGCGCGCGCGCGCCCACACATACACACACACACACTTAGATCAATCGCGAAAACAGGTTTCTTGGGTTCAGGCAACCTGAAAACGTGTACTTTCAGTGAAAAATTTATTTAAAAAACGGACATATAACCAATACCTTCCTTTCCAATATTCATTTGTATACGGTAAGAGAAAGTAAAATCATTAATAAAATCAGATTAAATTGTTTCAAATTCAGTTTTGAGATGCTATGACAACAGTATTACATTAGAAAATCACAGAGATAGTAAAACCTAGATCTACGCCTGATATCTCATTTTCTCATTGATACCAAAATTGTTGATACTACAATAATTTTTTAACATCCATACGTATTTATGCATAAGCTCATCAAATCGGTAAATTTATATCGTTATCAAGCATAAAAAAAATTGTCATTCTGTTGAGAAAGTGCAGTCCAACATGCAATTTTGCTTTCAAATCCTAAAAAATGACTGATTTGAGCGGAAGTTGGTCTAGTATAATATAGTCATTACATTGAAAGGAAGGATGAATAAGAGAAGCAATATGCATTCATTAACAAAAGCAATAAAGTACGTTACACCATTGGACAATGGATATGCTACTCATTCGTCACGCAGGCTTTTTCCTGTCGCCTGGATTGTACTCTGTAATTAAATGGACCTGGCCTTCCTGCTCATCTTAACGACCCTTCTCTTCATCATTGGTCCAGTTCGTACATTATTCATCAACCAAACTGAACCCTAAATACTATACGTTTGTAACCTAAACAACTCAACTACTACTCTCAGTACAGAACAACTTACAACTCGTGCTTAACAATTCAAAGTAAATCAATCTAGGTCCACTTGAATTGAGTAGATGTTTTTTTTAAATAAATAATACCCACAGTACTGTACTTTAACATTCCTAAAGTTTGAGAAGCCACTCAGTTTGTTCACTCACTTCCCTTTTACCCTAAATACGTATGTTAAATAATTACATCAAAATTATAAAAATGCCTGATATGAAATTTTTCATTATTTTAATAAATTCTAAGATCAGAATTCAAGTTGGGGGAAACTAACTTTTCGCACTTCAACAAACTTGTAAATATGGAAAAAGGTATTAAAATTAATAGGAAAGATATAGATTATGACCACCCTAATTTGATCAAAATTTGTGATACATGAGGTCTGCATAATTTTTAAAAATTCTTTCATGTAATAAATAACTTTAATAATATTATAAAGTTATACATAATTAATAGAAAGGAGGATTGTCAGTAAATGCATAAACAAGAAAAGCATAGCAGAAGGACAGTGGAGGATAATCTCAAATGGAGAAGTATTATAAGATTACCCTGGTAACAAATTTCTTCAGGAAAAAAAGAATTTCACTCTTGGGGCACCTACTTAGAGCAGAAAACACCAGACTTGCTAACCAAATAATCAACTTTTACTGGGAAAGAAAAACACCACCGAAATGGATATAGGAAGTCAAAAGGATGGGGAAGAGTTGAGGATTTCAACGGAGGATCTGATTATAAAATCTGGAAAATATGACCAGGTAATAATATTTGAGCCTAAAACTACAAAGGAATCCAATAGGGTGTATTCGGACGAGGACAGGCGCAAAAGGTCGGAACTCCTAAAAAATATATGGGCGAAAAGAAAAGAAACAAGAATAAAACAACTTACACGCTTCGGAAATAAGAACAACCGATTACTGAATGGACTGTCTCAAAATTGGACAAAAGTGATCCTAGAAAGCAAAAAAATTAATACTATAAAAAATAAAAATAAGAAAACGACGATTTAATTTCTTTGGTCATATGGTCCCAATGAATCAATCAAGACTAAACAAACAGATTTTTAATAAAGTCTGGAACTACAAGGGTCAGTGTAGCTATGCTAAACAGATGAAGGAAGAACTCAAGAAGTTTAACATCACAGAAAAAGACTGCCTAGATCCAGGGCAATAGAATACTAGGGCAGGCTCACTACTTTGATGTTTTGCCTGCCGCCTTGTTCTACTCACTACAACCTGATGACGTATGTGCGGTACATGAATTACTCCACCCTTATTGCTCTCTCGTTAAACTACTAGGGTTGTCGTTCTCAGTTTGGTTACTTATTAGTGAGTGTACGGATGCATCTACAAAAAATTACGTTTGTGTTTATCGGTTCTTGGAATGAGTACAATACAGGTTTCTTGCTATGTATTTACGTTAATTTAAAATAGTTATAGTTGTAGTATCAAAAATAACTGATGTTAATACAGATATTTCGATTCAATTATTGTGACTGGTTAAGTTGCTTATTGACAAACACTCAAGGTTTTACTGTATTTAAAAATATATGAAGAAAAACTTGTAAGTTAACTAACAAACCGTTTGTCATAAAGTAAGCAACATAAAAATAAATAGGCCTAAAAACTATTAATAATAATAAAAGAGAATCTACCCTTTTTATAATTAAGTTGAAAATAGCTTTTCCAGCACCCTATATTTGTTTTGTAAACCGAACATCAATTTAAAATATCGATTAATTAAACAAATAAATGAAATTTCTGTTACAGTTTTCGCAGGATGGTAACCAGAGTATAAGCATCCTGCCGTTTGTTCCTGTAATTGACGATGATGGCAAATATTTAACATGCAGAGCAGAAAATCCTGCAATTTCCGATTCAGCGCTTGAAGACCGCTGGCGATTAAATGTCCATTGTAAGTAACAATTAACTTACTTCTACACTATAAAATTAAAGTAATTATGATTGTACATTGTAGTAAGTAGTGACAATTTTTTAATTATTTTTATTTCTTGTGTTTTTGTCTTTTGCGGAATTACAGAATTAATGAAAAACGAAACAATTCAACATTAAATGGAACTTAAAAATGAGTTACTATTCCAAACAATTTCATTACGTCGTAACTCTTTATTGAATGTTTGTATGTCACAATCTGTTATATCTAAGAAAATTTGTAAATTATTCTACCGATTTAAAAAAATAATGCCTGTTTTAAAGAGAATTGTTCTTATTGCAAATTAATAATTTTTCTCGCGGGAAGTTGAATCATACATCTTGGTTTCTTTGAAAGACCCAAATTTTAGTAGGTTCATTCACTTATGAAGTCATTGGTAAAATTCCTCTTATGCTTTCCTGGCCGTTAACGGATTTTGCCCTGTAACTCTAGGCAGCAGCTCTTACTAGCTGCTATTATTGTGTTGTATGGACCTAGATGTGTTGACGAAATTGTTATTCCTTTTTTTTACGTGTTACACACACTCTTTTGAGGATGATTCATCATGAAAAGCGAATTGGAACAGTTGTAGCCAATCTTCAGTGACATAAGAATCATCTTCGTCACTCTACGAAGAAGTTTTTCCTCCTACTCGTTTTTTCCCGTCACTTAAACGGACCTGGGATTGCAACTGGTAGTGGTATTAAAAAGCACCGTTTTCGGAAGGAAAATTTAAGGATCAATAATATTGATAGCTGGATTCCGTAAGAGGCTGTATGTCTACTTAACGTAAAGAAAACAATCCTAAAAGATAAGAAAACAAAAAAGGTGGAAGGAAAAAACTAATGTAGATACATATTAAAGCAATTAACATAATGTAAAGCTAAGTGTGGATATTTTTTATAAAACTTTTATCAAGAACAAGAATTTTATTGGATTTTCACCTGCGATTTCCAAAATTTATAAATAATAACAATAATTTTATATTTATTATTATTATTATCTAGCAAAAAAGCAAATTCAATCATACTGTACCGAATAGTTTTGTTTTGGCTAGTAACATCTATCCTATTTGAAATAATTATTATAAATTTAATAGTGAACGATAGAAATGAAGAAAAAAACTTGAGCTAACTTTAGTATATAAAGTAATCTAATCAAATAACCATTAACTTATTTGGCGAATCTAAATCATTTAAATAGAGTGTAGTTTTCTAAATTATTAGGGAAATAAATTTACAAAGACGTAGAGGAATTGGCATGGAAATTACTGCAACCGTTCGTGTTGACTCGCCAGAGCTGTGGCAAGAAGTCTAGGACATAGAACGGGTTAGGACAGTAAAGTCTAGTAGTGAAGTGTTTACGGATAAGAGTTAATCAAGACGGACCCAAGGGATGCGGAACGGACACGACCAAACTGGATTAATTCTTTGCCCCCTGACCATTTCATGAATCCTCTAGCTGTACTCTACTCTCCCTTTAACTCAGTCATTTGGCCAAATTAAATTCCATTGATTAGAGTTTTGTTTCTCCTCTCTACTAACTTGGTAGTTTTAGAGCAATCTGTCTGTCTAACCATTACTTTTCTAGTTGTCCAATTTGTTTTACTTGCATTAAAAATACAGCGATCACTCTTACTTTTCTCTTTTTATTTATGTATGTAAGGCGTTGTAAACACTCTAAGCGCACTGAAAATAATTTTCTACTAAATGGAAAACAAACTCACATAAAGATTTTATAACTTTCAGTTTAAATAATCCTCTTCATTCTCTTATCAAATGTTTATATAGTTCGACTACTTCTTCGGGCTGTTTTCAATTGTTCCAACGGACTTAAAGAACACCTTTATTACAACTCTTCTGTACTTCTGCTCCAGAATATTTTGATCTTTGAAGTTTTTCTCACAATAACAATACTACTCCAATAGCATTCAATAATACTGTCTAAATAATTTTTTGTCGTTTTCAAACATTTTAATTAATTTTTCGTGCCCTAAATGGATATATAGAGAATGAAAGTATTGTTTTGATGTCATTATTACGAAATCCAGTTTTCACCGGACCCCTACCAGTTTTCAGGCTCCCTGATTTTGGAAAACTTGACTTTAGTGACTGGTTTGCGCGCACGTGTGTGTGTTTTGCTGTCTGTCTCTCTGATTGTGTGAGAACAAAGTAATACTTTGTTCACACACATTCCCGTTCTTGAGACCGTACCTCAAGAACGGAATAACGTACAAAATTGAAATTTGAAACTTAAGTTAGGTACACCATTACGGGCTCCAACACGAACATTTTTATGAAAATCAATCAACCAGAAATAGTCGATTGCACAAAAGGTTATAAATTTTTGATTTAAGAAAATGCAACATCATTTTTTTCTAATTTGAAGATATAAAAAATAAGATACCAAAACGAAACTGTTGAAATTTGATAAAATAACACTTAGACTTATTCATTTATTTGCCCATCCTTAGTTTATAAAATATATACGATGAATTTGCAGGAGTAAAGTGAAAGTGGTGATAAATTTTATTTATCCTCAGATAACTGTGTTACAAAAATATGTTTTACACATTTTTAAGTCGTAATAGAAATTATATTACAATAAAATTACTTTGCTACAGGGATTTAAACGATAACATTTTTGAAACTTTCTGAGTGTTCGTGAAATCATTTTCATTATGAATTAAGCTTTATTTTGAATGTTTTATTTTTCGACGTTTTATCTACCGCTAAACTTTTACATTTTATAGAAGTCCTTGAACGCTAACAGTATAAATAATCCACAGTATTTTATATTCATCTACATTAACTCAAGTTAAATCTACATCAGGTCTATTATAGTACATTGCGATAAATGTACAATGGGATATATCATTAGTTACATAGCGAGGGATGAAGCTTGAGATGCTTCACTCCCTTTCCATCCACCGAGAACGGAAAACGAACATTTCATATGAGAATAATATAACTCGGGTCTCTGGTTCGATTCCCGGTTAGGTTTGTTATAATTTCATATACCACCCATCACTAGCCCTAATGTACATAACAGTCCGACGAAAACAGAAACATTATTGAGACCCATCCCCACCAAACCGAAATCTTCCCTGCATCATTAATCCGCACATTAAGCTTCAAAGTCAAATTTAAATAATATATTAAGAGTAATATTAACATTAAACGTAAATTATTTATAACTTAGCGTTGGTATTTAGATAAACAGTATTTAAGGTTAACCTATACATGGTGTAAACTTTGACAAACAAGCTGAAAGCAGTGATGATAAATTGACTTTGTAAACAATCGATAAATGGAATAGCGCTTTCTAAATGTAACAATATTATAACTAAATGCAAATTTACGGTAACAATTTTACTCAAGGTTTTATGTACATTACTTTGTATTTAAAACAGCTATGCAGATTTTAATGCATAAATTTTCTGTAATTAAAAATATGCATTTAAATTTTATGGGTTATTTCAGTAAAGTATTTAAATGATTTACGGGTCTTGAAAAAGTTTGACATGTTGCTAGTTTTTTGTGCATCCTTCCTTTTACCACCTTCTGTAGCTTTAGAATGTTTACAGATTTACAAAAACACAATATTTTTAGAAAGCTATTCAGCTATCTTCAGCTATGTTCAGTGTACCAAGGCTAATTAATAGGTTAAAATTACATGTATACAAAAAATTAACTTAAATTAACTTAAATTAAATTAACTTAACTTAACTTAAATTAAATTAAATTAACTTAAATTAAAATTAAATTAATGTATACAAAATTACATGTATGCTTGAAGGTTAATATCTCTAAAACTACATTTATGAAAAATTTAGTTCAAAATGATAAAACTGCAATGGTATTATTCATGTAAAAATAGTGGATAAATAAACTTATCTGAGTCACGAAACCAGATACGGTTACCAGAGACAACCGAACGTGCAAACTAAAGAGAAGTATAACTCCTTTCTGAGAAACCTATTAGAAACCTTCAGGCGTAACCTGCCAATCCTTTTAAAAAGAAAATTTTTAAACCAACATGCACTGCCAGTTATGACTTACATCTGTGTGTGTGTATGTAAACAAAATATCTCAAGAATGGAATATTCTTTAAAGTTGAAAATATTGTTACCTAGTTAAATACCACTAGGAGACTGAATCCTGAATCCTGAATCCTGGTTGAGAGGGCTAAGAAGCCCTATGATGGCGACATCGTGTTAAGGAACACCTGGTCGCTCGGGGAACAATATAACAGAATAATTGCAACCTCAAGAAATTTAGGGGGAATTTTATAGTTTAAATAGGAAATAGGATTCTGGTTCGTGGGACATTGGAACTGGGACTTGAAAGGAGGTAATTTATTTTTAGAAGTTATTTGTGGAAAATTTAAATTAAGGGACAAGTGGGTTTAAGAGCGGCTCTTTTATTTTATTTTATTTTTCAGTGGCCTTTTTTCAGTTTTGTGGGAGGCCTATTATTTTGGTGAGGGGAAGGCATGCATTTTACTGAACGTGGACTATAGGTATAATTTAAGGTAGGGGTTAGTTTATGATTTCAGGGGAGACGGAAAGGGTAGAGTTTGGCATAATCACCGGCTTTTTTATCTTCCGAGTGTTTATTAATTTAAAATGGCGGCTCTTTTCACCGTAGTGGAGTGATTATGCATAGGAACATGGGGACAACTACCAACTGGGGGGAGTGAGTCATACAAGTAGGAGGGGCATCGGCAAATAAGAGGAATACAGGGCAGAATAAAAATGTGGCAACTCTAAATTTTGTTAAGTGGGTCATACTAAAATTTAGATAAAGTCGTGGAATGGTAATGGGATAGAGACTTCAGGTGGGTGTGGGCGTCGGTACAAGTCCTGAATGATCTGGGGTCCGTCAGTTTTCCCAGCGTCGTGTAGCCGTTTCGAGGTATTGTAAATAAAGTCCTCCATAGAAGGGAAGAGAAGGTGTTCGTGTATGATGCGATTGGATATAAGATAGTGGAACTGTGTGATGCACCGGAGGACTTTGTTCTGGTATGCTGAAGTACGTCTTTTGTTGGACTTGGAGAGAAAGGGCCACCATACCGGTGACCCGTACAAAAGGAAAGGACGTAGGATAGAGGAGTACATCAGAAGTTTCAGTTTTGAGGAGTATGCAGGAGAGAGGAACAAAGGGATGAGTAAAGCGAACAAGGCCCTACCCTTGCTAAGCTTGCTGTCAATGTGCTGTCGAAGTGTCAATCGTTTATCTAGGTCAACCCCTAGATATTTCACGCTGTTCTGCCATGGGAGGAGTTCCCCTTCCAATCGTAGAGGCGGAGGAACATTGCGTTTTAGTGTAAAGTGGATTGCTTCGCATTTTGTGGGGTTAAGTGATAGTCTCCAGACACGACACCAGCTAGTGATGTCTAGAAGCTGAGTTTGAAGCGCGCGGCCATTGAGGCGGAGGCATCTGCCGTGACGGTACAGAATAGCATCATCGGCAAACAGTCCGAATTGGATTGAATCACGGACAGGAAAATCGAAGGTGTACATAAGATAGAGGATGGGCCCAAGGACCGAGCCCTGAGGTACACCCGCGGACGAAGGGGTGAGTGGGGACATGGCCATGTGGAACTGAGGAATAGTGACAGAGACTTGGAATTGTCTTCCAGTAAGATAGGAATGGAGTAATCGGACAGTTGAGGGGGGAAAGAATTGTGCCAGTTTGTAAAGGAGGCCCATATGCCAGACGCGGTCAAATGCAGCCCGAAAATCAAGCAGTACAGCCGTCGTGTCACAGTAAGAATTTCTGGCATCCACAAGTGCCGTGACGATGCGGAGGAGTTGGGTAGTTGTGGAGTGTCCTTGACGAAAACCAAATTGCTCGGGGGGAAGAACAGATTCAACAACAGGTCGCAGGCGCGGGAGAAGAAGCCTTTCGAATAATTTTGACAGGATCGGCAAAAGGGAAATTGGTCTATAACTTTCGGGATCAGTCGGACGTTTGTGGGGTTTTAGAATGGTAATGACTTTGGAAACCTTCCACGAAGAGGGGAAATGTTGCAGCGCCAACACTGCATTGAAAATTGTCAAAAGATGAAGCTTCAGATCTGGCGGGGAATTCAGGATGGCGTATCCAGAGACATTATCAGGACCAGGGGCCTTACGCGGATTAATCGAGGAAATTACAGAGGTGACATCATCCTCCGTGAAGGGCTGTAAGTTACAGGGCGTAGGGTCAGAGAGCGTTGAGTTGACTTCATCATGAATGAGTTCATCCTGGTCATGATGAACGGGCGGAGGGGCAACAAAATGTCGTTCAAAATGCGAAGCGAAAGTGTCAGCAATCGCCTGCGGAGAATATGTCAAACCATTAGGTGTCATCAGAGGATGTGACTTCCTCTGGGTCGACAACAAACGACGTGTAGCCTCTCATGGTCTTCCGTCATCCGCTACTCGATGAAGGTAGTCCTCCCACTTACTACACCGGTGACCATCGAGTAGCAGTTTACACCTAGCAGCGGCACCGTTGAACAGATCCCGATGATGTGGATCTCTGGTGCGCTGCCAGAGCCTTCGAAAGCGACGCCTATCGGCGATTGCTGCTTTGATAGGAGCTGGAAGTGATGACCTAGTGTGAGGCGGGCGTGGGTGTGAGTTCTGGGCAATGGAATCGGAAAGTATCGAAGTGAGGGAATCAAGATGGGACTCAAGCTCAGTTACAGTGGTAATAGTAGGGGGTTCAGGTGGGATTAGGGAGGCAACTGAGTCATAGAAGGAACGCCAGCAGACCTTCAGAGAAGGAGGCGGGACAGGGATACGAGCAGTCGAGGACGTGAAAGTAAACAGAACTGGATAGTGATCAGAATTCAATTCAGGTAATACATCGATGTCTGGGACGGAGGCAAGATCGAGAGAAATAGCGTAATCAAGGATATCAGGAAGTTGATAGGTGAATGGGGGCACCCTTGTCGGGGTATCAGGAACATGGAGCGCTAACGACAAAGGAGACTGCTCGAGGAAGGACAGGAGTTCAGTACCAGCAATGTTCGTTGTTCGGCAGCCGAGGTCCGTGTGTTTGCTGTTCCAATCGCCAGCTGCAAACACAGGTTGACGTTGGTCGAAGAGCATAGCAAGGGCTGCGGGGTGGAAATGGGCAGCAGATGGGGGGCGGTAAACTGAAATGAAAGTAACCAGACGTGAGAAGAGAGGCACCGTAACAGCGACATGTTCAATCGAAGGAATATGGGTCACGTCAAGGAAGTTATGAACATGTCTCTTATGTATTAGAACAGCTACCCCTCCTGCCGGGACCACAGCGCCAGGTTGATCGGCACGATACACAATGTAGGGGGATAGGCGAAAGCGAGTAGTAGGTAAAAATTTAGTTTCCTGTAGAAGAGCAACGTCAATATCGTAATCTGTTAGTACTCGTAGTAGGTCGTTTCGTTGGCGAAGGATGCCATTACCATTCCATGACATAATGCGAAAACGCATTACAAAAGGAGGGAGGTCAGAGATGAGATAAGGATAGTGATAGCTTCAGAGGCGGAGCTAATAGATGTTAGTTGAGGAAGAACATTAGCCACCCAAGCTAGGAACTTAGGGGAGGTTAAGAACTGGACGATCGTAGAAAAATCGAATGCAGTGCTGTCCTTAGGAGGGACTTTTTTAGCCGGGAGTGGCGGAAACTCCCTTTCGGAGAAGACCGGCTTGGATGGCTGTGAGTGGTGGGACCACTCAGAAGTCGGAAACTGGTTCTTGGTGGTGGCCCTGTGCACAGGAGCCTTCTTAATGACTGTTTTGTTATAGCTCCTCTGAGTAGGAGGGGAAGAAGAGGAAGAGGGTTGTGATTGTGTCGCCTGGGACTTGGCGGTAGACGGAGCTGATGAGGAAGCGGCCGTCGACTGGGCGGCAGCCTTGCGCCTCTCGGCAAGAAGCCGGACATGTAATGGGCACCCCCGATAGCTAGCAGGGTGCTGGCCATTACAGTTGCAGCAGCGAGGCTGTTCAATTAACTTGCCTTCACACTGAGCTGCGTCGTGCTTACCGCCGCACTTGACGCACCTTAACTCATGGTTACAATTAACCGATGAGTGGCCATAACGCTGGCACTTAAAACATTGTGGCAGACCCGGCCGTGGGCGGAAGGCCTCCACGGTCACTTCAATGTTGAAGATCGAATCGAGCTTGTAAATGTCCTCGAAGCGAGGTGACTTGCGCAACTTGATAAGGAACACATTGATTGGCCTGCCAGCTCGGCCAGTTATATTCTGGCAGTGGCTCACCTCGAAGCCACGCTCAGCGAGGAACATCTTAACCTCTTCGGGTTGAAACGAAGAGTGCAACCCTTTGATTGCCACTTTGACCTCATCAGGCTCGGTTGTATAGTAAGTGTGGAAGTTAATGCCCTCCGAAAGGAGGACAGCCTTGCACTTTTGGAAGTCATCGATATTCTTTGTAAATAAGGAGTAAGAATTGCCACGTGTCGTGACCTTGAATGACTCCGTGAGCTGACTGCTCAGTGTCCTTGTTAACGCGGCCCAGTTGGCAGGGGCGCGAAACACAAACGGAGGAACTTTACTTCGACGTGGAGTCGAATCGGGGGGTGAGGTTGCAATCGGGGTGGTAAGTGTTTGTACGTCACCTGAGTTGGTGCGAACTCGTTTTCGGTGGACGGTGGTGAAGCCTTCGTTGTCAGGTACTTCCATTGATGATGTTGTCGGAGCCGGTGCGCTGGTCGATGAAGAGGAATGGGTTATTTGTTGCGTCGCTGCCGTCGCCATCTCCCAAATAGCACACGCCGTTGAATCCTCTGAAGTGGTGGGTGCGTCTAGGTTCATGGAGCCCAATCTCCCTAGACGCAAAGTACCGTAACGACGGTGCCTGTCTGTGCCAAGCCCAGGTATTAAACCTTATCGCCCGGGCCGGCACACAACAAAACACGCGTATAACCTCGTAGGTTACACAAATGAAACAGATAATAAATACACAAAGAATCAATGAAAACACGTAATTAACACAATAACAATAGAGCACAGTAAATAAAATAAAAATGTAAGACGCTATTTAATTAAACAAAACGTAAGACGTTAATAATACTAGGAGACTCGATATGAACATTTTCATCCAAATCGCATAACCGAAAGTAGTGTATTAAAAGTGCAATTTTCATTTTGTAGCAGTTATCTTAAAAACGGCTCCTACGATTTTTTAAATCTCCTCATTAACTACGTTTTTTATTCTATGAGATAGGGCAAGCGCTGCGTTCAATGATATTCGTGAGGGCTGTGCTTTGGTGGTCAAAAATGTTTCTTTGAAGATTGCGGCCTTAATATGCATTTTAGGTTTTAAAAAATAAATAACTTTTATTTCAAGTATTTTTCTCTACAGTGCCTAGTGTTTAACGTCAATTAGTGATTTTCCGGATTTAAAAATCCTTCAGATTGATTTTCATCTTGCGTCATTCACCCTTGATTAAAATTAGGTTAGACTAATGTGAGTGTTCATTTTACATAGTTTTCTCATGATCAAATACGGATTATATGTTTCATTATTTACATTGGCCAGAAAAAGGTCGTGTAAGTGTTTCACATCAAATTTTTCCCTAATTTTATTACATGCTATTAGTAAAATGAAGGTGATTAAAGATAGACCACATTAATTTCTTCTTCTCTTCCCGGATAAGTCATTTTTACCTTTTCCGGCGCTCATCTTTCATTCGGTCTGCCAATAACTACTTCCCATTGGTTTGTATCTTCTCCCTACACTAGGCAAGAGGTTTTTTGGTATTCTATTTAAATGATCGACCCATTGGGCACAATACAATTTTATTTTTTCGTTGAGTAGAGAAATTCCCAATTCTTGCCTTAAATATTCATTTCTGATATTGTCTAGTCTTGTACGACCCATGACAGACCTTAAGAATTTCATTTCTGCAGTTTGAATGTTTCTTACTCCCTTTTCTCCCCCGCCCATGCATCACTTACCATATATCAAGGCTGGAACTGCCACCGTCTTATAGAAATGGATTAACGGAATTGTGGAAGAACTTGATTTCTTAAAAATATAAAACATTACATAAAAAAAACTTTTAAAATTGATAGATGATGTGATTCCGGTAATTTAGTATTAAGAACATACCTACATAATACTGATACTTACCTTATAATCAGCCGATGAAATTAACTCTAAGGTAATTATAATTATTGTGTTTTTGTGTGCTCGTACTCATTACGGATGAACTGCAAATTAACTAATTCCATTTGACCTACTTTTGAAAGGAGCTTTAGTCTATTATCCTACACCACATACAATGAAGTACGCTCCCTTACCATCTATTTGGGCGCCTTCTCTTTCCCACACAACAACCCTCTAAACACGGGTGCCGCTGTGCCCTCAACTGTTGTTCGTCGTACAGCGAAGCAAGACCACAAACCAAACAATCCTGAGGCAAGCGGTAGATAGGAAGGAGAAGCCTGCACATTGTTATACACACGCCTTATATTTAGCCGCATTATGTTATTACTCGTATGTAAATTAATTAAAATCTGATTCTAAGAATATTGTTAAACATAAATAAATTTAAAGGAAATTATTTATCCTCTTAAATACAATGAGTCACGGTTTTACTTATAAAATAAAATGAAACTAAATAAATGTACAGTATTACTAAAACCAAAAGGTTGCAAAGTATTAAAATAAAAAGTAAATAATGTATTACCTAAGTCTCTTTAGAATTGTTTACTTCCTGCAGAAGGACTAGATTTTATACTTATGAAATAAATATGTACGCAGCTCTAAATTATCAAGTTCACGTGCTACAGAATCTTTACTATACTGATTATGTTAATAATTCAAATCGTTTAAAATATTTCTCATAACAATTTTGTAAAAATAGTAAGGTTACTCCTGAATTTCTTGTTTCCTTGAGCGTTTTGAAATTTTTTAATATTATACGCTACCGTAAATAAAATTAAATAGCTAAAATGGCGGGTCATACCTGTTAAACGCTGCGCACTCCGTTAGTGCGCCTACAAAAACTGTAAATACAACTTGCAATACGATACACCATTGCGAGTTGCAGGTTGTACAGGGTTATTTATATACATCATGTGCATTGATGATACATACCTTGTTTGTAACTGATGAAGTATCAATTAAGCAGGAGGCCAGAATGCAGATAAATTTGTACTTAAAAATAAAATTAACACTAATAATAACATTGACACTTAACTCTTAAGTTCCACTGATGAAAACTTAAATCTGGTTCATGTTATTTATTAAATCTAGAGCTAATAATCCCGTTTTTGGTCTAGTGTTATTGTATAGTTTTCTGACAGGATGTATGTTATTTACTATAGTTTATCTAAAGTGAAATTCATTGGTTACGTAATTGTATGAGAGAGGATGTGTATGTGTTACAATACAATTTTTCTCAACCAAGACCTCCATATGTTTTTATGTTGCAATAACATATTTTTTCAACTTGTTATTGTTGCAAAAATAACATTTTTGCAACATGTTATTTTGCATTATGTTATTTTTGCAATGTGTAATTTTTTAAACATGTTGCATTTGCAGTATTTATAGGTGCGCTAACAAAGTGCGCCTCTACAATTTATGTCTAACAGATAAAAACCAAAATGGCAAAATTTCTTATTCATACAGTCAATTTACAAGCTGTACTTAAATCTAGACGAGTTCGGCCTATTGCACGTTGTTTCTTGAATGAAGGTATTACCACCTAAGATTATTTAAAAATGTTTTTGTTACAATTAGATTACATATTTTGAGTTGTTTAAAACTAGTATTATGTGAAATTTTATGTTACATGTAAGTGTAATGTAATGAGTGCTAGTTTGATACAAGTCAGATAGATGTTGGGTTAAATTTATGGAAAAATAGTTGAAGTGCAATTATAATCTTTTCTGATATTGAGTACTGCATCTGGTAATTTCTTCTCTAATTGTCGCAATGCTTAGGTATTTATTTTGCCAAATAAATAACAATAAACCTAATATAAGTAGTAAAACATTAGGAATAAACAAAAAACTAACCTCAAAAAACATAACCTAATTTTCATCATGAGTGAAAGACGCAAAAATCAACCTCAGTTTGTCTTAAAAATACGGGAAATCACTCTTCCACGCTAACTTAGGCTCTGTAGAGAAAACCGATCTAAATAAATGTTGTAGATTATTTAATAAATTTGATTATACTTTTCTGTCGTAAAATTTATAATACGGCTGAAATCTTTAAAAATCGATTTTTTACACGTTTTTGTGAGAAAAAACAGAAAATCGCTAATTACCGCTACACAAAGCGTTATACAAAAATGTTGGAAATATAAGTTGTAGGATTTTAAATTCTCTGCAAATTTTACTAGATACATTTTTGCGCTAAAATGCATATTAAAGTCGCAATCTTAATAAAACAATTTTTTACGAGAAAACTGTGCCTCGCTAAGAATTTCAGCAGACAGGGCGGCTACCCTATCTTGTAGAACATAAAATATTTAGTAAATGAAGCGATTTTAAAAAAAATCGTAGCAGCCATTTTTGAAAAACTCACAAAAAAGTGAAAAAAGACACGAATAAACTACTACTTCCAGTTAACCGATTTTGATGAAAAGGTTCATGTTGGGTCCATTAGTGGTATCTAACTTAAGTTTCAAGTTTCAAGTTCGTACGATATTCCGTTCTTGAGACATTTTGTTCACACGCACAGACCAATAGCTAAAAACATTTATTTTGAGTTAAGGGGGTCTGAAAACGTGTAGATCCGGTGAAAACTCGATTTCGAATAATCAACATGAAAGTAATACTTTCCTTCCCTTATATTCGTATAGGCAAGAGAAAGTAAAAATTGCCTGAAAAATGTTATTAAATGTTTGTATGCTTAAAATAATATCTATTGAAAAAATCTGGTGTGAAACACTCACACAACTTTCTCTTGCCAATGCAAATAATTAATAATAAACCTAACATTAGTAATAAAACATAAGAAATAAACAAAAAACTAACCTCAACAAACATAACCTTATTTTAATCATGAGTGAATGATGCAAAATGGAAATCAACCTCAGTTTGGCTTAGAAATACGGAAAATCACTCTTTCTCTCTAAACTAGGCTCTGTAGAGAAAAATGCTTTAAATAAAAGTTGTAGATCTTTTAATTTTCTATAAATTAAATTATATACACTTTTGTCGTAAAATGCATACTAAGGCCGAAATCTTAAAAAAATCAATTTTTCACACATTTTCGTGAGAAAAAAAATAGAAAATCGCAAATTACCGCTAAACTAAGCGTTATACAAAAGATTGTTGGAAATAAAAGTTGTAGAATTTTCAATTCTCTACAACTTTTATTATATAAAGTTTTGCGCTAAAATGCATATTAAAGCTGTAATCTTTAAAAAACAACGTTTTTACGTGAAAACAGCCTCACCCAGAATTTCAGCAAACATGACGCCTACCCTATCTTGTAGAGAATAAAAAATTGAGTAAACCAGGCGATTTTAAAAAAAATCGTAGGACCAGTTTTTGAGAAAATCGCAAAAAAGTGAAAAATTACACGAATAAACTACCACTTCCGGTTGACCGATTTTGATGAAAATGTTTGTGTCGAGTCCGGTAGTGGTATGTAACTTAAGTTTCAAGTTTCAAGTTCGTACGATGTTCCGTTCTTGAGATATTCTGTTCACATACACACACACACACACACACACACACACACACAGACACACACACACACAGACACACACACAGACCAATCGCTAAAAACATGTTTTTTGGGTTCAGGGGGTCTGAAAACGTATAGATCCGGTGAAAACTCGATTTCGAAAAATCGACATGAAAACAATACTTTCCTTCCTATATATTCATATAGGCAAGAGAAAGTAAAAATATATGTATACTTTTAATATCTTTATTCAGTTTTGTTATTTATTTTGTAAAAATTTTGTGGAAAACAATGAATCGTAATGGAAGTGTACTATTATGTACATTTTGATGGCTCAGGGAGGGTCTATATTATTACACACGTACGGTTTGTACTGGCCGTGTTTGTCCGCCACTACTCTACGTGATTCTGGTTTAGAATAACCTCGCTTTCCCATCTTCGTTTACACAACCGTCAGAACCTCACTCCACAGACTAACCCGTTTCTCGTTACCAGTATCAAAATTGACGTTACAACACCGGTTGTCGCAATATGGAATAATAAAAATTATTAAACTGCGTTGAATTGCGTCATGTAACCTATATGTTACACTTAGGCCTACGTGACCAATATTTATTTTTACATCAAGATACCTTTTTATATTTTAAAAAGAAATGAAGTACTAAAGAAAACCATAAATTATTTTACTGATTTTAATACTTTATTTTTTTTTAATGGAGTGGGTGTAAAAAGTAAATTGACCTATATACCACTGTGTAAAATATCATTCTTTACCGAAATTTAACTTGTTTCATTTTTTCTCAAATCGGTTTAATTATTCTATTAAATTTATTTGATAAAGTATTTCCAATAATACTTTTCAGATAAAATAAAATAATTTAATTAGGTTTATCCTGATTTAGGTTACTATTAATATAACCAAAAACGTTTATACGCCTCATATTTTTCTTTAAAATGTCAAAAAAATTTTTTATTATTAAAAAAAAATTGTATTTCGGTCGATAGTCATTTCACTTTTCATGATTATTATTATAATCACTAAAACCTGTAGTATTTCCAATATTAACACAGATACGAAATTAAATTTCTTAGATTCTTCACATGCATTCTGACATTACGTGAGATTTTTATTTTATAAACAAGTACCTTTTAATACTAAGTATTAATTAAGTAAAATGCTTTGTCTGAATTTCTATGGTCACCTTTTCAGAGTGAAAGTCGTGAGGGAAAAATATTACAACGAATATTAGATCTAACGTATTGAATAGGTATTTAAAAGTCTTAGAAACAACCTTGATAAGATGAAATAGACAGAAAAACATAATAGATAGATTTCTGAATTTTAGGATTTCTTTGAACTTAGAGCAACAGAAAATAGAAGAAACTGCAATGAAACAGTGTTGAAATTATAAGCAACAAAATGATTTTCTGACATTCTTAATGTTAGTTAACGTGATTTTTAAAAACATTCCTAGACGGTACACAACAAAATAAAATAAAATAATATTTTGGTAGATAAATCCTTACCATAATTGAAATTAGCTAAATCTTTCGAGTTCAAATAAGAAGGGTCTGCTTGAAGACAGTATAATTGCTTTATTACAGTACGTATGCTTAACCTGAAGTAACTATCAATGACTTTTCTTACTTAGGTAAAGAATTATTGAGGTCATGCTTGCGGCAACAAACTTAAAAATAAAAACATTAGAGGACACCTCCACATGGTTTGACAAAAAAAAAACAGGGAAATTCATGAATATCTTGAAGTGACTTTCGTAAATGATAGAATCCATTAAATAATGTCAAAGACCTAGCAAAAATTTACTTAACGTTATAACAGCGTGATAATTCTGCTGATGTTCGGCGATTGAACCGTGTACAACATTTGATTCGAAGAGTGACTATTTTAATAACATTTATTGTTTATACACTCGATTAATATCAGTTTAGAAGGTCTATTTCTTATTGTTAGCAATTATAACATTTCTTTTTGTTTGAAAAAAATCAACTATTAGTATATCTGTACAACCAATTGTCAATAATCCTTCAATTGTAGAAGATTTCAATTGTGATGATCCTTTCATTGTATTGTTACTACATTTACTTATAGTATAATAATTGATTGTTAACAATATAATTAATTATTTTTAAAAAACCAGTTCTTTGTATTGCATGCAGAAAACGCCTATACTATGAGAGTTATTATGCATGAATTACACAGTTATTTTGATACAGTTTCTCAACGTAACTGCAATCCACGTTTCTATAATTAATTTTCATAATTCAAGATATTACTTGGTTATTAATAGTTGCATCAAGAGTAGACGCTTATAAAGATTATTTCCAATAATTAGATGACATAAAATCATGATAACAAGCGCATTAATAATAAGACGTAGCATGAAGACAAAATTATTGGAGACGATGATTATAATTAATATCATTATTATATATACGTAACGCCTTATCAATTATAATTGATTACTCTGTAGGTAGGTGTGTGATAAAGGCTTGAAGGAGGAGAATAACCTTAAAATAGGAAAGGATAAAGGTAAAACTAGAGGAGGGGTAATAATGGAAGTAAATGAAGCAATACAGGGAGGTCGGGAGTGAGACATGCTGCACCTGTTCTGAGTGGGTAACGAAGGCAATGGGAAGTAAGTGGTAGAATCCCATGGGATTCAATTCCCTTATCTCAAACAAGAACTGGAAGGGGTTTGGAACGTCTTATCATTGTACATTGTCTCAGTGGCGGACCTTCTTATCAGAACCGCAACGTGCAATACCATTTCTAACAGTCTGAAATTTCACAAACAGATTAGATTATACAGCGTTTAAATCAAGTCAAGTGTATTAGAAAATATGCCGCGTTTTAATGAAAAAAAGTTGAGAAATTTCCGTTTATCATAAATTACATTTTACTTTAATTAACGCAGAGTAAAATGGCTAGATGTAATTAATGCATTAATTAATATTTAAGTACCTTAAATTTATAAACTTTTTAAACGAATGAACAAAGGTCATAATTTTACATTTTAACGCATTTTATCTGTCTCATTTAATTAGTACACAATTTTAATGAATTTAATTACTACTAATCACTTAATTAAATTTAATATTAATTTAACATCTAAATTAATTAATTACAAGGAATAAAATAATGTTATTTACTAATGCTACTTAAAATTTATATTTATATTACCAGTGTGCTATATGTAAATGTATTTTGTAGCACACTAATAATTCACCAAAAACTTAAATCTTTTAACAGTTACCGAAAATTGAAACTACTACGTTAGGATAATATGAAGCGGAATTTCTAGTATGTATAAGCTTGAAGTTAACACAAGAAGATTCTTTGAAATGATAAACCTTATAATTTATACATTACTTACGCTTTGTCTGATATATTTTTACTACTGTACGAATATTAAGAAAAAAATATACAAATGTGTGTATACATAACTAGTATTATTTACAAAATTTAGAAGTTATAAATGTTTTATGCTGTCTTGAGAGAGGAAATCAGCCAGCGACAATCCCTCAGACTATGTTCATATAATACTACAAGAGATAACTGTTCTAGCATGTCTTTAAGTTTTTGTTGTGATTTTTGTGCATTTATGACTTCTAAAACTTAGAATACATTATCAAATAATTTTTGTATTTTATAAGATAACTTACAACAATTAGGCTGACGAAGAGAATCTACTGATATTTTTTTAGATTGAAAGGTATGCGATATTACAAAACATATTTGTACATGTTATGGAATATGTATTAAGCAAATTAAAACGGAAAGATAAGAGCATTAATATAAATACAGTGACATTTATTCCGGCTTCTCTCAGAATCTGTATATTTCTAAATAACAAAACACCTTCCAAAATTATAAGAAATATATATTTACAAATAAATTAATAGTTACAGTAATAACAACTAGTAATTGCCCTGAATTAGTTAATACTAAAATAAAGTTAATATTACAAAATGTTTTAAAACTTAACCAATGCATAAAAGTATAACCTAACTACTGTCGATTTCTTTGTCATAGATACCCCAGTTTGGAGCCTTGTTTCTTCAAAACCGTTTGTTCAATTTTAACTTTCTTTACACCAAAATTTAGCTGATTTCAATCTACGTTGTTCCATGTCAAATTCATAATTTTAGCGTTTTTAATATTCCAATATCAGGATGAGAAGATAAAAAGAGCCGGTTTATTTTGGTGTTGCCACAGATTGGATGAATTCAGGGGGTTATAACTCAAACACCGCTCAACCGATTTATTTTAGATTTCGCCAAAATATAAACTTGTATGTTTTTATTGTAACTTATGTCGGAAATTTTAGACTTGTAGCTCATTTAAATTTTAAGTTATTAGTAAAATTCTGAACACCTATTAACTCCGTAACCGCTCATTAATTCGGCAATTTTAAAAAATTATGGTATTCTATATAAAAAATAATTAATACAAATTCATTAATATTGTTAAGCAACGATTGACCAGTTATTCGACAATTCTTTTTAATTATTTAAATATTAGATGGATGATGCGGAAGAAGCTTAACCATGTTGCCACGTCTTTTCATCGAATTTATAGAAACCAAATATTATTTAACTACTCTTATTACGAAAGTACATTATTATGAAAACATTAGACCTTTATTAAACATAGCTATCTATGAAAAGTAATGTGAACCTTGTAATAATTAAAAATGTCTTCTTGTTTATTGTCAATAAATAGTTGAATGTTAAGTTCTTCATGGTTAAGCTTCTTCCATCCCCCGATCTATTATTCGATCTATTATTTAATATTTTTTTTAAATTCTGCCGAACAACTGGTCAATCGTTTTTCCACTATATTAATGAATTTGTGTTAATTTTTTTGTACTGAATACAATAGCTTTTGTATACAATAACAACCGTTTTTAACTCACTTCACTAATTTTTGCAAAACACTGACTAATAGAAAGGTAGCGGATATTTATAGAAAACAATCATAGAATTTTCTCAAAAGATAATGAACTTAATACAATAATCTAGAGAAAATAAACAATAGACAATTTTACTCTGCTTGGTGGCACCAAGAATCAATTAGTTACAGTGTCAGAACGCAAAGGTCACTCAACGTAGACAAACACCGGATAGTAATAACAAACACAAAAACAGGCGTATGTAGTACCATCAAATATAAAATATTTATTACAAAATCAGGAATACATATATATATATATATATTACCGTATTTTTCGGACGATAAGACGCACTTTTTTCCGTAGGAAAATGACCTAAAAATTACCATGCGTCTTATGGTCCGAACGCTAGCTATATTTCAGGGTAGATGCTTTCTATAATAATATTTAATACTACCCTACTCTACTTAAACACGCTCAATAACTAGGGATTTCAAAACAAACCATACAATGATATAGGATGTACCGTAGTTTTTAAACTGTAGGCTATCGTCTTGAAGTTTCTAAGCATACACAGTAGTTTCTGTATCGATATTACTTACGGTAAATATCATAGCATTTTAAAATGTGAAGCATGTTTCGCACTCTTTCGCTTTTAAATTAAAAATGGTTCAATATGCAAAAGATAATGGCATTCGGGCAGTAGAAAGGCATTTTTTACCTCCTCCAACAGAAAAAATGATTCGGGAATGGCAGAAACAAGAAGATTTATTACTCAAGGCAGATAATAAGAAACATACTAGTAAATTTCGAACTCTTGCTGTCAAATGGCCTCAACTAGAAGCACAATTGAAAAATTGTATTATAAATTACTATTAGACTAACCATGTTGCCTGAATCTGATTGTCTACCTGAATTGACAATGCAGTCTGTCAATTCAGGTAAACAGTCCGACAGGATTTCACGTACACAAACTAGCAACATGGATAGTAACACCAATCCCCCGCATTACCCTTCTATTTTTCAAAATTCTAAAAATTTTACCACAACATTGGCCAATCGATATTTCATGTTAACATATCTGTACTAAATTTTTACGCTGAATAAAACGATAGTTTGCCCGAGCTGAACGATCGTGCGGTTACGGAGATAGCAAGGGTTCAGAATATTTTTAATATCTTAAAATTTAAATAACGTATGAATTTGAAATTTCGTACACGCTGTATTTATCAAGTTACACGCCTCTAAACGCATGAACTTTGTTGCGATATCAAAAAAAACCGGGTCTTTTTGTCTTCCAACCTCGATATGGCAATTATTAAACATAAAAAATGTAGGACTGTTATAGGTAAACGCAGAATAAAATTAGCTAAATTTTGATGTAAAATATGTAGAAATCCGACTCATAATTTTGTAGATGCTTTGGGTTCAAACTCGGGTGTCCATGATTATGAAACCGATAGTAGTAATTTACGTACTTACAGTTTCTGTATCCATTTTTTTTTTGTAAATTTATGACTATGAAATAATTATATATATTGTATCTTCTGTACTTGCTGTTTTTCAATAAAAGACATCACATTTATCTGTTATAAAAAACTAATTAAAATCAGTCAAAATAATTTTTAGATAATTTATGCCTTGAAAAACAAGGGTGCGTCTTATCGTCCGATGCGTCTTATCGTCCGAAAAATACGGTATATAAAAACTAGAAATTATTTTTAAATATACCAATCGGAATAACATTTATTATGTAGTAGACAGTAGACAATTGGTTCAACTGGCAGTTCATGAATATTTATGAAGACTATTTCACTGCAGTGAAGACAATTCGACTTTTATCAACCAAAACGCCGTCCGAACACATTCTATTCGTGCTACATTAAAATTTGTCTTTTATCGTACCGATGTAAAACATCAATATCCGATGTGGAGACCTGTCAATATTTGAAGAGGGAAAGATTATTTCCTCGTGTCCCTCGTTTTGTTGTAAACTAAAACAATTGGTTGACTACATATTGGAATTTTATAACAGTGATGAAATTAACATTAAACAAAGGAGTTTCATTTGTTACAGTTATGTCATTCTATAAAAAAAATAAAATTAGTTAAAAAATATTCCATGATTAAATGAATGAGAGATTATATCGTTTTAGCAATTTTTTTAAATGAAAACAATTACAAATTAATATTTCTATAGAAATTTATTTTTATGAATATATCAATCAATATTCGGGCGCATTACTGCTATTTTTAAGTCTGCTGTATCATGCAAGTTTAATTTAACAACGGAAAGTTAAAAACCAGTATAACAATTTGAATAATAAATTTTGTTTCTCAGCGCATTCGTCGAATATTAGAAGCATTCTTACATTTACAACGTAAAATATTGAAAGTTCAACACCTGAAAAAATGTCAAAAAATTTCATCCTCGAACAATTTAGTTAATGACTTTATGGATCACTTATCCACCAAGAATAGTCTGTAAAATACCTTAGTTTATAGCATGGAGCACCCGCATTAAAAACAACCGACTATAAAAACTCACCAACAGATTGAAACAACTCGCAATTAAATGCTTGATCACAGTTATTTCAGTGAGACAAAAATATTGCCATATTATACGTCCCGCTTGGACAAATGGATTCAAGATATTTGGACTAACATTAAAAAGTAATGACAATGAAATTCAGGCGTTTCAATAAAAATTTCCAAGGATACCAACTAAAGCTAAATTTTATGCGTCAAACGTAACAGCACATCTGGATTGGATGACGCGTTTTGCAAATTGCATAGCTAAGAATACATTTGTAAGACTATTTGGCAAGTTTTACAGATACCTAAACTTAAATTCGTTCAAATCCTATCTGTAAAACCGTTTCCAAATTTATGATTTTTCAAAAGTGTTGACGTAGATACCTGTCACTTAAACAGGTTCAATATTATCTACTTTACTTCTTGATAATATTTGTATCTCATCAAAAAAAAATTAATTCCGTCCATCTAAATTAAAAAATTTGTGAATCTTGGGAATATTAATATTGGCAACTAAATTAAGTTTGGATAATTGGAGTGTACCGTAACTAATATGATACTTCTAAACCCTGAGTTTATTGTCGATTGAAACCTGGAACTCATTTAGCGAAACCCGATTATGATTACGAGAATGAATGAAAAACCCATCTATTGCTAAACCAGATAATATTGCTCATTTATAGTCCCGTCAATCTAGAGTACTTCGAATTATAACTAACCCTCCTTGGTACGTACAAAACGAGGTTATTCACAATGGCCTATAAAATTCTTACGTATTCGATACAATAAAACAATACTTTTAACGCTTCCACAAAACATTATCAATACAATAAAACAAATTATTTAAGAAGATTAGCTTAGTTAACGTACCGGGCAACCCTCAAGGAAAGGAAAACAGAGCTTAGAACAGAGATTTGCGTCTACCTAATATAAAATGACTAAATAACCGTAAATACGAAAAATTACTTTAGAAAACAAAAACATGAACCCTACAATGATGTCTGCTTCCTGATGTTGTTCATGTAACCATTTTGTATCATCGAATTCATCAGCTTATTTGTAATTTTAATTCACTGTACTAGTACAATATATATAAAAATATATGAAAAATATAAAATGATCCTACAAAAATAATGCCTAAACTTATTCCTTGGGTAAAACAAATAATTTTTAAAATAACAGATATATTTTTATCTTTAATGTGAGTACGTTTAAATCTGTTCAATCCAGAACAATAAGCAACCTCATGACACAATTAGATAAGTATGATGTGTATGACGTGTAAATGTGGTGTAATCATGTACAGACCCAGGCCGAAAGCTACTGTGAATGTAGTTAGCTGAACCCCAACCATCAAAGTACACCGGTGACAACTAAATATTATTTAAAACGGTATAAAAATTTGAACCAGGAACTTTTGTATACGAAAATCAGCTGTTGAACAGCTGACTCCCGGCGACAACTTTACATCTAGACCAACCCGGTGGGTTAAACGATCTAATTATTAATGTTATTTTCATTGTAAAAAAATCAATTAAAAAAAGAAATTGCAACACATTTGCGTCATTTAAAAGATTATTTAATAATACCTTTTAATATTATGTTACAGATATGCCTGTCGTTTCATTAAAAATGGGATCTAGTCTTAACCCGGATGACATCAAAGAAGGCGACGATGTTTATTTTGAATGTAATATCAGAGCTAACCCTAAGGCATACAAATTAGCGTGGTTTCATAACGTAAGTAATAAAATTTCTGTATTAAAATTTATATCATGCAATATTATTTAATGAATTTTAATTAAAACCATGCATGTTGAATTTAATAGTGCAATTAAAGATGATATTAACTTCCTTTAAGCTAATATAAATAAATTATATTTGCTTTTTGTAAGATATCATATTAATTTGTGATATCACATAATTGTTGGAGACTGTCATTATTTCTCTTCATTATTAAATAAGTTTTCTGTAATACTCAATTTTCGTATTGTTTCTGCTTTTTAAAAATAATTAGTTCTTGTTTACTGTTCTTAATTAAAAACAAAAGTTACAAAAAAATAATAATTAGAAACTAATTTTATGTAGTACGAGAGGATGTTTGATCAAAATTAAAACTACAATTTTTGTTAATTTTTATGAAATTGAAATTTAGGGTTTTTTACATGGAAATCATATACTGTATGTCATTTATTGAAAGTAAAATCTGTGGTGAAGATTTTTCCTTCAATTTTTGTGTCATTCAAAGAGGTTTAAAACTAAAGAATGGTTAATTTTTTTAAATTTCAAATTACTTTAAAATACCCCGGGAATTAAGAAGAACATCGTTCAAAAATATGTTAACTTTTCGCTTAATTTCTTAACACCTTTAATTGTAGGTTTGTATTTGTTTAGTTCCTTAGATAGATATTATCTTTGATAGACATGACTGGAGTGAAACCAGGATTACAAACAAAATCTTTTTAAATGGCTAGAAAACAAAATCAGAATTTTTTCTCCGAAAGTAATGTTTCTACATAAGGAAACAGCATATGTTAAACAGACCCTGAAAATTTGGTACAAATATCAGTGCTGAAAAATCTGTAATAAAATAATTGATAAAGTTAATTAAAAAAAATAAATTTAATGGACTTGTTCTCACATAAAAAGTAGAATTAAGCTTCTCAGCGCGGGATTATTTTTCAACAAAAAAGTATCTCTAGTTGTAATAGAAACGTGGTTACGGTATAATTTCGGAATCTGTGCATTTCAAACTATAAAAAAATTAGTGTTAAAATATCAAAACATATTTTCTAAGTCAGACCCTTAGTTGATTTAAAATTTATTTATTAATTAATTATTAATTTATAATTGTAAAAGAAATTATCGGAGTATTAAAATTTACTAAATGAGTGGTTCTAAAAACTTCTCATTGAAATCACAATTGACAAACTTTATCATAAATAATTTAATGAATTCTTTTAAATTAAACTTTCGACCAATATTGTCAGTACACTTTCCGGGAAAATTGTTTTTAGTACCTCAAATTTGATTGGCTGTCCGTAAAAATGACTGGTATTCACTTGATTTTAAACGAAAGGAAGATTAGTAAAAATAAAGCTCCAGGTTAATATTGTGGCAATAATAGCACTTTCAGCTGTTCATGGTCGAACAAATTTGAATTTAGTGACTTAATAATGGTTAAAATCAAATCCAAATAGTTACAACCATTATTAAATAAAAATTTTCATGTACAATATAATTTAACATAATACAAAGAAATTGATCATTCGTAAAATTTTCAAGGAATTTATTTTTAGGCCTATATATCTGTGTTGACAAATATCGTCAAGCATAGAGACATTGATGCAGGTATTCAAAACAGATGAATCTACATGAGTTTCTACTTAGCTAAATTTAATAACCATTATTTTAGTACTACCGTTTTAATTAATTCTGTCGTTTCCGTGATGATATTTTGTAATTTGCACTAAATCATTCAGAGTGTGATTACTTGACCTTGCTTACCAGATAATGTGTTTTAAATTTATATATTTAAATTTACTATTTAAATTAACGCTTCCTGCATACTGATTTCAATAACAAGCTGTGAACTCTTCACGAAATTTTTTGACAAAATTGGAATAGTTCATCGAAAAAACTTATCGAAAATTTTTTCTTATTATTCCTTTAAATTTTACTTCTGAATATACAACAATATAACGAATAGATGTAGATTATATCAGAGAAATCCACTCTACAGACATAGAAGTATATCTATGATGTTGTAAAAGATATTTTATTCTACTTTTTAGGTCATCGCTGACTACTTCTTAAAATTTTGGATCTCTGTTAACTAAAATAGATGTTTGTATTTATTTATTACTACAGTGACTGTCGTAAAACACTACGCCATTCACGGTAACACAGAAAGCCATGCATACCTACATACTAAACATATATTTATCCCATAAAACTTTTTTTATCGATAGCTCTCATAATGCCATCTGTTTACTTCTTTATGGTACGTCCTTATATCCTCCCTCCAGCTGAATCTTGCAACTTTAACATAATGAGGCAACCGTTCTCCTCCATTTTTTGCAGGTGATCGTACAATATAAGTTATCTTTCTTCAATTATATATCGATATTATATCGATTAAAAACTTTGTGTCAATTTTCTTTAAAGTTCTTATGTACCTGACTCAATTTAGCACAGTCAAATGACAAGTTACTCTCCGTAAGTTTATTTAAAAAGCTGTTGATTCTCTTTTAATCTTCTACAGAAATTTCAAACCTCTGACTCACAAATTTACGAGATTTTAATATTAAAAACAAACTATTCTTATCTTAGTGTTACTTGATATAAGATACTCAACAAAATTAATGTAACGTTTTGGTGATTTATATCTCAGCCGATTTTTTACTGAAATATCAATGCCTGGTGAACAACCTCATTTGAAAGGGCGTCAACATATTTATAGTTAATTAGGCTCAAGAATAATTTAGTAATAACAATAAAAATAGGAACAATAGCATTCCATTTACCCGGCCTAATACAAAAATTATCATAAAATTCTTGCCTGTGAATATCAACGTGACAATGGGTTGCACCAACAACCCCCTCGTTGGTTTTTAAAATTTCTACTGACCCTCCATATCATTATACCGTTTATTTAAATTTATTATTCCATATTTATAACAGTCTTCTTTATTTAGATTTCCATAAAAACCAGGCAATTTATAAATAAAATTTTAATTCACGGCCAAGTTGATTGACCTCCCTTGATAATGAATTTATATAAAATCAATATTTATTTAGATATATCTTTGAACTTGGAATATTGTTTTAAATTAAAATTATCACAAGAGACTAATAATATATGTTGTATGGGTGTGTTTAAAAATAGGGTGAAGAAATGCATCATAACGTAACAGCGGGAGTGATTCTGAGTGATCACAGTTTAGTACTACAAGGAGTGACAAGGCACACAGCTGGTGATTTTACTTGTTTAGCTGCAAATACAGAGGGGAAGGGAACCAGCAATCCAGTACCTTTACGAGTCAAGTGTAAGTTATTAATATCTTCATTTATAATTATGTATTTCCTATTTTATATTTCATGCCGTAAAATATAGATTATATATATATATATATATTTTTTAGTTTCTTTTATACATGTAGAAAAAATATATTTCTAATATTAAATAGTTTGTATAAACCATTCTTGGCGATGGTAATTTTAGTATTTTTTTCGAAAAGTTTTATTATTTTCTTGTTATTTAAAAGTAAAGGTTTTCTGTTCAAAAAATATTCACATAGCTGTTTTTAATTAAAAATTCGTTATTGTACTAAGAGCAAAACGTCCTTTAAAATAAATGATGCGGGATTTATTATCTGAATCTCCAGTTAGATAAATGTAATCAATAGACTATTATTAGCCAACAAATTAAAGTTTTACTACAATGTGGATAAAATCGTGTAGGCATATACTTCGATAAAGGTAGCCAAATGGTAGAGATAATAGAAGAATATAGTTAACGGAAAACCATTTTTCATTTGTTTTGAAGTCGCATCAACAGATTGGTAATTAGTGACTATTGTAGATTTCGTTACTGTCACTGAAGTGTTCACCCTGTTAAAATTTCCGGACCCTATCCGGGAATCGAACCAGCTACACTGAATTGTAGCCCTAAACACTTAAAATTAGTGCTCGAACAAGTACCACAAAACAACTAATTAGGTTGTGAAGTCGGGTTTGATCAAGATTGGGATTTAAGAAGAAAGTTGGAAAATTGCAAGCAGTGTGCAGTAATATTAGCAGAACTGTAGGCAGGAAAACAAAAAAAGAAACTCAGGTGTTGTTTTACAAGGTGATGGCTGCCCCAGTCCTTCTCTATGGAAGTGAGTCAAGGATTAGTACCAGACTACAGGAGAGTGGGTTACTGGCGGCAGAAATGCGATTTCTGTGAAGAACAAAGGGTTGCAGTCGTTGGGACCAACTAAGAAATGAGGACATAAGAATGGAACTGGATGTTTACAACCTGAATGGGAAGATTTCAGAATATTGAAATCGATGTAGAGAGCACGTAGAGACAATGCTTGAGGAAAGGTCCTCCTCAGTGTTTTACAATGGAAAACCGGTGAGGAGGAGAGATGTTTGGAGACCACGCAAACTATGGCAAAAAGAAAAAGAACACTTAAAATATTGAACCGCTTAAATATTTTAACCGTTAATGTTCACCGCGGCTTGGTAGGCAACGCAATCGGCTTTTACGTCGGGGTTCCAGGTTTAATTCCCGGTCAATTCTGGTATTCTTTTATTACTCATTTTCATCTTTCATCCGTCTCATTATCTGCATTAGCTGTCAAGTCAGTCGGACGTAAATCAAAACAAATAGTAAAATAATAGTAAAATAGATAGTAAAAATCAAAATAAGTAATAATTTCGGAATCGAAATTAATTTTTCTCCATATTAAAATCCTATTAGTTTTCGAGCCGCGCCTCGAAAACCCCGCCTCGATGTGGCCAGGCTGGATAGCGTATAGGAGAACTTCTATGGGTGAACTAAGTCGGAATTCCTTTATTTATAACATCCATAGTTGTAACTTGGCTGACTACCATCGACAGTCAAATATAGAAAGCTCTTTTGGAAATATTTCACCGTCTCGTTCTATGAAGGAGAGAGTAAAGGTTACATCAGATTCAGTGGATAGCCAACCAATAGATAACAACAAATTGGAGCGTTTGGAAACACCTTTAAAACACAGATTCACACGGAAATGGTATTTTTAGACAAAGAAAGAAAAGCAAGACCCGTAAAATAAAAAATTACTGGGAACAAAAACTTCAAAAGAGATCCAAGAAGTAATTGACTGAAGTGATCCTATGTGGTGAAACAAGAAAAAAGAAAAAGTAATTTACTAGGTACTACTAAAAAATTTCACTACTACTAAAAAGTTAACAAAAATGACACGAAAATTCTTACTTTTGCTACAAAATAATTATTTATTTCAGTTGTATTTTTATTTTCAATACTAAGCACCCTGGTACTTTTGTTGATTTAAAATCAACGTACTAGTTGTTAATGGATTAACGCTGTTCAGCTTTTTTTTCATTCATATCGAAAAGTGAGGTTTATGATGGAAATATTGTAAATTATTATAGTCAATGTTTTGAGATTATTTATTCATTTATGTGATCGACAATATCATCCTATTTTTAATTGATGTATAAGCTTCCTCAGTTAATACGAGTATTTATCTAAGTATATTCCGCTTAATACGATATTCATAGGTCCAATGCAAATTAGCGTCTTAGGCGGAAAATCGTCTTAGCTGAGAAGCGGCCAAGACAATCTTAAGAGAGTGTTTTTTAACGAAATTATTATTGAAGGCAGAAAATGTTAATTTTTTAACATTCTGCGTTATATGAGAAAATATTAAAAACCGTAAATGCAATGGGTTATATATAAATAAATATATAGGTTATTATGTACTACATAATTAAACGTTAAGATACATACCTTTTTTTGAACGGCACGTTTAATTTAAAAAAAAAAACAAACAACACCACTAATGCATACATATGTACATAAATACTGTAACTAATAACGAAATGTCTATTAAGTACTTATTTTTAAAATAGTCATAAATTTTGAGTGCGTATTATACGTGATTGAATGATTATCAAGCGAAAACATATATACGTGTTTTACCTTATTAATCAAGGAAGTATATTATGAAAACCGCGTTTTAAGCAGAAAATCATTTTAGCCGTGAGCGTATTAAACGGGTACTACTATATTTAATGTAACAATTTAACTATTAAAGTGTAAATTATTAACTTAAACCTGTTAATTGAAAATAATGCGTATTTATGTTCATTGAACCGCAATATTTGATTGGTTGGCAGTAGAGAAACAAGATTGAGTGAGTGTTTAGTTTGGAATACACATACTAGTTATATACTTTGTTTGTTCAACTGAGTACCACTCAAGCCTAAAATACACAATGCTAACAATAATTATTGTTATTCTACATAGATATAATTCACACGTACAATAACGAAAGAGTGGCGGTGAATAATTACGATTAAACAACTCCGAAGTGACATTACAATAAAAGTTAACGACAGCATAACACAATATGGTAACTGTGAATATTACAGCGCATAAATTGCTTCATGTGTTTTACAAATTATATCACCTAAGCATTACATTGCTTCAAAAATAAATTTTATGTGATATAAAGCTATTTTCATGATATTTTTAATCGTGACAATAAAATGTTTATTTCACTAAATTAATTTATCAAGTTTTTATTTTAAGTTGCATCAACAGCTTGGTTATTAGAGACTACAATGAGTTATGCAACTAAAACAGTGGGTTTTAACTTGTGAAAATTTCCAGACTCTAACCGCAAATCGAACCCTGGATCTCCGCGTTGTAGGCTAGCACGCTAACCATTATGCAACGGAAGCAGGCATTTATCAAGTGTAATTGTTTTTTTTTTAATTTGTTTGATTTTTTCGTTTATTTTACGTTGAATCAACAGCTTGGCTATTAGCGACTAGTAAGGTGGTAGGTTATGTAACTTGAACGATGTGTTATGACTTTTTACAATCTTCAGAACCTAGTCGGTGGTTGAACCTGGGTCCACTACGCTACGGAGGTCACATTATTTGAACTTTAATCTATATCTAAGCTCATTAATTCAATTAATAGAATATTAACGGTATAGAATTATTTCATATTCTAAAAAATACACCTTATTGCTGCAACTATACTTTTTTTGAGGAGGATATCCATAATTTTTACTATGTACTAATCAAATTTCAAATCTTTCATTAATTCTTCTCAATGCACGTCAAATTTTTACACTTGGTTTACCTTGCCACTCTACACAACGTTGAGACACTTCAGTTAACAAAAACTTTTATAAATAAAAAATTGTCTCAAATTTCAGGTACCGAATAGTCATGACAAAAAAATTTTTGGTAAAAATAAATTACTTTCCGTTGTAAAACCTCATGGTTTTGTGAAAATGTACTGTAGAAACTGAGTCAAAATTTGAAGTAAATTGGTTAAGTAGTTTATAGAAAATATTTCTAACGTTTACATTGTGCAAGCAAGATAAGGATTCCATCTTGCCTTAATAATGTAATAAAATACAAAAATTTTGTCCCATTTTACAAAAGTATATTGATTTCGTTGAAAAAAATCACATTAAGTACGCTGTGCGTACTTAATCTGGTCTGGTTTGAAGAGTGTAATTACTATGTATAAGACGCATGATCTTACGGTAATTGTGGATATTCTATAGCTTAGTGATTGTGTGTTGAACTGTACACAATATCTGGATTACAACATGTCATAACAAGATAGATTGCTCTGATCTCTATAGCTGAATACTCAATCCGACACATCAATAATCAGCGAATGATATCAAACACGTACCTGCAACACTACCTGAACAAACACTGCATATGACAACTAACCTACAGTTTACGTTAACTTACTTAATAATATTGAAATATACTAAATTATTCCTCTAGGTATCCCCGCAAGGGATTAGCCAAATTTGAAGAAAAACTATATTACCTTGAAGAGGACTAAATTATCTCCACAAGGGTATGCCAAATTTGTTGTGAAATAATTAAATCATATATCAATATTAATGAATCAGTTTTTTCTTTATTTAATACATACTTGAATAAATGGTTGTTGTTATTGTTTTTATATGTCCGCCGTTTAAAAGCTACCAGATAATTACTATTATTATAAGTAGAATAACTTGTCTCTTTTAATAATATGAATATTATATCTATTACTACTTATTATGTTTACTATTAATTATATTTTTATCACTATTTGTTAAGCATGAATGAGGGACCCACTCTCTTGGTTTGGCCTCCAGTCCCCCACTAAAATAATTTACAATTCTATTTTCTTCTTCTCAGTTGCCTAGTAACCATATTTTGTTACTGAAATTAAATAATTTATTAAAATATTTATTTTAATCAGCTGGAGTTATCTATTTTTATTTCAACAGACTCAAAAATAAACAACTCCAGGTGTGCATCAATTTTGTGTCATTACAATATGTTAAGAATGTTTTCTATGTTCTTCAACTCAAACCTATGATTACGTATTTTGTTTTCGGAATACTATTTTAACTCACAATTAGTAAAATTGTTAGCCCATCCATTAATTATATTTTTTGCATTACAAACGTTATAGAGAAACACGCATTTCTTTGAAAACCAGCACTCAAGGAGAAAAGATTTTAACAACTTCAGATGTAAGACAAAGTTGTAATTTTTATCTCCGCTTCTTTTTAATACACACATAAATTGATGAACCTCTTTGGGTACGGAAAGCAGGTAGTTTTAAGGGCATCGAAGAAGAAAAGGAAGTTACTTAAATGCGTTATTATTTTCAGATGATCAGGTTCTAATAGCAGGGTCTCAAGATGATTTGAAGAAATATGTTCATAATTTAAGACAAATATTGAATGAATTAAAGTTATAACTTTAGTATATCCGCTTCAAAGACAAAATCGACGGCTTTCTAGGGGAAATATCCCGTATGAATGTAAATAGTTATCAATTAGTGCCTGATAAACCAGGTGCGCCATTCTGAATAGCTCCGATGTTATTTAACGTACTCTAGATAATATGTAGATATGATATCTCTCTCTCTCTCTCTCTCTTTCTTTGTGTGTGTGTGTATGTGTGTATATGTGTGTGTATGGGAAAATTGAAGTCACTCGGAAGAAGAATAAATATCTAATAATTAACTTATAACAAAATAAAAAAAATTAAGAAGTATCTCCACAGGGGAATTACTTCATCCAAGAGACAATATAGAATAACTCATCTACTAAATGACCTACGATTAAGTACAGCTTGTAGACTGTGTAAATAATACATACAGTACAACTTCGTAAATGCAAACTTGAAGCGGAATGGAAAAAGTTTGAATTATCCAAAATTCTAAATAACCAACATCATACGGAACAGTAGCCTAACATAAAGTTAAAAAATTAAGAAATTTGAAATTTTGGTATACTATGTACTAATAACAGAAATAAAGTAGAACGTCAATTTCACAGGAAACCCAGATTTATTTTATTAATAAACTAGTAGAGTATAATATGTAGGGCTACTAACATTATGTATAAATTATAGCATTAGACATACGGTATAAATCCAGTATGTATTACTGAAATACAGTAGCCTACTCCAAGTTATTGAATCTATTAAACAAAACTCCAAAAATCGTCCACTGCACGATATTCTGCTGTTCGTACCCGCTGTTGACTTTTTCCGATTGTTTTTATATTCCAGTTTTCCATAATTGAGTTTCTATTTTTTAAGAAAGACGACGAAGTGTCAGTAAAATCCCGTATTCTTTAGCTATGTCACACTTTCTTTTTGTACCCTGTTCCACATCCTGAAATTACTTGAACTTATTCGTCCAAAGTTAAACTCTTGTACGGGCCACGCTTAGCCATTGTTAAATGAACTAACCGCACTGCACGAAAATCCTTAACTGAAACGTAAAAAATACAATACTGAAATGTGCTGTACCTAGTTTACAAAAAAAAAAAAAAATGTACGTAAGTATATTGTACCTCACAAATTTCACACGCCGTATGCACTTGTATACTATACAGCAGGTCTACTATACTGTGACGAAAAATGGGTTAAGAATGAGGATGTAAATTTAACTGGGGAAATCCGAAACGGATGATACAGTGTAAGCAAGCTCTGTGAAAGTGAAACTCACTTTACAATTTTCAAAGTGTATACGGCCTACAAGCTGGAATTCCCTAGATTAGGCTAATCACGTGTTAATAACTGACTATATTGCGTCTATTTTCAAATCAAACACAACAGGTAAAAATTATTTTATTACCTGTCTACGTAAACTAACCTAGGTAAACAAACATTTGTTTTCTTTCTTTGAAAAACTTCAAATTAGGCATACCTTTTTTAATAAGGTTTTCAAGGGGATTACCAGTTTATTCGAATTATCGAAGTTTGGAATAACCAATTTATACTGTATTTTAATATTTGTCAACTATTTTAAATATAGTTTCTAAAAATAACTCTCAGGAACTAGGTATTATTGTTTCTTTATTAACTTTTATTTCAATGTTAATTATTACATTGAACTTGGAAGAACTTGCATAGAACTTGGTAGTTGATTACGCTTGTTAAGTTATTTCTTTTGATGAAGAGCATAAATCGACTTCTCATCAATCGTAACCTATTTGTAACAAGGCGGTTGTTTTGTTACAAATTCAACGATGAATATGACTGTATAGAATATTAGATGTATGTAATATGCCAGAGGTTATTAACATTCAAACACAGATATATTCAAGTTGTAGAAGTATAAAATATCCATTTTAGTAATACAACTTTTAACTTATTTGTAAACGTTATACCATAAAGCTATTTATACTTTCTCTATCTTAAAATATGTTTCTCAGATCAAATAAAATCCCCAATAACATTTCCTAAATAAATAAGTGAATTTATGTGAATAGTCTATAGTGAATGTTTAGAAAGCAATCTTAAGATAAGTTGCAAAAGGGAATCTAATCTGGATTTGAAAATACTGAAGCAGAGAGTATAGACCAATATTCTGAAGTATTACGAAGCTACAAGCCTTTAGGTGGCAAAGTCGTCGTGTATTCGTTCCTCACACCACGGAGAATCTTCTTTTGCCGGTAGCTCAACCGAATTCTACTTCATTTAGGTATCCAATATCATGGATAAAATATTATTTTTCATTTCATAAACAGCTCCTATCTCTCTCTCTTGCGTTTTTTAAATCTTCTTATTTATCTAAAAATTGTTTTGGGATTTCTCGCAAATTCCCATTTTAATACATGTTTCATGTTTTTACGTGTGTGGGTAATACAAAAATATTATTTGGAATTTTGTTTATATTAATTCTATGGAATTATGTAATCTTATATTTTATGAAACAAAAACTTTTTGTAGCATTAAAATACATTAAATCAGTAAGACTTAGGCTTCTTTCAGTGCATTTAACTAAAGTAATCATAAATACTTATTTTTAAATAATAATTATTTGAAACTGATTCATTGAATATTTTACATGTGCGAAAGTTATTAACAAAACTACCTGTAACGTGCTCGCCTCTCATCATGCGGTCCTGGGTTCGAATCCGTCTCAGGCACGGCATATTTTCATACGTTACAAATAATCATTTCATTCTCCATTGTACACAGTTACACTCCAACGTCGTCGCTAATGACCGTTGTAGTTGATGCGACGTTAAATAAATAAATTAAAAAAAAAACTACCTTAATATGATTTGCTTTCTTTATTGACCTAATAATGTATCTATAGGCTGTTATTTAGGCAACAATAAATAGATTAAAACACAACCTAAAGAATGAAGAGGTAATGGACATACATAATGGACATACAGAGGAATGAAGACATAATTGATACATATTGATCACGTAATCTAAAATCACGTAAAAAAAATCATAAATCCAAAGAAATCTGAGATGTTGAGTCAGACTTCAAGAAAAACAACTGTAGAAACTACTACAGGACTTTCAAACAACACTTGAAAGGCTATCAACCTTGATAAAAAAAGTAGATTTAAAATTGGGTAGATATCAAGCGGGGTTCTGGAAAGAAAGATCATTCGCAGAATATATGGAACCTAAAAAGAGTTCTGGAAAGTTATATTTCAAGAGATGTAGTGGTAGTGTTCGTTGAGCGAGTAACGCTACTGAATATTTTAGAAGAATTTGGAGTGGATATCAAAACAACGGCAATCATAAGGAAACATTAATACAGACACGATAAAAAGTAAAATTTCTAGGAGAAATATCCGAAGAGTTTAAAATAAAACTAAATGTTAGCCAGGTTCCGATTCTTTTTAACTGTGTGCCTGAGAAGGTTATTCAAGAATGAGAAATGGAACTTGCCAATACGGATTGTTACACATTGGAGGATCAAAGAACGGTATAAAGATATAGACTACTCTCTTGCTTTTGCAGACGACCGATAAATTGTTTCTAGGATCACGGAAACATATATAACGAACATCAAAACAATTCCGCGTCTCCTGAAGATACAATACGGGAAAATTAGGAAAGTTTTTAGCTTCAAGTACCTCGAGGGTATTATACAACTAAAGAGCACCGAAAAGGAAGTAAACAAACAGAATAGAGGAAAGGTGCACTCCGAGGAAGTTACAATTTGAATAAAAAGAAAGTATTTTTAAGACAAGCAAATATTAGACATTAAAATACTGTGATGAAACCTGTTTGTACGCAAATTAGTACCTTAGACCAGCCTTCCTGGTCATTCACCAGGAAGGCTGGTTTAAAAGAAGCAAAAACATTTGAGAGAAAGATCCTCCGCAAGATGATGGGTCCAAAGATAGTAGACGGACAATTTAGGTAACGACATCGAGAAGAACTGTTTAAGGAAAATGAACGTTTCATAGAAACTATTAGAGAAAGAAGACTAAAATTTTACGGACACTTGTATAGAATGGATGACAACCGGTTAATAACACACATTTTTAAGACACGACAATAGTCCTAGGTGTTGAATAAATGGTTTAAGAAAGCCAGAAAGAATATTGAGAAAACTGGAATAAATCAATAAAACTTAACCGAACCAAATTCAGAGAACTAATTACGGACTTTAATGAAGAGCAAAAATGGAACAACGGTTGGACATAAGAAAGGAGAAAACCATACGTTGAACGAATGTTGAGAATGTGCGCTGCAAAAAAAAATCTTCCAGAGATCTAAGTCACCTTACGTGGTCTAAAATTGGCCATTGTACGAAGGAAAAACTATATATATATTTATTTCTTATAATGTATACTTTGTTAACAATTTCTAGGAGTGTCAATAGATTTTTTCCTTTAAAGGCACTTAACTGCACATAAATCTATTTGTAAATTGATAGTTTAACACTGATAATAAACTAAAATTATTAACACAATTAACTTTTGTTTTCACATAACTATTTTCGAAGTCGGAGGAAAATCTCTGAGATTTTTATCGTTTTATGACTGGAAAAGGACCCTACATGTATGTAAATTCATATAGGCCGATTAGCCTTTTTCCATTATTTTAAAAATTATTTTACAAAATTATTTTTTTAAATTATTTGTCGCTTTTACTAAGGCGATTAAAGTCATTTGCATCAGAGTTTATATCGGACCATCAAATTTTATTTCCGTCAACAGCACAGTGCAATTGAGTAGATCAACAGAGTGGTTCGCATAATAAACAATGCGTTTGAGAAAAACATTATTGTACTCCATTTTTGGATATAAACCTGGTTTTAGAAATGAAAACTCTGTTACTTCATAATCTTTAAGGTAGTTTTAAAATCACATTTAGATGTTTTAGAGTAAAATTTGATGGAAATTTTTCAAAATTATTCCGACGGACCTTAAGGAAGTAATGTTGGGCCACTGTTGTACGTTTTTTTTACTTCATATTTCCTGAATACAGAAATAATACAGTTTTAGCAACTTTTGCTGATGATACAGCTGTTCTGGCATTGGATGAAGGTCTGATTGTACCTTCACAGTATTTACAAAATTTTCTGAAATCCTTTCAAGAATGGTTACAGAAGTGTTGGATTAAGGTGAATGAAACCAAGTCAGTCAATGTGGCATTCACTCTTCGTAGACGAACTCGTCTATCAGTAATACTGAATAACATCGTTATGCCAAAGTCAGAAGGTATGAAGTACCTGAAACTTTATCTGGACCGCCGACTGACGTGGAAGAAACACATTTTGACGAAACTAAGACAAATTGGAGCTAAAAATAAGAAATACGTTTTGGTTGATTCGGAGACGCTCACAAATATCAACTGAATCAAACCTGACGCTATAAAAATTAATTTTAAAGCCTGTTTAGTCTTACAGGATACAACTCTGGGGGATAACAAAAAATTCCAATATTGACATTGTAGCAAGTTTTCAGTTAAAATTTGTAGACTTAGGATACCATGGTACAGACTAAACAGATTTATATATATATATACACGTATACACCAATAACAACTTAGGAAGTAAGACAAGAAATTACGCGATTTACCTAGAGTATGCGAACAAAGACTGAATGGCTATCCCAAATCATTCCGGAATAAACTTACGGAATAACAGCGACTATATTTTTACGAGACACAATAAGTTAGAAGTAAGTACCAGATTTGAACGCAATCAACATCACTTTTACAAACACATGTACATAATACATATTTTTTATTTTAATTTTTAGCCATAAAAAATAAACTTATTTTAGTTAAAGCATCAATAATACATACACAAGATTATCTGTAACATTTATTATTAATGTGAAATAATGTTGTGTTGTAGACCTACATTCTTTGTTAGTGTTAGTTTTTATTGTTCTTGCTTCTTAATAAAAAAATTTAAATTTGTTTATTTGATGAAAGAAACTAGCAGTAATAAATACTCTTTTTCGTGTTAAAGTGTTCTTTAATGTATTGTGTCAGATTACGCAGATTCTCATTTTTCATTGATAAAATTTGACATGTGTTAAAATGAAAATAGGTTAGTTAAAGAGACTAAGACTGTTTGTTTGTGAGAATATATTTGATGATATTTCGAAAGAAGGGGTTACCCACCCGGATAACTTGCATACAAAGCGATTCGACAGTAAGTATTTGACTCCCCTATTGCCGAACTCCTTTCATTTCTTCTTTAGCTACCCTCAACATCCCTTTCCGCACACTTAAACTACCGCACAGTGGTATCCAATCACAAACTCCATTGAGAATTCTAATTCCACTGAGGTTTATAGCTACGGAATCGTGTCTTTTCTTATACTTGAAAATGAACCGCGACCTAATCTTTGTTAACGCGCGATTAAACATAATTTCGACTGTCTTTTATTACTTGTAACACAAATAGTGTTCGAAACCCATCTTTAAAATACTATTTTGAAACGTTGTTACACAATTCAACCATATGCTTTACATTTTAAATTATAATAATACTTTTCTATGTTCTACGATATTCAAACTGAAGTAGTTGTGATTGTAAATGTGGGAAATATAATTTCAGAATATTTTAAATCAAATATTATTCAATATTAATAAATTAAGTAATAAATGAAAGAGCAAAAATTGTTTAATGTATTATGATCTAGTAGTCGTCAGTATGTTGAACATTCTGTTAGAATCCATATTACTATTTAAGGAAAATATATATTTTTCTTTAGAATAAGTAAAATATCTTAACAATTTTCCATATAAGATTTTCTAGAACAGGAAATTGAATATCATATTCACTGATAAGAAATCAAATCTCGTCCAAACTTATCTAGATGTTTTTGTAACATATATTATCCAAAATAAAAGAATTTAGAATACGGTATCCGTATTAGGGTAATAAGGGTAAGGTAGGTACCCCTTCTTCCTAGTAATAAAATTCATTACACGGTTAATTAACTTTTAATTGCATAGGTCATCACCCAAAAGGCAGGTTTGAACCTCTAGAGGGTAATTGCTAAGTATAACGAGGAGTGAGGTGGTTTACCTTGCCTTCCTCACTGATTGGAAAATTAGTCTATGCTTATCAGCACACCAGGTCACTGATAAGCATCTACTTTCCACTCTGCAAATGACACCTTCAATTTATTCACCACAGGGTCTGGCTGTATAATGAAGTTCATTATTCTCAGAGGAGATAACTCCGATTTCTGTCTTTTGCACCTCAACCTCTTCTGTTCTTAAATGCTTCAGTCATAATTGGCTAACCATGCAAATAAATTTAATACTCCACCTGCCTGTAACGGCCAATAACTGTAAATATCATACGAATGTAGCCGCTCAGTGTATAATATCGTACATAAATTCAAAGAAAAGTATGGTGTGAAAATCTCACACGACTTTCTCTTGTCAATGTATATAATTAAAAATATAACCTATGTTTAATCATGATTAACCAATCTAAAGGGAATAACATAATCTAATTTCAATTATTTTGAACGCTAAATGGAAATCTACCTCTGCGGGACTTAAACATACGGAAAATCACTATATTTAACTAGACGGTAATCTTAGGTCTATCGAATTGAATTTTATAAAATAAAAAATTGTAGGTTTTTAATTTGCTATTACTTTGATTGTACACATTTTTATCGTAAATTTCAAACTTAGAAAATCTTAAGACACCTTTTACATATGAACAAAATTCAGACAATCATTAATTTACGCTTATTTACGTGTTGGAGGAAAAAAATGGTTGAAATACTAGTTGTAGCATAGGTTCTTTTATCCCTTTATTTTCACTTATTTACACTTTTGCCTTTAAATTCATACTAGGCCACAATCTTAAATAAATAATGCTTATCACGAGAGCACAGCCCCCACAAATTTCTTGTAAAAAAAATGTATTAAATGAAACTATTTTTTATAAAAAAGTGGGAACAGTAATTTTTTACTGTTCCCACGATTTTACTTCTGCACGAACGTTTGAACGAATACACTACTTCTTTTGGTTGACCGATTTTGACTCAAATGTTTGTGGTGGATTCCACCCAACTCAAAAAATTAAAAGTTTTTTTTTTGGTGTAGAATATTCCATTTTTGAGATACTGTGTTCATACACACACACACGCGTGCGCACACACACACAGACCAATCGCTGAAAACATGTTTTTCTTACCAATCACTAAATAATGAACTTTCTGGTTACTTACATAATGAACAACATACTTATACTCGTAGTTAATAATCATTTTTACTGTGCACATTGTACAGTAGAGTACCGATTTTCCGTGGATCGTTTAACCGGGGTTTGGATTAACCGTGCGATCACTAGAAATTTCACTAAAAATCATTGACAATTAGAGATGCTGTATACAGCATATCTAATGCCTGGTATAATGTTAATGCAGAGACAATAAAAAAATCGTTTAACAAAATGTGCATGTCCGATGAAACAACAGATGAAAAACAGGAAGTCAGCAATAATGGCGTCATTATTCATCATGATATGTTGCAGTCGTATATGTTGCAAGGGTGTGAAGAAGTAGACGAAGAAAATATTCGTGAGTGTGATTCGGGCTATGAGAAATTTAGTGACAACGATCTACTAGACAGTGTAACCACGCCAATTCCTAGACGGAGCTCCTTACTACAACAAAACGAAAGCAGTGATGACGGTTCAGAACCGGCTCCTAAAATCAGTTGCAAAGAAGCTTTAACCGGTGCCGAAACATTACTAACTTTCATAGAAAATCAGGATGACACAGATTACGTGGACATTTTACATATTCGTGGTTATATAAGAAAAATAAAAGAAAAATATTGTGGCATAAAATGAAACAAAGTAAAATAACAGATTTTTTGTGATATTTTTTGTTACGTAGTTTAAGGTAAGATTTATATAAATTTATGTAGTAAATATTTTTATTTCAATACAATTTGTTTATTTATTTCCGATATCCGATAGTATTAACATGTATTAATCAGTAGAATAAAACATACGCGTAACTGGTGGTTTTGTTTATGACGTAGGTGGTCTCGACCGAATTGGGTTGTATTATCCGTGTTTTCCGGTTATCCGGTATAGTTATACCCCCAATTACCACGGATAATCGGTATTATACTGTATTTCAAATTATTCTAACAAACTTCAATCATATTAGTTTTTGTTTAAATCCTTAATTTGTGTACGTTAAAATCTGTTTAATTCAGAACAATAAGCACTTCCATGACCCAGTGATATGAGGATGATATTTAAATGAGGTATAGTCTTGTACAGATCCAGACTGACCATTCCTGAGAAAGTATAGTTAATTTAACCCCAACCATCAAAGTACATATGTTACCACCGTCTAGTATTCAAATCTGCATTAAATTATACCTTAACTAGGATTTGAACCAACCATATTCGTCACCGAAAATCAGCTGTTAAAAAGCTGACTCGCGCCGACGACTTTACCTCAAGACCAAACCGGTGGGTCGCATTAGATATAAATATTATTATTCTTTGTTCATTAATTTAGTTCAGTTCAATTATATCCATTTCTTTAATTATTTTATAACTAGTATTTAGCCTAATGATTTATGATAACTATTCATAGTATTTTTTCTTATATAACGACTAAAAAATTAAATGACCCAAGAAAGTGACAAAGAAAAATACTGTATCTATAAAGTAAGTCCTTAAACTTAAATTATTTCAGCTTGAAATTTTCAATTTAACTATCGTGTAACAAATTGATTGCTAATGAATTCTGATGTTTGTATAATCAAATATTTGTTTCTCTAATAAATAATGTACAACAGTAAAAATGATACAGCAAGTTAACGGGATGATAATTGTGTTGATGGTGATTAGAAACCTTCTAAATTTTGAATAAGCTTCCAAATATAACACTCAATTGTGAAATTTCGTGTTTTATTGTTCCTAAGTTGAGATTTCCACAAAATGAATTTGTTGCTTTTGTACCAGGTTACGTCCGACGCGTTCGTGACAGTTTTGACTGAAAGAGACACAATTGTTGGGTTACTAAAACTAGTTTATTAATAAAAATAATATAAAAGTATTACTTCAAAATTTTTTAATTACTTTTTTAATTTTCAACTTACAAAGACATATTTTTAACGTTAATTGTTAAAATATGGCATTTTTAAAGAAAAAAATACTAGTGTTTAGTCGGAAATTCGTCCCAAAAGTGTCATGTTAAATTTCAAATGTTTTAAATTTAAAAATAAATTTTCAACTAAATTTTTTGTAAGGAAAATTTTGATTGCTAATAAAATTACTTCTAACGAGCAGTATAAAATAAATTCTTACGTAGACAATTTTGTTTTATTTTTTTAGTTCAGATAAATTCGTTGTTTAATCAAGGAAAAGTTTAAGCTTGACTGCCATGAATATTTAAGTAATTTACTCTGATGTAAACGTATCAGTTAAATGTTTTTAGTAATTAAGAAAAACAGTTACATTTCGGATTGTAAAATGGCTTTGTTTTAATCTAATACCAAAAACAATGTATTTCATAGTAGTCGTATTAGTAGGGATGAAATAAAATTTAAATGAACGGTATGCAAAAAAATACACGGTTGCTGATGGGTATTAATGAATATATTTTACATTTCAAGTACATTATTTTAAGTTTAGGACAACATATATTTTAAAATAGTAGATGGGATTTATTATCCTTACGGACATTAAACATTTTAAGTTAATCTATTTCTAATTGTTTTTAGTATCACCGCCTCCGTAGTGTAGTTGTTAGCATGACCAAGTGTGAAATGAAAGATCCTGGTTTCTCTTTTCTGCAGGTTTGAGAAATTAAAACGCGATAAAAGTTATTCAGCTGTCGTCCCTAAACATCAAGTGATTGACTCAAACTTAATTAAATGAACTAAAAAAAATAATAACCGACAGTTGGGTAAGATGTGACAGTATCAATTAAAAACGTGGGATAGAGAATATTGTAAACTGGATAAGATGAAGACAAAGGTTTTGTAGAGTTTGTTTGGATAGAATTGATAAAACGCGTTTGGTTTTAGTCACAAATACTAAAAACCAAAAGAACTATGGGTAGCCCCTTAAAAAGATAAAAATACAGTTTGGCATTAAAGTCACACTTATTATTTGACGGATTGAGCGGGAAATCCTGTTATAAATAGGAAAAAGACGGAGGTAGCAAACAAGAATGAGAACTAGTAATACCTAATACGTCTGTATTATTTTTATAAACAAATAGAATACGTGTCAAATTATTGATATATGGTAATTTTATAGAGAATTGTCCTGTTCGGTCCTCTTGTGATTTTTTGTTTGTTTTACGTCTGACTTTTTGCGACTTCTGCTAATGCAGACGGTGAGAAGAATGATACATGAAGATGAGTGATGAAAAAATGCCAGACCTGACTGGGAATCAAACCTAGGACCCCGGCGTAGAAGCCAGTTGCGCTAGCCGCAACGCCAATGGTCCGGCCCCGTGATAGCTGATTGAAGTTCCAAGTTTCATGTTTGTACGATATTCCGTTCTTGAAATATTATGTTCTCACACACACACACACACACACACACACACACACAGACCAGTCGCTACAAACTTGTTTTTTTGTATTCAGGGGCCTGAAAACGTGTATTTTCGGTGAAAAATCTATTACAAAAACCTACATGAAATCAATTTCTCTTGCATATATTCATGAAGGGCAAGAGAAAGTAAAAAATATATGTAACTGTAACGTACCGAATTTACTGGGCACCTGGAGTTGTTTATTTTTTGAGTCTATTAAAGTATAAACAAACTCCAGCTGATTATTATTTAAAAATTATTTAAAATTATTTCACATTGACAAAATTATTTTAATAAAAAGTTATTTATTCGAGTTGCTAGGCGACTAGAGAAGAACAAGATAAATTTTGTATAAAATATATTTCAGTGAGGGGCAAGATCGCGAACTGAATAGGTAGGCGCCCCTCATTCATGCATTAAAAGTGGTTTTTCTAAAATGATATAGCCTACTCAATTAAATTGTTTTATTTCTATTTTATGTATATATTTTGAGAAAGTTATTTCAGATTTACTAATAGATTGATAATACGATGAATAGATTCATAACTTGATTCAGATTTAGTTGATTGCTGTTTATGTAAACAGACTGTTGTTATTTCATTCAGTAATAAAAAAAATAGTTATTGGGATTAAAATATTATACTATTCTCCAAGTAAAAGTGAATTGTTCATTTCAGTTGTCGGTATTCCCGTAAGGGACATAATAAATATATTTTCATAGGATTACAATGACAAGAATGTCGTAACTATTGTGATGGATAATTTTAAAAGTTTACAATAAACGGGATGTTTACCAAGTTTATTATCTTTTCAATCATTTTTAAGTAAAGTTCTTTCACAAATTTGGCATCTTTTGTGTGGCGATAAATAAGTATACCACATAACTAAATAATACAGTATTATTAATATATTTTTATGAAGTACAGTATTGCAAGACTCACGTTTTAAATAATTTTGGTAAAACGGCAAAAGTTGAAAACATTAACGGTAAAAAAGAAAGTTAGTTTTCCTTTCTTTTATTAAATGAAACAACGGCCTGTGGACTTGAATCTTGAAAGTGAGAAGCAATAAAAACAGAATCCTTATACCACGTATACTTTCTTTGTTTTTTTTTTTACTTTTGTTTTGTTTTAATGTTTTCTAGATAAACGAAATTCCAGTCGTTCCATGAATTTTCTTTTTGCTTTACGAAAGTTTAAATATCTGTACAGCATTTTCACTTAAAAATTTTACGTATTTAAAAGAATATACTAAACAAAATTTACGTAACTTTGTTTTAATGATTTCTTGTTGTTTTTTTACAAGACAAACTTATTTTTCCACGTCACATCATATTAATTTCAACAAAGGCTTAAATATAAAGAAATTTGATTTTTTTTTGTTATAATGTCATTTTAAGCATTTTAATTACCAATAGTTCAAAATTCAGCGTTTTATAACCAATTTCAAATTGAAAATCTACATAAGAAATGAAATTCTAAAAATTTACAAATACAGAATCGAGAAAGTTTTTTGTAAATAATTTCAAATTATTATTATTATTATTAGTTATTGTAAATTAACTAAGAAATCATAACATTAGTCATAAAAAATACGGATTGGGCATCATGACTTAGTAACCGTCTATTTTTAAAAAAGTTGTTATGCCCATTTCTTCTGAGGTTATACAATATCTTTTTTCCAGTTGGTTTCTAAACAAACATCTGTTAAGATGGTTACCTCCACAAAAAAATGGCTAACACTTGTCTTATTTTCAAATTGTTGGTATCACCCTTGGCACATTGAGATAATATCTTCATTTAGTTTACGCAGTCAGGTTCCAACACTCTGAATCATATTTTAAAACTTACAGAAATAAGGCGTGATAAACCTTTAATTTTAATAAATAATTTATTTAAAGTCGTATTAACTGCTTGGTCATTAGCAACTACGGTGGATTATGTAACAATAACTGTGGGATGTAAAACGTCAAAATTTCCAGACCCTGGCCGGGAATCGAACCCGGGACCTCCGCGAGGAGGCCAATGCGCTAGCCACTACGCTACGAAGGCGGCCGTGATAAGCCTTTTAAACAGCCTGTTTGCGTTCTTTATTAATCAGTACAAACTATAGACTAAAATACATTTTCACAATTTTTTAAAATAAGCCTTACATAAGAATATAATTCAGAATAATTAAATTCAATACATTTTGCTAAATTTAATTATTAGAAATTTATTTATTGCAGTGCATAGGTTGCATTGTTAGTTGGACAGATTTAAATATTCAGTATTAAAATACAATGTTCATTTTCGAGTCAACACGAACACACAAATTGTAATTTCGTATAAAATAAAATACCAAAAAGTGCCAGAAATAATAATACTTGTGCTTTAAATTTCCATAAACTAAGTGTTAACCATTCAATAAATCTCATACACTTAATGCAACTCAATAATACTTTATTCTAGAGCAAAAATTAAATGAAAGAAATTGAAGACAAAGTGAGCAACGACATCTGGAGTTGAATTGAACTCGTTTTTTCTTTGCCGATGGATTTTTCTTTAAAGCGACTCAATCTATCTTTTCTACAATTTACGGCATACCACACCAAATGCAATTTCCGATTTATTTACTTAAATGAACTGAAAATCATTTTAACAACGCGTTTGAAATATTTTGATGTCTTTTATTTAACAAATACAGAAAAGTACAACATTAAAATGTTTGTGGTTTTCCGCTTCTATTATATTTCTCATGATTTTAAAACCTTCTGAAATTGTTCTTTAAAATGCCTATTATAAAATCTAAAAAGATGAATGGTATTATTTTTTTCATGATCGTTTTATTTTGTCAGTCTTGTGAGAAATGGTAAGATATCAAATATTTGTGATTACTAAATAAAATACATAATCTACATCATTAATTATATCTAACCGATTTTTTGCTCTAAAAATTTTTATTACGGTACTGGACAAACATGATTTTGACATGATTGTAACATGATGTATTGATGATGGTAATGATGTAATTGTAATGATATAATAATGGTTATCTAAAGATAACCATGACTATAATTTTGAAATCGTAGTAGAGGATTATATTGCTTACTCAAAAAGGATCTTCAGAAGCAAGTCTTAAAAGTGAGTAGCAAAAGCAGAGATCTACAAACTAGCATGCCTGTAGTTTACAAAGTCTGTTCACTCAGTTTTGTTTTAACAGTATTACTGCTTTTTTTTTGTAAATAATTTATATTGTCGTAAATTTATTACAAAAATGACGGCCTTAGAAAATTATCAAAACGTAGAGAGAGAGAAGAAAACAATGACATGTTTCCCATGTGAAGAGATAAATATCTTAACTATTTAAGTAAATTTGAGAAAAAAAATAAAATTTTTCATTTTTGTTTAATATTTACTAATAATTTTATTTTGTAGCAAACTTGTAAAATGTATGGTTTTCGCAATAAATAAAACTTTTCCCCATTATGTTTATATAGCAGATTATTCTCTGAAACACCAACAGCCAGAAGCAAATTCAGACATTGTACAGGCTTAAATTAGTTAAAGTTTCGTAATAATCCGTCCTTAAAAGTCTGTACAGAGCAGGAAATTGTCATTAACTTGTGATATTCGCTGTTCATAAAAATTACACGCATATTTGTCTTTTATACTGTTATAATAAATAACGTATGTTGACTTGTTAAAAAAGTAATTAGTAAAATAATGCAAGTTAACAGATGTGGCTTAAACCATACATAACCTATTCAGTTAATAAAACATAAATTTAAAGAGAATTATTAATACTGTTGCAGACACATATTTTGACATTACGGAAACAGAATTTTACATTTGATAAATCTCAAGAAAAAAATATTTCCGGTATTTTATGTGGTTTGCAAAAAATTAAATAAAAAAAAAATAAAGAATGCTTTTGGTAAAGGGTTTAGAAAAATGTAAAAACATTGGTAGTGCGGGACAGTTTGCTGGTTTATCATTTGTGATGAAGGGAGAGGACAAATGGGTAAGAAGGATGAGTACAGGAAAATTTTGGAAAGGGATAGTGGAGTTGCTGTCCGTGAGCTCGACCGACCCAGATAGGGCTAAACCCTCTCATCCCTTGAATAATGGCTATAACCGCACCTACTTACTACTGCTATCTGTATCACATGCTAAAATACAATGCAAAAATATATTTCTTCGTTGTATTGTATGTAAGTAGGACTACAATACTTTTCAACGTTCGGGAATTTTCAGTGTGTATTTTTATTTAGGTTACTGTAATTTGTAATACAGTCCTTGTTATACGAAAAATAAAATTAAAACTTAAATTTAGCAAAACGTAGATTATATTTAGGGAGGAAATTTTTACAACAAATCTTCATTGTCGAAATATGGATCTTACGAAATTGTGTTAGTCATTAATTGCTGTCTTATCTCCATGAAGTACAATACGTTACTGATAATTTTGACATCCTGCAGTCACAAAATCATTCATTTTTATCCAAAAAAATCTTTAGTAAAACACTCACACAACTTTTTCTTTCCAATGAATGTAATGAAAAATATGACCTGCGTTTAATATGAGTGAAAAAACGTAAAATAAAATTCATAACCTATGTTCAATTATGAGTGAATGATGGCTCTAGAAAAAATTCTTGAATTGTAGATTTTTGAATATCCTGTATTTTTTATTACATACGTTTAACCTTTGTCATAAATTGCATACTAAAGCTGCAATCTTAAAAAAATCATATTTTTACCGATTTTGAAAAGCAAAATACAAATCACCACTTGACGCTAAGTTTAGCGTTATAGAAACAATGTTAGAAATAAAAGTTGCCGATTTTTACTTTCTCTTGCCTATATAAATATATAGGAAGGAAAGTATTGTTTTCATGTCGATTTTTCGAAATAGAGTTTTCACCGGATCTATACGTTTTCAGACCCCCTGAATCCAAAAAACATGTTTTTAGCGATTGGTCTGTGTGTGTGTCTGTGTGTCTGCGTGTGTGTCTGTGTGTCTGTGTGTGTGTGTGTGAACAGAATATCTCAAGAATGGAACATCGTACGAACTTGAAACTTGAAACTTAAGTTACATACCACTACCGGACGCGACACGAACATTTTCATCAAAATCGGTCAACCGGAAGTAGTAGTTTATTCGTATAATTTTTCAGTTTTTTGCGATTTTCTCAAAAACTGGTCCTACGATTTTTTTTAAAATCGCCTATTTTACTCAATTTTTTATTCTCTACAAGATAGGGTAGGCGCCATGTCTGCTGAAATTCTCGGTGAGGCTGTTTTCACGTAAAAACGTTGTTTTTTTAAGATTACGGCTTTAATATAAATTTTAGCGCAAAAACTTATATAATAAAAGTTGTAGAGAATTTAAAAACCTACAACTTCTATTTCAAACATTTTTTTGTATAACGCTTAGTTTAGCGGTAATTTGCGATTTTCTGTTTTTTTTCTCACGAAAACGTGAGAAAAATCGATTTTTTTAACATTTCGGTCTTAGTATGCATTTTACGACAAAAGTGTATATAATAAAAGTTATAGAAAATTAAAAGATCTACAACTTTTGTTTAGAGAATTTTTCTCTACAGAGCCTAGTTTAGCGTGAAAGTGTGATTTTCCGTTTTTTTTAAGCCAAATTGAGTTCGATTTTCATTTTGCGTCTTCCACTCATGATTAAAATAAGGTTATGTTTTTGAGGTTAGTTGTTGTTTATTTTTAATATTTTATTAATAATGTTAGGTTTATTATTAATTATTTGCATTGGCAAGAGAAAGTTGTGTGAGTGTTTCACACCAGATTTTTTAACTTTTTTAACTAAAAATTTAAATATTATATAAGGCTAAAGAGCCTCAAATGCGCATGCATTTAAGGCTCATGCATTAAGGTCATAATCTTTAAAAAAATTATTTACCATGACAGCACAACCTCTCACGAATTTCAGGAGACGTGGCGTTTACCGTATCTCATAGAGAAGAAAAATGTAGTAAACTAGGCGATTCAAAAAAAACATTATTTACTGTTTCTAATAAAATCGCAAAAAGTGAAAAATTGTACTTTTAATAGACTACTACTTCCCGTTGACCAATTTCGATGAAAATGCTTGCGTCGGGTAATGGTTTCTAACATTCCAAGTTTCAAGATGGCATACTATTCCATTTTTGAGATTTTTTTTTTCAAACATACACAGACCAAATTTTGCTTTAAAATGCTCTTTGAGTTCAGGGGACCTGAAAATTGAATTTCTGATAAAACTCGATTTCGAATAATCGACATGAAAACAATATTTTCTTATTATTGGTTAGCCATTTAGGGCTACATAGTATTAACTACTTACGTCAACGAAATGTCAACATTTACAAAGTCAAAATCTTTTAAGAAAGTAAGCCCTATTTCAACTAAAGTTAAGCTAAGTTCCATCCGACAATCAACCCAGGGTAAGACACAATAGCGGATTAAAAAGAATTTTATTCAATAGCTTTTTAAAAAACTACCTGTATACTACACGCTACAATAATGATGAATTTTATTTTATTTTGTTTTATTTTTGTATTATTGGTTCCATTTATTTTCTATTATTGTTGTAGGTTTTGAAATTTAATTGGGCGTCAGCACTAAAAAATTAACCATTGAAGCATCATTACAATGGTATATTATTAGAAACAACGGCAAATTAATAATAATTGTGTTATGAACCAGACTATATAATACAAACTTGATTTTACATTAATTATTGGAAACCATATTGTGATTTAAATACCTACATCGTTATTTGTTTGGCGTACATTTTCAATTAAGGTTAAATTTACATTTTACGAAAAGTAAAAAGGAAAACTTTAATTAAAATCAACAGCCTAATTAAATTATGTAGTATTGTACATGAAACAAAGCTTTGAACTTTAACTTTGCTGATCTAGTTAAAAGTGTGTATATTATCGTTTTGTAAGCTTACCAATTGTGTATATAACATTCGTACGTTCAAATTTGTTGTGTATTTGTATTTTAATATCTCGTAAATTCATTTAAACTCTAACATTCACTATAAACCTTTATTTCCGAGTAAATTGTATAGTAACTAGTTTATTGTTGCGAAAGGACATATTTGATGTGTGCCAACAAACACCGTAAGTTATTTGTTGAAAATTTCGGCCAAAATTTCGAATATCAAACATTAAACGTGTATTATAAGTATATTTCATCTATATCTGAAGTCTTTGATAAATATTTTACTGTTTTGATCAAACAATTATTAAGTTGACCTCGGGTACATCGTGGGCGTGAGTGGGTAACATACAGGATTCCTTGTTCAAAGAACCCTGGTAATTTAATTCATAGCCAGTCACAAAAAGTTTTATACCCAACTATCATAGAAAAGTGTTTGGTCTCGGAATTACAACCATTTAAAACTACTAACTGCAGATGATGACTAATTTTTTACCATAACTACAGAAAAATCTACAATCTGTTCACTTTGGAACAAAAAATAGATACTAAGGACTGGGAGCAGTAATAATTGGTTTAGATAATTGAATGAAATAGAAAAGGAAATAACAGAAATAGAAGAGCAAAGTGGATTTCGACCAGGCCGTTCCTGTGTGGACAATTTATTCACCCTGAAACATCTAATAGAAAAGCGACAAGCAAGAGGTATGGAATTGCACGCCACTTTTATAGATCTGTGTAAAGCATTCGACTCCGTTCCATTACAGAAATTATGGCTTGCAATGAAAGATGCAGGCATAAATAATGTGTTTATAAATGCCGTGAAAGCATTGTACAAGGAAAATCGAGCAGTCATAAAAATTGGAAATGAAACCTCTGAGGCTTTTTCTCAAACAAAAGGGGTGAAACAGGGTTCCTGCCTCTCTCCAACCCTATTTAAAACATATCTGTGCAATGCTCTAAAGAAATGGACAAAAACGTGTAGCCCAATGGGAATAGAGCTGGAGGATGTTAAGATACATACATTCCTCTTTGCAGATGACCAGGTAGTTCTAGCAGAAGATCATCAGGACATGACCTACATTTTAATAAAACTGATAGAGGAATACAGAAAATGGGGCTTGGAGGTTAATACAGATAAGACACAATACATGCAGTTATGAGGCACAGGACAGGATATTGAAACGGAAAATGGCTTGATCATAAACGTTAAAAAATACAAATACCTCGGCGTTGTAACTAGTGAGGATGGAAAGGATAGAGTTGATATCATGGAAAAGATAAGGAAGGGGAAAAATATGATTAGATCACTACACCCAATCCTATGGAATAAAAACATAACTAAAAAAACAAAAAAAAATATATAGGCCTACCGGGCAATGATTGAGCCTGTCGTGACGTATGGGTCGGAAGTGTCGAGTGTGGATAAAATTACATCTCATAAACTTCTCTCAACTGAAATGATGTACTGGAGGAGAAGCTTAAGTTTAACTGACCGAATCAGAAATGAAACCATAAGGGAGAGGATGGGCGCAAAAAACACGATAATGGATGTCATCGGAGAGAAACAATTAAAATGGTATGGACATCTGCGCAGAATGAATGAGGAGAGAATACCGTTGAAGGTCTGGAACTGGATTCCTGCAAACAGAAATAAGCGTGGAAGACCGCGAAAGGAATGGATCTCCAACGTCCGCATTCAAATGGAAAGTAAAGGACTTTTTGAAGGAGACTGGATCGATAAGGAAAGATGGCGATTGGGATGCGAGAAGTGACACAACTGACGTTGCAAAAAACTCGCTATATATATATATATATATATATATATATATATATATATATAATTGAATGAAAGCTTCACCCATCGATACACCTCCTCAGGATGATGTTACTTAATCGATTTTGGGTGTCTTCAAAAAAGTTCTATTCGATGTCATTATTGTAGTCTTCTGAGTGTTCTGTGTTACCTAGGAGGTCCACTACCAAAATGTTTTCATGGTTTTCTAATTTCGTATTTTATTGTTGGTATGTTTAAATTTGAATTCTTAAGAATAATTTTGTTAGAGATGTACCATGGTAATTGTGTAAGTGTACTAATAATTTTGGATAAGCATCTTTAAAATTTCTATGTTGCATCTATTGGATTTTTTGGAAGGCATCATTGCACTTGACGTCCATATAAAAGCTTCAAAGTGACCTTTTGTGTGAGAGTTTTGTTCAAAAGTGAAAGTTTTAACCTCTTGCCCAGCATCTAACAAAATTCTTTAATTTTTATGTTTAATTGTTATTTTTACTTTATTTTAGTATATATGAAAAGAAAGTATTGTTTTCATGTAGATTTCTCACCGAAAATGTACATTTCCAGGGCCCCTAAAGGTCTGCGTGTGAACAAAATATCTCAAGAACGGAATATCGTGCAAATATGACACTTAGAACTTAAGTTAGATACTATAAGGGAACTCGGCATGAAAGTTTTAGTCAAAATCGGTCAACCAGAAGGAGTGAATTTTATTAATGCAGTTTTCTGATAAACGGCTCATGCGTTTTTTTTCAAATCACTTCTTTTATTTCATCTTGTGCTCTGCAAGATAAGGTAAGAAGTAATCTGCTAAAATTCGTAGGAGGCTGTGCTCTTGTGGTAATTTCGTTTTATGATTGCAGTGGCCTTAATATGCACTTTAGGGCCAAAGGGTATGCAAATAAGAATGCAGGAAAAAAAACTATACTACTTTTATTTCACGCATTTCTATCGTTTAATTTAGTGTAAATTAGTGATTTTTCGTAACTTTAAGTCAAACAGAGGTTCATTTTCATTTATCGTCACTCACTCGTAATTAAAATTAGGTTATATTTTCATTATTTACATTGGCAAGATAAAGTCGCCTGTGAGTTCAACCTAGATTTGTTTGTATGTAATAAGTTTATCGGGAATCGACTTCTACGGCCATTAGCCCATTTGTTTTGTTTTTTTATGATGTATGTATGGTCTCTATGTAAGACGTTTATTTAAATGCATACAATAACACTAGACTAAATGAAAACGATGCAATAAATATGAAAAGATTGAGAAGATAATAAGTACAGTCTAAGTACTCAAACAGTAACTTTGGTGCTCTCTTTTACCAAAGTAATAAAACCCTCTAAAGTAAATTTTTACTTCTTATAGCTGTATCCTTCTATTTTTAACAGTCTATTTCTCTTGCAATCAGTTTTTTATACGTATAATTACAATTTTTAAGCAGAGATGAGAAAATCTCAGCGTAATGTTCTTAGATTTAAAATATAAACCACACTCAGTAGTGTGTTTCAAAAATGGTAAACCTGTGAAACACTAAACTTGATGAACTGTGAATCAACATCTGAAACACAAAGTTGCTGAAGTTGAAGTTGAAGGTTATCGTGATAGAGATGATAATGATACCGATAATTAGGTGACGATGATTAGTAGTAGAATTATAAAAAATAATTAAATGATTACCCAAATCGTAAAGATAAGTCTAATGTTTTAAAACCTTTCAGTCTTTGAGTATCTTCGCTGTTGTCGAGCAGATTAACTGCTAATGGATTTTGATGGTCTTCTAGTTTTTGTAAATGTTTTTTGCTATGTTATTTAATTTTTTTTAATGAAGGGTAGATTTAGATTGTTGTGTAATATTTCATTGGTTACGTACAATGGACTGCAGTGATTCGTCTCAGGCATCCTTCTAAAATAAATTTCACGATCGACTACTTAAACAACCAATCTTAATTTTTCCGTAATCTATCTATACAAATCTACTCCACTCAAAAACCGTATGATGTCCAATGCGAAAGACAGGTTTTTTTATCTGAATACCGAATAACATTAGTTCCTACCGGAACGTACCACTGGGTACAACTTCTGGTAGTAAAGTTCCTCACCGCCAGTAAAAGTACTTTTAATTTATCATGTGGAAGTTGTACATGGAGTTCCATGTACATTAGACTACTATTTTGAAAATTGAAGACAGAACAAATTAAAAAATAGAAAACAACATAGAATTATAAGATAATTATCACATGTTCCTTGAGTATTACAAAAATCAACGCTACTAAAATAAGATTATACGAAACGAAGAGGAAAGAAATATACCTCTAATCTAAGGAATATTTATTTACAATTTTCCCTAGTTTCCTAACATGTATTATTTTCTAACAGTAAATAACTACTCAGCAAAATGTATTTATTATTTTCATAGTACGTAGTTTTGTGTATATTACACTGGATCGAAAAGTTTTACTGCCTTAGCCGTTTAATGTCGCTAAGCTTGAATCATATTTTTTCCTGTTAACATCCTCAGTAATAAAGTAAAATTTTTTGTATTTTTATTAATATATCATTCACGAAAATAAACTGCAGTCTTTTTAAAAACGAAAAATTCTAGCTTACTCAATACAAACAATGTTCGTCACGTTGAGCTTCAGATCGGTTAAATAAAACTATTCTAACAGGATTTTGTAACTATAATATTATACTGAATTAAGATTTCCATTGCTAGTAGTTTTGTTAACTCAGCTAGATTAGGAAATTTACGAAAATCTCAAAAATATTTAAGTTACTAGGTTCGCAAAAACGTAGCTGAATAATGGTAACCGAAGTGTCTCAATTGAATGATCCGGTTGAGATAAAATTAAAATTTTTGACAATGATTTGCATAAATTGTAATTGTTTAGCTTAAACTTGTTTACTATAAAAAAAAACAATTAGTACCTAAAATTTTGCATTGAACGTATACAAAACCTTTATATAGGTAGATGAAACTTATTTAAAAATACTTTTTTGTTTCAGTAAAGCTATATTAAAGGGCTACAAAAAAATAGTTCTGTTTCTTACCACATTGTCAGTCAGTTATATGGCTGAAGCATTCAACAGCAGAAGAGGTATAGGTGTAAAAGACACTAGTCCGCGTTATCTCCTCAGGAGTAATAAATTCATTATACAGCAAGACTCTGTGGTGAGTGAAGTGAAGGTATCAATTGCAGGGTGGAAAGTAGATTCTTTTTGGCGGGCCCGGCATGCTGATGAGCATACTTTTCCACTCAGTGAGGAAGGCAAAATTAAACCACTTCACTTCTCGTTTTACTTAGTAAAGCCTCTAGAGGTTCAAACCTGCCTTTCGGCTGATGACCTACACAGCAACACAAGGTGTTATTAGTTATAAAAAATCAAATATATTTTATAGCATAATTATATTGTTATTACAAATAGAAAAAGTCATTGACGAAGTCTTTGGCGCATTGGTCAGAATGCTATGCTGCAAAGCAGAAGGTCCTGAATCAATATTTTGCTCGGGTCTGGAAAATTATTTCATGTAAACCATCGATGTACATTTATCTACTTCGATGGTTCAAACTCATGCACTGTTCCTTCATTCAAAGTAGTTTCTAATAACTGTCGATGCTAATTAAAATAACAGCTAAAAACTGTCTTACCTGTAAATACAAACTCTATAATTAGGTATAGGCCTATCACAATATTTACTCATGCAAAACATTTTCTGCCGCTGTATTCTCAATAAAGTAGCTTTCGTGTTTTTATTTATATAACGCTGATAATAAATATTTACCTTTTTCTCTTTTGAAGTCAACTGCTTCCACTTTATTGAAAAGTGGCTAAAATTATTAAAGTGTTGTTTTATTACTGAAATATTGTATCGCTACTCCGGGTTCTTTTAATAATCTGGTTATAATTAAATAACAAAACTTATGACAATTAATTAATTGAACTTATGACAAGTATTATTATTATATTTATTAATTACTATAATTATTACAGTTATAATCACTGATAAATTATTTTATTTAATAGCAGATAAATGTATTTAAAAATGTTGTAAGACTTAAGACTTAAACTAAACTAAAAATAAAAATATGGTCATATACAGTCGAAATAAATAATTAACTCTTACTTACAATACCAATCAGTTGTACCAATCTTTCTTATACGCCGACCTCTTTTTGATACAAATGTGTTATGATGTACAAAACTGGTTTATAATAACTCGCATTATTTAACATTGGCTCACAACTGATTCGTTGTTACATAACACCTAATCCATAAGAAATTAGCGGGCTTATATAAGATTAATCATAGACTTTTCGAGAAGGTTAAAGAACATGTAAATGGATGAAGGACAATAGAAGCTACTAAAACCTTCTACTCAAGCTAAAAAAAAATAACCGAGTGAACAGAGAGGGACTTTTTTTATAGTCATTCCCAAAGCAGTTAACTACCCCAGTTGCCAATGCTTCGTATAAAAAGCTGCTACTGTCAAAAAACATAAAACCACAGAAAGCACCATAATCACCATTTATCAATTTCCTAAATACTTCGGAGGATGTGTGAGTAGTTCCGTTTCATATGTTAGAATAACAGAAAAACATTTCTATGGGGCAATTTTCAGTTTTAATTCTGCATTATGTAGTTAATTGACTATTAATTATTAAAAAAGTTAATTTTCACTACAAACTTATGTAAAAGAGCGGAATATCATACAATGTGGTTTAGGTATCAGCCGAAGGGCTGGTTTAAACCTCCTTAACAAACAAGAGACTGCAGATGAAGGTGGAGCATAGTGACCTAGGTCACAGGACAGAGCCAATTCACTTTCGTTAATCGTTGTCATTTTGTGGTCCCGCTGTGGATGACAGCCTAACAAAAAGACAGCTGGAGTTCGGTGGAAAATAGTGCGACTTAGCGAAGGGCAACCTCACATCCGACCTTGACTGTTACTGAGTAGATCTTACCTGCAGCTTTTAATTCGTTGGGGTATAGAGACTTTACTAAGTAAAACCAGGAGTGAGGTGGTTTACTTATGCCTTCTTTATTGAGTTAAAAACTATACATCTCAGCATGGCAGGCCCTATGAAAACATCTACTTTCCATCCTGCAGATTACAACTTCACTTCATTCACCACAGGTTCTGGCTGTGTAATGAAAATCATTTCTTTTGGAGGAGGTAAGTCTGACTACTGTCGATTTCTTTATTATAGATACCCAAGTTTGGAGCCTTGTTTCTTCAAAACCGCTTGTTCAATTTTAACGTACTATACACCATGATTTACCTAATTTCAATCTGCGTTGTTACATGCCAGTTTCATATTTTTAGCGTTTTTTCCATATTGCGATATCAGGATGAGAAGAAAACAGAGCCGGTTTTTTGTTGCTGCAATAGATTGGATACATTTAGAGGCTTATAACTCAAAAACTGCTCGACTAATTTATTTAAGATTTCGCCGAAATATAAACTTGCATGTTATTATTGTACGTACGAAATTTCAGATTTGCAGCGCACTTAAATTTTGAGTTATTAGTAAAATTCTGAACACCAGTTAACTCCGTAACCGCTCATTAATTCGGCAATTTCAAAAAATTATTTTATTCAGTTTAAAAGAAAAAATACAATTCATTAATAAGTTATTATGGAACAGCGATTGACCAGTTATTGGGTAGAAATTTTAAGTATTTAAATAATGTTTATGCTGCGGGGGGTTGGAAGAAGCTGAACCATGTTGCCACGTCTTTTAATTGGTTGTGTGCTTTTCTCTTTCTGATAAAGTCGCCTTCCGACGTAACATACAACTAGTAGTAGTTGACTATTGTAAGTAAATGAAGAATGGGTATTAACATTGCATTGTCATGTTTGTTAGGAAGGACAGGTCCCAGGTATGCTAATAAAAATAGTAGGTAGTAGGCCTACCAAGTTACAACGCGGCAACACGGTTAAACTTCTTTCATTCCCCCCCGCAGCATCAACCATTATTTAAATATTTAAAAAATCCTACCGAATAACTGGTTAATCGGTGTTTCATAAAATTAATGAATTTATATTAATTTTTTTATACTAAATACAATGATTTTTCTAAATTGCCGAATTAATGAGCGGTTACGAAGTTAACTGGGGTTCAGAATTTTACTAATAACTCAAAATTTAAGTGCGCTGCAAATCTGAAATTTCATACGTACAATAATAACATGAAAGTTCATATTCCGGCCAAATCTCAAATAAATCGGTCGCGCGGTTTTTGAGTTATAAGCCTCTAAATGCATCCAATATGTTGCAGCAACAGAAAAACCGGCTTTATTTTTCTTCTCATCCTGATATGGGAATATTAAAAACCGATAAAAATATGAAACTGACATGGAACAATGTAGATTGACATGAGCTAAATTATGGCGTATAGTTCTTTAAAACTGAACAAGCGGTTTTGAAGAAACAAGGCTCCAAACTCGAATATCTATAATAACGAAATCGACAGTAGTCTTTTATACCTCTACCTCTTCTGTTCTTAAATGCTTCAGTCATATAATTGGCTGATCATGTGATAAGAAACATATCTTTTGTAGTCCTAGATCATACAATGTAATAATATTTTGACGTTGTTTCTCAAAACGACCATCAGTGTAGTAAAACTAACGGATATTGTTAAGATAGTAATCACAATACAAGCGGCAGTGTAGTAAACTAACGGATATTTAGGTTGATTCAAAATACAGGCGGCCTATCTTGCTAACTGCACGATATCAGTGATGTGGTACTGTCTTTTGTCATCAACAGTAAATTATAACGTAGACTATAAGAAAATAACGATTTTTTTGTAAGGATTCCATGAATCTGTTTACAAACAATGATTCTACATCTTCCAATAGCGATTCGTCAAAATTATTAGGGTTAATGATAATCAAATTAGACCGTGAAAAATTAACTACGCTAATTTTATCAATTTAACAAAAATGTTTATCAATTTAGATTTCTTTTGATTAAGTATTTTATATTATTTAAATTTTTTATGTTATTTTTATTCTCTTGTTACAGTTGTGCCAACCTGTAAAGAAGATCGCGAAGAACTGTATGGAGCACTAAAACACGAAACTGTTGCTCTCAAATGTGAAGTTGAAGCAAATCCCCCAAAAGTGACATTTCACTGGACATTCAACAATTCTGGAGACTTGACTGAAGTACCTCCAAATAGATACTCAAGTACCGCTACAATATCTAGGTTAAATTATACACCTGTTTCTGATATGGACTATGGTACTCTAACATGCTGGGGTACCAACTCCGTCGGGAAACAAAAGACTCCTTGTGTCTTCCAGGTCGTTGCGGCAGGTAATACAGTATTCTGTTATATTAATAATAATAATAAATAACACTTGTGTGCAATATATAAAAACCTGTTCAATTACAACCTTAACAAACAATAATTTCATTTCAATTAATAAAATACTCTTCTCCTTAATTAACCCTCGATCAAAATTTCAATTTACAAAATTCTTTTAAGACTAACCTGAACTTATGTTGTCCAGCTTTTTGGAACAACTCAACTTAAAGCCGATCCAGACATTTTCGTCGATTCTTAAGATTTGACCAGGAATCTAATCATGGAACTCTTTGGTTTGAAGCCTGTTACGCTGTCCATTACACCAACCGATCCCCTGGTACACTGGCCTAGTTCAGCGGTAGACACAGTAAACAAATAAAAATAAAGAAGAAAATAGGAAATAGATAGCTTAACATTAATTTACGACCACACTTCAGTTTACCGATGGGATTTTCGGATATTATGGACGTCGCTTAGTACGATCAAAATTCCGAAGTAACACCGTGATCATATTAACCCAGGGTTACTCCATTTATTCTGCATAGAATTGCTGTTAAGTTCTTTTATAACAAAATCAGTCGCTTATCTCAATTTATCTGTCATTTTTCCATTAACAAGTTTAACCCTAAACGGATGTAACCTCATTTTTAGAAGAAAAATAAAATTATTTTTTCAGAGGTCATCTAATTTTGTATCGGTTTATTAGGTAATTTAAGTTGAAATTCGATCGGTATTGTATCTGATTTTAAATTCAAATCGAATGTCATTAAGGGTAAATAAAATACATTTTCATAGTTGAAATAGACAATCCCAGAAGATTACGCGTGCATTTACTTATTTTTGTTATTGGATTTTCGAATTTTAAGTTCCACCAGTAAATTGCAAACTTATTTCCATATACTGCAACTTTATACGTTAAAAGAGGTTAAGTTATTACAAAATTTTATACACTTATTTTACAAATGCATTCGAATGGTGTTCCGAACCAATATAAATAAAGCTAACATTTTTATTTTGTCTTCAATTACATTTATTACGAATGAGTTGAATACATTGGATTACTTTTCCAATCCTTTTTTCATGTTGTGAATATTTTACTAACGGGTGTTTCAAAAAGGACGCAACTCGTTTTTAGTAGACATGAATGAATGTGAACAAAAATAATTAATTAAATATTTTTTTCATTTATTTATTGAGTAATGATGTCTACTTATGCCTCGGTCTAAGTGATGATATGAGGTGATAAACAAATGAAAACATGCCAGATCTGCTTGGAAATCAAACCCTGGACCCCAGCGTAGTAGCTAGTTGCGCTGACCACTACACCACGGCCGGCCGTAATTCCATTTGGAATATTTATTTACATGTTATGCAACCATATTCAAATTACAATAAAACTTACCATTAATATATATTAAATACATGTTGAAAATTATTCCCTGTGACATGGATGCACGTTCGTGTACGTTTCGTAAAATTGTAGCCGCTTTTCGTAAAGTTTGCATATCAATTTTAGAAATTTAAAGTTCAGTGTAAGCCTTCAATTTGTCAAATGTATGAGGAAAGTTTTAAAGACTACACCTTTTAAATATCTCCATAAGAAAGAGTCTATTGATGTAAGGTCTAGGGTTCTTGAAGGCCACAACCATATGTATATCAAACTATGACCAAAAATATTTCATAACGTGTGTAGCGTATCATCGGCAGTATAGAAAGTTGCGTTATGTTGCTGGAACCAACATTCATGTTCGTGTAAATCTAAAATTATAAGAAGCCGCTGAATTAAATCACAATAAACCACTCCATCCACATATTTATCAAAAAAGGCCCTAGTACACGATGCCGAGAAATGTGTTTTTCCTTGTACACTCTTACTCTCACAAAATTTATTTAACAAGATTATTGACTTGTCTGGAACAAGTAGAGAACAAGAGTAGAATTGGTAAGTTTTAACTAAAACTAATCTTTTATTAAATAACGTATTACGAATAGATTTTGCTCGTAATACTTATAAGCAAAATAATTCTCAAGAGTACACACACGTTCTTCTTTGGAAAACGATATCATTGACACAATAGAGACGAGTGGATACTGGAATAAAATCGGTGCACAAGAACGAAGTTTAAATTGTTATTAATAACCTTGAATACAGCGTTGCTAACTGACATATAACAAAATATAAAATTTACGTACGGAATACTTTTACCTTGTTAATATTATGGTTGCGTCCTTTTTGAAACACCCGTTTTAACAATTCACGGGAATATTTAACTATAAATACTATTTTCAAATTTCTGTATGAAATTCAAAGCGACAAGAATTTAATATTCACATCAAGGGGATAAGAATGCATATTTAATCAATGGTTTGCATCTATATAATAATTACGGAATTGTAGAAAAAACCAATAAACCATTATTGTATTACTTGATTTTATTGAGACCCCATTATTTCTACCCTACAGTTATTTCATAATATTAAGCGCGTTATAAAAGTGCTATAAAAGTTTAAATTATGACTTTCCATATCCTACATAAAATATTCCCAGACCGAAAACAGAATACAAAAGAAATGGAAAATATCATTCCTCCATTATGTGCTAATGCTTTTATAGCTTTATAAATTTTTATATATGAGAGTATTGTTAAAACCATTAATTTTTTCTACTTGTGTATTATTACATTAATATCCATGCAAAGTAGATGCAAAAAACTTAGCATTTGTACACAAATATTGTAATGCAATTACCTTATTGTTATCTTACTAATACTTTATTATAACATTATTATTAGACTAATATTGCAAAATTATTGCACGCATAAATTTACCTGAATAGAACAAAATAGATTTACCTGAATAAAACAGAAGGAATCAATTCAGCAAAAATAAAATCCGTATTGAAAATTGTAGTTATTTTAAAAAAATATGTTTTGATTACCGTAGTCGCTAATGATTTACCTGTAGAAGTCACTTTAGATCCCCTTGTTTCCTCTGTGGTTTGAAAATTCCTTTGTCCTGTTATTAGATTTTTTTAACGCGTTTTATTGAAAATTTAGTATCTGTTATTACAACAATTCCTAAATATGAAGCTAAAGATTATATAACTTGAATTACATATTGGATCTTGCAGTCGTCACCACAGTCTTACAATTGGCCAAGAAGAATCGTGGTCAGAATCATTTTAAATGTCTGTGCTGAATACCCGGTATCACCCTAGTGTATATGTTTTGTATGAGAGTGTTTTCAAATGTAACACAAATTTGTCGTGCATCGTCTTGTATAGTTGTTTTGCGACGTCATTTACGTATGGGATTTGTAAGTCTTTGTGCAACAGTAAGTTTGTGACGTAAAAGGAGCATTGCGTTATCGCCTGTAGTCTCTTTTGAATCGCTTTAGTGTATTTAAATCTTTGTTAACAACTACAATATAGTAAATATATTACATTATCGTATATACTTTAACAACTAAACCTAGATTTTTCAGGTATGGTCGTCTCAAAAAATAGATCTCTTGGTTCCTTTATTGAAATAAAAAAGAAATTCATTGCTCCTTTGTTTCACATTAAAAGATATTTTACAAAATTTAAGAGAATGGAATTTAGTAGCCACTTATCATTATCTATGATAGCCTGCATTTATTCTCTATTATAATTTATGTATATAGATACAAAACTAATTAAGTAATATATCAGAATGATAAAAAATTTTAAAAAATATTTCAATACCATTATTAACAATGCTGTTGCATCTATGAAATGAATAACTAAAATTTGACTTTTTAATATGCCTTGTTTTTTTTATTGACATGTTTAATTGATAATAAAGCCCCTGAGCCCCTTTATTTCCCATGCTTTTACCAGTTACTCTGAAGGCCTTAATAATAAAAGGGTATTCACTATTAACCCTTAGGGATTTTTGTAGGTAATTTTTATATTTAAAAATTCTCACTTTCGGTAAATATTTTTTGAAAAACCACGATTGTTTAATACTAAATCTGATATATGATTGGCTGGTGTTAAGGGTTTACCAAAGAAAATTGTATGATTAAACATATCAAATTTTAGTGATGGAAAATTGGTCGGTGGAATAGTATGACATCGGTTATGTACACAACTCAACATATCGAAAACGCCTCCCCATGAGAATTATATTCGTATAAAAATACCCCAGTTATTTTCTCCCTTTACTTTTGTTGACCACAACCCAATTTTAGTTCATTGTACAGGGGAAACGATTAATCATAAACAAATGAGGCTGTCGCTGCCCCTACGGTGGCATCAAAACCCCACTCCTAATCACACACACTTTTCCTCTCTTCCTCTATTTCTCTCCTTCCACTGTCTCACAGATTATGGATCCTGAATTGCATATCATCACATTTCTGCGTGGTCTCGATAATGTAAACAAACAATAAAACCAAGTTCCGCCTGTCATAATCCCATGACGGAAGGAACAAAAAAATAATCTAATAGGATTATTCATTTATTCACTAATTATACAAACATTTCATGCTTCACTATACTGTATAATGATAAATTTTATATCATTTAATGTGCAAAAATCATTCGATATTCAGAAGAACCATTTCAGTAATTATTTAAAAAAATAAAATATAATATCATATATTTTATACATTATATTTAAAGCTACAAAGGAAAAACAGGGTTTTTCCTATAATTTATGAACCGAACGTGGGTTATTGATAAAAATTGGGCTGAGCCTACCTATATTCGGCCGAGATGCATGGTGTCAGGTAGAAAAGTCGAATTTATTCAATATTTCTTTATATTACGGCAGAGTAAAAATATGGAGGCGTCGTAGTTATTTGAAAACCAATGTTACTTTTGCGTCATTCGTGGGGTCCTAGTGGATCAGCAGTGAGCCCCATTAGCAGGTTTTTTCCACGAGCTCCTGTTATTTTACTGTAGTTCTCCAAAAACTCATTTCACTTATCTACTCAAAAATTCACAGAAAAATTGTACCAGGTTATAGATCTGACAATCCGCAACTTTTCACTCACAAATTTCCGATCCGGCATTTTAAATCTTTTCTGACCAGTATCATGCCAGTTTTTAAAATAAGTGCTCAAAATAAGCTCATACTATCTTGAGTACCTTTTGGCACAGAGGAACCACGGAAATCGGAAGAATTTAGCCTACGATATCTTCTATGGCGTCATCTTGAATAGTTTCACTCCCTATTGTTTACCGGCCGATTTCAATGATTTTTATTCTGCACACTACACTTTCAATAGAAAGAAAGGAATGTTTTGAGAAATATTTCTCTAAGAAACTCAAGGTACTCATACAGGTTGCTTCCGAAAAATTACCACAGTTTTTTATCAACTATAGAAGATCGCAGCAAGCAGGCCGGTGGTTTGAACTCGGCGTACCTATAGCTGTTATTAAGGCGTAAAATTCGAAAACGCACAGCTGAGTCAGTTGCTCACACTTTACAAAAAACTATAGAAAGAGTCCATAAGCAAAGTCATATTGTGTGTTTTTCAACATATTCATTAGTTGTAAGTTAATTTTACAGTTACGAATTTGTGAATAAAAAATAGACCAATAAATAGACTGTACATTTAAGACGAGAAGGTTAGTAGTAGTATTATTCCTGTGAAATGGAGGAAGCAGAAACAAGAGTGTATTATATTTTAGTTATTTGTAGATATTAAAAAAGTGTTGGTGTTTTAAAATATGTCTCCCGCCTTTATGACAAAGCTAATATTATCATTTACAGATGAAATGAAAATCACGTAAATGAACATTTATTATAATTACTAATATAATTTAAGCAGATTGTAATATTGATAACTTGGAAAAATTTGGTTTTGGATTATTTTTTTAGTTTTATCAGGACACCGGAATAAGTTTAAAAAAGTTGTTGCAGTTAAGTGAACTATTTTAGAAATTAATTTGGTAAAAATCAATAAATTTAGATACAGATGTTTTTATATGAAGTACTCTTTTAGAAATATAAGATAGTTCAAGATATAGTTTTAAGAATCACTTTTTGTCTTTTTGTTACAGGACGGCCATTTCCATTAGTTAATTGTACAATAAGTAATCACACCGCTGATTCCATACACGTCGACTGCCTTGAAAATTATGACGGAGGACTTCCACAAAGCTTCATTATGGAATTACTTCAGCTACCGGATTTAATATCTCGGTTCAATGTAACGGTAGCAAGAGGTCCCCCATCATTCGAGCTGTACGGCATCCAACCAGGAGCTTCTTATCGCGTTAATTTATATGCGGTTAATGCAAAAGGAAGAAGCGATCCAATTACATTGGAGATTACATTTAAAGGCGTTGCGAAATACACAGGCAAGCATGTTGAGATTATTAAAATTATGCATGCTCATAATGTAATTTACACATGAATAAATGTTCTCAAAAGGGTTTATTCTTGTAGCCATTTTAGAACATATATTCATTTTACAAGTTTATTGATTTTGAAAGTTTTATTTTCAATTGAGATTCAAGTTCCTCCTCATTAAATTCTAATTAAAAGATAAATATTATGCCAAGTAAATGATTCTCAAATTTTAAAAATAAAAGTTCATACCAAATCTGGTTTTTACTTCATTTTATTTATTTACAATCTATTATAAGAATAAAAATTAACAAAGGCGTAGAATTAATGACTTGTACAGACTTTCGGTGCTGACGCCGCCACAAAAGCTCTTAACAGTCGACACTTTTTTCATCTGTAAATCACCACATATAATTATCTACGCACAAGCCCAAGGCTTATGTAGGCATCATCACTCACTTAAGCCTTCCCCACGAATTTTCTGGTATGTGTCGTGAATGCATCGAATGTATGAACGAGTTTAAAATCGAGCGTGAAATTCATAAAAGTATTTTATTTAAACAGTTATTGGACAGATGCACAAAATTATTTTTCGAGAATTAAATAAGAATTTACAAAATAGTCATAAGACTACGCTTATAATGTATTATATAAGATTAAGAAATACGCGTATGCAAAAAATAGTCAAAATTGAACCTCCGTTCTAAAATTTTAATTCACAAAAGCCTTTTGAGACTCAAGGTGCTGACTTTTGCTGTCCAGCTCTTCGGAGCAGTGGCAAAAAGTAACTTAAAGTCGATCAGGAATTTCAGTCAAAATTCTTAAGACTTGCTTCTGTTGCTTCTTTTTATACGTAAGCTAAAACCCTCCACGAAGATTTCTGACAGGAAATCAAATAACCGCGTCCTTCTACAGGAAAGTTTACGAACGACCTAGCTACAAGAAACTTTCCAACTGTACGACGTCTAAAGTGAAAATGAAGGAGAGACCTTTTCTTCTGAGTAATTGTCACGCACTTAGCAGAGGAACTTAAATCTAAAACATATTTTTAATTTTCAGTATACACTAACAACATAATTTTACATTGGTTCTGAGTTTAGGAACCGATTGTAACCTAGCAGTTTTATAATTAATAAAAAATAATATTTTATAAGTTGATCATAGTATATTATTTGTAAATTAAAATTTAGTATGACTTAATTATTTATTAAATAAATTTCATATAAAAAAATCACAGAAAAAACCAAGTTATCTATAAAAATTTTTAATATTTAAAGTTATAATAATCGCATAACACTAAAGCAGACATCAAATTTAAGCTTCTTTTTAAATAAAATATCATGTAATATATTTATTCATTTATTCAAACTAGAATTTAAAAACTCCTCAAAGTACACAACATACAGGTAAAGCATAAAGGATTTTATACATTTACATATGATTATTTTCATGGGTTTTTTTGTTATTCAGATGTTTAGTGGAAGTTCGCAACTCTCATTCTATTCTAAAACCCCTGAACACTAACGTTTATGCAAAATACACTACTTGCAAACGTATTGTAATATTGTAGTGTAATAGTTTCGTGTTTGAATATTATAAAGAATAATATTACGAAATTTTTATTTGACATTAAAGTATTTTTGCATTTCTGTTACATTGCATAGAACAATGTAAACTTTTAAGGATTTTAAAATAGCACATCCATTTACTTTATCCAGCATTATAAACAAAACATACGCTATTAATTTTAACTTTTAAATCATAAAAATGTGTTTTATATTATATATTTTGTATTACCATTCAGATTGAGTTTGTCTTTGTAAAAATTATTGAAAAGTTTTGGATGAATTTTAGTATGCACTTTAGTTTTTATTCAATATGACTTTAATAAAACCAGAAAATTTTGATTAAATTTATGAAACCGCATTAGTCAAAAACTACCAGGCACATGTTGAAATACCCTAGTTCATAAGAGACAAATTTATGTTCGGGTATTTCAACTTAAATACTGTAAATCAAGATATTTTAAATTAGTGTTGAATTTTTGGACTTGCCTTTAATTTATAAGATACTACTCTAACTCCAAACTAAAAAAGTTCAAGCACGTGTATACGTACCAGTCTGCTGGGCCCGTTAACCTACGTGTCGCATTTCATTCCATTTATTCGTTATAAAATAAAAAGATACGTCATTTTTCAAACTAGATAAATAATCATCGCATATTATCTGAATCCAAGAAGAAATTTTTTATCATCTGCAATAACTAAAAGATAATACGGAAGCAAAGCTACTGATTGATATCCTCTTCAACGTAGATCAAGAATGATTTACGTAATTACTCAATCTTTTTGTCAAAGTATTGTAAAAATCTTAAGTAATGAAAAGACTAAAATTCTAAAAATCTATGTTAACGTCACACACGTTTTGTTTATTTTTAATTAAATAATATCTAAAGTGAACATAATGAACTTTATTAAAATTAATAACACAAAACTTGAATAATGACTTATTACCAAGTATAGTGCACACCAATTTTCGTAAGTAGGTTGCTAAGTAGATCTTCTAGAAGGTTACAGACAAGAAACAAAATAAAGAATAAAGTATGTGAGTGTTGTTATACCTGCATAAAACAACAAAACATATTTATAATATATACATAATAAATAATACATAAAAATTACATGCTATGTCAATTTTGTTTTGTTAAAGAAAAGACAATGTATTTAAATATTATTAGTAACGGGTTTGTTTTATTAGTTTAGGATTACATTACTTGACTGTTCATTACTAAAAAACGATTGTCGGTGTACTTGATGGTTCGTGTTTAATTAACCATACTATCTCTAGAATGATCGGCCAGAGCCTGTACATCACTACACCTTATTTACTACGCGTCATAAATTAACATTTTTTCTCGAAAAAGTCATGAGATTAAATTGCTCTTAAAATTGGCATTGCAATTTACGAGGTGTAGCAGAAAAGTAATGAGACTAGCAACACTGCAAGCGATATGACAACGCTGCGCTGTTGTCCTTGATAGAGCACGTGTATTAGTACCCTCCCATAGCTCAGTGCAAGTTTCAACTAATTCCGTTGACTACGTGATTTTATTGACTCCTATTAGTGAAGTTGTATCTTGGTTGCGTGTCCCACAAAATGGAACAGCGGAATTTGGAGCAAAGTTGTGGCATTAAATTACGTGTTAAGCTTGGAGAATCAGCAAGTGTGACGTTTGTAAAGTTAAAACAGGCCTATGGGGAACATTCTTTATCCCGAGCTAAAGCTTTTCTCTGGCACAAATAATGTTTGGAAGGCAGAGAACACGTTGAAGATAAACACCTTTCAGGGAGACCTTTAACTTCAAAACCCGACGAAAACATCGAACGTGTGAACAACACTCTTGTGAGATCAGACCGTCGTTTAACATTAAGAATTTTGAGTGAATAATTAAATTTTAATAGATTTACCGTTCATCAAATTTTGACTGAACATTTGTAAATGCAAAAGGTCTGTGCAAAAATGGTGCCGTAAAACCTCACAATTGAGAAGGACAATTGAAAAACAAGTGTCTTGATCTTCTTGACAGAATCATCAATGAGTAAGATTTCTTTAGTCGTGTGATCTCAGGTGATGAATCATGGATGTTTGAATACGGTCTTAGACCAAGAGGCAAAGTGAGGAGTGGCACACTGCGATTTCCCCTCGACCAAACCAAGCTCGAATGAGCAAATCGAGGATCAAATAAATGCTGTTTTTTTTTGACAGAAGGGGAATCTTCCACAAAGAATTGTTCCTCCAGGACAAACAGTTAACCAAGGTTTTTTTATAAAAACGTCCTTGAAAGGCTCAGAAAAAGGGTCATTTGCCTGAGACCACACATTGCAGACAAATTGATGCTCCACAATGACAACGCCCCATGTCACCTTGCCCTCTCCGTCACAGAATCTTTGACCTCAAAAGGCATTCCTGTGGTTCCCGAACTCCCATATTCACCTGACCTCATTCCTTGTGACTTTTTATTTTTTCCTAAACTGAAAAATGTCTTCAAAGGACGTCATTTTGGGACTTTAGAAAACATCTGAAAGAGTGCGACTGGCATACTGAAGACCATACCGGTTGAAGACTTCCAGCGCTGCTACCAAAAGTGGGAGCAATGTCTCCATCGATGTGTAGCTGTCCAAGGGAACTACTTTAAAGGGGATAACATTGATGTTTAAAAAAAAATAAAAACTTTGGTAAATAAAACATCAGTCTCATTACTTTTCTGCCACACCTCGTACGTACATTAGGGAACAAAACTTCAGAATTAACAGGTTTTTTAATTTAAACAGGGCATAAAATTTAACGTACATTGGATTCTTATTTAGGAATTTTCTATAAAAAGAAAAACGTAAATAAAACCAAAAATTTGAGAAAATTACAAAAATCTAAAACGCATTTAATAATCTAATTTGAAACGAAATAATCAACAATTAAATTATAAATAAAATATTCTTAAACTATCAATCAATATCTCCAGCCATTTAAATCGTTGTATGTTAAACGTCTTTTATAGCAGGTACTTAAATATAATTAAACTTTTATGAATATGTAAATGAAGTATTTACAGGGAACTAAGATATTTTCCTGCTTCGGTCTTTTCCTTTCTTCTATTTGATTAACCTTTGTCGAAGTAAAAGAAAAGTTATGTAAGGCAAACTTAAATTATTTTTTTAATTTTCATTTAAAACTTTGTAAAATACTGATCAATAACTTATTAGGTGCAACTTGCAAACAGTTGGTTGTGAAAGACAAAATTATAAAAAAAAGTACGAAATATAATGAATCAACTCTTTTTAAATTTTATAAACTTTTTAATATCAAACAAAAGTAAAACATTTTTATTAGGCCCAAACAAAATGAGAACGCTTATACCTGACATAATTTTTATTTATAACATTCTGCAGCTTCAAAAAGAATTAGTTATTGTTCAATTTTTATTTTATTTGTTTAATGTTACGAGTTTTCTGCAAAATGCTTATATGGAAAAATATACGTATTATTATTAAGCGGTTTTGAGTTGTGTTTTTTGTCAAGTAAATTGACCTGGAGAATCAAATATTGATCAGTCATAGTTTACTTTTAGCTGGTCACTCGCCTAACTAAGATTGCTTCACAATTCTAAATAACCATTTATAGTTTTAACTGTTCAGAAAATTAAAAGTGGAATAGATTACGCCCACAGTGCATTTGTAAAATACAGAACCGTGTAATAAATTCAGATTTCTGCAATAATTCTTCGATTAAGATTCACCAATTGTTTTTTTGTCGTTCTTTCTGTACAATGTGTAAAAATGGACTGTGAGAATTACAATTATTATGATTAAGTTGGTGGCCTTTGAAATGTTGATTTACCGCTAGATACTGAAAGAGCCGTGAACGAGGTGAGAAACAAGAAGGTTCTCGAAGGATTTGATAAAGAGTGGCAGCTGTTCCGTGCAACGATAAGAAAAGAAACGTTGCAAACTTAAGCCAGGCAATATCAAATGAAATCTATGAACCCTTGTAGTTAATTATTGGGGGAAAGCCTAAGGGTTGAAGAGGTGTGTGATGAAGAAAGATGCTTGGCTTCCTAACATTCATCAGAGGACTGGATTCCAAACGGTGGAAGAGCTTCTACGTACGTCTATGGACAGAGATACAATGGTAAGTGTGGTCGCAAACATCTGGTCGCGGTATATGAGAAGAGAAAGAATTTTTAGCAAACAAATTATTTCTATTAGTTAACAAAAATGGCAATACAAATTTCGTAATAAAATTAATAATCATGAGGTAAAGTTTCACTGAAATTCAGGTATACTGACGATTTAGAATAAAAAGGTACAAAAATACGTCATAATCTTTACTCTTACTAGATCAAAATGTTTTACTTTTCAGCCAAACTATTTTTATTCGATTAAAGGGGATTTTAGTGGTTTTTCAAATCTTTAGAAATCCCTTAGATAAATGCTTTAATTAATTATTTTTATCAAAAGTGGTTTGTTTATCAAAATCAGATGGTTTATCAGAAGGTTTACTATAGACGTATGAGTGTTTCTTAACTGGTCATTAGCTTCACACTCATCATTATCTTCCTCCAAGTTTTCTCGGGTCGGACCCAACAGAACTCTTCTTCTTTCTAACGCTGAACCATCTCACCTTCGTTGCTGTTTTATCATCGCATTTTCTTCCCAATTTCTTCCATAACTAAACTCATCCACGTCTCTTTTGGTCTGCTCTCTATTTTTTTCCTCCATCTCTAAGTTCAACAAACCTTTTGGCAATCTACCCTCTTCCATCCTACGACATGACTAAACTACGTATCATAGCTTTATCTATCCAACTCTCCTTCACAGGCTGTCTGTCTCCATTTTTTCCCTAATTATATAATTTCTCATTTTATCTTATTTTTTTAGCATAGTTTTGTTGATACGGTTGGGCAGAGACTGCTACGTAAATGCAATGCTTTTTGCTGATGGTCTGTGGTTGGTTCAGGAATTGGAGGAAGAGCTCCAAAAATGTGTATACGTCCTGTGTAAATTGTCTGAAAATTTTAATCTAAGAATTTCCGCCACGAAAATCACGGTAATGGCGTTCAACGGGAACTACCCGGTTCAATCGAAGATTCTCATAAATGATGTGATAGTGGAGCAGGTGTCCAATTTTAGTTACTTGGGATGTGACGTAAGAGTAAGACTAGGATTTAGACATTGAGCGGAAGATAAGTAGTTCCAAAGGATTTGTGGGACAATCAATAAGGCATTGATCAACAGGGCCAGACCTGACACAAAGGTTAACTTTTACAAGGTGATGGCAACTCCGATAATAATGTATGGGAATGAAGCATGGGTGACGCGACGAGGAATGTACAGAGGATCCAAACAGCGGAGATGTGATTCTTGCAAAAAAATAAAGGATTCGCGAGATTGGATAGATTGCGGAATGTGGATATAAAGAAGGAGCTCCAACTCTACTGCCTGAATGAGAAGATTAAAGGGTATCGGGATCTGATAGAGGGGACACCTAGACAGAATCCGAGACCATAGATTACCCCTCCAAGTACACCGTTATGTACCGGTTAGACGGAGAGATGTGGGACGACCTCGGAAAACATGGATATAAGCTAAGATTTTCAAGTTTGTGAGTTTGGAAGAGCTGACTGCGTAAGCCATGAAGGATGAAGAAGAAGAAGAATATTCTTGGACTTTGTATCAACCGTGTTCACTCACCTCTGAGCCTTTCTTCTACCTGCTCATGTTTCTGCTGTGTAAATCAGTATTGGCACAAAATAAGCGTTGTACTATCATCAAATTATACATTGTAAATTTACAATTGTAGTTAAGTATATTGCAAATGTAAATAAACACCATTTGATAATAATCTGTATTTAGAATTTAATGAAGATAACTCGTTCCTTAATCGATCAGTCTGCTATTTTTTTTTTGGTATTGGACTTTAATAGCCTATTAAAAAAATTAGAAATTATATCAATTTAATTAAAGCATAAAGTTTTCTTTTTAAGGCCTTCATAAAGAATGCATTACTAGAGTTTTTTAAGAATTATGTCACAACCTTTTCGGAATTTATACATTTTACTAATATTGTTTAACGTTTTCAAATAATTTTTAAAATAACTAATTTTTTTGCATTGCATGACTTGAGTTGAACTTAAAAACTATGTGATACCATAATAATTTTTTCTACAAAGTCGTAAATATAAATTTTCAAATAGCTTGTTCTTTTGCTTGCTCTAAAAGTCCCTATTGAGTAATAGGCCAATATTTTCTATACTCTACACCGATAAACTTTATTTATATTATCAATAAAATGTGGTATATTTCTTGCTTGTATAATAAAATCGGTTTCATGTTTAGGAATATTACTCAAAGGATTTCAGTTTGATAGTAAAGTTATAAAGCGATAAAATATAAAAGTAATAGATTGAATTAATCCATTACAATTACAAAATAATAGGAAATGCTTCATTGGCGCAGTCTAGTGAACTGAACTAAATAACTGATCGTCATTGTTATGTGTCCCCACTGAGGTATGAACAAATTTAACAAAGTTTTATACAAAGCAGAACTCCTGTTGTCAGTAATGACCAAACTTCTGATGAACATTTCATTCATTTATTCAAATTCTAAACTCTTCGCCTTGTCTCTGCAAACATGAGTTCCTTCCAGTAACCATTCGTTTCATATCTAACTCATGTACTTATTTAATTGAATATCTTTGATTTATTTTTCTACGTTCTGGTTCCTTGGTCTTCCCTTTCCAATTTTACTAACAGAAAATACCTTCTTCTTTTCATAATCAAGGATTAGGCATCCGCCTCTTCCGACACAGCGACAAACTATTGATTAATAACATCTTTTGTGTGGTCTCCCAACATCTCTCCTCCCAACTGGTCTGTATTGCAAAACACCGAGAGAGATCCATTCCGTAGGCATCTCTCAAGTGCTTCCTCCATCGATTTCGATATTCTGCATTTCGATATCCCGTTCAACCACGGCATATTTTCATACGTTACAAAAAATCATTTAATTCTTCACCATCTGCATTAATAGTCATTGCAGAACAGTCGGACGTTAAACCAAAAATAAAAAAAAATCAATATTCTGCAATCTACCCATTCAGGTTGTAAACATACAGTTCCGTTCTCATATCCTCATTTCTTAGTTGGTCCCTACGACTGCAAAACCCTTTATTTTTCACAGGAATCGCATCTCTACCGCCGGTACCCTACTTTCCTGTGGTCTGGTACTAATCCACGACTCACTTCCAAAGAGTAGGACTGGGACAGCCATCACCTTGTATAAAAGTATACAAGAAAATATTTACAATGAAATTATTTTGTCTCATAATGTATTCGATATATTTCGCCTTCTTCTGTTCAAGCTTGCAATGAGTTTTCTTTTTCATCCTATTTCAGTTAATACTTCATTACTCCTGTTATAGTAACCATTTGAATTGTCGCCGCCTGCCCTTCCAATATTAGCGTCTGCACACGGCCCCACTACCAGCCTGTCGCCTCCCTTCCACCTTGAAGTGGACTCACCGGAGGGGGATATAATACACGCCACTATCATGTGGATAATTTTATGAGCTTAATCGGTTTACCATCCTTATAATTTACGTCAATTAGATGAATTACGCACACTATAGGCCTATTACTATTTACATGTTTTTAGCTGTTATATAACTGTTTAAGAGAAAATTCATCAGCTGTTATTAAGTTAGATTAAATTTATAAATTATATTTATATTTAGTTCTAGCTATTATTTTTTTATTTTATTTAGAATAAGATAAACTTATACAGACTTTTCATAAGTGTATCAAATTGTTCTGTCATAATTATTTTTATCTGTCGTTTTCTGTAAATTAAAACGCTAACTGTTTATGGGAATCATTAAATTGGATTGTGAACATGAATACAGCGCACGATTAAGATCTATTCAAAAAAATTTGCTTTGAAATGTGTAATGTATGTTAATTAACGATTATTTATTTTATTTTATTATTTTGACTTGTCGATTATAATGTATATTCGTGACAATAAAGTTTGCTTGGGTAAAATAAAATTTTTAATTATTTAAAAAATAAACGAATTAATTATTGTAATTTCATCATGAATTTATCATAATTTTTTTTAGTTTAAGGTAATATATTTTAGAGAATAATAACTAATTTCTTGCACTTAAAATTATTTTCATAGCAAACATTGAGCTGTAGATGATTTCAGTGCTTCAATTACCGGTGGAATTGGTTTGCTTTATGTAGAGTTAATTCGTATTGTAATGTTACACGAGGAAATACTAGCCAAAGTAAATTTAATATGGAAATGTATGAGTTTCCTTCTGTATTTTAATACCGTAGAAAACTATCAACTTGGAATCGTAATCCTTAAACACATTTTATATTATCATTATCATTGTTTAAAAGTAATTTTATCATAACAGGATATTTTTCAATAGATGTAATAAAATAGATATAACTTTAATAGGATGTTATGCAACACTTCAGTACATTTATCGAATTATAAATTTTAAGAAAATTTTTGATTAATCTTGCTAAATATAAATCAATTGATTTTTATTTGGAGTCATTATTTTACTTTGTTATTGTTAGAAAAGCTTACGTAAGATATAATTTTCCTAAATAAAACTTTTTTCAGTAGTCTACTATTTCTATAGATATCAATTTGTCGTAAAAGCTGTCACCTTTATAAAACCGAATGAAAAGTGTTTTTGCTTTGTTGGGAGAAATCCAATATCGGCGGAAAACTCATTTTAACAATCCTATCAACGTCCATTAGAAGAACGTTACCAGAGAAAGAGTGAAAATTTCGCAACCTGCAATAGATTCTGCCTTCAGTCAGTTACACAAAATAATACGGCTAGCTATTTTGTCATATACTATATATCAAAGGTTAGCCAGTTTTGTTCAGTAAATGGCTTAGTGTAAGAAGGAAGCAAACGAATGTTGATTCCTCATTTTCTTTTTATACTCCATTTTCTCAACATTTCACTTTACTTATGTTTCATTTTTCCCTTATACCTTAACTTATTAAAGTATCTTCACAAGAATAAAAACAATTTTTCTTAAAGTTCCACACTTTGACACGTTTCATAGAAATAATTTTAATACATTACCTACCAAGTAATCATTTGATAGTTGTAATTGTAATTCTTCTATTATCCGTCACTTTACAATTATACATCATAAAATTTAAAACGAACTTAACATACACACGTATTTAAATCACTAAATAAAGTTTTAATGCATGCATGTAAATTAATGAAACAGATTACATAAAATATATTACTTAGATTTACATGTATGTAAATTTCCAAGATTTGTTCCTCTTCTTTAGACGTTCAACGTAAACTGTGCTGTGCTATTGTAATATAAAATGGTTGCTGTCGCACATCTATTCATCAAAATAAAATTAAAAGAGTAAGGGTGTTTAAATATTTGAGAGAATGGATCAGTATAAACAATAACGAGAAGAATGTCTTAAAAACGATGACAATTGCATTCATGAACACCAGAACCTATAAAAAAAAATTTACCATGGGATACAAAAATCAAGCACTATCAGACGATGGTAAGATTAAAATTATTGAACGGAGAAGAAACATTTAAAATTTCGTTGAAAGATAATGAGCATAGAAAGGAAAATAATTCGAAACATCCTAGGACCTAAGAAGAAAGAAAGCGGTTATAATACACCCCATTCAAACAAAGAGAAATACAAAAATCTGAAAACATAATCCATATAATGAAAAAAGGAGACTTGTATTTTTCGGACCTGTGGCAAGAATGAACGATAGCAGAATGAAAAAAAAATTTCGATAAAATAATAAATCTCAAAACCAAACCGCATGGTTTACAGTAACAATGAGTGTCCTTAAAGATGCAAAAATCGACACAGAAGACATAGAGAATAGGGAAATTTTTAGAAAAAAAACCAGGGAGTGATCTTCGGGGAGAGAATGAAAAGAAGAGACGTGAACCCTACAACATTGAACAACTTAAGAAGGTTAGATCCGGCAGGATGAAGAGATTATTTCAATATATAATAAAATGGCAACTTTTGATTAATTGAGAAACATTAACGGATATTACAAATGGGTTTACAGAGTCGTTTTCAACATACAAGTACGATTTTAAACGATCTATCATTATCCACTCCAATACCGCAAATACGCATATAGAAATAAAAGCGGTTGGTGACGGCCATTTTACTCCAATCTAGAGAAAAATCTTATCTTAAAATTTTAGGTATGTAGATATCATTACCTAGTCTGCATTCTTGCTATTTTCTTATAATTTTTACGTCAAGCCATGTATCATATAATTATAGCTCCGTTAAAATAAGAACGTTAAATTTAATATAGTAGATTTAATACGGCTAAAAACAGATTTCATAAAATGCAACTTAGAATATTTTATAATCGAATAAAATTATTGTGGGTACATAGTTACATTCAGTTTTCTAAAATTCAGCTATCTTGGCTTTAAAGGTATCCTTTGGCCGGCCCGTGTTGTTGTGGTCAGGGTAATTAGCTTTTACACTAGGGGTCTTGTGTTCGATTTCCGGTCAGTTCTGGATTTCTTCATCATCCATTTTCGTGTCACTTTTTATCGTCTACTTCAGAACAAAAATTAACCCGGTGCAATCTAACAAATTAACCAATTATACTTTGATTCTTCTGTCGTGGATAATTCACTAACAAATGGCGTATCCAGCAAGCAGCAAGTGGCCAGCTGCCTCCTTGGTAGAAACAATAATTAAATCTATGATCTAAGCAGACCGAATTCGCATCTTGTTCCGCCAATCTTAAAAAATATGAGTTGCCCTCCTGGTTCAGATCTTGTGTACTTCTTGTCAGTAACTAAAACAGAAAGTAAGGTAGGACTGTCTTGCTCTGTTTTCAGTTAATATAAAAAAATAGTGATAATTCGAGAACATTTAAAAAAGTCTCAGTAAATGATTTCGTACTAATATACATTTTTGTAATAAATTTAGTCTACTTGAAACAAAATACCGTTTCATATAAATTGTGTCACACTATACTATATATCAATAGCCTTCATAGTTGTATACTACTTTATCTCGGTACTATCTTAAAAATTTTTCTAGTTGATGATGTTTTTATTTTTTCTACGTACGAAAAATGTTATATTTACATCTATTGTGTTTCAATTCCCACGGGAAATTAATTCCTCTAGAGGACTCGGTTGCTATGACGACAGATCTTCTTTTCCCATCGTTGTTTTCTAGCTCAAAGTCACTTTCTCCATTTATTTTCCTTTAATAAAAATGGAAAAAGCCTTATGTTTAAAAATACTCTAAGACTAAACATGATTGACAAAGCATGGCTTATAAGTTTTTAATCCTTTATTTATTTGATGTATTACATAAAAATCACAAGCCGATTGATTTCAAAGTAAATTAAAATAATTAGTTATTAAGTTGTAATAATTAAGTAATTGGTTATTAATTTCATCAATAATTTATTTATTTTAAAATAATAGGATTTTTAGAGTTATCTAAGTTTATTTCACAATATTTAGTTTACTTAATAATGATTTAACCTAATAGTCTAATGGTAAGTTTGTTTGTTGTTAAATTTTTTTGGGAGTCAGTTGTTTAACAGCAGTTCAAATCCTAATAAAAAACATTACTTTTATACGGATTTAAACACTAGATAGTGGTTACCACTGTAGTTTAATGGTTGGGGTTCAATTCAGGAATGTCCAGCTGGAGTCTAGCACCCTCATCAGCAAAAAACAAACAACTTAGTGACTGACTCAGACAACTACTGCGTACGTTTTCAATCATGTCTACCATTACGGCAAAAACTATTACTGTACAAATTAATGATACGAACAGTTTAGACATAATTATTATGAACTTCAGGTATTTGGAACAGTAGCAAAAAGTAACATAAAAGATGTTCAGATCTTCCAACAATAATTTCTGAGGATTACAACTGAAGCTCCATTTTATGTCTCAAACGCAGCAAAACAAATACAAAGATGCTTCTTGTAGAAAATATGTATCTTCGATTGTTTGACCAATTTCACGGACGCTCAATTGAACTTGTAAAGAATTAATCAGTGAGGCAGTTTAAAAAATTATGACAACTTCAAAAATCATGAAATTAGAGAATTTTTCCATTAAAAATGTCAACCAAAATTTTCTACCGTTATTTATTTCTTAAATATTCTGAAAATATTGTGATTAAACTTATAATTTGAGCATCTAAATACATGAAACTATGTGAATCTAGGAAAACATACTTGAATGGATCACGAAAAAAAGATGAAATCTAGAAATTATGCAATTGTACACAGCTAGGTATAAGATAAAAATACAAAAATAATTAAACATAAACCTTTTTAAGTTAGGTACTTTATCTTTACATTTATTTCCGATATTCAAGAAATACTTTAACGTTTTATTCTCTTATCATATTTACAAAATTCAAGTCATTTTAAAAGACTGTTTCTCTCTTATTAAAACATTAAATAATTTATACTCATTTTTGCTATTCAGGTGCAGCTTAAACACTGATTTCTCCTGACGACTCGTTATTTCTAGAAGTTTGCACAGCACAAATTTATGTTTATGAATAGAAATGTAGAACACTTACTGAAATTAATTGGAATATATAGTATTTGCAATGTTGTATAAATTATTCTACATTGTAATGATAGATGTCAGCTACATTAACGGTCCATGACGTCTGACGACCTGTAACAAACAAAGGGCGGAGGTGAAATAATTGAATATTATTTTGAAGTCAGAATTCCTGTCATTTTACCTTGATAAAGTCCTTTGAGTTTAATATTACATGATATCAATAGCTTTAAATGTTTGTTTTTATTTGGAAAGTGTTGCTTAATAAAAACTTTTCAATTGTAACTACTAGTAGGAATATAATGGTAGACTATTGTTAGTTTATTAAAAATTTTGACCTAATCCGTTATTTCACATCTAGTCATTTGCAACCTTAAGTCGTCTCGTGTAAACCCATCTTTACTATTATTACTGATGACTCCCACTCACCATAATTAATTGTAGAATATTGTTTGCATGTTTATTAATACACATTAGTTGATTGTGTGTTTCGAAAGTATTCTGCTCAATTTATTATTATAATGAATCTTTTGGAATTGTTTCCTATTATTTCTACTAAGGAAAGAGCTATACGTTTCCTTCAAGAGAACGAAATATTGCATAATCCGCGAATTTTTTTAAATGGACATGATGTGATACTGAACACCACTGGCCAGGATCGGTGGGTGTGTAATAAAGAAATCTGCAGAATTAATAAACCTCTTAAGAAACGACACATTTCTCGCTAATACGAAATCGAATTATCAAACCATCATTCTCTTCATTTTACAGTTACATTTAAATAAAAACATACAGTTACTATAAATGTAATATAAAAGTTTAATGTAAATAACAGAGCAGTCAGGGGTCTTTATTAGAACATCGATTTTTCGTATTTCGCAGATAGTTAAGTTAATTTTTACCTCGTATTATTATAATAATTATTATAGTGCTATGAGGATGCCCTCTCATTCTACGGGATTCAGAGTCTGAGCACGCGGTGTAGAGTGATGGAAGTTCTATACATTTACAACGTTGATGTTCCAGATATCTCGAAGATTTTTCTGAGGGTGCCTTTCGTAGCTTAAAAATTTTCAGGCTATTTGCTGGAACCACAAGAAGTAAAATAGCTCCAATCAATAGATGTATTGCAGCAGCAAATGAAATAAATGGAGAGGTAGATCTGTTTCACAGAGATGTTAAAATTTAAAAAAAACTATATACAGGTTACTGTGAAAGAAGGCTATATTGCGTGATATTTATAGTATTTTATGTATTTTTTATGTTATTCGTGTCTATGCGGTGTATGTTGGGCTCGGCGGCTGACTGTTTTCTAGTGAAGAAATGACAATGTTTAGTTATAATGGTGCAGTATACTGAGGCGATATTCTATTGCTGTTCTGCTGTACCATCTCGCATCCTTGCGATCAGCCATAGTAGTGGGTTGTGACGGCGGGGTGTAGGGGAGTTTGGGAGTACCCCTCAAAAAAAAGTAAAGAGAAAGAGTAATATTATGTATATATCGTAGTTTAATCTAATATTAGATCGTAAGTAATTTATGTATTATATTATATTTACCCTACTGACTTTATTACACTTTTGTATCAGTACATTGTTTTACGATACAAAAATGAGTTGACGGTAATTATGATACAAATAATAACACAAACGACATGAAAAAGTAGGCGACGATGAGAAAGTAGGAGAGCATCTTTATTTTCGTTTTTTCTAATTTAACGTTGCATTATTATTTTTATTCATGTTTTAATCATTTTAATTTACAAGGAACGTTCAAATCTCTGTGATCTAAGCTCTCTTTAGCTTTTGTGGTGGGTTGTCTGGTAAATTTACTGAGATAATCCTGATAAGTTTGTTATTATGTCTGGCTAATTTTCTTTAGAAATGTAGAAAAATAAGGTGTTCATACAATTTAATTCTTCTTTTACTAATTGTTTCCATTAATCGTTCATTTTCCTCAAAAGTTCTTCTCGTCCTCACAATTCACCATCTATTATCTTCGGACTCATTATCTTGCTTTCGAATTCTGCTTTTCTTAGACCATCCTTCCCGGTCATTCTAAAACACATTCTAAGACTTTCATGCTGATATACAAGTTTTATCGCAATATTATAATATCTAATCTTGGATTCTCTTGAGAGTGCTTTCTCATTATTCACAAAGTGATTGAATACTCTCTCTGTATACTTGGTGTTGTTTAGGTATCCGCCAAAAGGCTGGTCTAAATCTCAAGTGGCTTTACTTAGTAAAACGAGGACTGAGGTGGTTTACCTTTCCCTTCCTCACTGAGTGGAAAAGTATGCTTATCAGCATGCCTGGCCGTCCTAAAAATATGTACTTTCCACCCTGCCAATGACACCTTTCTACGTAGGCTATACAAAAAATATATTAAAATATATTTGCAAGGAACACATACACACCTAGTTCTAGGTTTCGGTGTTCAAATGATAGACGGTTTCGTTTATAAGATACTTCATTCTACCATTTATATAGTTCGTCTCAGAACTGACAAAACTTTAAACAGCGGCTTTAATAGTGTAATTTATTCTGTTTCCATATCAAAGAGAACTTAAATGTTCCCACATCAAAGAGTGTACACTTTTAACATGAAAATTAAAATATAAATATACGACGCTAGGATTATTTTTATAAATGTTTCCTTTGTCGTTAACGAATAAAATTATGTTTAAACGCCCAAATGTTAAAATGTTGACTAGTTGATAAAAAAACCATTCTAGGAGAAAAAGTACTACGATTAAATGGATTCCTGCACCGTATAAAGAGCGATTTGGGTGGAACTAATGCTACTAGAAATAGTTAACAGGTCGGAACTGACCAGGAAATTATGCGGTAATATGGAATTGTTCACCGTTATTATTAAAGGGAACTTGTTTTCACATAAATATGAATCCGTAGAAACTTAAGTACACTATTCACGTTACTGAGAGTTTTGTAATTCCATTGTGATGTTTTAAAATAACTTCTACTTTTCTGCAAATATCATCCTTAAATAATAAGAAACCCTATAATAATTCGACAGGTTTCATTAAGGAATAATATACTTTTACTTTTATCAGTTTCTACTTAGAGATGTAGGCTAGGATGATTAAAACTTGTCTTTATAAATTTATATTAAATGCCATTGTTGTGTAAAAGTTAAACTTCATATTAAAAACTTTTAATCACAATCTAGTTTGTTATTTTTAGATTATACAAAAGAAGTAGATAATTGTTTCAAAGTACATATCTAAAGTACGTTGAATTTAAGTTGAATTGTTTTACATAAATTTATTTTTTTTATAAAATGGTTGTTAATTTAACTTACAAAATCAAGTTATTTAAACGTTATTAAGTTTTAAGTAGTTGTAATTAATATATTTATTTACCTTTATAAAAGAATGATTGTTAAAATAATCTTAAATAATTACAATTATTAAAATTGTGTATTAAAATATTATTTTCCTTAAATTTCTAACTTTTTTAGTTACTATAGTTCTACTTGGACAATGTCTAACGTAGAGGACTCTCAAATGAAGCAAGAGAAAGAGTTACATTATAAATAACAACAGCGATATTGGATGTTTTAGGGGACCGTAACTGGAAAAAAATAATTTTTTTTCAGGTCTTTTGTTTTTTCATTTTATGAAAGTGCATAGTATTCTGAGTTTTTTTTAAACTATTATTTATGGTGGTCGTGCACGTTTTACGAATATAAACATTATATTATTTTATAAAGGCACTTTTGTACACATAACTGAGTCTGAAACCTAAAAAGAACATGATTCGTGCAATGGAACGATTCAGGACGAAAAGAAGATACTGAAAAAACTGTCAGAATTTGAAAAATAAATTCGGGTGATGAGAAGTTTAAAGAAAACAACTTAAAGACGATCCAGATCAACCATCTTACAGCGCTGGACGTTATTAAAAAAGTATAAATTACAAAGTCAATTTGCGGCAAATCATGATTTTTGAAAGTTGATGGAAGTTTTCTCAGGAATGGTTAAAGTTATCAATTTGAAATTTTTAGGACACGTTTTACGTACAATGGGCTTATTCCGCATACAGGATTATTGAAGAATTGCCCATAATAATTATTTTACGATTTTTTTCATTATTTATTGTCTTGGAATTATTTGTACGTTTTATAAAAATTAATAATGAATTTTTAATACTTTATTCAAAAATAAGCTTCCGTGTAGAAGTAAATAAAAGCCTGAAGTTCAATTTAAAAAACATTAAGATTCGATTTTCTTTAGTTTTTGAGAAAAGTAACAAAAACTTAGCATGTAGTTATAGGCAGTTACGTTCCCCTTAACAGAAAATTTAAACTGTCAGCATAATATATAAATGATTAATTCATAAAATACTTCTCAAACCCGTGGGACATACGGAAGAAAACTCTGGGGTACAAGTCATAAAAGTAATTCAAAAATTTCAGTCAACAATATATAGAAATATTACAGATTCACCTTGGTACATACCCAACACTGTAATTCACAGCGACACGAACACTCCCTCAATATAAAAAGAAATACAAAAATTGTGTACTAGTTACCAAAAACGACTCAAAACTCATCATTAATCTCCTAGACAACAGTGAAGACTCAGGAAACTGCATAGACTACATCCTACAGATTTATTTTAATACTTTCACGGCAAGAACATAACATTACAACAAATTTGTAATTTATAGAGTAATACCATGGGGCACTACTCATTCATTACTTCTACTCACAACACATCTACCCATTGTTCTATAAGAGTAGATCGTAGAAAGTAAAGTAAAATAAAAAAGACAAATTGTTTTCTCATACTAAAAATCTATAACCTGGTAGATCCGTGGCTTAATTATTGTATAATAAAAATTAATGAAAATAAATCGTAAAAAATGACGTTTACTCTTAGAGACAAAACTGCCCTACTCATTACATTAATAATACTCCACTGCCACGCACTACTCAAACACACTATCTAGCCTTACACTTAGACAGAAAAGATACATGGGACTCATTTCGTTTATACCAGTTACCAAACTGAGAAGGGTTGTTAAATTATCGCGATAAAATAAAATATTATTAATTCATAAAATACTACTCAAACCTCCGTTGACAAGCGGGATACAACTTTGGGGAACCAAATTGGTATTATTTGATCATAATCTTATTCTGTAGTTATAAATATTGTTACAAATGTGGATAAAATGAAGGAAAGTAAAAAAAAGATTCAATTTTTTTTATAGAGGTCTTACAATACTCGTTTCTGAATTTTTTTTAGATTTCTGAGATACGCTAAAAACACGTGACAAACTCAAAACATGTTTCAATTAACTGAAACGCTTACTTTATATGTAGACATTCCACATAAATTAACAATTTACAATACAGTTATAAGACCAATCTGGATATATGGGGTACAACTATAGGGATCTACTAAACATTAACCATTAACCATTAACATTTAGTACTAAAAGATTAACCATTTAGTGTCATGTAAAGAAAGATTATTGGTTTTTAGAAGTAGGACTTATAAAACTGTATGATACTTTTTAACTTATCTCTTTTGGTATTTAATCTTTTTTTTAAATTATATCTAATTTTATTAGAACTATAGGGTGATTCAAAAAGAGCGCCGGTTTTGATATATCAAATTAAGAGATTTATTTTATTGAAAAACTGAAAATAAATACATCAACAAGTTCATCTTACCTTCCGATTTTATGTATGAAAAATGATGTCATGCATGTGTCCTCCTCTACTGCGCTGGCACGCATCAACTCTGTCCATGAAATTGGATATTACTGCACGACAAGTTTCGACTATGTGGGACAAGTTTCCGTATGTGGGGTTTTCTAAACCCCACATACGGCAGTTCTGTTTATTAACAAAACCGTTTAAGTGGAAGTGCGCCTCATCACTGAAAATGATTTTGTTTGCGAAGGTGTCATCATCCTGCCGTTTTCTCAATACCCAGTCAACAAACTGTCGTCTCTTCTGGTGGTCTGCCACTTTCAAATGTTGCGTCAACTGAATTTTATGCGGGTGATATTGGAGATCGTACCGAAGAATTCTCCGTACAGAAGAACATCTTAAACCCAATTGTTGAGAACGGCGACGTATTGATTTTGCTGGGCTAACAGCCACACTGTCACGAACCAACGCAACGTTCTGCTCAGTTCGGCCAGAACGACGACGTCCAGAACTTTTAAGGTCGACTGTTGAACCCGTCTCAAAAAACCTTTTCATGAGCCTGCGAACTGTTGATTCATTCAGTGCTTCATACGTCTTAGAGTACCGCGAAGTCGCCTGACAGTAGCCGCATAACTCTCTCCACTCTGGTAAAATGTTTTGACGATTAACACTCGTTGCGCAATAGTAAACTTCTCCATGGTTAGACAGAGACTGCGAGAGTATTACACTGCGAACAAGAGAAACTACAACTGAATCGTCAATCGGAATGTTCTCCGAAATAGAAATGAGGTCAAACAATGTTGCCAACCGATAAACAAAAATTTACCAGCCGTTTAAAAACCGACGCTCTTTTTGAATCACCCTATAAATGACGTCAAAATGTAATCTATGTCTTAAATCTATGACAGCATGAGAAACTCGCAAAGATAAGACAAAGCTATAAAATAATAATTTTAACCGTAAAAAGGATAAAGTTAAAAGTAAAAGATGAATTTTGGGACGTCACGTTTTTTACCCCTATAACTAGGACAGTTTTTGGTTTTATTACTTATTTGTAATCTGCTCTCCAAACTTTATCAGAAACCTACAGTATGTGATTACAATAAGAAAAGCGAAATTTTTATCATTATAATATGATCGTACTCTATTACTTTACAGTTTGTGAAAACGTTAGAAATGTTTACTCCAGTTTTTCAAATGGAGTACTGTTGTCTAAAATTTGCTTACTACTTTTATTTTTTTGCCTCACGAGGCATCATAAACACACAAAAACCAACACATTCGAAAATATATAATTTTCTACAAAAAATAAACATTAAAAGTAAAAGCGGAACTTAGCGACCACGTTTTATCGATTAATTAACTCACATTCCTGTTTATTTCTTAATTCGTAGTATATACCTCAAATATTATCACAATTTCATAAAGTAGGTATATATAAAAATAAAAAAGTTATTTTGACCACGATATGTTCGTCATGTATAAATACCCATGTTATTTGCGAAAATGACAGAAATTTGGATTTTAACGTTTTGTCGCTTGCAGTGATCCGGAATTAGCTTGCTTTATTTGAATTTTAATGTCACGTCAAATAGAAATAAATGCTTCCAAAAACACAAAATCAGTTGTTTCAAAATCAGAGCCTCGTGGTGAACCTCGAAATTCACTAACATTTTGTTTAAATATTTACGTATAATATCCTTTTAGATTTACGCGTAATATTTAATTGCATATGATAAAAACGGAATCGAATTTGGTTTGTTCTAAAATGACTGGCTTAATCATTTTTGGCAAAATACCATTATAATAGATTTCACACTTAATTTCAAACACATGAATCCATTCATACCACAGTGCACTCGCGAGACATACCAGGTAATCTGCAGAGAAGACTCAAAAGCTGATGTTTAAGAGACCTTCTTCAATAGAACTAGTGTGGTTGCTGTGGTGGTTCAGTTTACAATTCTTAAACTTCAGATTTTTGAATTGTTATTATAAAAACAGATTGTAAATAAATAAATAAATTATAAAGATAGTGCTCATAGATAAGGAATACACTGCATAAAATATAAGCACACTCTTTTGAGGATGATTCTCGATAGAGAGCGATTAACCAGAGTTGTAACGAACCTTCTTTGTTGAAGTCGTTCGCTCTGAGAAAAAGAAAAATTTTACAAAACTTTTTATAAAGCTTTTTGCACTCGGTCATTCTAGATGTATGCGTGCGAAAATGTTTAGACCCTAGTTACTGTACAAATTGTTTTGTCGCATTCATCTTGAAAAATTAAATGATTAAATTAAGAATTGTTAATTATTTATAACATTTAAGTTAATGTTAGTTACTAAAATATTATACAAGAATCATTAATCAGACGTTATCGAAAAGGCCGAACTAGTTTTTAGATGACACGATGTAGTAGATTGTTTTTAAAAACTACACCTTTTATATTCCCAAAAGAGAAAGTCTACAGGTATAAGATCTCGAGTCTTGATACGGGCGCAACTTTGTCGATATCAAAGGATGGTCATAGAATTTCCGTAACATATCAAGAATCAATGATGGTAGAATAATATCCAGTATGGCAAGTTGCGTTATTCTGCCGGAACCGACATCCTCGTTCATGTAAGTCTAACATTGCAATAAATTGATGGAATAAGTCGTAATAAATCATACAACCACAGATTTTTAAAAAAATAAAGGCTCTAGCGTACGGCACCGACAGATCACAGAATAAACACCAAAATGGCGAGTAATGATCGTTTATGAAACACGTGAGGATTGTCAACGCTCCTTAGTCGGCAATTGTAACTGTTAACACATCCATCCCAGTGAAACCAAATCTTATCACTAAAATAAACACAATCCAATCTCAATACCGTTTTCATCGACAAGAAAACGAAAATACATTTTCATCTTTGGAGAACGATTTCGTTGACACGAGAGACAAATTAATAGTGGAATAGTACTAATAGTGGATGCACAAGAACTTTATTTAAATGGTAACAAGCCGTTAATCTTGATTACAACCCACTGACATGTAAGGACATAAGAATAAGAATAAGAAAATTTATTTCATATGTTGTAGGCAGATACATTAACACATAAAAATATAACCTAGAACATATAAATAATAAAAGGTACTCTAACAATAAACAATAAAACAATTATACTTAATTCTAAATAAAAAATAAAAACAGACAACAAATTAGCTCCACAAAAAGGAAAAATAGGGCCTCCAAGATAATACCTGTTTGGAAGTTCCATCAGTAATATTATTAGCCTGCGGCTCACTAATAAAAACGATATATAAAAAAAATTCAAATAATACAAATAAATTGATGAAAATTACAAATAATAAAATAAAAATATATAAAAAGTAAAAATAGTAGAAGAAAATACATAAAAAATACAAACAATACAAAAATTATATATAAAAAATACAAATAATACAAGAAAATATATAAAAAAAACACAAATAATACAAAATAACACATACAAAGAAGCAAAAATATCAAAAAAATTAATGTAGTGCTAATTTCACATAAGTGAAATTTGTTTGAATCAAAATATTATTAACTTAACTTATTAACATGTAAGGAGACATGAAATTTATCTTCGCGTTACTTTTACCTTTGTACGGTTGCGTCTTTTTTGAGACATTCCTTAGAATAAATGCTGGGAACAGTAGGTGATTTAATAGTTACGTGGGGAGAACAATACCTATAAAAAAATTTCGGATTTTATAAGTAACTATTTGCATTAACTGAAATAATAAATTAATAATTTTAATTAATTTTCTGTATATTTATTAATATTTATATTTTTTAGTATGGTTGTTCCTTAATAATAGTAACTTCAACATAAGGTTTACATTATCACTAGGTTTGTTTATAAATATCATTTTCGTGAAATTATTAAGAGCGTTAAAATTTTTGTAATGTTTGTAGCCTTTCAAAATTGGCTTAGGTTTGTTATTGTAGTATGGGTTTTTATATAGATTGAAATAGTATTTTCAACAGAAACCGTATGTGTTTTAGAAGAGTAATGACGGTTTTAGATGGAAGAAAAGAAAGGAAATGTAATAAAACGTTTCACAAAGTAGACACTTTACGGCTAGGACATTTAAAATAATATGACATACAGTAGGAAAACCGGACAAGTCGTTTTATATTATTGCCTGTGGAAAATGTTTGAATTTTCAGTAGCTACGGCTAAGTAGGATAGCGTCAGATGGTCAAAAAAATGGTCCAACACAAAAGAAAAAAGTGGATATAACTGAATCCATACAAACGAGAGTATAGAGGTGAGATGTGCCTGCCCTAAGTGCATGCGAAATTGAGCAACACGCGGTGTTAGACAGGACGCGCCTGTCCTACAAACTCACACGCGCACACTCCTACATTCAACATATAGGTTACATATACAAAAGGATCTTAGACTGAATTAAACATGAGTCAGTATAAAATATGGAAATAGGAGAGGATCTGATATCACATAGCATGTGTATTAGTACACTCCAACTAAGGATATCCACGAGCATTTTGCGAAAAATAAAATATTTTTAAAATGGAAAATATGTTACGCAAATTTACATTTGAATAAAATCATTTGATTTTCTTTCTTCTGTTTTGTTTCGTTACTCTAATGTCAAAATTTATAATAAACCTTTCCAGAATTCAAGCGTGAGTTTTATGAAAACAAAACTGTTAAATTTTAGAATATCAATAAATTATTATTAAAGTCAGTATGCAGGAAAACAAATCATGTACATTCCTTGATATATCAGTAAGAAAAAATACGTATATCATGACTTTTACATGTTCACACTGTTAGAAAATGTATCGTGGTTCAGCGAACGTTACCAACAGAAGCCAATTCTATCAAAGACTTAAAAGATTTAATGTAGTAGATTGAAGGTATAGTTTGTAGATTTTATTCATTATTGTTTCAATTAAAGATAAAATGTTATTTAAAATTTAGATGCTAAACTATTTACAATTTTGATCAGTTGAATCAGATTCAGTGGACGTCTGGCTCTATTAATGCGAGTTCTTGTTGTTAGAAAAATTATTTATTGTTCTCATATTTTAACGAAGAGATTGTAAAGTCGCAGATTTGGTACACAAAATGTATGTAAGAGAGTAAAACAGATACTTATAAAAAATAATATCGTAAGGTTTAAAAAATTTATAAATTTTCTGAAAACGAATTTTTACTGAAAATGTTTTTGATACCTAGCCAAAGAAATACATCAATATTGGTCAAGCGTAGTACTAGCGGACTTTTTTTAGTTGTAAGAATTAAAATATGACGATAATTTAAATTATTTATTACTAACATTTGCTAAGAAGAACACCCTGTTTGACAGAAATAACTGTATTCATGCAATTAAACGCTGTTTAGTATGGATAAACACAAGAAACATAAGAATAAAACCGATTACAGTACTATAATGTACTGATAAGAATCAAGTTTAGTTTAAGATTTTTTCAAAGTTAAATTTTTAAAACTCACTACACAGTATATTTAAAAAATTAACTCTAAAAGAATTACACCTTGTTAAAAAAATATAATGTACTACAATTAACTTCACTTCAGTTTACGCAATGAATACGATTACAGAAAATTTGTAGTTTCAAAAGATTTTCAGCAAGCCTTATTATGTTGTCTCCAAATTTTTCAGTTAGGCAAGGAAGCATTTACAATGAGCTCTACTTCTACAGATATTGTTTCTATGCGTACGTACACCCGTACTACCTATCCTTGTCTGCTAGGACACAAACAGACAACTTATTTTTCATTCACATCACACAAATGCTCGCGCAACCGTATACATGAAAGAGGTATCGGTTTCAACAAGTGCAACTAACAGTCTATAAGATGGACGTGGCTGAGAAGGGGTTCAATAAGTAGTCACTGTAAAGGTCTCAATGAGTTGGTTTTTCTCTAATATATTAGTTTACAATAAAAGTATAGTAAGTTAGTAAATGAAAAATAATAATGAAAGATATGTAAGTAGCCTACAAAAATATGTAGATGTTAAATTATTGGAACAAAAAATTCAGTTAAATACATGAATAAGTAACTATGTCGTTTATACTCGTATTAGTGATATTTATAGACATTATTAGATATATTTGTTTTCATATAGGGCCGGTTTTAGGCCAAGTGGACCGATTTCTTTTAAATTTCTAGAAGAGTTATTTGCAGCCCACATTCTCAGTATTCGTTCACTGTTAATTTTTTCTCCTTTCTCCTTCTACCCGGTGTCCTATTTTCGCTCTTCGTTGAAGTCCTGAAATTTAAGTCAGTAAATGTAGATTGGAATTTAGTTCAATCAATTTTTTCTCGATTTTTTTACATTATCCCGACACTTTAGGTCAATTGTTTAAAAAAAACTTAAAAATTTGTTTTTTCAACCGTTTGTTATCAAATCTGTACAAGTTCCCGTAGAATTGCAGCCTCATTTAAGAAACACATGAATGTTGTATTGTATTATAATAGCATACTTTCAGAATACGGTTAAGAATTAATGTAAATTTGGATGATTATGTAAGTTTAGATGATGGTTGAGTCTTTCTTCATATTTACGGCTGAATTTTGATAGTTTGTGTAATGAGACAAATTTAATGCACATCTGGAGTTGTTTATTTTGAGTCTATTGAAAGAAAATAAACATCTCCAGCTGACTAAGATAAATATTTTAAAAAAATTATTTAATTCACATTAACAAAAAATATTTAAAAGAGTTATTTATTTAGTTACTAGGCAACTAAGAATAAGAAGGGACTTTGTAAATTATTTCAATGGGCGGTATAACATCAAACTGCTAACATGGATTAATTTCACCGTCCCATTCAGTGTATTAGATTTGTTTTATTTTGTGACACTCGAGATCTTTGATAGTGTTTGCTAGATCGACAGATTTTTTAATCAACTAAATGGAATAAGCTAGTGGTTTCTGAAATTTGACTAAATATGTATCTTGTTTTATTACGATTGACTTATCATTGTTTATGAATGCGCTAACTAAGCAATAAATAAATGTACAGGCTCGTAATTTTTATGAGTTTGTCATTGATTATTTTTAAAACAAATCGACCAGGTATATCAACTCATGTTACAACACGTCAACATCGAATTATCGTTTATGTGTCTATGATTAATATAATTTTACCAAATAAATATAAATAATGATGTCCCTGTGTAAGTAAGTAAATACTAAAATGTTGTACACTGCAACTTTATATTAATTATTTATTAATATATAAACTTCCATTAAAGAAGTACAAAAAGCTTAGAAGAAATTGTGTGTTTTTTTATTTGTTATTATTATTATAATTATTATTATTGTAATGATTCAGGAGATATGATTTGAACTGAACAAGCACATTGACCAAATAAATAAAATGATAATTAAAAGCATCTCCTTTAAGATAGATAGTGGCAGTAATCACACTACAAATATTTCAATCCCATGTGGGGATAATAATAGTTTTTCTTAAAATTGGCATTCTCTTGTGTGAGGATTATTAAGTTACTCTTCATTTGTTTCACAGTTTTAGTAATATAAATGAGTAATATGTATTTATTTTTTATACGAGTATAATATTCTTCAACTTATAGTGTTTATTAAGTTCATTATTTGCTAATAGGTTAGTAGTGACGTTAAAATAACTTTTGATAAGATGAATATTGTCTCTTTCAGAGTAAATAAAGTTAAAATCTTATTTAGACTGCACCGATGAACAAGAGAAACATTTTAAAAGTTTAGATGCAGTACAGGAGACGGTGTGCATTTGTTTTCAGCGTGGGATTTATTGATCGATTGATACAGACGTTGGTTGTTAGCACCGAATCGATTGCCGATATTGGATACTGAAAATGTAAAAGTTAGGTTCGTTTCTAGCGTGTTTAAGTAAATAGCAAAATGCAATGGTTAAGGTGTCGTTCTCATGGAAAGACATCTTTGTTTTACAATTAACCTGTAAGCTTACGTTATTTACACTATAATACAGAGCAGATCTTTAGTCATCCGGTAGGAGAGTAGGTCTATCCCTACTCTACCGCTCGCCATTCCCCTCCTGTCAACACACGGCATGTGATTTCGTGGAGATTAATGTTATGTTCTCTCTACAATTTTATTTCCGTGTTAGTCCTTTAACAGATTAAAATTTAGTCTAAATTACAAAACAGAATAATACGCAATAAGTTAGATTGTTTTTACTTAATTAATCAACTTTTTTTATTTTTAAACCCTATCCTTTTTAATATTATTCCTAAAGAACAAAATGAGCCGGTGAACTCTTCACTTTATTAATTTTTGTGTAATTTTTACGGATTGGATACTGCCTTGATCATAGAAAGACAAAGTAAATCGTCTAATAAAACCTCTCTAGAAAACATCTATGCCCGTAATCAGGTTTTGGTTGGTAATTCGTTTTTTTGAAGGAGAAAATAATGGTTCTGGTTTTTATGTCGACACTAATGAATTTCCTTCTGTAACAATTCTTTGTACCGTACGCCAAATTAAGCCACAGGCTTCAGGTGTGGCTCTTTGAAGTACACAAAGGATTTCTTCCATAATTGAACTTTTAAGAGAACGTCTCAAAAAACTGCAGCAGGTAAAAACAACTTTTTTTTTGCTTAGAACCCTCGTATCCTGATTTTTGTGCGTCACTGTAAAAACAAAATTGAAAATAAAACACACTTTTAATTAATCAAGTTATAAGGTACAAAATCTACTCACTTCGCCAAGTTTCACTTTCGAAGGAATTTTTCACTTTTTTGCGATTTCCTCAAAAACTGCTCCTACGATTTATGTAAAAATCGCCTGGTTTACTTAATTTTTTATGCTGTACAAGATAGGGTAGGGGCTTTGTTTGCTGAAATTCTTGGTGAGGCTGTTTTCACGTAAAAAATTGTTTTTATAAGATTGCGACTTTAATATGCATTTTAGCGCAAAAATTTATATAAGTTGTAGATAATTTAAAATCCCACAACTTTTATTTTAAGCATTTTTTTGTATAACGCTTAGTTTAGCGGTAATTAGCAATTTTCTGTTTTTTTCTCACGAAAACGTGTGAAAAATAGATTTTTTAAGATTTCGGCTTTAGTATGCATTTTACGACCAAAGTATTTAAAATCAAATTTACAGAAAATTAAAATATCTTCAAATTTAATATTAAGCATTTTTCTCTATAAAGCCTAGTTTAGCGTGAAAGAGTGACTTTCCGTATTTTAAAGCCAAACTAAGGTTGATTTTCATTTTGCGTCTTTCACTCGTGATGAAAATTAGGTTATGTTTATTGAGGTTAGTTTTTTTGTTTATTTACAATGTTTTATTACTAATGTTAGGTTTATTGGTAATTATTTGCATTGGCAAGAGAAAGCTGTGTGAGTGTTTCATACCAGATATTTAGTTTTAGTACTAACGTACAGTGCAGTGTTAAATTCCCTATTAAAAATGCCATCCCATTCGGGCATGGCATTTTTTCATTCATTACAAAAATTCATTTCATCCTTCACCGTCTGCATTAGCAGCAATTTGCAAAACAGTCGGACGTTAAACCAAAAAAAGAAAAAAAAATTCCCTATTTAAATTATATTTTGTTAAAACACGGTTAAGTAAACGTATTGCATTTTTTTCTGTGGTGTCACCTGCTTCCTAAATTTGCTAAAATTACAAATTCTGTATATTAATAGACCCACAAATGTTTAGTTGGCTACCGAAAACACTTTTCTTAAAAGTTTTTATTTATTAGTAGGCCATGTTCCGTAAATAACAAAGTTCTGTGTGATGCATTAGAAAATAATTGATATAAAAGTTAATTTTAAGAATGATAGTATGTATTCTTTTTTTTTCCTAAAGAAGAAGTAATACACCATCATACCTTGATGATGGTGTATAAGCAAGAGACTACTTTTATATTTTCAGCATGAGTGTTTTTTAAGTTCACGCAATGTTTTATTAGTTGAAAATGAAGTCCATTAAATTTAAATTATTTAAAATACTTTTAAATGTATACAAAAGTCTGGAATAGTAAGTTTTACATTAATTTTTTACTATTAACAATTTAGATATAAAAATATTACGAAACTAAGAGATTTCCCTATTATCATAAAGTAAAATAGGAACGCACAGAATAAATTTTAAATTTCCTGTATCTATTTAAATTGCTCTTATTTTGTGTCGCTAACATAGAAATATGCACAGAATTATTTTACGTATAAGTGAAGAACAGTAGTAAATTTGCAAGTCTAAAGTCGCGGTGCCTCTGTAAACATCTATGACTTTGCATAAACAGTATACATAAAAGATAACAACCCACTCTCCCTTCATCCACGAAACACTACCTAAGACAATTCTGTATGTACGATAAATATTATACGCATTTAAAATGGCTAAAATAAATTTATGTTGATCTAGTGCACGTATTTATAAATTTAACACATTTTTGCACTTTATACACGTGTAGTACGACAGGTAGACAATATATTATACTTGTAAATAAAATAAATTTTTAAATAATTATAAAAAGTATTGAGGATATGTTAAAATTAATGAAACCATGTAATTTGAAATTGTTCTGGTAAAGAAATTCCTGGCGGTAATGAACGTATCGGAAAATAAATTTTGTTTTCGTCAAATTACAATAATTTGCTATAAAGTAATTTTTTTTCATAATCTTCCCGAATACAACGTAAAGTTGTAATTTTTGTAATCCGTAATGTGGGTGAATTGCAATCTCGTATTCTATTTAGAACAATACGCATACCCTTATGACCCAGTGATATGAGGACGATATATTTGACATATATAAATGAGGTGTTAACCTCCCACATTACTCTAAAGTCGAACCTTTCTTAGTTGGCTCCAACTGTCAACAAATAATGACGTCACTGAGCATGCGCATATTGTAAGAATGTGTACACGCTGATTAAAAAGTAACTACAAAATACTTTCAAAACTATTTAAATAAAAAATACTTTCAAAAGTATTTAAATAAAAAATACTTTTAAAAGTATTTTTATAAATGAAATTTTAAGGCGTACATCATATCATGACTGATGTTTTAACTGTAGTGGTAAAGTCGTCGCTGTGAGTCAGCTGTCTAACAGCTGATTTTCGTAGATGAAGGTTCCGTGCTTTAAATCCTAATTAATTTAATGACAATTAAAACAATTTCCCTACATACAGATAATTATCAAAAGCAACTTAGTAAGATAATAACCAGATCTAATGTGAGAATATTGTTTTTTGTCGAACAACCGTCAGATTTTAATCGATTAAGAAAATACCGCATTGTTCACCATATTTTTATTGTCTTGATTTTTTTGTTATTTGTTTATTTGAGTAGCCTAGTTTCAAAGGTGGCCAACTTCGTTTCTTAATTTTTTTCAGGAGAACGGAAAAGCTGTTATACAAATTTATAGTTTATCTACAAGTCTGCTTTTTTCTGTGTTATTGACATCTTTCAGTTAATATTTACTACAATATTTTAATTTTATTGTTTACCGTTAAATAGAAAATCATAATTGAAATATGGTGTGGGCCACTTTTGTAATTAAGAATATTGGAGTTGGCTGTAAATAAAATGCTTAAAAATCTGGTTTGGCTACTGTTTTTCTGTTGTTATTTGTAGGTGTTTCTTCTACATTTATCTCCATCTTTCAAAATCAAATAATTTTTGTTAATTATTTTTTTAAATAATCAACACAGTTTTTTATCATAACAACATTAAGATATAACACCACACATAAGGAAAACAATCTTTAGCAGTTCCCATGAGCACTTGCAATAGTCACATGACAGAATCCAGCATTGCGATTGGTTCTCTTTCAAGTTGGCCAATTTTGTCACGAAGCTATTTTAGAATTAGTCAATTTTGGAAACAAGGTCAAATTTCAAACGATAAGTTTGCACTGATTGGGGCCATTTTTGACAGAAAGTAACCTCATATCTGATTTCCTGAGGCAATTTACTATAAGAATCAATCAAAATCTCCATTTTGATAATAATGGAGTTGGCCATCTTTGATACGAGGCTACGCATTTAAAGTCGCATCATTAGCTTGGTTATTAGCGACTACGATGGGTTATGTAATTGTAACGGTGGATTGTGGCTTGTTATAATTTTCAGACCCTAGCCGGGATTCGAATCTGAGACCTCCGTATTGTAGGCTAGCGCGCTATCATTACTTGAAGTAATACTTAAAGTTACTTTTGCTCAATAGATATATTTGAAACTGATAATTATAATATAACAGTAGGAATTTTACTGATATCCCATGGAATGAAACGATATACAATTTATATTCTTTTTTTTTTGTAGTAAATGTATTAACATAATTTAGTAAACGTTTTTTCCATCGTTACACACGTAAATATTTGAGCGTGTTTTAAAAACTCTAAAAAGAACACATGAAGAGATTAGTAAAAGATATTCGTTTAAATATTCCATTGTCTAACAGCTAACCAAATAACTGTCAAGGAATCCTTTCTGAGACAAGAAAACGGAAATGAGATTTTTGCGTGGAATTTTACTAGTCGGAAAAATGGAAGGAGTAAAGGAAATGAATAAAATTATATTAGACGCCTACGGCGCAAATATGATTTTCTTCACTATGGATTAAGTTTAAATTATAATTACATTTTAATGATTAGTAGGCTAATCATGAAATTTTAATGATTTACTCATTAAACAAATTAAAAAAAGTTAAGATGAACTACATTTAGTTTTTACTAGAAAAATCAGTTGTTCCTTGTTTTCACAAAAAAAGGAATTGGTAGTATTTATATCCCACTTAATAGCAAGTACCACACGGAGTGATTTTAATCGATATTTTTACAGTTTTACTGAAATAATGTATTTTTTTTAAATTTCACGTTACGCTACATCATTCTTAAGATATTTTTTCTCACACACACACACACACACACACACACACACGCGCGCACACACATACACACACACACACACGCACGCACGCACACGCGCACACACACACACACACACACACACTCACACACACACGCACGCACGCATAGACCAATAATTAAAAATATGTTCTTTGAATTTAGGGTGCCTGAAAACATGTAGTTCGAGTGAAAATTCGATTTTGAAAAATCTAGATGAATACTTTTCTTCCCTACATAGGCTAAAGGAAGTAGTTCTCAGAATCATTTCCAATCGCTCTAATTATAAAAAATATTAATGATTTTCGGAATATTCCAAAACCTTATTATTAAACCTTATCAAATTGTCCTGGACCTACAGTATTATAGTGTATATACGTACATTATAATATTCCGGGTACTATGGGGTCGCATCCAAAAATCAACTCAAGTAACAGAATTTTAGTTAAAAGTCGTGCGAGCTCTAACAGGTGTGGTATTACATGACAAACAACTACTATTATACAGACCTATTTAAAAAGTTCTAGACAAAATTTAAAAATTTAGTTCAGTGTATGAATAACGGCTTGAATTACACGAAAATTATTTGGCTAGGGGGTATAAGTCTACTGCACTACGGTGGTAAAATACGAAATTTAAAATAGATACAGCTAACAGATTTATTTGTTCAGTAAATTAATTCATAATTATGTTTTATTTTCAAAATTTAGCTTCACTATATTGTGAGAAAAGTTTTTTTGTCTGACATCTCAGTTTATTTACAATCTTTGTAAAATAAATATACTGTTAAAAATAAAATTACAATCAGTCTGAAAATAACTATAAGTAAATATGATAAAATTATTTACATGTCAAAGAAAATACCTGATTGTATTGTTTCCAAAAGAAAAACATAACTATTAATAATTTTTGAAAACCTTAAATCTAAATTAGTGAAAGAATCATTTCACAAAAGTAACAGAGATGTGAATAGAAAGCGTAGGAGACGATAATGTAATAAATGATTTTATTTATTTAAGCTCGCATAAACAGTAAATTCCATGCGACAAATAAAATACTCCATGCGATAAATAAAAATTACTGTTTACATAATAATGATGTAAACAGTAATTATTTGTCTGTTGTAAAGGTACCTATGATAGCAGTTACATTTTCATGTCAATTTTTCTGTTAAACAAATCTATTTATTGTTTTTAAAGAACAGTTTTTAGATAAATTCAGTTTGTTAAAAAAACAAAAATTACTGTTGCAGAATCAAGATGGGTGACGAATAATTTAGGTTTTATTATAGATTTAATGACATTTATTTAAAAGCTTTTAGATACAAAAACTGTATTTTTAAGATATAAACGTTAGTTTAGACTGTCTAAATAAAAAAAAATATGACGATAGTTGGACAAGGGACAAAATTATGGCTTAATATGATTGTTAATAATATTAGTGATTATTATTAAATTTAAAAATATGAAATCCTAATTCAAATATTTATATAATTAAATATTACATATATTATGATATATAATGAACACCAAAAACAAAACTAATTAAATATAACACTCACCTCAGAGTATTACATTCATTCGAGATCTTTCGTCTCCGAGAGAGACATCATCACGAACTTTTACACTAAACATAAAACATCTCCGATGATACCGTCATTTGATTATACCGTCATTCGGCCGAATAATCTCGCGCGGCATGGTTGTTTCCATAGACGTGGTCTTCGACCATATTTGTTATAAATGTTATACAGAGTGATTCACGAAGATATGCAGAAACTTTGGGAGCCCATTGTACATGTAAAAATAATGAAAAAAGTTTAATATAAACATGGGTCCGGAAATGCTTCGTTTCCGAGTTACAGCTAGCGAAAGTTTCGCCCGGGTTTCAGCTCACCAGGTGAAATGACGTCTTTCTGAAATTCTTGTAAGGTAGATTAAGATACGAATTTAATCATTTCTTATGGTTTTTGATCTGATAAATTGAATAAAACAGGTCCCAGAACTGTAAGTTAAATAGTTTTTAAGAAAACCAGTGCCAAATGCAAAAAATGGAGTGAAAAACACATTTTTTCATCTTTGGGCAACAATAACTTTGTTATAACACCAAAAAACAGTTAAATTTTTTGAAAAAAAAACATGTTGAAAATTTTATTCTGAACAAAGCGGTGTAAATAAAGTACACAGAAAGCGAATAGGTGTTTGATTAAATGAATTTTTATTCATAACAGTACAGAGTAAAATTAACCGGAAAAACAAGGATGAAAAATTGTGTTTTTTTCACACCTTTTTTTGCATTTGATACTGGTTTTCTCAAAAACTATTTAACTTACAGTTCTGGGACCTGTTTTATTCAATTAATCAGGTCAAAAACCATAAGAAACGATTGAATTCGCCCCTTAATCTACCTTACCAGAATTTCAGGAAGACCTCATTTCACCTGGTGAGCTGAAATCCGGGCGAAATCTTTCGCTACCCGTAACTCGGAAACGAAGCATTTCCGGACCCATGTTTATATAAACTTTTTTCATTATTTTTACATGTACAATGGGCTCCCAAAGTTTCTGCATATCTTTGTGAATCACTCTGTATCTGTTTTATGTTTAGTGTAATATTTCCTGATGATATCTCCGAGATAGATGAAAGATCTCGAATATTATGAAATACTCTGAGGTGAGTGTTATATTTAATTAGTTTTGTTTTGACTGTTCATTATATATCATATATGTAATGTATACAAACAAAGGAAAAATATTGTTTAATAAAATAATTAAATATTAATATATATTTTATTTAATATTTTACACCATATTTTGAAATTATCGAAATATTATGAATAGATTTGAGACATTTATATTAATTTAATATGTTTTGCACAACTCAGGAATCTCATCTGTGGAAATATGCATAAATTTATTCATTTTATAAGGGCCAGTTAAACATTAATTGAGTCATCAAAGCGTCAGTTAATGTAGTAGTTAACAGTTATGTCTGATTGGAAGTTAGTAAAGAGATTTAATTCATGTGTTATAACTACGTACTCGAAGTAAAGTAAAGCTGTGATTTCTCATCTATTTAACGCGCTGCTTATTACACTTAACGTCATTTGATTTCCCTAGTTATTTTCCTGAATATCTCATATCTAATTCCTGTTTCAACACATATCATGCGTATTTAACTTTAATGATATTTAATATTAAGTTATTTCTTGAGAAAAGTATGTTTACTAGTCACAAAAGTGAATAAATTAATTGGATTTTTTTTTCATGTAGGTAAACAAATAATAGTACAACTTATGAATAAAATTATTACACAGAAATATATTACTGGGAATATCCTGTCATCATAGTTTTACTAGAACGGTTCAGTATTAAATCTATATAATTTAAATCGTCAAGTATTAGGCATATAGCCTGTTAGGCAATTCAACTTCCAAAACTCCGTCTTTTCTTTTACCTTCCTGTTCTCCGTCTGCCCTTCGGGCTGTGCTCGGGGTCCCTTTAGTCACCTTGAGGATTCGATACGTTATCATTCCTCCAATATGAACCAAACTCCTCTCTAAAATTGTCGGCTCTTTCCACCAGTGAAAAATATCTAGTTCCTGTCTAATATCAGAATTTGTTGTCAATTCAGTCTATTTCAAATATACCCACCACATACTTTAGAAATTTCATCGTAGCACACTGCAATCTCTGTCTGTATACAGCCGTTATTCTTCAGTCTCATTTACAAATAGGCAACTAGTAAAAGATATTTTATAAATTTTTAATTGTACTTACATTTAGATCTAAGATCAGTAGTATTTTAATTTAACATATCTTGGTATATGAAAAATAATTAAATGGGCTGCTGACAAACTCAGCAAAGAAAATGTCCCGTTATCATACCCAGAAACATCTATCGTCTCAGTACTGATATAAGTTTTTCAATAAATTTCTGTTCAAAAAGTGTTCCTGTGGGGTAATATTAGGAATCAGTCATTTTATCGCCTTGCAAATTAAGGTTATGAGATTTTAAAAAAATGTCGTGTATACATCGTCATAAGTTGACTTACTCAGAAACTTGAAAAATCCTGTATGCTTTGTAGTAAATTTTTTTCTCTATTTAGAAAATTCACAACCTGTTGGAAACAATCAGTGAATGTGATAACACAAAATTTGGAAAAAATAACATGATAAATAAGCGTGAGTTGAGACGCAGTCCAGTGACAGAACTCCGACGTGAATATATACGTGTAGCATTAAGTGCAGCGTTTAGAACACTGTAATGGATAGTCAATTACAGTACTACGATAATTGATGAGGTCTCGGCTCCATCGACAATTTAGACGTCTTATTGGATTGTTTGGGAGAGTCTGCGTAGCCAGATTTGAGATCAATGGGTTATGGTGGCTCTCGAGTTTCTTCCTAAACTTTTTATAGAGTTTTAATTAATTTTTGTTGTTTTAATTCATGTGTTTTAGGTACCTCAGCTGTGATGTCTCTAACACCTGTATTAACCGGGCTAGCAGCAACAGCTGTAGCACTTCTAGTAGTTGTTTGCGGTGTCGTCTTAGCCTTATGTCGGAGAAGACAGGCCCGCCGACCCCGCCTCAAACTGGAGGCGGTAGATAATGAAGATTCTTCTCATGGAGCCGTCCTTATCGCCTCTTCCACAACACCTCCACCTCCTGGTCATCGTTCTCCCGCTGATGACACCGACCCTGATATAATTCCTAATAAATATGGTATGTGTAAAAATTTGCTAACTTACTCATAGTTACGTATGAATAATATCGATTTGGGTCGAACATTTTTAAGTCTGTCGTTTTTATTATACTTACACATTGTAGTAACGACTACAGACAGCACCCAATCCACAAGCCACGCGAAATGGTACCATCTATAACATGAAAAATATATTTTTTTCGCTAAAGTGCGTTAGTATGAAAATGTTTTTTTTTAAGGATTTTACTAAACTTTCTATCGGTAAGCATACTTCTTACATTTAGACCAATGTATTAAAATCCCCCACATATTTTAAAATATAACTAATAAGTACAGGTTTTGCAATTAAAACACATGTAGTAAAAGAAATTTACTAAAACTGACATAAATTATGTTATCGTTCACGTAATTACATATTATTTAAATTTTCATTACAATTAATTTGAGCAAAGGTTCATTGATGATATCTTTGAACACATTTTAATAACAACTATTAATATTTCAATTTAAGAGTTTAAGTAAAATGCATTAATTAAAAATATTGGATGCCCTGAAACGCCAATTACAAAATAATTAAAACTTTTACACCATGATTATTAAATTGAAGTTGAAATTTTAATTACCAGCATTATAAATTTATCAATAATAAATTTTAACAGACTTCTAGTGCACGTTAAATAAAGCGTTAATTATACCATACGTCATCAAAGTAAATTTTACGTTGCTATATAAGATTATTGGCTTAGTTAAATGGTTAGATAATTTAATCTATTTTAATTACTAATATACTTTAATCTCATTATTTTACTGCACAGATAAGATGAGAGAAAAATTGATACGTCCCAAAAAAAATTTCATGAAAATTGGTTGTGTATTTATGAGGACTTATCAGGAATGTTAATAAAAAAAATCCATTAAATTTTTTTATTAAAAGCATTGATAAGCCTACAGTAAGGTACAATCCCCAGGAATAACAAAAAGCTCTTGAATCTCGAGGGAGTTTCTATAACACTGAAATGAGAAAATAAATATACAAGTTTGGGCCTGTACATTTTCCGGAATATATTGACAGAAATGTACTATGCGTATTTAAAATATTTGATAAAATACGTCATTTTCTTCCACGATTTTTCCTATTTGGACCCTTCCGGAATTCATCTCTTCTAAATCTAATATAAATTTTTTAAAAATTACAAGTATCTTTACTGTGTCTCCTACGGAACCTGTATTGTCAAGGTTTTGCAAGAATCAGTTTGCATTTTCGTGAACTTTCTGTTTGGAATGGCTCTAAAATGATAAATATTGTCGTTGCCATGTTGAATAGTTAAGTCATTACATAACTTTTCGTTCCATTGTACTAAGTTGCACCTGCGATGATGAGTATACTTTTGGATTGGAAACGTTGTAAGTCCATGAATTCTTAGGGTGTAGCAGACCCAAATACCTGCGACTCTTAAATTCAGATACGTTGGGGAAGAAATTTATACAGTAATAGAAGATTAACGTTTTTTGTATGAAATTTTGGAGCAAACAAACTAGTTAAAAATTTTTTTCAGTGAGAAATTTTCTAAATCCACGACAACTCAAAAAAATCATGGAATAGAGACCTTTTACAATAAATTAAAACTCAACCGCAATTTCAATTATACTTTGGCATAAAAAAACTTCCACGACAAAAATAAATGATGTGTTATCAAAACTTAATAAAATAAGTTTGAGCATCTAAATTGATAATACGTGGAATCGAAGGAATCCTTCAATGGAAGCCTTTTCGAAAACCACGCCAAGCAAAAAGTGATTGAATATAGAAGTTGTGCTAGGTATACGATGAACAAAAAAACTAATATTTTGCGACTCGGATTGCCGATTTACATAAATTGAAAACGAAACAAAATTTGAAATTGCCGAAAAACGCATTACGGAAAAAGAAGTGGTTAAAATTATGACGTAATAGAGATTGAGTTACCCTATCTGGTACCCTAAGCAGCCTACCGTCTGTGTTTACGGAAAAAGACATAGTAGTTATGAGATTATGATATAGACTTCGGTGAAGGTTCATCAGAGTTGACTAGAAAGATATTGAGAATTTTTCGAACACAAACAAATTATTCATCTCTATGTTGAAATTAATTTTTTGGTTTAATTCCTTGTATGATATCTCCTGTTAAAACATTAAAAATACAAATCTCACTAATACATATCTCAAACAATTAATCTCTGCTTAATGATGGATACCTGTACCCAAGGTTCGTAAATAAAAATCCAAATGTTTTAAGATCTCGAAATTCAACGTTTCTTTATTCAAAATTCTTAATAAGTATTTTAAAATAGTTAAAATTATTAAAATCTTGAAATCCTTTTTAAAATTTGTTAAAATCGTTGAAATTCTTTATAATTAAATCTTCTAAAAATTATTGAATTATTTCTTAATAAAATTAATAAATATTCAAATCCTTTTTATCTTAAAAAATTGTAAAGCATGTCTTGTTCCTTAAAAGATTTAAAATGGAATCAACTAACAATCCATTTTATTATTTTAAGAAAAATTGTTTTTTTATTTCTTTTTTTTTATTATTATTATTCTCACTACTCACATCTGTAGGTGGTAAATCATCTGGTATTTATATTGAATGTGTAAATTTGTATGTTTATGTTTATGTGTGAGTGGTTTTAGTAATGTGCGTATGGTCTGTTGTTTGTATGTATAAGTGTCTCATATTACAATCTTCCCCTCCCCCGGGGGAAATGCATAAGCAAAAAATGATAAGGGCTGGGTGCTTAAATGTGAAAAAGGAAGGCAAGTACGTAGCAGTTGTCGGCTTGAGACGGTATGTTTCGTTCATTCGGGGCCCCTTACACAACACATCCACACATCATGCAAACATCGGACATATAATTAGTACAATCATCATTCTCAAGCTCGAGTGTCGCGACATACGTCACCTAAGAATATTGTCAATCTTAGTAAATTATGTAACTTTTTTAAGATTAGAAATGTGTTCTTTAGTTATCTCCCCCCCAACAGTTTTACGGATTAAAGCTGTAACGGGTGTGGAGAAACCTATGATATAAAATGGTTCTGACCATCGGTATGCCATTTTCGCACAAATATTTTTCCGTTTCGAACTTACGGGATGAGTCTTAAGTAAAACTTTATCTCCCACCGAAAACGGATTTGGATGACGCGTAGCATTATATCTACGGGCCATATCATGATGAGATTGAATTAGTCGCCTTCTAATTGTACTCATCAAGTTGCTTGAACGTATAGGATTCCGATGAAGGATGTTTTGGATATTCCATGCTCTATCCAAGGGTGTTTGAGCTGGAAAATTATGTAAGATGTCAAACGGACATACCCCGTGAGCTGCATGTTGTGCCATATTAAAAGCCAACTGAAACCAAAAGAGAGATTTATCCCAGGTCGTTTGTGTAGTTGCATGATACGCAATAAGAATAGACCTGAGATTTCTGTTTAATCGTTCAGCATGAGATGGTTGTGGGTGATAAGGAGAGAGTGTGGTCCTTTTAATGCCCAGGTTGAAACAAAAGTTTTTAAAAATTGTCGAATTAAATGTTTTGGCGTTATCTGTGACAATTAATCGTGGAATTGAATAATTTTGAAAAATACGTTTTAATTCTTCTATAATCGAAGACGTATTTGTATTTTTTAATGGAGCTAACCATGTAAATTTCGAAAACCTGTCTACCACAACCAGTATATATTTATACCCTTGGTTGGTTTTTGGTAGACTACCAACCGTATCAATAAACAGTGTATCCAACGGTGTTGTTGGAACCCTGGAACTAAGATTCCCCCATTTGTAATTCATGCCAGGTTTGCTTGGCTGACAAGTAGCACAATCCTTCACCTTTAAAGGAATTTCTTTATATATATCTTGCCAGTAAAAATGTCGCGTTATTTTGTGAATGGTTTTAGCAACACCTAAGTGTCCGCCTATTTCAGAATGATGGAAATATTTAAACATTAAGTCTTTTAAAGAATTAGGAAGAACTATTTTGACCGGATTATTGTTTTTGTCCTTCAGACATAATACTCCTTTTGATAAACAAAATTTGTTATCCATCTTTCGTTTTTGCTGTAGGATAAAATTATCTTGTTCTTGATGTTTCCGTATGTCTGTAAAAGATAGAGGAAACTGTGACAATAAAGCGTTGATGTAAGATATATTTTTTGTAGTATCGTAACCAGTAGAACTATACATCCTTGATAACGCATCGGCAACATTATTATCGGAACCGCGGATGTGATTAATTTTAAATTTAAAAACAGATAATCGGAGTAGCCACCTAGCTAATCTGCCTAACTGTTTAGGTCTGGAAAGAAGCCAGGCTAATGCTTGGTTGTCGGTTTCTAAGAGGAATTCGCGGTGTGTTAGATAAGTTCTAAAACGATCTGTCGCAAAAACAACTGCAAGACACTCTCGTTCATATGCAGAAAACTTCCTTCGGACGCCGTCAACGTCTTAGAGGCATACGCTATGGGTCGTCTAGACCCTTCCTGTTCTTGAAGCAGTACAGCTCCTAAACCTGTATCAGACGCATCGGTTTGTAAAATAAAAGTTTTGGAGAAGTCTGGTATTGCCAGTACCGGGGGATTAGCAATTGCCTGTTTAAGATCTTCAAACGCGGTTTTCTGTGAGTCTCCCCAGAAGAACTGAGTATTTTTGCGACGTAATTTGTTTAGGGGTTCTATTCGATCAGCATAATTTTTAATAAATTTAGAAAAATAGTTGATCATACCACAATACCGATGTACCTGTTTCACAGACTTGGGTTCAGGATACTCCAATATTTTCTGTGTCCTAGTTGAATCTATAGAGACTCCTTTATAGGATAAGGTGTGTCCAAGAAATGGTATCTCGTTTACTGCGAACGTCACTTTATCGGGATTAACAGTAATGCCGGCTTTTCGTAGAATCGACAGTACTATTTTAATGTGTTTCATGTGTTCCGGAAAACTTTTGGAATATATTAATATGTCATCCATATAATTGAATACAAATTTATACTTGACGTCTTTAAATATTTTGTTCATGAGACGTGTCAGTACTTGCGCTCCAGTTGATAAACCGAAAGGTAATCTTTCATATTCATATAAACCATCCGGATTGCAAAATGCAGTGATTTGGCGAGATTTAGATGTCAATGGTATTTGATGGTATGCTTGGGCTAAATATAGTGTGCTAAACCATCGCGCACCTGAAAACCATTGAAATGCATGGTTTATGTTAGGTAAAGGTTGTGCCTCTGAGTCGATTGCTAAGTTAACCGAGCGATAGTCTACAACCAAACGACTTGTACCATTGGGTTTTGGAATTAGAAACGCTGGGGACGAATAAGGTGAAACACTCTCTCTTATCACTTTGTCTTTTAACAATTTGTCTATCTGATGTTTCATTTGAAGTGTTTTTATTGGATTCAACGGACATGGTCTTGATTTTATTACTTCATTATTTTTGAGTTTAATGTCGTATGTTAAGACATCTGTACATCCTAGTTTAGTGGTGAGTACATCTGGGAATTCTTTACATAAGGTAATAATTTTATTTTTAATATACTCAGATTGCTCTACATTATTAATCTGATTTGGATGCATATCTGTTAAATAAAATTGTTGATTTTTTAACCATTCGAAGGTTATTATTGATTTCGTCGCATTGAATATAGCATGCGTTGTTTGTAAAAAATGTACGCCTAATATGATATTATGTTGTATTTTTGTTAAGACCTTAAAATTTATTTTCCACGATATCTTTTTTAATATAATTTTAATCCAAACTTGTTTATTTATTTCTAAAGGAAACCTGTCAGCTGTGAGGCAAATAGCGTTAAAGTTTTCCTCATTTATAATCGCATTATTATTTTTTAAAAGTTTGTACATTTTTTGACTAATAATATTATGGGTTGAACCAGAATCAATAAGAGCATTAAAGGTATCATTTTTAATTTTTATTGTTAAAGCCTTTAAAGTGTAATTACGGTTTGACTTTTGCTTATCTATTTTTAAATGTTTGTTTATATTATTTTTACAAATACGTACCATATGTTTATGTTGTTCGTATTTGTACGAATTTAGTTTTTTGAAACATGGTAATTCTCTTTCCGTTGCCAAAGTTTACAGTTTCTTTTAATATGTCCTAATTTATTGCAATAAAAACACTTCAATGTTGTGGATGATGTTTGTGATCTGGTGTTATTAAATGTTGTTTCTTTCAAGGTATTTTGTTTACCTTGAATAGGCACTGTTGTATTGAGGGTGCTTGTATTATTCATTTTTGATAAACCCAGATCATTAAGAGTTCTGGCATAAACTCTTTCATAAACATAAGCATCTAGTTTATTAAAATCTTGTAAATTATTGGGTTTACCAATTATGCCTATATGTGTGGCATATATTTCATTTAAACCTGTCAAAATTACGTTAATTAACTCACCTTCTGTTAAATCTAGTCTTAATACATCATGATTCTCTAAAATTTCTTTCATATATTCCGCAAGGGTTTCCGTTTGTGTCTGGTTTCGGTATAACAATTTTAATTTTAATATTTCTTTCATTTTTGGCGTAATTAATTTGTTTCGTCTAGTTTAGTGGAATCAAGAATCGGTGCTACCTGTCTATTCATGTTTCTATTTGTTTTGTTTGTTGATGATGATTATTTATGTGTATGTAATAGATGACTTACCAGTCGACGTCGGTATACCTGTCAGATGTGAGTTCTTTATAATTTGTTTTTTGTAAATTTTAGAAGATTTATATTTTATTTTGGATTTCTCTCCCTTGTTTTTTTTTCTCGGTCTTGAGTTATTTTATTGGATGTTGTTTGATGATTTCTGTTTGATGATTTTTCGCTGGTTCGTCCTTTTTTATTGTTTTGATATTCTCCCCAATTTTATTGTTGAACTTATTTATTGAAATCTTCTATTGAAATTTTCTATTGAAATTATCCTGGTCACGGCACCATTTTGTACCCAAGGTTCGTAAATAAAAATCCAAATGTTTTAAGATCTCGAAATTCAACGTTTCTTTATTCAAAATTCTTAATAAGTATTTTAAAATAGTTAAAATTATTAAAATCTTGAAATCCTTTTTAAAATTTGTTAAAATCGTTGAAATTCTTTATAATTAAATCTTCTAAAAATTATTGAATTATTTCTTAATAAAATTAATAAATATTCAAATCCTTTTTATCTTAAAAAATTGTAAAGCATGTCTTGTTCCTTAAAAGATTTAAAATGGAATCAACTAACAATCCATTTTATTATTTTAAGAAAAATTGTTTTTTTATTTCTTTTTTTTTTTTTTATTATTCTCACTACTCACATCTGTAGGTGGTAAATCATCTGGTATTTATATTGAATGTGTAAATTTGTATGTTTATGTTTATGTGTGAGTGGTTTTAGTAATGTGCGTATGGTCTGTTGTTTGTATGTATAAGTGTCTCATATTACATACCTACTCTCTGCTAATGATACATGCCTAAATATTGAATGTTAATCCAGGTACAGCTGATACTTGCAATCTTTGTCAAATTCCTTTCGTATTGCTGTTTCTTAAAACATTATGTCATACATCACAAAGTAAACTTTAAATTTAATAAAATTTGAATTTATTTTAAATAATAAATGTAATATTAAATTTAATTGTGATGCATTTTATTGTATAGGCGAAATTCTTATTTATATGCAGAAATAAAAATAACTTAATCTACTGATGTAGTTATGAACTAATCTCACCAAGAAGGCTATGTAGAACAATAACGAGAGGGATGGTGTGACTGAACGCTGACAGATTGGGGAATGATTGAAGAACCGACTCCGAGTTAAGTAAATAAATTTAAAGAAATCATTAATCCTACAGTTCAATGTAGCAAAATAAATAATTCTCTTAAGCTTGAAAATCCCGTTGAAGTCCTACTGATGAGCGGTGTTCTCTAAGTTTTCAAGTAAAGTCAAGTTTTATGTTTTTCATATTTTAGCATAATAATTTCTATAAGTTTGACCGACCGGGTTGGTCTAGAGGTAAAGCCGTCACTGTGAGTCAGCTGTTCAATAGCTGATTTTTTGAGACGAAGGTTCCTGGTTCAAATCCTAGTAAAAGTAATTACTTTTAAACAGATTTGAATACTAGATAGTGTTTACCGGTGTACTTTGATGGTTGGGGTTCAATTAACCAAACATCTCAGGAATGGTCGGCCTGAGTCTGTACAAAACAACACCTCATTTACACGTCGTATACATCATCCTCATCTCATTGGGTCTTGGGGTTGTTTATTGTACTAAATTGAACAGATTGCAACATACACACATTGGGGATTTAAAAAAAATTTATACAATTAATTGTGAATTAAAATTTAAAAAAATTACAGAAAATTTTAACAAACAAAAAATGATTATTTTATTTAAAGATTTTCTTTTCAATTTTCATTCTATGATTTTTTTAAAATAAATATGTACACAGAATGTTAAAAATAATATGAAAAAATTAATTATTCAACGACTTTATTCATATTACATTGTTTAGGTTCCAAAATTGATATTGGTCCCATTTGTCAAAAGAGAAAAATATATTTTTTTGTAAAATGTAGGAGTAAAACGACACATCTGTTGTTAGTTAATTAATACGTAATTAAAATCCTATCGTTTTACCAATATAACAACCCTACACAATGAAAAAAGCAAATTATTCGTATAAGGGAATTCAATATTAAACCGACATAGCCCTAACTCGTTTGTTGATTCTCTCATACATGCAATAGTATTAACGTAATTAAAAATTACTCACATTTAGTGAACAATTGTCACGATTATGGTGCAACCCAATAGAAATATTAGTAAAAAAATTTTCAAAAATTATAAATAATGTTCCAAAGTTTTTTATGCTTCTCTAACGACTAATATAAAAATTCATAATTTAGCTAACTTAAAACTCTTGATATTTAAGCTTTTTATATAAATTAACATATAACCGGGCAAAAATCTTTTCGGTAGTTTGTATGAAACTCTTTTAATGAATCGTAGATTTTATTTTAGGACTAATAATGTCAGACAAAAATCTACAGTTTTGTACTTGGGTGAAACGAAGACACGTTAACCCTTGAGAGCCTAGACATAAATGAAGCTTCTAAGTGTTCAAGGTTTTCGACACACTCTTCTCAGCACCCCATTGTACATCACAGAAAGCTTTAGGGCATCTACAATTTTTCGTCATCCTTCTTATCCTTGATGTACAGAATTCATAAACAGTTTTGTGTTTTGCAATAGCGTTTGATTGTGTTAAAATTGTACAATATTTACATTTTAGCAACAGTCTGACAAAACTATCATGGAAGGTTGGTCTTTGTATTCATAGTAGCTAAACTATGAACTTTTATATTAGTCCTTAGAGAAGCATAAAAAACTTTGAAACTTTATTTATAATTTTTGGAAATTATTTTACTAATATTTTTATTGAATTGTACCATAATCGTGACAATTGTTCACTAAATGTGAGTAATTTTTAATAGTGATAGGAATTATAGTTTGTACTGGAGTTCTTTAGCTAATTCACATCTCGACAGTAGTTTCTCTCTTTTTGTCATCTCGTCACTAATATAAATAAAGCATAAATGAATCACTTCGCTTCTCGTCATTAAGTTACTACTGTAATAATTTTCGTTGATTTTTAAAAATTCTCATATGCAATTGATATCGCGAAACAACTATACAAGACGATGCACGACAAATTTTAATTGAATGACAATCCTCTCATGTATATCATGTACACTAGGGTGATACCGGGTACTCAGCGCAGACGTTTAAAACGCCTCTGGTCAAGGGATCTTCTTGGCCAGTTGTAGAATTGGCCAAGATTCCTGGTCTGTGGTGATGACTGCAGGCTCCGACAAGTAATTTAAGTTTTGAAAGTTAGCTTCATATTTAGAAATTGTTATATTATTGTCATAACAGATACTAAATTTTCAGTTTAAAAGTGTCTATCTCAAATATGTCAAGAATACAATAATAAGTCAAGAATAATAATAATTATTTACACAAAAATAAAAAAATAAATGAAAGGCAACTACAAATAAATAAATAATTTACAAAGCCTAAGGGCTTTACCTTCACGACGATGATCTGGTAACTTAACATTTGGGCACAAAACTGGTACTAACATCTCACGCATTATCTATCTGTGATAACAGAAGATAGCGAAACCGCCAAGCTCATGTGAAATATTGAAGGGTATAGGAGACGGAAACCTTTTTGAAACCCTTTCTCATAGACTGCGCCTTACCTCTCTCAAAGCATGAGCATATTTTTAATAACAAGTACCTTTAAATCATGAAAATGACATTTGTTTATTTTCTACTAAGTAATTTTATTGAAATTATTGATAATTGATTTCGGAAATGACCCTGGAAAGAGAAGTGTATTATATTTTACACAGCCCGACAGCTTTTGTAATTTTTTATTTTCCCAAGTATATAATTAATTTGTCGATAATTTTTTACGTTCAACTCTTTGTAAGGGAGAACTTGAGATAGCTACATAAGAGTAAATCGAACGTAGAAAATAGAATTTATATTTAAGACACAAGAAACAAACACCTACTCCTTCCAGACAGAGCGACAAACACTCTGTATGGGGAATACTTCTTTCACTTGGGCCCCAAATTTTATAACCTGCTGCCTATAAAGAGCACAGAATGTATTAAATTTAGGAAACAAATGCAGAAATGGGTAATTAATGTCGGAAGGTATATCAAGAAAAAGATGGTAAGTAAAACACAAAGTTAACTGGGATCTCACCATATTTTTTGTGATAAATAGTTTGAATACTAGTAAGAAATGTTTTCAAAATTCTGGCGCATAGCTTTTAACTATAGCTGGAACACGTTAATTTCTACTGCTGTTGTTATAGAAATTATTTTAGGCAGGGGAGAGATTTGTTGAAGATGAAGTTACAATTATTTTACTGAGAAATAATTTATTATTATATATTAATTTAGAGAGAGGTAAGGCGCAGTCTATGAGAAAGGGTTTCAAAAAGGTTTCCGTCTCCTATACCCTTCAATATTTCACATGAGCTCTCTCAACAATTCTTTTAATCGGTTAGGAATAACTTATGAAAAGTATAAATAAATTTCGTTCAAACAAACAAAAATAATAAAAATTATAATTGGAATAATTTTAGAAAGCTTATTAATATGACTCAAAGAACAAATCGGGTAAACAAAACTTGTTAATATTTGAAAAGAGCTAAAGAATTTAATTTATCTTAATTTTAAATTTAACTTTAAATATTTTATTTCAGAACGCCGACCTCTCAAAGGATTCATGAAAATGTATAAAACACCACCACAAAGGCGTCGCAAAAAGGAAGATGGCGATGAAGAATTGGATGGAGAATTATCAGATGAAGGTGATGGTGAGGAAATTCAAACGAACCATCTAAATACTGCCAAAGATGCCGTTTTACCTCACAATCAGACGAATAATGTAAGAAAATTTGTTCTATGTATTTGCTGACTTTATTTTTCTACGTTGTCATGAAAATAAAGACCTTGGTTCTACTCCCAGACTTTCGTATTTTCAGTAATACGCATAAGTCGTATATTAGTCAAAATTATACGTGGTGAGAAAGCTAGCAATATTTTCACTTTAGTTTAATATTTTTAGATGTTTTTTTAATAATAGGTAATTAAATTATATGCAGACCCTTACCGTACAAAATCACTTTAGAACGATATTCAAATATATCGATATCGACATTAAAATTATATCGATTTTCGGTATTCACCATGGACGTATAAAAAGCTTCTCACCAAGGGATCTTGTTAGGAAGGACTTACTTAAGGACTTCAGCGATGACTGCAAGTCCTAAGAAATTCGTTTTGGAAACATCTAGTAGTTAAAGAGCTGAGTGGATAAAGGTGCTACATAACATTTTTTCCAAAATTTACTTTGTGTGATTGCTGAAGGTGTTAAGTGCATAATTAGTTACGTAGATGGCATAGAACGCTATACATCTACTGTTTACGGAAATACTAGGAGATGAACTTAGTATATACCGCTTAATTTTACGTTTTGTTGAGGGTTAAGATGTTAAGATCATTTGACACCTTCTTCGACCAGAATGTGTACTACAACCTAATAGACAAATCTTTTTAGAATAATAACAGTTAAAAGTAGTAATGACCACCTATTGTCATTATTAATATGAATTATGTGTTTATTTAAAAATTTCAGTTATGAATATCTTTACGAGTATTTTTAATTATTAAATTACCGTTAATCCATTTATAGATGATACAGAGTGCTGCCTATAACAGACAGGTGGAGTGTTAAATTATTTAAACTCAATCTGTTCGTTGCAGGGCTAAAATACTCGTAAATAGTTCTGTTTTTATCACATTGTCAGCCAATTAAATGGCTGAATCATTTAAGAACAGAAGAGGTAGAGGTGTAAAAAACACTAATCAGAGTTATCTTCTCTGAAAGTAATGAATTTCATTATACAGCCAGACCCTGTGGTGAATGAAGTGGAAGTGTCGATAGCAGAGTGGAAAATTTCTGCTTTTCAGAGGGCCCGGCATGCTGATAAGCGTACTTTTTCTCTCAGTGAGGAAGGCAATTTTAAACCACCTTACTCCTCGTTTTTACTTAGTAAAACCTCTAGAGGTTCAAACCAACCTTTCGGCTAAAAACCTAAACAACAACAGTGTGCTATAAAGACTTTTAGTTGACGAAAGTGTTGAATGCTTAAGAATAATTGTCACTACGTGTTATATGACCATGGTAGTTGATGCTCGATAAATCTAATGAACAAGTAACAATGAAAGGTAAAGTTTTAAAAACTTTTAATAGCATAAGACAAAATTTTCATGAATGGATAGGTCTTAATACTTTCAAACCAATTTCCACAAAACCATATTTTCGTTACATAGCACATTCATTTACCAAGCTCTTCTATTGTTAATATATTTTGCATTAACTGAAAATTAAATGATTCTAAAAGGTAAATGACAGCATTTCAAAAAGTTCACAGATTATGAAATTATGCTTATGAATAACTTGAAACTTCATGGAGATAAATGAGGCAACAATATTTGCGTAGCATTGTAAAATATGTTTATAATAACTGTGTTACGAAAACAATGCTTCAAAAATTGTGTTACTCTTCAAAAGAAATGTAATGAACAAAAGTTGTTTTAATTGCTGTATTTATGATGTAATTATTTTATTTTCAGGTAGGTAATTGCGGCACATTAAGGGCCCACAATAACAAAGGAGTTACAACTAACACAGTTGTAGTTCGACCTAACCATAACCACAAGTTAGGGCCTGAAGTGGTTACCGCTTCTCATCGTATTCAAGAAAGCTGTATATAATAGAATTAATACATTTTATATATCTTGTAAATATTAAAAATTGTTTCAAATAAATTGTCGACAAAATATTATATGCTTTTTTTTTTAATTTTCCATCAAATTGCATATTCATGATGAATCCTGTCCAACCTTTCTCCATTTATTTTAATATCGCCAGTTAAAGACTACTATTTTGAATAAAAGTTTTATTTTAATACTTTCAAAACTTGAGTCGTATTGTTTCCTTACAGCTTAACTTTAAATATTACTTCAGGAAAGTTTTAAATCTTAAATCCTTTTTATAGGCCTAAAGGTGGAAAATAAGACATTTCATTCAAACGGCTTCAAAATAAATTAAGTATTTTTATAAAAAAAAAAAAACAAGAAAACTAAATTTATAAATCAATTTCGTAACACCAACGGGAAAACATTTCTTTTAATAAAAGTTATTTTTCTTAAATTCTGTCTGTAGTTTTAAGAACGTAGTACGTTGAAGGAAGTTATAAAATGTGATCAAAATTTATTTTAAAATTCATTCTTAAGAACTACAATAATAATAATTGTTTATTTGAAGCCTTCCAGGTATTATACCCTGCTAGATATTTGCATGATAAAGGAAACTACTTCTTTTCATATATTTTTGCTGCATTACAAAGCATAAAAATCCTGGACAAAAGAATTATTTATTGTAATGATGCCATTATTCAGTTTTACATTTTCCTTTTCAGAACTTATATTGATATTAGTTACTTTTCTTTAATGATTCGACTCCCCAACAAGTAGAGATGTCTTAAAGTGTTAACTAGGACATTTTACTTTATTCCCAAATTAATTACATCTATTAACGAACATCAGTATTAGGCTAATAATTACACGTAGTATTATTTTTATTTTCTCAAAAGATATCAAAATTTTATAACTAGAGTAATATCAACTTTAAAACGATCTTTAAAAATATTTTAGCTAATCTAAAATAGTTTGCAAATTGAAATATAAAGCGGAGATATCTGATGAGATGCCCTAATTATTTTTTTAAAGAGGGTTTAATTATTTTATGATGTTTATTATTGGTCTTGTATTAAATGTCAGGGGAAGAATAGGTTGTGGCAGTACAATAGTAGAGGACATTGAAATAAGGCAGTTAGTGTGGTATGGCCATGTTCAGAGGATGTGGGGGTATAGATTTCCGAGAAGACTCTTGGAGTACTGTCCTTCTAGTCCGCGTAGAAGAGGAAGGCCGCGATGTACTTGGCTGCAAAGAATCAGGTCCGCAATGGAGAGAAGGAAGTTGACAGAAGAGGACTGGTGGGATCGAGATAGATGGCGTTTTGGTATGCCAGAAGCGGATCATCCGTAGGAACATCGCCGTAAAGTGAAGTAAGTATTAAATGAGCTCAAAACAAATGTACTGTTTTGACTGGTGATGAGTTTCTCTTAACAATCAGTGAATTAGAAGATAAATAACATTAACAATATTTATAAGAATTTAATACATCAGCAAATAAAATAATGTTAAAATTTTTTTAATAGGCCTACTGAATCTACTTTGATAAAAAGTGTTATTCCAAAGTTAAACTATGAAGGTCGACTATAAGATGTTATCTACGATTATTGCGTTTTATTTATTGCAGATATTTTCCTAATATATTTTTCCAAAAATGAATAACAGTGTATCAAAAAACCAAAAAGAAGTATAAAGAAAAATAAAAAAGGTAATTTCCTACATTTGGGTCTGTAAAAATAAACTTGCTAAATAATTTATAACTATTGAATAAAATATTACTTGGATACGACATTATCAGAACGAGCAAAAACTCTAAATGCGCAGTCTTCTGTAACTTTATTCCGTACTGTAGCTTTTGTTGAGAACTTGGTATCTTCTGGTTGAATGTTTCGACTATACATTTTAAGATAACAAAACGATTCTTTCCGTTTCCACATTTTCTCCTTAATTTGATTGTTTCTGTTGCATTTATTTACTCATATTCTGTATTTTATTTATTTGTTTTAATTTTTGATTGATAACATCTTTCAGCAAAAATATAACCATTGTACTTTAATTTATTTATTATTGTTAGTCTAAACTTGACTTATTCTAAATTTGTAAAATCTATTCTTAAGAAATATTTATATGAATATTCTTCGTAAATTCAATGTAATTAATCAATTTGGACACCTGCAATAATATTAACTTTAATGATTATAGAAATTACATAGTAAATTCTTTTTCTCAGAATGACTGTAGTGTTTCCCTACTAGCTGATTCAATTTTAAAGATTTATGTGTTTATTATTGATAAAACAAACGGGAAATAAAATATAAACAGAATACAAGTTTTGTAAATCAAATGTTAAAGTTCGATCATATTATAACGTTTAGTACTGATTTTTTTGGGATCTGGTAGGTAATAAATAATAGACAAGCTTCTTTTTAAACTTACAATTATTTGTTTACAGATTAATGAATTATTTCGCTTATAACTACTGATAACTTACAATTTCACTACTTAGACTAAATTGATTACAAAATGTTATTAAACAATAAGTTAACTTTAATTAAACTTAACTATTAATCTAAGCTCGCCAATTACGAAATTAATTATTGAATTGTTACTTACAAAACAAAAGTAATTTACTGTAAAGTTGTAATACAAAGAACTGCTCACTTCGTAAAGCATTAAGTACTAACACTACCCTTGTTAGTACTTAATGTTGTACAACATTTCTGAAAAGTCAGAGAAATGACCAAAATGATGATATTAAACTATAATCTTAAGAATACAATGCTCGATAAATCCAAGTAATAAATAACAAAAGGAAAGATTGTAAAGTTAAAAATAAATAAATAACAAAAAAGGGCAAAGTGTTGAGTAAGGAGCCTAATAGAGCGCAGTCTTAGTTAATAGTCCAAACCTGTAAAGCTATTTATTGATAAACACAACCCAATAACATTAGGCTACAGTCACCTATAACTAACACAACAATTGATTCTATTTTATTTTTTTATTATTTTTCATAATACTTAATCCGAATAACGTACGAAGTTCTCTCATATGTCGTGCACCACCTTCAACTTTACCGGTGGGTAAAAACTTGAATATGAACTAAAAAATTAATAAAAAAGTTGGGCGCCAGCTCTATCAGCAAAGCATGAGAAAAATAAATACATAAGACTATATCTCTTTGCTCTAAACTAAATATTTAATGAATCTACTAGTAACTAAATTAACTAATAACAAAATAATCCTTAACCTATTTAAAAATATAGCCCACCTTTATTCTCCCGCGACTTTAATACAAAAACAAAAAACTGAACAAACCCTTTATAAATACGAAATGAATTTACCTCAAATATTTTTCCCGTTTCTTCTTCTTCTCCTCGTTCTCCTGGTTACTCCTCGTTCTTCTACTCACTTCTTCAAAAACTGCTTCTCCTTAACAAACTCTTCTGTTCCACTCTTAAGTCCCAAAGGAACTGATTGTAAATTTCCTGTTATGTTTGCCACCAAACTGGTCAACCAACCTGGAGGGCCAACGGGAAGGAGAACCAACCAGTGATTGGCCGAAAATTGGTAGGTGGAAGAAAGGCCCAAAAACACAGAGGGAGAAATATACCTGTCTAAAGAATACCAGATTATTGACATTTGGCTGCATATTTGCAACTTATTGTCTAACTACTATTCGAATGTAACTTATTCGGACAATGGGTGTTTTATCCTTACATTATTTATTGGTTTGTTACTGAATAATGAAAGTTATAGTTTAATAACTACCATAACTTCCATTATTTATATAATCGTAACCTCAATAAAGACACAGTGTACACTATCATTAAAAATAACCCCATTTTCATTGAAAATTAATGAATTTAGTCACTAAAATTCAGAGGTACCAATATTATCGTACATGCAACACGGAATTGGCACAAAACTGGAAAGATATGCTGGAATGTAAATTTTATAAATTTTATAAAAGATTTTTATTATTTTTTAGAATTTTATAAATAATAGGCTACTGATCTCAGTTTACCACTAGGTGATTCCTTCAATCAGGAAGAAAATAGGACATTATAGACATAAAATGTTATTCATATATACTGATAAATGTAGTAAATGACAGTTATAGTTACTGAATAAGGACAAAATATGTTTGTCATGTCTAAAGATCATCTGACTGTTAACAAGTTTAAATACATACATCATGAGCTTTAAAATAATTATTAATAAAAAACTATTTTAAACGTCCTTTATCATTTATAGTATAAGGAAAATCTTAGATCAGCTGAAGAGAAATTGCTTAAGTCAATGTAATCCTGACTTTACTTTAACAAGGGATTTAAGTAAAATATTTAACATATATGATTGAAATTAACATCGTAAAATTCGAGTATGTATTAGTTAAGTTTGCATATAAAATAAGTACTTTAATATTTTCAGAAAATCAATAACTCCATTTAATGATTTCACCATAAAAATTAATACTTTAACTGACTTATTCAATTCGAATAAAACCATTTATAGATGGTGGACTGTAAGTTGGTTGATGTAGATTTGTTTTGTAAAAAGAATATAGCAGATTCCGAAAATGGAGTTCAGGAGATACCAACCTAAAAACTGGTAAGTCTAAAGTATTAACAAAGTTGAGTTGGTTCATACCAATATGTTTATAATGACAGTGATTACTACTACGTGCTCACGTACTTATTTCAGTGACTATATCATATATAATAATTTTTACAAAATAATAATCAATTTATCTTAACGTTTACTGAAAACCGTATTTTTAAACAAACATTATTTAGAAAAATCTCTTGAATACTATAACAAGTTTCATTGATCAAATAGCCCCAATTTAGTTGTTTTAAAACAAATACCGCCGGCCGCATTGGCGCAGTTGGTAACGTGCTCGCCTCTCATCATGCGGTCCTGGGTTCGAATCCCACTCAGGCACGGCATATTTTCATACGTTACAAATAATCATTTCATCCTCATTACACACAGTTACACCCCAACGTCGTCGCTAATGACCTTTGATGTTGATGCGACGTTAAATAAATTAAAAAAAAACAAATACCGATTACCTCAAATTATAAAGCTTGTAGTAATTTGTTTACGTTTTCTCCATCTGCATAAGTTTATTTTGTTCAAACAATTTACTGTTCAGATTATCAACTTAATAACCAGTTCTGTATCTTATGTTGTGGACATTTAAATTCTATTTAATAGATTTACATACATTATCACTTTAAAGTGTACAGAGAGCCTTGAGAGTGTCAACTATACACTTGAAAGTCCTTAAATAATGGTTTGGTTGAAGTTAGGTGGGTTGCTTCAACAATACATTTAATTGTTTTTTCTAAGTTTTAATTAGATTTTTACTAGGCTGTAAAGAATTATCCCACAATAATATGGCATACCGGATATGAGGTAGATTTAGACGTTGATAAGTTGTTGGTAGCAATCCGTTACCTATAAATTTGAAAATTTGTTTAAATCCAAGTATCCCAGATCATATTGTACAACAGATCTGATCGGTATAATACTCCAGTATATCATAATGTTTGTGAAAATGATAATAGCATATTAAATTGTGTCAAAATATACTGAATGGAGATATTCACAGACGATATGCAGTTGGAAGACCTAAAAGAAAGTCTATGCTATATAATTAAAGAAAGCTGCAAGAGATTCTACCAATCGGCAGAACATGTGGAATTAGACTGCTACAAGTTATTACTAAAACCAAATTTTAATGCAGTTAAGTACCACAACTTAGGTTAAAGAGCTTCATTTTAATGTACATACCTAAAAATATTTCGTTAAATAAAATAAGGCATTATATCTTATAAGAAATATAAACCTTTTCTGCAGAATGACACATAAACGTTATTTTCTGTTTCAATCTGTCCTTAGGTTTAGCGTTTAACTGTAAAAATATTTAAAGTGGTAAGAAATGTAAAAATATTATTGTGTTTGGTAATATGGCTCATAAAGCAAAAACAGAACACCGGATGGAGAGAAGAAAGGAGAGAGCCCTACAGTGCATGAGTACTGAGAGTGTTGGCTGCGAAAAGAGCTTCCAGAAACGTCAAAAGTTGGCCCTATACAGGGAAAAATAGTCCATATATATTATGTCTCATTTGGTAATTTTCAGTTCAACTCTACGGACATTCAAAGATATTAAACCTCAAATAAATTCAGATTTTAATCACAGACACTATAGAAAATCACAAAAGGATTTTAATACATATACTACAAGAAAGCTTTAAAACTCTAATAGTTGACAACACTCCTAACCAATATTTTCAAATGTTTTCACTAACATTAAAATTAAAAAAAAATTTAACTTACAAAAAAATCAACACATACAGTACAAAATACCAAAGAAGACTCGAATCACTCTCAAGTCACCTTGCCTTATCACTCTTGTACAATTCAAACGATGCTGGCCGATTGAAACTGAGACATCCGAAAGACTTATTTTATCACTCTTATAATACAATTCAAACAATGCTGGCCAACTGAAACTGTGACAACCGATGGACTTGTTTTTAAGCGACAAGACAACAGATGACTAACATCCATGAGGTTTCCCCCATTGTAGGGGAAGGGCTTTCATTAGTCACAACTTATAACAAAGAAAACTCAAATATTTATTATTCTACTTAAGAATAACTTGTTGATAATGATGTACGATTAAAAAAAGAAACAACTCTTAAATTCATATGCACACATCATCGCAAGAGTCTTACAATAAAAAAGCCACAAGGTCTACGAATTATTTACTGCTCCCTATTTAGCACAGTCAAATTACATTTGTTCGTCCATATTTGCAATCTCTACGCACTCTGATAATGTGAGTTATTCTATCTTAATTATTGCATTATTATTATTATGTCCTATAAGAAATTATAAGAAATAATATATTATTATAATCATAAGAAAGACCAGTACTACGGCCTTGGTGTGTTGTTTGACTCCAAGCTATTATTCCGTGAGCAAGTAGCTTCAATAGCTGCAAAAGCTCGTAGGAATTTAGGACTCATAGCTTGGATTAGTCGCGATTTAAAATTTGAGAAATCAGTACTTACACTTTATAAGAGCCTTGTGCGTTCTGTCCTCGAATATTGCCCGACGGTATGGAACTGTAGAAGAGACGTCACAGAAAAGGAACTGGAGAGTGTGCAGGAAAGTCTAATTCATAAGTTGGAATGTAAATCTGAGAGAAAATTTGATGGCTATGAGGATGCACTCTCATTCTACGGGCTTCAGAGTCTGAGCACGCAACGTGGAGTGATGGAAGTTCCATACATTTACAACATTCTGCATTCACGAGTTGATGTTCCGTATATCTCAAAGATTTTTCTGAAAGTGCATAGCTTTAAGAAGTTTCAGGCAATTTGCTGGAGCCGCAAGATGTAAAATAGCTCCAATCAATGGATATATAGCTACAGCAAATGAAATAAATGGAGAGGTAGATCTGTTTTACAGAGATCTTAAAATTAAAGAAAAACTGTACAGGATACTGTAAAAGAAGACTGTAAATATTGCGTAATCTTTATGTTGTTTTATGTATATTTGTGTTATTCATGTCTATGTGGTGTATGTTGGGCTCGGTGGCTGACTGGTTTCTCGTGAAGAAATAATGACTATGTTAAGTTATAATGGTGCAGTATACTGAGGCGACATTCTATTGCTACTCTACTGTACCACCTCGCATCCTTGCGACCAGCCATAGTAGTGGGTGGAGACGGCGAGGTGTAGGGAAGTTGGGGAGCCAAATTACATTGGTTAAAAAAAACCAAAAAAATGTAAGTTATCAGAGGAAATTTTATAGATTGCCATTCTCTTTATTGCATAATTTTTTTGTTAATTTTTACTGTAACGTTCCATTCAGTTGCTCTAAAGTTTGTGTAGTTCTAAATTAACAATAACACATTATTGAAATAACATTTTTTCCTAATATAATTCTATAATAATATAATGATAGCCTATATATTTGTTATCTGCTATTCCAAAAAAATGTTGAAGCTTACGGGGCATGAACATAGGATACTTTTAAAAATTATGTAATTTTAATAATAGCATAATTTGTTTAAAATAAATAACCTAATAAATCTAAATATTGAGTGAAAATTATAATACTTTGTGTCTGGTAGCTACTGTATTTTCAAAAAAGTAGATTTGATGCAAAAAACCATACGCCTAAACGGCTTCCAGGAGACATTTTGCATTAGAAGACCGTACGTGACCAGAATGCTAAAATCTGTCAGTAGTGAGGGGGAGGTAGCGGTTGGCCTATCGACCCACATAGCTCGTTTTGCTAAAAGCAAAATTGTCATGGGGGCTAAGTGTGGAACTCAATAAATACTATGTATGTTTTAAATATTAAAACAGTTTATTCGTAAAAGATACAACATTGCATTTCATACGCGTTGAAAAAGTTTTATTTGATTGGATTCAAAATATTAATGAAATTATATTTTTTAGTGATGCAATTTGTGTGTTGTTAACTCGCTCAATCCTAGCCCAATGCAATTAATTTATATTATAAACAAACAAAAGTTTATGTATATAATCCTAAATTTAATAAAACTTGTGTCTGGAGTGTTAATATGGTCCATAACTGCAGTAGCAATGACTTCAAAACTTTTAATATTTTGTTGCGTTAAATTCAAGGCAGGTGAAAATATTAAAATATGTGTCAGAAAAATAAAAAAAAAGTTAAGTTGAAATAACTTTTTGAAAAATACAAAAACATAAAACATGATATTTCCACTGGATAGGTTTAGCCTAAAGGTCTTAACTTGAAAATAGTTATTTTTCAGGAGAAGCAAATGAAAATTTGAGACAGTATAATTTATATATTTATAATTATTTAAGGTTAGTTTTTGCAGTTGTCTCTTCCAAAAATTGTTTTTATAATTTTTTTTTACATTTCTTTTGTTCTTTACTTAACAACGAAAATAAAAATCCCTTTTACGTTTACGCTCTGGCCCTTTTTCGGGGGCCAATTCACGACTCAAGACCTTTATACCGCTTATAGTGTAACTTAATACCTTTTGACCTGGTAAATTCTTATTACATTTATGAGTTTGCCTTTGGTTTCTTGTCATTTCGACCACTTCAAATCTATTGTTTTCCAGCTGATCTCAGCAATTGATATTGGTGAAATAATAAACTACTATTGGTATAAAGGTTAACTCAACATAAGAACTTTTGTACAGCTAAACAAGACTGAGAAACTAAACTAAACTAAATAGACTACTATTGGTATAAAGGTTTTAACACAACATAAGACCTTTTGTACTACTAAAAATGACTGAGAAACTAAATCTAAAGGTATCATTTACAATTTAGACTTTTGTATCGTGACACGAAGAGAAAATTTTTATGTCATTTATACCAGTCAACATGATTAACTGCAGAAGTTAGCTACACTTAAGCCCTTTTTTACCGATTGGAAGAGAACAAATTTCTGAACTGGGTAGTTCACTTAACTCAAAATCGACAGGTTTTGACTTAAGACCTTTTTACTATTACTACAGCTTGTAACGAAAAATTTCAAATAATAGAAAAAAATTGACAGCAAACTGGGACAAGCAAGAATAGCCATTTCACAACTACGTTAGTGATATGGAGTAGGAATATCACTGTCAATAAAATTATATACCACTCAATTTTACGTAGCATTATTATCTACACTGCAGAAGTAAGGTTCATAAACAAGAGGACCAAAAATAAAGTTATTTCAAAAGATGTGCTAATTGCTGATCGAATTAGATAAGATTCCAAAATGAAAAAATTAGGAACATGAAATAGAATATAATTAAACATACTGAGGGAAAGTGGTTGCTATTGTATGAAAATTTCAGAAAAGCGGAGGCCAGATGGATTCATAAAATAACGAATCGGAGCCCAGGAGCAAACAACAAATTAGAAATTAAGTTATTAGACAATTATAACACAACTTAATATTTTATTACAAATTTTGTATAAATTCGAAAAAATATAGCTTAATTAACAAATAGTCCTTTTTGTCCACTGCTAGACATAGATCTTCCTCAACTCTATCCACCCTGACCTATTTTAAGCTCTCCTTATCTAGCTGCAACAGTCGGACGTTAAACCAAAAAAAAAATTATCTAGCTGCAGCCATTCTCTTTAACATTGTCAGTCCCATGTGTGGTATGTTTTCCTCTGAATTGCCTGCCTGCTCTTGCTCACCATTAAAGTTCTCCCAGTCTCTCAGTCTATCTTCCATCCATTACTTGGGCTAAATGCTCTGCCTAATTCCATTTTAATAGGTAAATCTGTTTCCTATCAGATGCATTGGTCAAGCTTTCATCACAAAGTTCTTAAAATACTTACATTTTGTAACTGATTTACAGGTTACATCTGGATATTTCTCTAAACTAAACTTTATAAAGGCTCCCTAGGATTAAATTATTTTTCTCTTCAGTTCACACGTTTGGTTATCTCTGTTAATCCAAATTTCGCAACCGAGATAAGTGTATTTTTTTGATAATGCTACATTATTTTAGCCGATAGGTGTTTTTCTCAATTGGAACGAAATTGATCATAAAATATGTTAGTTTTTACGAACTTTACCTTCATGTCTACCTGGGCGCACTCATCGTCAGATTCTTGCACCAGCCTTATAATATTCATAAATGTTTACGTTTAATTTTTTTTTTAGTTTCAGTTAATTAGAGTTTTAATTATATTAATAAAATTATGAAATATTTTAATTAAATTTCGTTTTTATTTTGGTCGCATGGTGTTTCTTTGATAAAGATATTCAACTTCTAAGCAAAAGACACTAAGACTTCAGGTTGCTTTTTCGACGTCAAAGTTTTTATACCCATAATTTTTTATAGATAAACAACTATTAAGTGTTTTTAATAACTAAATTTTAAGATTGATATAAATTTATTTAAAAATTTATGTATTTTAATACACAAAGACCTGCATACGGATCGTAGATTCATTTTTAGTTTTTAAAGTTACGGATGTTTTCTTTAAACTTAATTAAGGAACGTTTCTCTGTTTTGTTTATATATCTTTCTTGAGTACAATTCCTTGTGTAGTTCGTTTATATTTAAATAAATAGTAGAGGTATTGTTGTTATACTAATTAAATCAACAATTTGGTTCTTTATTAAAACAATTTTAAAAGGAGTACGACGTTAATTGATTATTTAAATTAATTGTATTGCTTAGAAACATTTAGGAATTTACTTTTGCAATAGAAAACGTGCTTCTTTACAATGACAACCGATGCTTTAAGGACTTCAGTTTCGACAAAATTTAATTGAACTTCATTGTGTTAAAAAGAACACAGCATTGAGTAATGAGACTAAAAAATAAGAAAAAGGTAGGTAGGCTACATTTCTATTCTTTTCAATATGTTACTCATGATTCAGCCGATGCTCATTTAGTCATTTATTCACTCTCAAAAAAGTCGTTGTCATCGATTTTATTTCTTTTCGATATTCTCTCTTTACAATTCACAATATCGGAAAAATATAATTGAAATAAAAAGAGAATAAAAAAGTTACATCAATAAAGCATCTTCCGACTTTATTCAATGAAAAAATTATATTCTTTCCAGTTTATGTGTCAAAAGAAACTGTTTATATTTTCTTTTTAATATTATTGTGATAAAAATGAATTCTATTAAATTTGTTATAACTTTCCAAAAAGAATGGTTCTGTAGAAATAATAAATAAAAATTATTTTGCCACCTTCACAGTTGCGTGCTTAATACTTAATATTTATTTCGAAAAGGAAGAAGCTAAGTTTAAAAGTTTAAGCTGACTTGATAACTGGTTAAAAGAAAGAAAAAATTTGAACAAATGGGTGATATATAAAATGGTTTCATTTTTGTATTATTAGATGTTGGTGCAGCAAAATATTTTATTAATACAGGACTTGGGTAATAAGTTAAACTCGAATAAACTAACACAAGTTACATTTACCTTATAGGCCTAACGCCAAACGTGTCCACTTGTAATTTGTGAATAACAACCACATCCCCAAAGCAAGTTGGTTTTAGCAAACAAATTAAAAATATTATTAAACATAACACAACGTTTTATGAAAATATATAAGGTAGAGGAATGAAATGTAAAATAAATTTATTTCCTTTTTAAATATAACAATCACATAAATATGCAAAGCTGTGAGAAAATGAATACCTGCAAAGATAAGAACCTGTGCTCAGGTAGTCTATGAGTCGTCGTATTAACAATTGATAAAAAATTCGCATTATTACTTTTATATCACTTTTATTTACACTAAACAATATAGTATAACCATCCAAAAGTGTAAAAAATTCAAGAGATGAACTATAAACAGCAATTAATAAAATTAAAGAAAAACCATAAGAAAATTGTATAATAAATACATACAACAAGAATAACATCGATTACCTAGAAAAAGAAGTACAGTATATACAAATTAAAAATTTTAACAAATTTGACTTACCTTTGCCATTTTGTTAATCATGTAACTTATTTAATTCTTTCTGCTACTAATACTATCCACTTTATTATTAACTAATATTTAGGTTGGGAGTAACAGCTGATAAATGATCAGTGCTACTCCCAACCTAATATTTTATGCAGTTAAGAATGTGCGTTTTATGTGTGTCTGTTTTGATTTTAAATAAAGCGAAATTTCAATATATATTATTCATTTTTTCCTGAGTAATTCACATGAATCTTTTCAGAATTAAATTTTCTACAAATTTATTTAAGAAAAAATACACCTTTATTTACCATTTATGGAAGTAATCTTACGTTAAACACAAAAATGTGTTATTTCTTTGCACCAATTCTTGTGTTTTATGTAAGATATCTCTGAAAGTATTGCATTTATATCTCTGAAACTAATTTTATTCAATTTTTCAGATTAAAAAACATAAGAAACAATCGTATTTGTATCTTTGTAACTACCTTTAACATTTTTATAAGGCCTTACTTCAACGAGGGTACAGAGTTCTAGGTAAAATATTTGCTAGCCGTAACTCGCTAACTAAGCGTTTTCAGGCGTATGTTTATATGAACTTTTTTTCTTATTTTTAGCTATAGAATGAGATCCCAAGAGATTGCCGTATAGTTTTGAATCACCCTGTATGTAAAACAATGTTAGTAGGCTACATATATAAAATTATTATAAAACAGACTTTAGTTTATCACCATTGGGTATTTATGTGTGCAGTAATAGATTATAACCCAAGTTCACATGTTTGAAAGAAAATATCGTTAAGTTTATAATTTTAATGTTCATTCAAATTCGCATTAACAGCTTAGTTATAAGCGACTACGGTTGGTTTTCACTTGTTAGAATTTCCAGGTCTTAGTCGAGGATTGAGTCCGGAACTTCCACGTGGTAGGATACCGCGCTACCAATACAGTATGGAGGCATCGAAGTTTGTAATTGGATTATTTATGAAGCTATTGTCAAAAATAACATTTTTTTTGTCTGCAAAAGTAACAAGTAACACAAATTATATGTTTTATTAATTAGAATAATTAGGAGTATTAATAACATTTAAGTATAAAAATAACAAGGATAATGAAAGGGGTAACATTACACGATCGAATACCAACCGAATACTTAAGGAATATCACAAAAGTACCTACAGAATATCATACAAAAGAATGTTTCATAAAAAAAATTGAAATGGACGAGCCATTATTAAAAACTCATCAACGATAAATGGAATATTCTTAAAAATGGAAACTAAGGACAGAAACAAGGGGACACGGACGACCACTGATGCGATGGGAGATGACATCAAGAAAGTTGTAGGATTAAATTTAATACAGCAAACAAAACTTTTATACAGAGAGACGTGGAAAAATTTGCAGAAGGCTTAGCCTACGTTAGATATTAAACAAATGAACTGTAAAAAATACCTGTATACATCATATACATGTCCTGTAAACCTGAATCCCGTGATACTTTTTCTAATGTTAATGGTATAGTTGATAATATAACAAACAGTAAAATGAATATTTTAAAGAATTTTTAACTTATTTACTTACGGACAATTGTGATTATCCTTGCAGCAGGAAATAATTGAATATTTAATGCCTTACTTTCAACTGATTTTTTCCTGACAGAGCTAACCAAGTTAACACGTAAAGTTTTCCAGCATTTAATTAACGTGCATAGTAACGGAATATTGAAAAACTGACAACGTCATTCATAGTGTATTATATCGGACTCACAATCCAGTAGGCTGCGTTATTCGGAAACCACGTTTGACGAACACGTACGAGTTAAGCATAATTGTGGTCATGAGTGGGAGGATTAATCGCTTGTACCAAAATTGCATTCGATCCTAATTTCAATTTGCTGTAGTGATTAAAATTTAATAGTCTAGTGTTATAAATTTAGCATGAATGCAAAATACTTCGATTTACTTTTCCTTAGTTCTAACATAGGAATTAGGCAAGCAATTTTCTGAAAAATCTGGCGTGAAACACTCACATGACTTTCTTTTCTCAATATAATTTATAATAAAAAATATAAATTCTGTTAAATGATGAGTAAACAATTAAAAATGAACAATGTAACCTAACTTTAATCATGAGTGAATGATGCAAAATCACTAATTGACGCTAAAATTAACACCGTTGAAAAAATGCTTGAAATAAAAATTGTGGATTTTTTAAAATTTTCTATCAGTTTGATACATGTAGGGTCTACTCTATCGTTATACTAAGATAGAAATCTTAAAATTCCCGTTTTTACCGATTTTGTTGAAAAAATCATTAATTGACGCTAAATTAAGCGTTGATGAATAAAATGTTTGAAATAAAAGTTGTAGGGTTTGTAATTTTCTGAAACTTTAATTACACACTTTTGCTCTAAAATGCATAGCCTATTTTAAGGCTGCAATCTTTAAAAAAATTTACCTTGGAGAACACAGGCCCTCCAAGAATTTTAGCAGACTTAGGGCTTAACCTATCTTGTAGAGCATTTAAATATAGTAAATGAGGCGATTTAAAAAAAAAACATGTAAAAGCCGTTATTGAGAAAACTGTAAAAGTTCAATATTGCATGAATAAACTACTACATCCGGTTGACTGATTTTGATGAAAATGTTTGTGTCGGATCCTTAGTGTTACCTAACTTAAGTTCTACGTCTCAATTTCGAACGATATTCCATTCTTGACATACTTTGTTTACAAACTTTTATTGGGTCCAGGGAGCTTGAAGCGTGTATTTCTGGCGAAAACTTGATTTCAAAAAACATCTACATCTTCATGAAAATAGTGTTACTTTTCTTCCGTATATTATATTCATACAAGGCAAGAGAAAGTAAAATTTTGGAGTTATTTTTTAACTCTGTTTTAGAAGGGTTGACTCACCTTCACCTCAAATAATTACATCACTATCTATCTTCTAGAAGTAATACTGTCGTGCAGTACTTTTCTTCGGTTCCGATGAAATTACTAAACAATTTTTGACTTATTTTGGTTTTTACATTTACTATCTGAATCATTTAGAGATTCAAAATAATTTCACAGACTTTTACGCGTAGAAAACAAACGACAACGTTTCACATGAGTCCAAGGTTCAAGTAAGTACTTACCGTAAAATTGTAACCAAAAATTTTCAAATCGCTGTGAGGAATAAGAAGTACATCGGTAAGGTGATCTCAATCAAAATCGGCGATTTTAAATATTTATGTTAAAATTATTATTATAGTCTATTTGTTATTTTTCAATTCATACAATTTATAGGAAGTTGTCTTTTTTAATTTTTATGATTTGGTTGGACCTTTATTAACATACCATTTATGTTATTAATGTTTCTATCTGTTACTTGTTACTGTCATTTAATTTTCTACATGACAATTTTTATTCCATGTAAACCGGACCCACTCTTTAAGTTTCTAACAAGCTCCCTTTTGGCTACATTTATGGTAGTTGATTAATTTATTCGACGATTTTTCGACGATTATTTCAATTTGTAATTTATTCTATAATAACTATAATAATGTTACCAGCACCTGTGATAATTACGATACTATTATTTTGTAAACCCTTCTGAGACTTGAAAAATTAGTTATCATCATATCTAATATGGATTACATCTTCTGGTTTGTTCTTCCTTCGAACTTAGCCATCCACCATTTTCTAAAGAAGTGACTGACGTGCACATCTTTTCCGATGTCGCCCAATGCCGTTTTGTCCGATAATCCTATAGATGAACATTTATTTGGATGTTCGATCGCCATCCATCCGCAACAAGTGACCATACCATAATTTCCTGTATCTCCAAATGGTTAATACTACCCCTGGAACAGTAAGTTCATACCTCATATGTTTCTTTCTTGTATTGTCCACCAGTCGATACTTTGCTAACAGTCTTAAAAATCCCATCTCTACTGCTTCTATTCTTGAAGTGTGCTGAGCAGTCATGATCCAGCACCTTGAACCATAGCCTACTTTAGAACCAGCAAAACGAAGGTGTAATTAAATTTTAAAACATTCTCCTTTTACAGTTAACTGACCAGGGTTTTCATCAAAGTGCATTTGAAACTACCCTAATTTTTCTTCTTCTTGATAATGATAACCAATAGATCATTTTATCGAAGCAAAGCTGTTTGTTGGTTGTTGTTTTCTTAAAGGTGCAATATTAACTTTTACGTATTTATTTAAGAATTTTTATTCATTTTTATCGGGTATGGATTTTGTTAACTTTATAAAATTGCAAATAAAAATTACTCGTATAGTTGGAAAAGAGACGTTTTCTTAAACTGTTTATAAAACAATTGTTAACTGCTACAAAAATTGTTAAGTTACCTATATAAAAAAACCAAGAAATGTACCAAAACTATCAATAACTCTAATCTGTTGTAGGTAAAATACATAGTTATTATTCGTTTTCATTCGTAGAAAAATAGAATTCAAGACTGAAAAATGAGACGTAAGAAACAAATCCGATTTTTTCTGCCAATTGAAATTGGATCCAAACCATGTATGTGTCATGAAAATTCCAATAGTAATGATTCTTTCTCGAATAATAAATTCAAAAGCAAAACTGAATTGACATTGGGGGTGTCACAAAAGCACAGAAGCAAAGACTGTAAGGGTTTGAAGGGGTTGAGTTAAAGTCAGATCAGGGTTTGGTTAGGTCGGGTCGGGCTGGGTTGAGGGTGGCTTTATCGGATAGATTTGTTTGGTTGGACGTCTGACTGATGAACCTCGCTCTTCTTGATCGACCGAGTTTTGTGTTGCTTGCTGCTCCTGCTCTCTGGCTCAGTCAAACTCCGCCATTTTACAAATTGTCTGACCTCACTCATTGTTACTAGTAAATTGAAAACGAGAAACGGCATTAATGGAGAAGAACAGATCGTATTACTGGCTCGACAACGAACGTTCACTTGCTCCATTTTATCTTATTTCGTTTCCTACTTTCCTTATACGCAATAAGAACAGTTTATCAATGTTTGTTTTGCTCCATTTAATTTATACCCTTTTTTGTCAAAAATAATAACAAGTTTTCCTAAATAAATTAGATACACAATTTAATTGTTTGGGTTGACATCACAAAATATTAAATCAAAGAAATGAATTTAATACTACCTCATAATATAACTCAAAGACCAAGATTCAAAATCGTGATGTATATTTCCATTTATTTTATCCATACATTTATCTATAATCTATTACTTACTCAGAAATACATGGGTTAATAAATATATTAATTATCATGAAAAGGTCTCCTAGTGGATATCTTTTAAAAACTGAATAATATTCATAATCAGATATTTATTAAAAATATAATGATGTTAAAACTTGAAAAGTAAAGGTAATATTTTCTATTAATGTACAATAATAAGAATGTTAGGTGCCTCCGTTTTAGCCTCCATGTTGTAGCTACCTTCGTTTTTCAATGAATTGATAGTCAAATAACCTTCTGATTTAAGTGTTTTTCGTGTGCCATACTAAAGTTTAAATCTGCGGGTAGGTCTAGAGGTTAAGTAGTCGCCGCCAGTCAGCAGTTTAACAGCTGATTTTGGGAGAGGAAAGTTTCTGGTTCAGATCCTAGTAAAGGTAGTTATTTTTATGCGAAAATTGAATTTTAGACAATGGTTTCCGGTGTACTTTAAGGTGGGGGTTCAATTAATCAGACTCTCTTAGGAATATTCGTCTGAGTCTTCTGTACAAGATTACATCTCATTTACACGTCATACACCGCATCCTCATCTCATTGGATTATGGGGTTGTTTATTATTCTGAATAATTGAACAGAGTTGAACAGATTGTAATGTACACACTTAAAGGATTTAGAAAAAAATACTAAAGTTTGTAATTTCTTATTTACTGTTACATTAATGACATAAATATATTAATATAACAGGTACGAACAGTGCATGTCATGTATACTGTCATCATCAGTAGTAGTTAGCGCAACTGTATTCTACGCCGGGGTCCCGGGATCGATTCCCGGTCAGGTCTGGTATTTTTTCATCACTCATTTTCCATACCATTATTCACCGTCTGCATTAGCAGAAAATGTAAAACAATCAGACGTAAAACAAAACAAAAAAAATTCATCAGCTCACAAGTTTTGCTTTTGCTGATGAACTAAAATTTTGCATTATGATTTTTAGAAGGCAAGAAATTAGGTTTGTACGTTTTGTTTACGTGTCAACTAATTATAGTAAGATTTGTATTTGTATTTTTGACTAAATAAATAAAATAAATTTATAAAAATATACATATATATATATAAAATGTATATAAAAATAAATATAATATGTGTGAATATGGTTATTACTTTGTCGTGTTAAGACGCAGCTGTTTGTCCATGACCCAGCTGTTAGAACTCGTAGACTCCAGCTCTTAGAAAAATATTGTCTAAAAACATTGAATAATTTGGATAACTGAGTCATAGAGACGCTCCATAACTGGATACCATAGATCCAGAATGTTATGAAAACGGTTTCGTTTTACGTACTAAAATTATTTATCAAGCGATTTCGATTTCGGTCCGAGTAGCGGAATCTTTTTCAAGTATTTAACTAGATTACAAACAATACTTTACGTTAAACTATGCAAATAATTACAATGATTGCTTTTACATTGTTTCTCTGAAACAATAACACACTCATTCTCTTTTCCATTGAAAACATCAAAGCTTTTAATTGTCATTTAGTTGGAATCTAATACTTTAAATTAACCGCTGTTAATATTTAAATTTTGTGTTGTTTTTCAACATGTTCCTTACAGTTCTTAATACGTATCAATAAAATTATTGTTTAATGTATTATATTATATAAAAACCTAGGAAATATTTCGGTTAATTGTATAAATTTTATTACGTTAATTTACAATATTCAGTATAAAGCAGCATTTGTTTCACAAACTCGATGAAAAGAATGTTTGAAGCTTTCATAAATATGTCTAATGCTATTTAAAAATAGTAGTACGGTTAAAATTAAAAATTATCATAATTCACTGTTTACAATCTCGGGTTTCACATAAGCTACATCTACTCAACTTAAAAAACATGAAATTTGTGAATAAGAATGTATGCTGGTAAAATTAAAAGCATTAGCAGATAAATCAGCAGGCATTGTAGTTAACGACAGACCTTTTAACAATATCTTTTAACAATATCACAGACCTCATATCTGCAGATGACCCAATACTGCTACCTGAGTGCCAACAAGACCTACTGCAAATGCTAAACCGGGAGGTGGTCCATGGAGAAGGTATTGTTAACTAAATTACAGAAACTAGATTCTTTATCATTTCAAAGCACTACCGAAAAGAACAGCAATAGAAAATGAAATTCAAGAAGATAAAATCGAAAAGATAAAAAAATACAAATATTTTGGAATAATTAACTTATTAATAAAAGTAACAACTACACTGAAAAAATCAAAGCTAGGAGTGGGCTAGCAAAAATTCATTCCAATAATATGAGAAATGAACTCTCCAACAGAGAACTTACATTAAAGACAAGAATTCCACTTCTTAGATATTATGTGTTCTCATTATTATTTTTTACAGGATGGAGCAGGAACCGTAAAAATAAATATTACTGGCATATTATAGGCATTCGACATGTGGTCATATCGAAGAATTTTGAGGTTGAGCTGGGTGAATCGTACGATAAACCAGAATATTGTCAGAGTGATAGAGAATAAGAAAGGTTGTACGAATCACACAAATACGCAAATGACAAGATTTGGGTCATGCAATGACCGAGGTGGAGTACAGCTACCTTCATGTAACAATTCAGGAGAAAATTATTGCCAAAAGAAATTGGATTGGAAGACGCTTATCAAGACTGAACAGGTTGAGAACGTGGTTTATGTGCAGCATCCTAATTCATGGTTCCAAAATGATTGCTATTTTTCTTAGAGAATTTTTTTCTTTTGGTTTTACGGCTGACAATTTTGCAATTTCTGCTAATGGAAACGGTGGACAATGATGATAATGAAAATTAGTGATAAAAATGCCAGACCTGACCGGAAATCAAACCCGGAACGCCGTCTTCTTAGAAAAGAAGGTACATAAAGAAGAAGTAGCATTGGTTTTTGTTAATGAAAGTTTTTGAATAAATTAATGAATTATAAAACTCATAATTTAATATTATTTATAAATTTTTACGTAAGTTGGTAAATACTTCAGAATCTTTCCTAAAACATCGGTAAGAAATAATTTTCAATGAAGTAATTCAACTTTAATACAAAATACTATTTTTGTTTTAAATTTTTTTATGTTTTGTAATAAATTGTAGGTTTGTTGAGGATAACTGTGTTCAAAGTTAAACGGGAGTAGCACTTTTAATATTATAATAAAAGGAATGGATACAAAGGAAAACGAGCACAAGTAAGCACAATTATTGTTATTATCATTTACTGCAGTTTGTAAAAGGAAGGGTAGAAAGATACGCGGAGTAAGTAAGCGGATTAGACTCTTTACTTGCAGCAGTCGCAGCAAGCACAAATATAGAAAGACCGTAGTAGTGTTATGGCGATAGAAGCAGCATCCAAAGCTTTAGTTCGATGACAAGAAGCTTAGTGGTGTAATGACCAATCTAAAAGGAGGGGTGCATGATAAATTACCTCGGCTTAACTGGAGAAACCCAAACTGTGCACAAGTCACCTTTAAGCGCGAATTACAATCAATGACCACGAACTAATGACATCCTTATTTTGAACGTGAAACAGCAAATTCAGACAACTAAACTTCTTTATCTATTACCTTATTTTCAATTCTCTACATTTTGCATTATTGTATTGCATTCTGCAGAAACAATTGCAGGAAAATCAAATAATGTATGAAGAAAAATATTATATTAAAAATATTACTATACAGTATACCGCATATTACAATCGAAATAGGTGAAGTTTATTTATTTTAAAACTGACCTAATCTTCTTCTTCTTCTTTTTCTTTTTCTTTTTCTTCCAATCAAGTATTAGGTCCCAAGACCTGTTCCGGCACCCACCTAGCCACCGTTCGTTCAATCGGTCTGTGACTTCTGACCAGACTAGGAATCCTGAGTGGAGACAATATTTCAAGAAGATCGGTCTTCATAATTGTTTAAGGAGGACACATATCTAACTCTCGTCGTATTTCCCCATTTCTGAACCAATCCAGTCAACTACATCCGTCAGTGCATCTCAAGAAGCGCATCTCTGCCAACTGAATGGAATTTTTATATTTCTTCTTCCACACCCAGGCTTCACTGTCATACGTCAGTGTTCGACAGCCAACTAACTTAATGATTATGTTTATTTTTTAACTTTATTTAATTTATCTACAACAGCTGTGCAGCTCTGCAAAAATCAGTAAACATATTTGTAGCTTATTGTACATCACTTTACCACTTTTGAGGAGAAAATCACTCATAAACAGGATCCTACGTTTAAATGACATGACATTGATAAAACTGATGCGTAAAAATTACTGATTGAGTTAATTAAATCACTTTCTTTTATGTTTACTAAGTAGATTAAAAAAGTCTTGTGACTTGTAAAATTCATCCTAAATCTCTGCTCCACCTTCTGCGGAGCCGATAATTGTGGTTAGCTGGTAAATGTGGACACGTTAGAATGGTTTAGTTTTAAATATAAGCTGAGAGTAGTAAGGTCACTTTTGATTTTGTGAAATCTAATATAATTTACGTAAAACTTTTGAACTTTCGATTATCCGCTGGTGAAATTTTAAGAGATTTTTCTTTCCTTTTCTTGCAAAATTCCAAATGCATTACAGAAATTATAAAAATATTTAAGTTACTTTCTTACAATATCATAACTCTATGAACACTGCCAAGCGGATGGTCCCGTGATCGATTCTCGTTGAGGGTATTTTAAAACGCTAAAAACCTGGCATTATTAAACGTTAAAGCCCACTGATTCTTACCGTAACCAATAGTAGGCAATTACCAAAGCAGTTGGCTGTAATTTAAATAATCGTCATTATAAACAATGAGAATTAGGCCTCCTGGCTTATTCTAACTTCAAACTTAGTAGTATGCTAGAGCATAAAAACGTTTATAAGCTTATCTCTTTCAAGTTCTTCTAATATCACGTTGATCAGTTGGCTTATAAACACCAATAACAGGTGTTTATGTGTCCTGTTAGGTGTTTGATCCATATAGCATCCGCAATAAATTTCTATATCATTCGTACCTGTATTTTTAAATAGATGATACCACCCCTGGTACATGAAGTTCAGACTTAAGATCGTAATTTCTTTAAAAAGCTTACAAACAATATCCTGCTACAGATATTAACAATCTCAAATCAACAGCCTCTATACCTGATATGTGTTAAACAGATTGAATCCAACACACTGAAAAATACATTAAAACTGACAGAACTAAGAACGAATAAATTTTAAAACGTTCTCCTTCCACACTTTGGCGAGCAGTATATTGGAGTGTGTATTTAAATAAAAAAATAAATTGTTTTCATAACTTAAAATACTCAGGCCCATCAGTTTACTTTCAACAGTTTCAAAATTATTCGAAAAACTTTTACTCCCAAGACTGCTTATATTTGTAGAAGACCAAGGTATAATCCCTAATCATTAATTTGGGCTCCGTCGACGGCACGGCACAATTCATCAACTACACAGAATCGTTGATCAAATTGCCTCTGGCTTTGAACAAAAAAAATATGTAAGTGCCGTCTTCTTTGATGTTTGCGCAGCGTTTGATAAAGTTTGGCATCAAGGTCTGCGATATAAATTAAGAAAATTCTTGCCAGATGTCTATTTCTTAATCATCAGCTCCTTTTTAACGGACAGATTTTTTCAAGTAAAACATAACACGGCTCTGTCTGACTACAAACAAATCGTCGCTGGTGTTCCACAAGGATCAATCTTGTCGCCACTGCTTTACAGCATCTATACATCAGATCTACCTGCATCTGCTAACACCACCTTAGCGACTTATGCTGACGATACAGTCATCCTTTCTTTTGATGTAAAGCCAGAAGCAGCAAGTAATAATTTACAAAGTCACATTAACTTTTTAAATGATTGGTTAAAAATCTGGAGGATCCAATTCAACGCTTCAAAATCAGTGCATGTCACCTTTTCTCTCCGGAAAGGCGAATGTCCTCAACTATTCCTCGACAATAAACCGATACCACAACGACAAAAAGTTAAATACCTTGGACTTCACCTTGACAAGAGACTCACCTGGGCGACTCATATAAAAACCAAAAGACTGACTTTGAACTCCAAATTGAAAGAACTATTTCGACTTCTTGGACGCCGCTCTTCACTGACTCTAAAATCTAAACTATTACTATACAAAGTTTATCTCAAACCAATATGGACCTATGGACTACAAATTTATGGCACAGCTAAACCGAGCAATCTACAAAAATTACAAGCCTTTCAGTCAAAATGCCTACGTTTAATCACCTGCGCACCTTTTTATGTCAACAACAAAATTCTACATGACGACGTTAATATTCCGTTCATAAGTGAAGTAGTTAAGTCCAGCTACAGTGTTTTTCACAGAAAATTGCATGATCACCCCAACGAATTAATCACCAAACTATCGGATGCATCACTACCAGGAAATCCGCAGCGCAGGTTGAAACGTCAATGGGCCAGAGATCTTCTATAAAGTGATTTATTTTATTTTTCTTTCTTGTTTTTTTTCTTATGTTGTTATTTATCATTCATGTATCATGAACTTTATTTCATAGAACATATACCAATGGGTATCACTGTTCTTTTTCATTTATTTATTTTTGTTTATTTTTTTTATTTTTTTTTCCTTGTCATCCTTTGTTTACTGTCATCTAATTTGCTCGTTGTATCGTAGTATATAGTTGCAAATAAAGTTATTAAAGTTAAAAAAAAAAAAATACTCAACAGTTGGTTGATAAGGTTAACTATTTTTAGACAGCTTACTTTTCTTGAATTGGATAATATCTTAATAAAATATTGATTATACGATCGTGGACAAATTTAACGCATCACTTTAAAAGATTTTTAATGGTTTCGCAGTATTTTGATGAAAGAGGTATTAACCGTATGATCTGGCCAGCCATCAGCCCAGACTTAAATCCAACTCAGATCTAATAAACTGAGAGTAACACCCAACTCAGATCTAATTTCCTTGTTATATTTAGATCCAGCCTCGGGCAGCCCTTCACCCTTCTTAAAAACCTCATTTCAGCTGCTTGGACCTTACTTTCTTGGAGTTTCGTGGTAACCCATGACTCACTTCCATAAAGAAGGACTAAGCTGGACTGTTGCTAAATTAACTTACTAATTCATTATAAATCACATAATAATCATTTACTTTTAATTATTTCCATTATGTATGAACAAATGAAAAAATTTCATTCGATACAGTAACTAAACCTTCAGTTTTTGTTAAATATGTAAAACTTTGGGGTTTTAAAGCAAATTTATCTCATTTTATAATTAAATTACCATAAAACAAATTAGATTAATTTTTTGTCACAAAATATTAAATATTGCTTAAAATTATGATACAAAGAAAAAGAGTAACAGCAATTAATCGGGCACACTGAAGAAAATGTTTTTTTTTGCGCCCAGCTCAAAATCTTACATGATGCAGTAATTTTGTCCAGGACTTTATTTTGCTAAGTAAATAAATATTCGTTTTGGCTTCTTCTGATAATTTTTTAGAGTACATCTTTAGAAATGCAAGTTGCCTCTATCCACCAGTTAGAATAACACGTATGAGAATTGTGTAGAATGATGTATTGGAATAGAAGCAAAACAATAGTTTTATTGGAATTGTATTATCGCATTAGTTAATAGAATCGGATGTTAATATAGAATGGTTATTGAATGGACTACTGGCGGCGTATCGGATGAATAGGAATTTAAATTGTTATCACCATTGAGGGAGCCATAATTGAATAGTGGTATTAAGTGAACAATTAGGAGTTAATCGGCAGACACTATTAGGGGAACATTAAAGTGAGAGAGTAGTACTGGAGGGGGTGATTGTTATTGAGGGAAGTGCGGGCACCAATAGAATACAAGGCTATCATTAGAGAAACCCTCTTGATATGCAAGGTCTACAGTCTTTAGACAATTGCCCAATAAGGCTTCATGATATTAAGTTCAAGATTTTACTTCTAACGAATGTAGGTGGATTGGAACTTTTGGAGAACATTTTCAAATTTGAACACATTGTGATAATAGTACAAGAAAAGTTTTAGAGTAATTGCATTAACATTTATATTGACTTGGATTAATTTATATTCGTTGTATAATGTATTCATTTAACCAGTAGTTATCAAAAGGTAAAATCCGTACTTTATATTCTTCTTCTTCTTCTTCTCTTCGTGGCGTAGGCCATCTAGCCTATTCCGAGAATAAGATGTTTTAATTTTTTATTAGAGCTTTAAGTAAAATTAATTCCTACCAATGTTAAGAGATCTTCCCACGCTTCATTTTCCCTAAGGATTGTACCTCAGGATCCTTTTTGGAATTTCTTCTCCCTTCAGTATTTGAAAATGCTTTATTCATTTATTGCGTTAATAAATGTTTCTCTCTCACACACTTGTTGCCTGCAACTCTTTCCTTGTATTGCAATTTTCAATTCTGCCCTCTCGTACAACCAATGACCCTTAGCATAAACCCTTCTCCGTAGCTTTCAATTTTTGTTTCTGCCAGTATATAAAGTTCGTTTCTTTGTCAAATCAGTGTGAAGTAAACAAGACAGTAGGTAGGTAGGTTGCGTAGTGAATTAGTATTAGAGGGTGTGTCAAGAATTAAATATGATCCATTTTATTGTATAAATATGACACCAAATTTCCTTTTTCAGTTAAGTAGTCTTACGTTTTAATGAAAGTTTGTAATAAGTTTAGTCTTCTATTAAGTTAAGTAATTTAATTGTAATTTACAAGAAGTTATAGCTGTAATAATTTATTGTAATTGATTGATTTTTTAATAAATAATTGTTATTAGTTTAGAAGGAAGTTTTATAATTTATTAAAAAACATATCCTGAAAGAACCGCGATAAAACGTTACAGTTCGTTTATGAAACCAAGATAGTTCATAAAAACTAAACAATTACACAAATTACGAGTACTATACCCATGAAAGATGATTATAAAAATTATTTTAACAGGTTTTCACGGCGTTTCAATGTGGTTACTATTTACCTAACATCTCACCAAAGACCGACTTAATTTTATCTAATCAGTTGATACACCAAAATGCCATAATGCTTTTCACAGTAAATTTAAAACTCATACAAATCCGTACGGCAAGTGACTGTGGTACTGTTCACGTGATCAACTGACTACAAGCATACCAGTTCACATGTAGATTATAATAATTATCGTGATGTCGTCCAATTCATGAAATATGTGCTACAATTAGATTACTCATCAAATTCAACCACCTGTGAACCAGTCTTTCGTCTCAAGTTGAATGAATTTGTACCATTGTAAAACGCAATTGTACAATAGAAGTTATGGTTCTATTTTATATAATGAATTTATATAATAAATTTCACTAACCTTCCTTTTTAACTGCGTCAAGTTTTATTTTCACTTACACGTGTTTCGGGTTCTTACACTTACACGGTTTTTATACAAATAACCGAAGATGTATCATCCTCTATAGATTTTTGATAAATACAGTTTTTGGTTTCAATTAAATGTTGTTTACTCTGATGATGGTGGATCCACCGAAACACGTGTAAGTGAAAATAAAAGTTGATGCAGTTAAAAAGGAAGGTTAGTGAAATTTATTATATAAATTCATTATATAAAATAGAATTAATTTCAAACTGCAGGATGCATTATAACGATTTATTTTGGAAGTTATGGTAACTCTTAATTACCGTAATTTCCATTATTAAGTTAAAACCCAAATAAACAATGTAAGGGAAAAACCTCATTGTTAGAATTAGTAACATTTAGAATAGTAGTTAGACAATAAGTTGAAAAAATAGCCAACTTTCAATCATCTGATACTGGGTAGTATTCATTAGGCAGGTGTATTTCCCTCTGTGTTTTTGGGTATTTCTTCCACCTACCAACTTACAGTCAATAATTGGGTTGGTTCTCCTTCTTGTTGACCCTCCAGGTTGGTTGAACAGTTGGTGGGAGAAGGACATTTGTCAACCAGAGGTTTCCTGGTTTGGATCCAGAAAATTAAAATCAGTTCCCTTGGGACTTAAAAGAGTGGAATAGTTGGTTAAGAAGGAGCTAGTATTTGAAAAAGTGACCAGGAGAACGACGAGTGACCAGGAGAGCGAAGAGAAGAAGAAGAAAGGGGAAAAATATTTAGTTGAGATAAATTTATTTCGCATGTCTTAAGGGTTATTTAAGTTTTGTTTTTTATTAAAGTCGCAGCAGCGAATCATTGGCTATATTTTAAATAGGTTAAGGGTAATATTGTTAGTAGTTTAATTAAATATTTAGTTTAACGCTAAAAAATTTAGAGCTTATTTATTCAATTTTCTCATACTCTACTGATAAAGCTGGTGCCAGTACAAAAATGTACTGGTTAATAGGTAGGAAGTCGGTCTTGTCAACCTTTAACAAATTGTTAATTTATAAACAGGTGTTAAAACCAGTTTGGACTTACGGTATTCAGCTCTGGGGCTGTACGAAAACCAGCAATATGGAAATAATACAAAGGCTTCAAAATATAGTCCTGAGAAATATTGTCGATGCTCCGTGGTACATTCGGAATGATAACCTCCATCGGGATCTGAACATTGAAACGGTGGATGAGGAAAAGAAAAGATTCGCAAGGATTTTGTTTATTTCTTAATTATTATTTTTAAATGTGTAATAATAAGTAAGATTTGGTATAAAGCTGTAGCCTACTTAGGTACATTTAACATAGGAAATAAGAATAGCAATAGGAAATACTAATCTTTAAAAGTAAGAGTAGCATTAGAGTTATATCTTAAATAATTGTTATTGTTAGAAAATAAGTGTAGCCATTGGGTTTTATTTTCTTATGATAAAGTAATTCTTAGGTAAATTAAGTTTGAATAAAATTGTTCGTTAGTCTAAGGCTAGTTACAATAAATAAATTTAAAAAAAATTAAATATTTAGTTTAATGCTTAGAAAAGTAGAGCTTTATTTATTCAATTTTCTCATACTCTACTGATAAAGCTGGCGCCCAATATATTTTTATTGTTATTCGTTGTTTTAAATCCATAATAAAGTATTTGCTGACCAGTCAAGATTTTAGGTGGTGAAAACTATAGTCACCAACTGGCGGACCACAGTCTGCGTCCGAATCTTCAACTTATTGCGAACTGCGAGCAATAGAGACTATTATTTTGTATGCAGATCTTACTTTCGTGTGTGAATTTTTTGCCATTTAGGCTGTGTGCACGCCGAGTGCAACTAGTGATGTCAATACGTAATATACCTCAGTTTCTCTGAAGAGAGTTGGTGCTCGTTGAACTAGTTTAGAGCTGCGATCAGGCTAAAAGCAACTTGTGGTAGTGCTGCGCTAAAAAATACAAATGTTACAACTTTTGTACTCGGCCCTACAGTAGTTTGAAACAGTTGCTACATGTTATTGCTCAACCCTTTTCAAAATCAACAATTAGCATAAGATGATTGCTTACTTTCCTCCGTCCATTTACCTGATAATCCCCCTAGACGCCTTAAAAGACGCTGGAGTAGAGACCTGCTAATTTGATATACAAATTTCATTCTTGGGGAGGCACCAATGGGGGCCCTACCCCTCTCATGCCTATCATGTCATTTACATTATTATCATAATCATCACATTTGCTTGTTGTAACGTTTTTACAGTTGTAAATAAAGAATTAAAGAGAAAAAAAAAAAAAAAAAAAAAAAAAAAAAATATCTAAATTTTAAAAATCGATAAGGTAGACCTAAGCAAAACGTTAGCCGGACCATGGCACCTCATCAAAATTTTAAGGAGACCTTCATGAAAGTTATTTGGTGACTACTGAACCATAGTGTGAATACTGCAATGATTTCAGTAACAATAAATTCATACAAGTAAATATTTTTACCAATTTTCTTACACTTGCTAACTTTAATTTTTAAATAGAAGAATGTAAATAAACAAAACAAATAAATAAGAAACAATTCAAGAGGAAAAGTGCTAATACTAAAAACAAAAATAAAAATAATATAATAGTCTAAAATTTCTTATTATCTCAATTCAATAATATTTATTCAGTTTTATTTATTACTTCAATTATTTTTTAAGTTTATAATCGCAATTAGTAATTTATATTCGTACTACAAGAGTTTAATTTAAATTATTTTATTGAAATAACTTTATATCAGATTAAAACATTTTATAAGATTGTACCTTATAAATACTTCTGAAATGTAGAATTCTAATAGTGGATTGTTTTCAAGTTAACCCATTAAAAAATAAAACCATAGAAATTTACTGTCTTAAATATCAGTTTGTAAGTACTTTTACCTACATTTATGTTAAAACTACCCGAATTGTGTTTAAACTAGTTAGATTGATGGACACGTTACTTGAATGGGTGTAGTTAAGACACTTAGGTGAAGGTATAGGGCCATTGAAAGTTCGCCCAACCTTTCCCATTATTTAGTGCTGAGTACGTAGGAGAAACTTCCTTATTCTATCTTATTATATTCCAAGCTGCATCTATTTATTACTGCATCAAAGTTTTGATAAAGCGTATTAAAGAAAAAAAGAGTATACCCTTATATTTATTATCTATCGGAAGGATAAAGTTTTTGTCGTTACGCTAACAAATTTATCTCACCAGTCCATCGCATTCAAGAACAATTTTTCAAGTATAAAAAATAAAATAAGAAATATAATTTTTCCTATGTTCTTTATTGAAAAATATATAAAATAAATTGACGTCGGTACGTAATAGTTAACCTAATATGCAGAAACGAATAACAATTTTATATTCGCAATACATCAAAACTTTAAACGAAGATATATTAAATAACTCTAAAATAAAACATTTTTATTCATCTCTCTTCAATGCCTCACTTATTATAATACTATAATCTCATTAGTTTATTTTTTAAATTTTATGAAAGGGCTGATGAAAATCTATTTCAGGTTATTTTGGCAAAAGAAATTTGCAAAATTCTATGTGCTGCCGTTTCTTAAACAGCGATTCGCTAGGTTTTTTACATATGAGATAATCAATATTTGAAATGGATAATTACCTTTTTTCTTTAGACCTAAATTACATATTTTACGTTTAAAATGCATCTGCTTCCACAAAAATTGTTTAATCAGCCTTAATTATTTTCGGGAAGTTCATCAGAATGTGGTTATCAAATTTCGGATGGAATTAACACTACGACAAATAATTTGTTTTCCTTAATTTTTTAAAATTGAATAATACTGTACTCAATCAGCAAGAAGCTACTACAATTGAATTATATAATACAAAATAACACGAAAAAGGGGGCTTCCATTTAATCCCTTTTCGTAAAAAAGCAACTAAACATAATATGTTACATGCAATTTAATTTTCTTTAGGTTATCTTCAATTATTGTTAAAAGTCATTTGTATTAATAAAATATTTAGCTTGTTATTTATTTGTTAATTATCTTTTAATCGTTTGTTTAATTATTATAGTGTGTTAATTTTTCTTTCGTTTAGTTTTGTTTCCTTATAATCTGTCAAGGAGATCCAAGACATGATGCCGTTTCAAACGTTGGTGATTTGACTATTATCTAGTAAATTTAGAGCAAAATGATTTATATATGTGTTGACAATTTAACGTGATATTTTTCGTTGAGCCTTCTTATTTCTTCTTTAACAAATGGAATTTTCAAGTTTTCACTCACTTCAGTGTTACTTGCATACCAAGGAACATTTACCAAATTTCTTAGTACTTTATTCTGAAACCTTTGCATAATATTAATATTACTGTTACTAGCAGTAACCCATAATTGAAGGCCGTACTTCCATACAGGGCTGATAATAGCTTTGTACAATAATTTTTTGTTTTCCAATGAAAGAGATATCTTAATTTAAAGCCACAAAAGCAGCTTGGTTGTTAGCGACTACGTTAGGTTAATGAACTTGGACGGTAGGTTTTGGAACGCAATACTTTCAAGAGCCTTGCAGTGAATCGAACCTGGAACCTCGCTAGCCTTTTATTTATGGCTAGCGCGATAACCATAAATAAGTTCTTAAATTCTGCTATCCTGTATGACAAGAAAATGGAAATAGAAATAAATTATTATTCTTTTTTTTAGTTTATTTAGGTTACATCTAATTTTTATACGGAGCCATGTTTGTTGACTAACCTATATATTTTTTTCTCTTGCCTTATATGGCTATTTATAGGGAACGAATTTATTGATTTTATGTTAATTTTCGAAATCGAGTTTTCACTGAAGATATTCACGTTTTCAGGCCCCAAAAACCCATACAACAAGCTTTTAGCAATTGGTCTGTGTGAAAAAAATATCTCAAGAACGGAATAGCGTACGAAGTTGAAACTTAAAGGTACCTCATCGGGACCCAACACGAATATTTTCACCTAAATTGATCACCCGGAAGTAGCAGTTTATTTAATTTCTTAAAATTATAAATTTTATGAGCAGAAGCATTTTAACTTGGCAAACATTTAGGCAAATTCTGTATTACCAAACAATCAAGCATAAACTTAAGTACGTGCACCATTGCGTTATTATTTTTTTGATAAACGGTAAAAATAAAATCATATTTTTATGTACATTTCACTTCATAGAAAATAGCTAGTATGTAATGAGTGATTTAAATCTATGGACCTATGAGATATACAAGAATATTTGAAGGAGCCTTCTCTATAATATTTCGTTCAATCTTATTAGTTCTGCATCTAATCAAAAAATTGATTTAAAAGCACAAAAGTAAGTAGTTTAAAAGAAGAACCTTCTTTGCATCCTAACAATAAAGCATTAGGAGGTTTTCTTTTTTACTGTTCAATTTTATGTAGATAATTCCATTCATATGAGCGTTAGTAAAAAATTTTCTCTTACAATCTTTTTCGCTGTAGTTATGAGAATAATTCCGTTATGCTCATAAATAAAAAAGTTAAAAGAGCCGTTTTGTAATATTTTTCAACGCTATATGCCGATTAAATCAGAGAATTATGTTTTAAATTCATTGAGTGTAATCCCCTCTTAAAAAATTCTGACACATTGATTCTCATGTACGTATTATTTAAAAATTATTCCCCATGTGCGTTTCCAATTAAACGCAAAATATAAGAGGGAGATGGAATAATTCTAAAACGAATTGAACTGGCAAATCTCTTTGTAATTTAGGTCATTCCGGCTAACAAAGCCCATGCATGTTATCTCTTGTAATCTTCCAGCTCATAAAACAAAATTTTTTCCAAATAAAATCAAATCATATGTACATTATTATTATTGCTTTCAGTAAAGAATTATTAGGTAAAATAGTAATTTTATTTAACATACTTGTTAATTTATTGTCCACCATTTAAAATTTTATATGAAGAGGGAATTATTAATCTAATCAATTCTAATATGTTAATGAATCAAAATACCAATTAATGTTCACCTATCTAACCATCAGTCAGCGAGAGTTTTAAAAACAAGTTTTATTCCTGTTTACTTAAACGCATATCTTTACATAATTTTAATTAGGCCTATTTTGTCGTTAATTTCACTTGTGCAATATGTGACTAAGGTTATGATCTTATGTTGTTCCTGTGTAGTTTAAAATAAAATAGCCAGTTGGTTTTAGTTATATTAGAATCTATTCTCATATTTAAAACTAACGGTCTAGATTTTGTTGGAATATTTAAATTTCTGCGAATTTTATAATCAATCATTTACGTGGGTGACGCCATTTTCATTCTTGTTAGTTTTGACTTAAACCTCAGTAGAATTTCAAAACTCGAGTTGCTCGGTATTCCTTAGATCTGGCCAGGCCGTGGTGTAGTCAAAACCTTAGCTCTACACCCTATATGTTGGTTTTAGAATCGCTTTACAAAATCAGAATATAAATTTATTATTGTAGTTAATTCTGAATTCTGCCCGTAACAGACAGGTATAGTGTCAAATTATTTTTACTCAATCTGTTAGTTTAGCAAGAAATGACCTGAGTAAAACATAGCTGGAGTTACAGCCGAGCAGCTTTACTGTAACATTTAGGCAATTTATTCCTTCCTGAGTGATAAGCCACTTCAGTTACTATCCGAAGTTTAAACAACTATAATTTCATTTTGGACAATTCAGTATTTTAGTCAGTTGGACAGTTTAGAATTTCAGTCATTTTAGCAAGGCTAACATGAATAGTTCTGTTTCTTATCACATAGTCAACCAACTAAATGACTGAATCATTTAAGAACAGAAGAGGTAGAGGTGTAAAAGACACTAATCAGAGTTATCTTCTCTGAAGGTAATGAATTTCATTATACAGCCAGACCCTGTGGTGAATGAAGTGAAGGTGTCATTTGCAGAGTGAAAAATATATGCTTTTTAGAGGGCCCGGCATGCTGATAACCATACTTTTCCACTCAGTGAGGAAGGCAAGGTAAACCAACTCACTTCTCGTTTTTTATCGTAAAACCTATACAGGTTCAAACCAGCCTTTTGGCTGATGACCTGAACAACAATACTGAATTGTCCAAAATGAAAACATAGTTGTTTAAACTTTGGATAGTAACTGAAGTGGCTTACCAGTCAGGAAGGAATAAATTGCCTAAATGTTACAGTAAAGATGCTCGGCTATAACTCCAGCTATGTTTTACTCAGGTCATTCGCTGTGAACTTATATCCTTGAAGATTGTAGGTTGTTAATTATTACTGCATCAATGTGCTTTGGATGAAAGTTCACCCCTGTTTCCTTTATTTTTAATAAAATTTTTAACTTAGTTAAAAAATTCAAATAGCAATAAATAATCAAAATTTGTTTTGAATTTTCAATTATTTGTTTTCCTTACACTCGTACATGGCTGCTTCGAATGGTTTATGGCATTCTTCATCAAGCCGGAATTATCACAATGATTGCTCTTAGAATAGAAAATTGTCGAAAAAAATATATGAAAGACTAAGTATTGACAAATATTGACATGACATTTATCTTGTATATTTCAGTAGAAAAAAAGGTGCAGTTCGAGGAACCCAGCGGAGACAGAATCTTTTCTACGTGTTCCACGTGTTTTCCACGTATTCTGCCCTCTGATAACGTTGGCTAATATCAAGGGCACTTGAATTTTATCTGCTGTTCGTTGAAAAAATTTAAGTAAACTCACCATATTAGTCCCGAAGATTCATTAAACATGAAGTACTGCTTCGATCTGAACCCAGTTACACTCTACCTTTTTCTGAATGATATTCGCAGCATTCTACATTATTTTTGAGTCAGATTTGGAATTTTAAAACTTGTACGACATTTTTTGTATTATCAAATAACATGTTGAAAACTAAAGAAGCAAACGAATGCAGTCAAATTTTAAATGTTAATTTTATAAGTATTTTTATTTTTCAGTTCGGTACAATATTCTAATAGCACTAATTGCTGAGGGTTAAATAATTGATGTAACCTTAGAAATAGTAATAGTCTGTTAATTCAAATAAAATTTTTACATGAATGTACTGTTTGTTGTTTGCAATTATAAACAACCTGGGTTTTATTTTAAAAAAGAAATAAATAAAATACGGAGAGTATCTAGTAAAACTTTTAGACTAGGTATAAAGGATGATGCAGTTAAATATACGAAAAGAAATAAAGAGGGATATAAAACGAATATACGTACAATATACAGAGCGTACGTAGTAAGAGAAAAAGGAATTGTAAATTATATGGAAACGTGGAAAGAGAAAAGATTGGGAGGCTGAGTAGTAATGATAATGTTTCTAGAATATTTCCTACAAAACATCATCCATTGTTGGCTTAAACAATGGCGTTCAGTGGCCCAACTTTGGCTCGCTTTTATACAAGAACAAAAACTCGGACTGACTCTACCGTTTCAATGTTCACTATTGTTGTTCTCACCTTGCATTTCCAAACATTTCTATTAAACATATTACATACGTACAAGTCGACATTAAAAAATTGTGTCATTAAATTCTTTGAATTAAAATTTTAGTAGTTACTATCATATTAATAATAGGTTTTAATCAGAAAATAAATCAAATTCGATAAAACAATTTTTCTACCTTAGTCCCTCTAGTTCCCTCGTTGCTGCAAACGTTATTTTACGAAATACACTCAATAATTCTTCTTATAGTGCCAACTCCATCACTGAAGATTGGCTACAACTTTTGTAAATCACTCTCTACCATGAATATTAATTATGTTCATCAATTGGCGGTCCACGCCAGTACACCACAAAACATCGATGTTGGTAACATGGCAGATCCACGAAAACCGGAATATTCTTCTACTTACCTACGTCTCCAAAACTTCTAAACAATGCATAAACTGCATACTCAAATTTTATGTTTTTATATCAGAACCGAGTAGATATGCGAGTATTTCTTTACAAACCTATAATTACAGTACGAGAGATTGTGTTGTTAATAAGCAGATTTTAACTAGCCATTTTAATTCGAACTCTTACTTCTACTGTTGGCCCCAGATCTATTGCAATGCAACTTAGCTCAATAGGCCATCTTTAATAATAAAGTTACATTGAGTGTGAGGAATCTTACTGGATACCATCACTTTAGTTCAATGGCCTGATTTTCAGACCAAGAGCCTTTCCTCTTTTGTAACTATATCCATCAAGGGAAGAAGCCCTCTTTAAGTCTGTAAATATGGCTGTATCATTAACATGTCTGATGTTGTTAATAAGTACCAAATTCAGCTTAATCCCATCGAAAGCATTATAAAAGGCTCGCTTAAATATTAGATCTGAGTACAAGTTAAACAGAAGTAGTGAAAGAAAACAACACTGCCTTACCCTCTTCTTTACAGGAACAGAATCTGTGACCTGTTCATTTTTTTTAAAGGAACTAACTGCTTTCTTCTAAAGTAAATCGACTAGATACCATTCCATCCAACTAGTCCTTGACCTAGCTATAAAAACTTTCCAACTTTAAAGCATCTAAAGCGAAAATAGAGCAGAGATCTTCGTGTGAATAACGGACAACACCCATATAATGTTTACCCATAATTTTTGACAACATCCCATGGACAACACTCATAATAGTTAGCTTCTAAAATTTTCAGATCTGAACAAATTCAAAATAGACGTCCAAAATTGTTAAATGAAATGTATGTTGTATTGGCATTTTGCTTAACTATTTTTCACATGATCTTATGACATATTGTTGGAAATCTTATAAAATTTTGAAAAGGTATTTGTTTTATCATAAGTTGAAAGAAAAATACAGGATGTTCTGTAAATTTTCATACGATATACGTTTTGGAATGCGTTAATATTTTTGGACATTTGTTTCCACCAAAATGTTGAAGATTCAAATACCGTTAAACGAAGAACTTACCATTAGGTACCTCTTTTTCAGACAGTATAATTCTCCACCACCCGTTAAATATTGAATATCATAATATTACAGAAATTGTGCAGCTCAGTGTACAGTGCCATAATAAAAATTAACCGATGTTATTATTCTTTTTTTAAATTTAGAGCCAAGTAATTTGGATTTCATGAAACCTTTTTGACATTGTTCATTGAAAATTGTTATTAATTCCTTATTTACTGTTTTTACCGTTATATTAGCACAGACATACTCTTGCTGACGAACAAAGGAAATTTAAATATTCTCTGATAGTTTCAGTCTGGTTACGCTTAATATTTCTATGTTCGAATTGCTTAAAACTAACAAAAAAATAAAATAAAACAAACTTAAGATAAACTTGAAATGTATAAAATAGTTCTGAATATAATTTTTAGAAAAATATGTATTTGTTAGCTTACAACGCGGAGGTCCCAGGTTCGATTCCCGGCTAGGATCTGGAAATTTTCACAAGTTAAAACCTAATATTACATAAGCCACCACAGTCGCTGATAATGGAATTGCTGGTGCGACTTTAAATAAATTTTAAAATGTATACAGATTATTTGATCCACTGTTTTAAATCAATTTATTTTTTAGCTATTTTTACCTTTTCTACTTTCATCTGAACCATATTATAGAATTCTTGCGTTCAGCCGCTGTTTATGATGATAACCTGTCTGGCTTTAACAATATTAGAGCCTCTATTCCTTTTCTCTTATAAATTTTTCCATTTAGTAAAATAAGCTACCACATTGTTTATTTATTTTATAAGTAAATGAAGAGACCGTTTTGCTTTACAGGTTTTAAATAAATATTTTTAAACACAAAGCTTACAGTTTATATCGTGTTCTTTTAAACAGCGGATTTAAATATCTTAACGTGGAAATTGATGTGCCCTGCAATGTTTTCAAATTTAAGATGCCGTACTGTGTTTTAAAAATACTAATTTTGAATAGGTACTTACATAAAAATAATTTTTAAACGTTTTCTCTAAACCCATTTTAACAGCACCGTAATACTGTATTACTGTTAATTCATTTTTATTTTACAGTATAACATAAGCGAAGTGAATGTAATTTCATATTCCTAAATATTATAGATAAATTATAATTAGTATGTACTAGCACAGCAAACTTAAACGTTAATACAGATCGCTAACTGTGTTTATAATTTTAGTTCGTCATATCCTACCTTGAAATCATTCTGATATCAAGGGTTGCAATGGTACCATTAAAAAAAGTCTATTTCAGCTTCTAAAGTTTCCAGATCTGAACAAATTAAAAATAAACTTCAAAAATTGTTAAATGGGAAGGTAAGTTGTAGTGTAGATCATTTTGCTAAAATATTTTTACAATATGATTATGTGACGTATTGTTGGTAAGCTTATCAAATTTTGAAAAGGTATTTGTATTCGGTTTTTGTGTTATCATAAGTTAAAAGAAAAATACAAGATATTCCGTAAATGTCCATACGATATTCGTTTTGGAATGCGTTAATACTTTTTTTAATTTGTTTCTACCAAAATGTTGAAGGTTTAAATCCATTTAAAACAATGTTCTGTAGAACAAGTGTTTGCATTTTGAAATATTAGTATTAGAACCCATGATTACAGTTAAGGGCACACTCTATATCTAACGGAAAAGGTTTACTTGAATGGATTCCTTGGGTATGATTTAGTGTGGAATGATTTTCTTATAAATTTCTATTTTTATAATTTTCTATTGAAACCCAAAATTAAATTGTCACTCTTTACGTGGTCCACCGTGAAGAATATAAAACCACACAAAATAGATAATTAAAACTTTCAACAATTACGACAAGTAATAAAAATAACAGAGATAAAAAAGAACTGATGACTTGAATATTGAAATTATTTTTATAAATACAAATAATTTTGAAATTGGTATAAGTAAATTTTGTCTATGATCAGATCTATACAAGTATGTCGCTACAGTCGATGTTAGTTGTTACTGTTGCTTAGTAAATCAATTAAATGTGTTGGTGTGATGGGCTAATTTTAACTGATGAAATTATAACTAGTAACATTTTATTTAGCAACATAATAACTTAAATGGATTGGTAGAAAAAGAAACATAAAATTTGTCAATTTAACATTCTAAAGCTAGGACATACACTACCCTCATAGGAATGAAAGTCTCGTTAACTTTTAATTTTGATTCAAATTTCCATTAAATAGTATTATACTTACTCTAAATATAGTGGTGAGTAGTAAAAATAAAGTTAATCATTTTTGAATTTTTACAACTGTGTTTAGTAATACATAAATGCTGATAAGCCTACTTGTTGTCAGCCGTAATACGAACCAATTGTAACAACCGCACAAGCCCGGTTAGGGTTGTTCTCTTTTATACCGCGGGTCTTGGCTTTCCTTCCTTTCGCCGTGGTATAAACGGGGACTTCTGTATTAACAATATCGTAAAATGATGTTTTACAACAAATAAACTTGCTTAATTGTTCTCGTACACTATATTAATTTAGGTTTCTTGTGTAGCCAAGGAAATTCGTTCAAATCACTAATATTATAGTAATATATTCTTTTGAAGTTTTCAACGTAATAATTTTTCTGAAAAAAAATTACTACAGTTTAAATTAATCAAATAATATTTATGTTAATGTAGTAAAGTTTTCATTAAAAACTCAATTACTTTTTCATAAATGGTGCAATTATATAACTCGTAGAAATAAATAGAAACATTTACGCTAACTTATGATTCACATGCAATCAAAAAGAAGTTGTAAACGTGAAACATGGTTAAATTAAAAATAACTCGCAAGAAACCAATATAAATAAACCACGTAAGCGGAAATACCACGTAAGAGCATGCTTGATGTACTTTACAGGAATACGTGGTATTTTATCTTCTTATTATGTAACTGAACCCCATAGGTTTAAATCTACTCCATTATGGTTTTGTCTAAGAGTAGCTTGTTTTCATTTGAAAGCTGAGAACGCCTTCATAAGAGCCAATAAATATTTTTAAAATTTAAATCCAACTATTTCCTCTTCATTTAGATGTGCTTGCGACAAGTCAGTCCTTTATCAAAGTACATTCCTACAAATTTAACATCACTATCCTCTAAAACATTTTTGCCGTTCGGTAGGACAAGAGGATAACTAGCCCTTCCATTGTTAGTGGTCAGCATTACATATATAGACTTTTCTTCATTCACCTTAATCTTCTACTTCTCCAAACACATTTCCAGTTGACTTAAATATAAATATAATACAGCAATTACTGTTACTTTATCGATACTATTAGTTTATGTCTACAAGAGAAAAATATACTAATTCGTACTTTGTTATAGATAATGAAACGATTTGTATAGTGCACTTAAATGATTTTTTCCGATCTCCATTTGTTCAAACAAGCAGTGATCAAAACAAAAAGTGCAGGTTAGTTATTCAACATCAGTTAGAAAAAAGGACTCCAAGAATAATAATAATTTCAGTAAACCACTTTGAGTGTCTCTTGTTATAACATACATGTAAAATTTTAACTAGGACAGCTGATTTCCAGAAGTAGATGAGTATGTTAACGTAATAAACTTTTTATTTTTAATAAAAAAATCAATCCGTCATAGACGTAGTTTGTCTCTTGTCCTATATTCAAGTAGGCCTATAAAAGTGGTATTGTTTTCATGTCAATTTTTTTAAATCGAATTTTTACCGGAAATTCACCTTTTCAGCTCCTTTGTAGTTTATGACATCAGCCGAAAGGCTGGTTTGAAACTATAGAGGTTTTACTGAGTAAAACGAAAAATGAGGTGGTTTACTATTGCCTTCCTCACTGAGTGGAAACGTACGCTTATCAGCATGCAGGGCCCTCTTAAAAGCACATATTTTCCACTCTGCTAATGACACCTTCACTTCATTCATTACAGGATCTGGCTGTATAATGAAATTCATTACTTTTAGAGGAGATAACTCTGAAAGTGATTACTCTGATTAGTGTCTTTTACACCTCTACCTCTTCTGCTCTTAAATGATTCAGTAATTTAATTGGCTGACCATGTGATAAGAAACAGAACTATTTATTTTAGCCCTACAAAGAACAGATTGACTGTAAATAATTTGACACTCTACCTGTCTGTTATGGGAAAGTATGAACCCTAAATACATGTTATTAGCGATTGGTCTGTGTGTTTGTGAATTACACATCTAAAGAACGGAATATCGTAAAAAGTCAGAACTCGAATCTTATATTTGGTACCATCAGGCAATCCAACAGGAACATTTTAATCAAAATCAGTCAACCGTAGGCAGTAGTTTATTTACAATTTTCTCAAAAATGGCTACTACGATTTTTCTTGAAATCGTAAAATTTACAATATTTCTTATTCTCTACGTCCCAAGATAGGGTAAGCGCCATGTCTGTTGAAATTCTTGGGGAGGCTGTGCTTTTGGGGTAAAAAATATTATTTTTAAGATTGGAGCATTAATTTGCATTTTACGTCAAATATGTAATAAAGTTTTAAAAAAATTAAAAAACTTACGTTTTCAAGTGCTTTTTGTACAACGATTATTTTAGTCTCAATTAATAATATTCTGTATTCTGGTTATCAAAATCAATAAAAAAATTAAAACTTTTTTTAGATTCCGACCTTCGTACTATGTATTTTGCGACAAAAGTGTGTATAATTAAGTTATAGGAAATAAAGAAAACTATAAATATTATTTCAAACACTTTTTTTAACTTAACATCAATTGATCTACCGATTTTTGTTTTTTAAGTCAAACAGGTTGATTTTCATTTTGGTCATTCGCTCATAATTAAAATTAGGTTATATATTTCGAACTACATTTTTTACACATGAATAAACATAGGTTATATTTGTTATTATTTATATTGGAAAGAGAAGATTTTGTGAATGTTTAACATCGGATTTTTTTTATCGTAAATTGTGCTGTTAGATAAGAAAAAGTTTAATTTTTGAGTTGTTCTCTATCTCTCTCTCTCTCACTGTCTGTATAAAATTATCAGTGAATATTATTATTCTAAAAGTGTTATTACAATACATTGCTATAGCAACGAACGAAATTCGGATAAATCGAGATAAAAGAGAACTTAATTGGCAGATGAAAGTTGATTCTCAGGAAACAGAGAGTGAATTGATAAACGAAGATTGAAACTGTCTCAGGAAGCCATCATTGTTTGTGAATAAAATTTAACAGGCGGCGTAAGATTCCTAACGGCAGGTTAATTAGTGTCCCGGATAATTATAAAGCAACTAATAAGTAAGTTTAATGTAAAAAAGAGAAGAAAACAAGAGAAGGAGACGGAAAATTTTGTTGGATTGCATTAAATTCATCTCGCTCACGAATCAATCTTCACTACCCTACAAATTTTCACTCTTTTCTTTTAATTAATACAAGGATTCTAATTAGTTTTACGTTGTCTTAAACTTGAAAGGTTTCTTTCTAACTTTTTTAATATGACTATCTTACACGCATATGGATGTTTTTAAAACAATCTGCTGGTGAAAACTAATTAAAACATATTTCATATTACAGTAATTAAAGTAAATCAAAAAATTTCTATTATATTATATTTTTGTGTATTAACGGTGTGTGATAACGAAAAATTAATAAATGAAATAAACGTTCAAGAGAATTAATCCTGTTTAATGACTCAAAAAATCAAAATATACAATACCGTGTAAAAATGTTTACTATTAAGCTTAACTATCCAAGTGATTAGTTAGCATTAGCCCTATAGAAGCACCATCCATATTAATAAAATTGTTTTAAAACACTTTTAATATTCACATTTTTCACTGTTTTATTTTTATTATTTTTTAACTTAAGAGTATTTTAAATATTCGTATAAATTGTGAAAAATTAATCTTCTTTTGTCAAAGACTCAATGAAGTCTGAATTCAAACGTTACGTAAAGGGTATTTTTTTACAACTTTCCTCGTACTTTATCTTCTTCTCCTTCTCCTCATGCTCCTTCTTCTTTTCCTGAACCTCCTTTTCCACTTCATCCTCTTTTTTTCTCATTTACCTCCTCTACAGATGTCCTCTTTTATTGTAGGAAGTTGGCAAAATGAGCAAGCTGAACCTTGGGTACAGCTAGACAAAGCAGTTGTTGCGTTGTCTTGCTGTACCATGTGAGCAATGTCTTTAGGTAGGAGCTTATTCTTCGCGCAGAGCCCCTTAAAACCTAAACTTTGCTCTCTACGCTGAATTAGAGTAATGAATATTTTTCTCAATGTACGATACAACCATACTATTCCTGTTTATTTTCCTAAAATTACATGCATTAGTTGTAGGTCATAATTCATTCTGCGAAGGACATGTAGATTAAATTCAAAGCATCTTTTGAAGACTGCTCATATTTCAAAGGGATTCCTCACCTTCAAATTTCTGTATTATATGAAACACCTTAGTTAGTGATGAATGTCATGTTTAAAAAAATGTGATATACTACATAATGATGATATCTATTATTAGATTAGTGTAGTAATTATTATTAATATTGTTTCAAAAATAAGTAAATATGATATTGTTTATATTGTTATGATAAACAAATAGTTATTAATATTTAAAACATTTTAGTAAGTATTTTTATACTTAAAATAAAGTTACGTGGATTGAACAATTAGCTCTATATATGGTTTAGTTTTAGCAGGTTTACTTGTAGTTTAGTTTTAGTTAACCAATTAGTTTACGATACAACTCCTTCACGCGTCAGGCTAGCTGTATGCGGGAGTAAAATTAGTTATGCGACATATTTTTCATATTTGTTATTGATAAATAAACAAAATTTAAATTAAAGTGTACACAATTTAATAAAGTATTTATAGAGCTGGGTACAACTAACGACAATTTTCTTTATATCTCTGAACAAAAAATTCAAAAGTCCAATTGTAGGATGCTATATACCCAGAAAATGAGTATGTTGCTGTATTGAAGATCATCAGCTGAAAGGCTGGTTTGAACCTCTAAATACTTTTCTTAGTAAAACGAGGAAAGAGGTGGTTTATTTTTGCCTTTCTCACTGAGTGGGAAAGTTTGCTTATCAGCATTCCAGGCTCTCTGTAAAGCTTCCACTTTCCACACTGCAAATGACAACTTCACTTAATTCACCACAGGGTCTGGCTGTATAATTATGAAATTCATTAATCTCAGAAAAGATAACTCTGAGTAGCGTCTTCTACTCCTCTACCTCTTCTATTCTTTAATACTTCAGTCATATAATTAGCTAACAATGTGATAAGAAACAGAACTATTTTTTGTAGCCATATAATTAGCAGATGCATTGCAAATAATTTAAAACTCCACCTCCCTGTTATGGGGAAAAATGAGATTATACAATTTTAGTGAAAATAAAGTAAGAATGATCAAAAGAGTTGTATTAATTTTAAACAAAGGTTAATATGCCATTTTTATTTCATTGTTGATAACGATTCTACTAATTTAATTTTTATGTGATTACCTTATTAAATTTTTATACTGAAAATGTAATGAAGGAGTTGTTATAAAACTAAATGTAACTATCAGTACAACAGAAGTGTAACTGGTACAGGTAATGAGAGGCTTGGCGCTCCCTCGGCTCACAACTCACAAAACTTTAATGACTTCCTATTAGAGAGTCAAAGTCGTAACATACACTAAATACTGTCTAGGGAACTTTACCTTAATACTGTAATAATAACTCTGATGATTATAATAACGATGTTGCTGATGATATTAAAAATCGCTTTAAATTTATGAAAATGTATTTTATTTATCATTCTTCTACTGGAGTATCTGAAATACTCATTCTTCAAATGGATTTTATAACGCTTTAGATTTCAGATATACATAGCTATTTATATCATTTTCAGATACAAAGTTAATGTTTTTAATTTCCAAAATAATCGATTGTTATTGAGTGTGTTATTACAATTTGAATTATGATAATTACAATTTTTGTTAAATCACCAACATTTTTGGGCAAAAGCTGTTATATAGGTTGGAAAATTGTACGTTTTTTGAAAGGACAATATGAAAATCTTTTAATTTTACAATTTAAACCGAGAACTTTGCTAATAAATTTTAATACTTGATGACTAATACATTGGCTAATACCTAAGTCTTGGTTCGTTTGGGACCTTAGTATGGTAAATAATAAACATATTTTCTTTAAGGTATAACAATCAATTGAGTATTAATTGACACAATTAAGATATAAACTTGGCCTTTTAACAAAATATAATTAGATTACTTCAATTACGGGGAGACTGTACTATGTATCCCGCCAATATTAAATTTGGTATTTTTAGGTACATTTTTCATAGGATTGGTAAAATATAGGGAAATGAAACTTTACACACTATAGGTGTCGGGTTTACTGACACTTTTCAAAATAATCTTTGGACCATACCATTTTTTTAAAATTACGAATAACATAAAATGTTTACAAATTGTTTTCCACGTGTTTTGCGTATTACTAATTTTTAGAGCATCTGAGGCAGTCATACAAATGTCGGTATATGTGGCTATACAAGATAATTAACTGGTAAAAATTTCAGCCTGGTAGGTTAATTGGTTTCTGAGAAAAATGTACCTTAGTGTAAAAAATATAAATTTACAGGAAAAGGTAAGAAACAAGAAGGCACAAATCAAAAACAATAAGTACACAAACAAGTAAAATTTTCCACCAGCAGTTGTTTAGAAAGCTTAACCAACAGCTGAGAATATTAAAAACATGTGATGCAGATATTTTAAAAACTAAAATTTCCGTTGCACTAAAACGAGCAGTATAAAATTATGAAAAAATTTTCGTTTTCGTAACATGATAATTTTTCTGTGCAAACCTGACAAATTTAATTTTTTTATAATAAAATATTTTTTTGACGTAATTTAATGTTTTTCCGGTAGATCTAGGCCTAAACTATTGAAAAACATAAAAAACCAAACATCGAAATTTTGAGTTAATACCATCGTGCAATCTCCCCTTAAATTAATTACAAAGCCTAAGCTTAAACTAAACTTGACTATAAGTATATAACGTCACCAATGACTTACCTGTGCACAACCACTTTCTACCTCCCTACGCACACGCACTATTAACGCAATTCCAAACCGGACCCGTAACGACACTATTTCGAACGACCCGACAACACTTTCCATTCATAATTTTATTACTGAGCAACTTACTACAAAGGCGCTAACTGTTTCGATACTTGCGGTCTGATACTTTTTCCAAACAATCGAGACCCATTTAACTGAAACACAGAAGAATAAACAAAAAACTATATAATAATATTAGTTTGATATCCGAGAACTTCTATTCAAAATATTTCAGTCATTCCAATTCGTTATTCTTGTTCAATTCACACCACCCCAAACGATACACAATTTTTTACAATGAACAATTTATTCTCTGAACCATTTACATAATATCATTGTACAATGTTACAATACATACAAATTTGTTTTAAAATCAATTTCATCAATTTTGACTGATTTAGACTGAGAAGTGATTTGTCGCTCACATATTTGTTGTTTTTCAGTAGAATTCGATAGTATGATAGTCATTAAATATATATTAGTTTACTTTTGCTAAATATAAAATTATAAATAACCTTATCTCGGTTTTTATGCGTAAAACTTAAAAATCTCACATAACTAAGCATATTATTTGCCTTTTAAACTTTAAATAACTTTGGTTATATGGATTTTATTTGATAAAACGACTATTAACGGATATATCCATAGTTCTTTATTTTTACCACTCTCTCTGAATCAACACCTCTCGGTAGTACTAAAAACATTCATAACCTAGGTACATCCTGAGCATGTCCAAATCCTGAATATCACAATGCATTGAATTTGGTCCAGCGGTGTTTGTAACTAACAAACAGATAAAAAGACAAACACATAAAAATTCAGTTAAACTTATTTTCAGTGTTTACTTGGTAGATCCGACGTAAAAACACAATGTGGAGCATTTTAAAATAATTTACAGACAAAATCACCGTTCGATTTATTATACAATGTAAACCAGTCACAAGATTAAACAGTCTGGTAGTTATAAATGTGGATAGTTATCCATTTAAGCTTTTGATTTTGAGTTTAAGTTTACAAACCACAAAAAATTATTATAAACAAATATGTCTGCGAAAACTAATTTTGTATTTTAAAAAAGTACTAGAACAAAAATTGAATATAAACTATGAATGAATAATACTTTATTCACCTGGAAAATAAGAAATCTACAAAAACAATTCTAAACTGTCAAATCAAATTCTTTTATCCATACACCCATATATTTTATGCAACTCCTCAAGTTAATAATAACATTTTGAGAAAATTTAAAGTTCACTTTGTAGATAGTTTTATTATACCGCTATTGATAAAGTTTTTCTTCTTCAACAAGTTTTACCAACATTTAAATTCTTTGAAAACCATATAACATACTTGTTTTAAATGGCTATTACTGAATGGCTTTTTTCTGGTTGGTTAGGTGTTAAGCACCAATCGGTGCTTAAACAATTACAACATTGATCTTGTTGAAAAACTAAACCGCAATAAGTACATACTGAGTAATATTCATTGGCTGGACAATTGGAAAATTTTCATGTAGGGTCCGCTTTGGTACCTACTTGGAGTTTTACCTCTTGAGAGACAAGTTAATTATTATCTCACTCTTAAAAACACGCAATAACATATGAATAACATCTGATAATGGTACAGGAAGCAGTGCAATCAACAAAGGTTTTTGGCAACATTTGTGGTAAATGAAAACAGTGGTACTTTCTTTTCCTATATATTTATGTAGGATAAGAGAAAGTAAAATGTGCTAAAAAAAATGAAAATGTTACATTTCTCATTACTCACAACTTTCCAAAACTCATTGTTTTCACTAAACGTATCGAATTTTTTCAAACAGAAAAATTTTTTCCAAAACTTGATGGTAGTAAATTTGGTAACATGTCTTTTTTATTAATTTAAGTACTTTTTACAAATGCCACTTCTGCTGCTTTAACCCAAAAATGCATGTTGTTGGTGTATAAATACAATTACGTTGCAAAGCATTATAAATTTTAAATTGGAATTTTATCAAGATTATAACGGTAATTTTACATGGGAGTTGCGGTAGCTTTGAGTATAGTAGAAGTAAAGCTAAATAAAACAAGTAAATGTTTAAGGTAGGTATAAAGCACAAACGCTTTAGTCTAAGTACTTCCTCAGCTAAATTAATTTTAAATTGAGTTAAATTAATTACAGCGGCTCAACATGGCACAATGCTGTAACGAGGTTTTAGACACAGCCTATTTTCCTGAGATTTAAAGCATTTATATAGCATTTTGTAAATTATATTTAAGTATTTTTATAGTATGTACACATAAGTCATAATCCACTTATAAAAAATTACTTGTAAGTAATTTAAAGGATAACATTAAATTAAGTTCAAAAAACATAAAATTACAAAAACTTAGTTTTAGAGAATTAATAAAATATTTGAAACGAAACTTAATAATCTCCACACGGAATTGAAATATTTGCAGTGTGATTACTTAATTAAGTTATATTCTTTATTACCTTGTCCCTTGTTTCATTAAATAAACATCATTTCAGATTGAATCATGATAAGTTTTACTCAATTAACATATTTTCTTAATCACAGTTATTGTTATTGTTTTCATATATGTGTTATCGAAAAGCCACAAGATAATCACTGTTATTGTAAAGTTTATAATTTGTGTCTCTTTTAAGAACATGAATATTATTTTTAATTACTGTTTCTTTATATTTACTATTTACTATATATTTATTACTATTAGTTAAGACTGAATAAACACTGAATGGGACGGTGAAATTATTACGTGTTGTCGGTTTGATGTTATACCGCCCATTAAAAAAAAATTACAAAGTCTTTCTTCTTCTTTAGTTGCCTAGTAACTAAATAAATAACTCTTTTAAAATATTTTTGTTAATATAAATTAAATAATTTTTAAAGTATTTATTTTAGTCAGCTGGAGATGTTTATTTTATTTCAATAGACTCAAAAATAAACAACTCCAGATGTGCATTAAATTTGTCTCATTACATATGTCAATAAGTATTACTCATCCCCCCCCCTTTTATAGGGTCAATCTTAGACCACGTGAGGTGCTTTAGACGTTTCTGGAATCTCTTTTGCAACCCACATTCTTAGATTCACTCACAGTAAGCTTTTCTCCTTTCTTCTGTCCACTCAATGTTCTGGTTTTGCTCTTCACATAAGCCTTTTAAATCCGTAATTAGTTGTCTGAATTTGGTTCGGTTCATTAAGTTTCCTCAATTTATTCCTGTCTTCTCAATATAACTATGACTTCTTTAAACCATTTATGCCACACCTTAAGTTTATTGTTTAGTGTCTTAAAAAAGTCAACACTTGTCAACAGTTTATCATCCATTCTGTACATATGTCCGTAACTTTTTAACCGTATCATTTTTATTTTATGTAATAACAAATGTAAAATTGTAATACCATACTACTTTAGTCACTGAACACTTCAGCCAATGAACAGGTCTTCGTATTTAGCGATCATTCCAGGTAATATATTATAATCATTTGATTATGTATTGTAAATAATTATACAATAAAGAACTAACGATGGTAGAACAATAGTACATTCTACGATGTACTATGTACTATTGTACATTATTGGTTATGTAAAATTTTTTTATGTAAAAGGGTTGCTAGAAACCAAAAATGTTGATGTAGCTATAAAAAAACTGATTGTAAAAGTTGGCTAACGGCTTATATGGAGAATAATATTTTTATAGATTAAAATTAAGTGAATTTGAATATACTATTTAGAAACTAGGTAGCTCGAACTCAATAGATGAAAGCACTTGTATTAGGAAGTGAATGTAAATCTTCATTATTTAACCTGTTACATAATATTTATCGCAGACAGTAAAAAGTTTTTCAAGTTTGAAAGTTGAGACAGCATAGAATGGAAAGTGTGCCCCCAGAGATGTGAGAGAAACTTTATTTGATTGTGTTGCTTAGTCTTGAGTAAGTTGCTGGTAAAGTTTAATTATCCGCCCAAGCACAAGGAAAAGCACAAGAAGAAGGATGGGACTGAAAACTGGTATCTGGTTGCATTTACTGTACCTCTCGCCACGTAGCCACATAACTATAAGTCTCCCTTACGTCTTCTCAAAATCCAAGAATAAGCCAACAACTTCAATTCTACATGTGTACAATACACATATACCTCACAAACATTTATACAAATGTATATCTTACTTGCGTTCACTCGAGTAGCAATTGCAACTGTACCGTTCCAAGACGACGTGATTCACATGCATATTTCACAGCCACTTTAAACTTATATTACTTCCAACCACATTTATTTCGGCCGGCAGTTTTCTTTTATTTAGTACACCGCTTTAAACAATATTACAATTTTTCCGGTATATTTATGATATAACTAAACTCATTATGTTTTATTATTCATAAATGCAATACACTACCTAAATGGGACAATGTAAATTGCACAATTAGAAAAATAAATGTACATGTTCAGCAAGGGCAATTTATGTAAGTGAGGTCAGATAAAATTTATTCAAAACTGCTATCCATTATCTTAATCTCAGCGCATATATTGTCAGTACGTTGATAAAATGTACTGTAACATTATAACAGTGATATTCTAGAAATAGTTAAAATAATAAATTCTTTATTGTAAGAAATAAAACGTATTGTGTTAAGGGTCAGATGGCTAATGAATGAAATGTGTTTGAAAGGAGTTCTTAGAGCTAAGAAATATCAAAAAAAGAATTATATATTATATATATATATTTAATTCATAGTTGTTTTCTATGTTAAATACAATATTATATTATTCAATTTTTATATTATATATATTTATATAGGTAGTAAATATCATGCGAACTAAAATTTATGAGTAGAAGAATGGTTTTGAAAAGGAAGAAGTGTAAAAGGCTAGATTATTGTGATTATTTAGGTGATGGAAGGATGGTATTTGAAATATACATACAATTTATAATATTTGGAATTGAATTTGTTATATTGTTATTTTAATATTAACCTAGAAGAGTGTTATCTGTAAGTCTAGCATATGACGTCAAGGCGTGGGAATGAAATGAAAATTACTATTACTACGAGTACATTATGTTGTTTAACTGATTTAATGTATATGTACAGCACCCACCCAGTTGAAGTCATCAATTCAACTTATGTTAATATTTTTTAATTACGATTGTGTAGAATTAACATCCAATGTATGTTAACAAATTTAACATATTTATCTATAATTTTGAAGGTGGTTAAGATATATATTTTAACTGGATTAAGGAAACGTAAAATTTTATTTTAGATAATTTAGTCTAAACATAAGGAAAATAGTCTAGATTCAAACGAGAGAATACATTACTTATCCTACTGTATTTTGAGCATGGATAAGCTCTTATTTTACCGCATCCATACTTAAAGAACACCCCTCTTACAGGTCAAACTTAAGGATAGAATAAAGTGAAGCTAAATCACTCTCAACAGAATTTGGCATCAGTGTTTATACAAGGCAAGCAGGCACTGAATGCAAGATTTACTGCTAAAGGGATGGCGCCTTGGTTTTTCTTCCTACCAAGAGAAGGAAGAACATGGTCAAAATTTATGGTTCAGAATCTAATATGATGCACACCTTCCAAACGTACACACGTATTTGCATTCAGTTACATTGTTTGCTACAATTTAAGAACATTAATGTTATTTTTTAATCTCGCACTGAAAATGTAAAACTTTGCTAACAAGTTAAACAAGCAACTCATAATCTTTGTTGTGGATTTTTCTAAACATTCTCGTGGTTTTGACATGTTCTAAATTCACTTTTTGGTCACTGATAACTCTCAATATAATACAATAATTTCGATATTGTGAGAATCTGATTGTTCATAGCTACATTATTTTCGTTATTTGTTTTGTTTATTTTAAAAATTAACATTATCAGTGATATTTAACCCCCGACAGCAACAGAGGGGTGTTATAACTTTAATCTGTGTATCGAACTGTGACACTGTAGCTCCCAAACGGGCAAACCTATTTTGATTTAGTGTTTTTGTTTGATAGATGACTTGATCGAGAGTGTTCTAAGCTATAAAAAAACAAAAAAAATAAAAACAGAAAATCACATTTGTCGCTAAACTAAGCATTGTATAGAAAAATGTTTGCAATAATAGTTGTAGGTTTTTGAAGATTCTACAAATTTAATTATGCACTTGTCCCCTAAAATTCATATTAAGGCCGCAATCTTAAAAATAAAAACGAAACAGAAAATCTCTAATATTTTTATCTGGCTGAGGCATCTTAGCTGCCAAATGGATGAACCGATTAAAGATTTAGTATTTTTTTGTTTGTTTGAAAGTTAACTTGATCGAGAGTGGTCTTAGCTGTGATTCACCAAAATCGTTCAACTGGAAGCAGTGCACTTAACATAACACTTAACATATAGGGATGGCGCCTTGGTTTTTCTAAGTGTTTCTAAGTGTTGGTTTTAAGTGTTTTTTCGCTTTTTTGAGATCTTCTCAATAACGGCTCCTAGAATTTCCTTAGCAATCTTCTCATTTACTAAATTTTTTATGCTCTACAAGATAGAATATCCGTCATGTCGCTGAAATCCATGGAGGTCCGTTCTTTTGTTGGAAAAACTTGTTTTTTTAAGATTGCGGCCTTAATATGCATTTTAGGAAAAAAAGTGTATATAATCAAAATTGTAGAACATTAAACAACCTGTGTATCTGTGAGCGAGATTACTTAAATTATAATGTGCAATGTCAATACCAACCATTTTTTTGTCAACGCTTAGTTTAGCGGTAATTTGTGATTTTCTGTTTTTTTATCGTTATTATTTAAAAAATTTCTTATCTTCCAATAATTTTATAAAATAAACTTAATGTGCTAATGTACATCTTTCTATAATAAGTCACTGTATCTAAAATATTATGTATACACAAAAATGTTGTTCGTGTGGTCACCTCCGTGGCCCAGCGATTATCGTCTTACGCTGCAAAGTGGATTCGATTCCCTACCAGGATTTGGAAAATCATTTCATGTTCAAACCCACTGTTTTTTTATCCAAAGTAGCCGCCAGTAACCAAGGTATGACTTAAAAAAATTATAAGTAGTGTAATAGGCTTAATATGATACAATGCCCCACCACAACTCTCCGCGTCCGAGGCAGCTAACGGGGTCGCGGGGCAATGGAACCAATCAGCAGCCACTTGCGGCAACGCCTCCGGCTGCTCTAATTGAATAGGCTTCATAATAATCTATGGCCAATGACAAGCAGCGTCACCGGTATCGTGGCTGGCTACGCCCCTGGCGGCCTATTCTAATAGGGTCTTAACTAGTCATTAATAACCGAGATGTTGATGCGACTTAATAAAACGCCTCTCTGAAGTTTAAAGAGAAAATGGAGTAGACATTACGAATTTATAAAAAATAATACGTTATTACTGACGATTTTTACGTTACTTCGTAGTAAACATTTTATATACTCTTTAATGAACACATATACGCGCACACATATCATCTTATCATTCAGACATTTTTAATTATTTAATTTAAAAAAAGCAAATAAAGAATATGTTAAAAAAATAACCATGTGACTTAACATAATTTATAAGTAGTGTAATAGGCTTGATATGATACAATACCCCACCACGACTCTCCGGCAGCCGTGGTTCCCACCAACTGAGAGAAACAAATTTTAAAATACGTTAAACATTAATCATTGCAGCCTTTAATTAATTAATTTTTTACAAATTATAGCTAATTAATTTCCATTTAATTGATTAATTTAATATTCGGATTACTAAGCAGATGAATCAACGTAATTTGAAAATTGAAAGAGATAATCGGGCAATAACTTTAACGTTCATTCAAGTCAAAACAACGAAAGAAAATTGTAAGAGAAAATTACTTTTAATAATGGATTTGAATTAAATGGAAATTGTCTGCTTCAGGAGTAAAATGAAATTATACCTTACGGTAGGGTTCTGATCAGACGAACAGAAATACGGGACACTGTCGCACTAATTGCTTTACCAAGACTGGCCGGTTATCGACCAGTTCCGCCTCAATCTCGGTTTTCTTTTTCTGTGGTTGTAATCAACTATGATAGGATGACCGTTTTCATTAAAACAGTCGTCGTAGTTTTTTTATCAACTCATAGGATATCAGTTTGACCTAATTCAAGAAACATTTTTTGGAATAAATATTTATTACCATTACAATTTACAAATATTGTGAAATTGTAGAAAGTAATCTACAAATGAATAAAATATTCTGTATAAAAATATATACCTTTTAAGTATATACAAATTTCTATGCCATTATAAGTTTTAAACATATTTTTTGTCGATTTGTTAAAATTTTAATGACATTTTCATTAAATTTTAGTTTTTTTTGTAAATTAAAATTAATAGGAATTGTTTGTTATGAAATCCACATACCCGACTTAAAAGGCAATCTCTTTAACGCGCGGTTAAAACTTCTCTACAGTCTTATTCACCATAAATCTTCTCTTCCAATTACCCAGAAATTTAACTGTTACAAGGTACTACTTCTTCGTCCTATTTAGACCTACGGTTCAGTGATCTACGGAACATCTGAAGTATCTAACATAAAATGTATTCAGACATTCCATAACAAAACTTTACGCATCATCACAGGCTGTCCTACGTTATGTTAGTAACAAAACATAACATAGAGACCTTAACATCGAAACGGTAGACGAAACAATAAAGAAACTATACAGACGTTTTTATGGCAAACTACACTATCACACAAATCTACAAATTCAGTCATTGTCCGCTCCTCACCTGCCACACAACCCATCTAGATCACTGAAGAGGCAATGGAATAGTGACCTTTTGTGAATCGCCTTGAGGGGTTGCCGCTGGGCGACTACATCACACAAGTGACCTCGAGACAATTATATAAAACTATTGACATTTAACTACTAGTTGTGTTAAATTGTTACACAGTTGTAGTTTATTTTTTTAAATAAAGTCAAAAAAAATTGTTTATGGCCTGGTTGTTGAGGTTGTAATTGCTTAGGGTTAGTTTCTGTAATCAGCAGAGTGTTTCTTTACAATTTGGGCAAGTTATTTGTGTTCATTATTAACTATATTACTAGAAAACTATGTTTATTAATAGCAATAGGCCAATATAAGAATATAGGTCTATTTCTGTGCAATTTAAAGCTACGTCACTCATCTCAAACGGCGATAGATGAAAACTAACGAAGAAAAAATACCATACCGGACCAGGAATCAAATCCGGGACACCTGGCATATAATTTGGGCACGAAATTAGCATTTTTCGTTTGGGACGCTGAAGTCCCTCAATCCCCTCCCTGGCTACGTGTATAATTATAAGGATAGTTTAAATATTTATGAAGAAATTAAAATAAGTTTAGTTGTAATTATTTGAAAACATATTGAACTTATTTAAAATTAAATGGAAGAATATGTTCGTCTTGGCCTTTTAAGAAAAGTGGTTGTAAGACAAGACGGTGTAAGTAACAAGTAAAATAAATACGAGCAATAATAAGAAAGTGGAAACGAGAATCGCCTCTTTTCCAAATAAATAAAACAGAGTTGCGAAGAATCTCTTTCTAAACACAGAGATGGAATGCTCGTTTGTTTGATTTTGAGCAAATAACTTTGAACCGACCACCAACTGGAGTCTTCTATGTAAATACATTTTCAAGTCTGTCTAGATTATCCAAGTAATTGCCAAAGAGAAGACTATCTCAATCTTTCTCCTTTTTCTTTCTCTCTCAGCTTTTCCTCTTTTTCTTTCATTTAATCCCCACCATATCCGTACTCTTCTTCATATATTTTTCTTTTCTTTTCCATCTCCTGCACCTCCACTAATCTCTTCATTCCATTCTCTTGGCATAAAACTGCTGAGAAATACTTAAATTTTTTCTTATTCCCGAAGAAAGTAAAATACTGCTTTTGACATTTTTCAACTTGAGTTAACATTTCTGTTTTTTGTTTTTATGTATTGCTGGTATTAAATTCCATTTAAAGTATATGAACACAAGTGTAGTTTATTACTTAATTTATTTATGTTAAAAGCTTTGATAATTAAACTCTTTCTAAGAATAGTCGGTATAAAATATCACCGGGCACGAAAATTAGCCACCAAAGAAACAGGATTTGTTTTTTTTTTTTTTTTTGTTACTTACTTTATATAATTTTCAACTGTATAATGACAGCTAGCGAAAAGAATTGCGATAATTGCTGTCTTTAGTTAAAAAAGGAAAAACTGAATGAATGAATTAAAGGAGGACGAAGTGACATTGCTCCAGAACATCAGCAATATGTGCTGAATGTTAAATCATATTTTTTTAATAGTAGTAAAGAGTCATTTTTGGTTAACACGTCTCTACCTATTTCAATTTCAGTCATCTCTGCATGATTCTTATTCCATAAAAAAAATTTCGTTTGCGTACTAAGGAATTATTATAACTTTGGAGCCTCTATCTGGCCTGTCTACGGTAACATTTTAGAATTCTATTATTATTTACGGAGTAAACTAAAGCAGCTTAATTACAAATAACAGCAGCTATACTGGGTTCTGAACGGAAAATATAAATTTTCGTAAAAATAAATAATTAGCTTATAAAATAGTATTCAAACCTGTGTAGACATTTGGGATATAATTTTTGGGTTCAACAAGTCACAGTAACAGTGAAATAATTCAAAGGTTTCAATTAAAAATATTTCGAAATATGACACTCACCTTGGTACATACCCAATACTCTATAATACACAGAGACACGAACACTTCCACAGTACAAGAAGAAATTCAGAAGTTTTGCATCAGTCAGGAATGAGTCAAAAGAATTTACTTCCAAAACGCTGCATCTGTGAACTGCTGGATTGCTTCACCATACATACAGATCAGTTGGAGTATTGCTTTGTTCGGTATGAGTTTTAAAGTCGTAGGTTATTTTTAACACTTGACAAAAAAAAAATCAACCACAACTTTGAAAATTTTAAAAAGTTAAAATAGGTTTTTCTGAAAAAATAAGACTGTAAAACCCTTCTTTATATGTTTTTTTTTCTTAAAACACTGTGTTAGGAGTGCAGCATTGTACGGGAGTGAAACGTTGATGATATTTGCTATAAAAAGGAAGAGGATAGAAGCCTAGAGGTTAGAGGATAGAAGAGGATTGAAATGTGATGTTCTAGGAAAATGTTAAAGATTAGGTGGGTTGACAAAATAATTAATTTAGAGGTTTTTAGCCGAGTGGATGAAAGAAGAAGTATATGGAAACATCTTACCAGAAGAAGGGGTATGCTAGGGGCATATCTTAAGACGTCCAGGAATCGCTTTACCAATAATGGAAGATAATATTGAGGGAATAAATTGTAGAGGGAGTCAAAGGTTAGAATATTTAAAGCAAATTACGAAAGCTGGAGGGTGTTCCAGGTATGTAGATATAAAACGACTTACGCAAGATAGAACAGTTTAGAAAACTGCATAGAATCAGTTGAGAGACTAATGACAAAAAAATTTCTTTTATGTAAAAATTACTATAAATTTACATATAAATCGGGTATAACCACGTCTTTCTCACAATGGAAAAAAACAAATTAATCGCATTCGTTGAAATTAATTATTAACCTAGTTGAATTCTTTGTTACCATTTTTAGAGTAAAAAAAAAAAATATTATATGATTTTATAAAATTTTCACGTCTCAGTATATTTTTAATTAAGGATTATTTTCTTAGAAATAATTACTAGAATTACTTTACATGAAAACTTTTCTAGATAAGTAAAATGTACATTATTGATAAAATTAAGTAAAGTCGACGTGAACATGATTAACCTATGATAATACAGAAGCTGCATACTATCACCGATTGAAATATTTCAATCGGTGTTTCAAAACTGATTGAGTCATGTATCTCTAAAACGGTAGACATTAAATGTTTCATTGTGTAACAAAAGAACGAGTTTTATTTTAATGTAAAATTGTAAGAAATATATAAACAGCCAATACGGAATTTGTTTTAATTTTCAGAATTTTATTTTATCTTTTTATTTTCTTTTGGCTTTGTTTTTTCCTTGCTTGCTTCTTTTAGCAGAAGTATCAGTATTCACGCTTCAACAGTTTACAATTGTAAAATGACGAGGTCTCCAATTTTTATAAAACCGTTTCCTTTAAATTCCCGAAACTAATTCCACACTCCAAGTATCACAACATTTCTTTTTGTTTCATACACAGACCGAATGGAACTTTCCATATCGTATCAACAGTTGAACACAGACTTTGTGTTTATACGTTTTCACACATATGTATATGATATAAAAAAGAAAACAGATTCAAGCGGAAAACTACCCTTTTGTTCAATCTATAATGGAAATGAGAACTTCTATTTTTGCAGTAACTATTCGATGACCTAGTGAAGTTTCTCTTTATTTTAAAGCGAATGGGATTTTTTATTTGCAGTCCTTCTAATCGTTCTACAATTGTTAAACTTATTGTTCACTACTTGTATTACGATTTAATCTGTCCGACTGGAATTAATGAACGGTTCAAAAGGTTCTGTTGACACAAAAAATTTCTTTTAAATATTTTTTTTTGTTCATTCTAAAAAGACAAATCTGCTGAAAAGAGTTTTCAGCAGTTAATATACTTTTTATAACGTTTTTACTGTAAAATTATAATTGTGCGTAATTTCCTTAACAGAAAAATATTTGTGTTAACAAGAACTTACTTGAATGGGGCCAAGTCGTAGTCGGATAACCAAAACTTCGGTTGATAGAACTGTACCTTATTTACAAATCTAGAAAAAAAATTGTAATATTTATGAAATTGGGACTTTGTGGGTACTATTTGTGGGATTCAAAAGATGAGGCCAAGTGAAATGGTCAACACAATCTCCTGACCTCACGCTATCTGACATTTTTCTGTGGAGTTGGATGAAGTCAATTGTTTATTCAAAACAGATTTAAACAAAAACTATCTAAGGAGTTGAATGTTAACTGAAAAAACTGCTAAGAATATCCTTCCATTATGGTTGTACAAAATAATTGAATCGTGAAGTGAAATTACGTATTGGACAAAACGGAGGCCATTTCCGGTAACTTTGTTTGCAAGAAGAAAGACTTTCTTCAAATTTAATTCTTCATTATTTTTGGAACGGAATGAAATAATTATTAAGCTACTATTGTTAACTTATGAGAAAAAGACAAGTATTCAAACCCACAAAAAATATCTGATAGCTTGAGGTCAGGAGTTCGTCTGGCCATTTCACTTGATCTCACCTTTTAAACAGGTACCACAAATTGTATGACACGAATTCCCAACTTTATAAATATTACAATTTTTAGGCTCAAACTGACAAGTTTGAGCCTAATAAGTTTATTAATTATTTTTTTATTAACAAGTTTGTTAACTTAATATGTTTGTGTAGTAAAACGATGAAAACTGCGGATCAAAATAGTATAAATTAGTTGAATTCAAACACTATCATGAAAGATAGTTGACCATTCCTTAACTAGGTGACTAACGTGACTGAGTGTCTAAGTAAGTGACATAAGTGTCACATAAGTGACTAAGTGACTGATTAAGTAACTAGGTGAATATTTATCATTTTACGTTCACATAAAATGTATATAATGAAGTAAATTATTATTTTTTAACTTTTGTTCTTAATATGGAACTACAGAAGCAAAATCATGAAGTGTGATGACCCATAATTAAGAAGTCCATAAAGGCCCACCCGACGTTCATACCTCAATATAATATAACCAGACTATTTATTTAAAAATTGCTCAAAACTTACAAAAACATAGACTAATAAAACAAAGATGGAAATAAAAATTAATAAAAATAAATTTCTTATCCACTGGCAATGAGGACGTTATATTACTGGAAAGTGTCTGCAGGATAACGTTTTAACTTGGTCGTTACGAGTACCTATTTAAAAAAACCAATATTTTCTTAATATTTTTCAACCATGTATTTGCACACTATATTTGTTTCAACTACATATTTTTATAACTACATATTATTTTTAAATAATTTATTACAAATAGTCTATATTTTGGTTTGGTTGTCAAGTAATTTATTCTTCTTATTCTTCCTCGGATGTAAAAATTATCAAACAAATTTCAACTAGACTTTGGCTATCCGTCCTATCATCCGAGGTACACAGAAGACACAATTTAAAGTTGTAATTTGTTAGGGAGCCGTATTTTTAAAGATAAGAGCGAGCAAATGGATTTAGAAATGGATGGAGTGGGGTTTTGTGTTAAGATTATTCTATTCTCTGTCTTCCTTTTTTACTTTCAACTTCTACCAATCTCTCTCCTACTCTCTCACTCTCTCCCGCGATATCTCTCTTTTCTTTTAAGACAACATGATTACATGGTACAGATAGAGATTTACAACTGCTTCTGTGAATTTAGACAAATGGCGATGAACTTTTGTTAAAGCGCACTATGGTACGATTGTTTAGTTTTAATGAAATAAAAAAAATTAACTTTTTTAAATTAATTTACTAAAGTTTGGTTATTTATCTGTTTATGCAAATACAATCAAATCAAACAATAAAAATTACAACATAACTAAACAATGAGCGTCTTTTTGTTTAAGCCAGTTTTTTCTTTAATTCGGGGACAGTGCGCGCAGAGCTTTGTTCCCGAATGCAAAAGAGCGCAGCCGCTTTTAACTGATATGCCAAAGCAGCTCACTACTTAGTAGATAGTTTTTTAAGCGATAACATTATCTTACTTCTCATTTAATGTTCCTTATACCAACAATGGAAAAGATAAGAAATTTAATTCGCTTATCTATTTAGTTAACTGCTGAAGTTTTAGTTAATGATTATTTTATCTGTATTGATCCGACTGGTTGCCATTGTTGTTTACTGCATGTATAAAATGTGTGTGTCCATACTCACCATTTTTCTACTTATATTCCTGCCGAGTAAAATTTTTACTAGCTTTACTAATTATGTGGTTTGAGGTATTAACGAGAAACCCATGCTGTCATTTTTTTTACTGTGATTTTGTAGGAAACATTTTGTAGGCTTTTTCTGTCTTAATATAGCATTGCTTTCTGAATGACGCACTGAAGTAACCATATCACCTAATATTTTTCTTTGTTAAATTTTCATTGTTCTAGCTGACCTGGAATATATAGCCTTTAGGTTGGTGTTATTACTTACATTTCTTTCCTAAATCAGAAAGAAAAAAAAACTACATGAATGGGTTAAAGTTAACAAATAAATGAAAAGAAAAATGTCAGTTAATCATAACCAAAAGAAAAATAAACATGTATTTCATCTTCTTATTTTACTTAGGAACCCGTATGCCTACACTATTAAGAAGTGTTTTCTTACGATCTTCGTGGCGTTTTTCGGTCAATACTTACAATTTTATTCAATAACTACCACATTTTTGAAAGTTCCGAAATATGAGCTAAGATATTATTTTAAACTAAATTATAAAATATTTTACTATCAATTTTTCATTATTGTTATATCACATATTGTTCATTTTCGAAATTGATAAAAATCGTGTTTTAACCCTTCAATGCGTTTTGCCGAATTATAACGCCGGTTAATATTTAATCCCCACGGATTTTTGTTGTAATAGAACGCTTTGTGTAATGGTTCGTGCCATTGCTTCGGCTTTCTAACAACCGCGATTGTACGAATCCCGTCTTTTGAGTATCCCTTATTGCCACCACTCCAATGTTTTACATTTGTGTTTTTGAAACACAGTAGTAAAATACATCATGTTTTTTGTGAGCTTTCTTTCAAAATGTTATTTTTTAATGACGTAAATCCTTGCAACATAACGTCTTAAACAAACCTAACAATCGAGATACCAAAAAATTTGCTTATGATTTGATAGTCAGTTGTTAGTTGGATCGTACAGAAAACATATTTTTCATATTATTAACAGAAATTTATCTACAATCTGTTCTTTAATGAACAATAAACAGATTTGTTTAAAAAAACTGATATGATAAGTTAACTTCTAACGAAAATATGAAAAAATTACTGTTTATGATAGAATGAATAAAATTTTGAAAAACATTGGTAGAATTTTAATTAACTTAACAAATAAGCGTGATGGATGTAAAATTATGGCAAAATGATGATCGTATAATTCAAGCCGTTTTCATATGCTAAGCTTATCTTTGAATTTCGTCTTTTACTATTGAAATAGATAGATTGTTATGTATGTGTTGGTAAGTCATGCACCAGGGCGCAGCTGTTAGAGCTTGAAGGACATTTGACTGAAAACGCTGAATAATTTGGATACTTGACTTACTGGAGGCACCTTATTACTGGATATCGGAAATCCAGACCGGCTTGAATGCTTTTTCGTATACAAAAAATTTGTTTATAAGTGATAATTTTAATTTTAATCCGATTGACCAATTTTATTGGCCACTCGAATTTTGTGCATTTTGTCATTTTTTAAATTATATTCATTACTACAATAAATTTTATTTTTACGAGTTTTTAAGTCAAATGAAAAAACGTATTTATAAAAATAAAATCTAACACTTTTACTTTCGGAGATTTTGCTCTTATTGTATTTTATGTATGTTAGATTTTAAGTAAGGGATGAAAATTTTAAAGCAAACTAATTAATATTTTTTCTATTATTTTTAATAATAACGTCATAAAAAGTCGTAGTTAACTTTTATTTGGGCTTTAAAGGCAATGATAATACTAATTTAAAAATTTCTGAGTAAAGAGTAGGAGAACGCCCTTTGATTTGAAATGTTGTTTACTTTCGATTTTTTTTACAAGCAAGTGATATGATATTATTGTACAAAGGCATTAAAAGAAATTTAAGAAAATATTGAACATTTATTTAAAAAAAATTAATACATTATTAATCTGATTTGAATATTATGACATTGATAGATTAGCAATCATAAATAAATGTTAAGTTACTTTATTATTAGATCTTTTAAATTTTATATATTAATTAAATAAAATATCCTAATTATATATTTATATAAAATTACATAAATAGGTCTACGCACACAATTTAAATAACTTACTCTACAAATGTTTTATTACACATATTGGAACATACAGTATTATTAATATCTTACAATTTATATTTTTACTAGGTACTAAAATAAATACACTGAGGTAGCCAAATTGGAAATATTAAATTATTTACAGTAGTATTGACAAAAAATAGCTTCTAAGTAAAAATAAAATATTAATATCGTTAAACGTAAATTAAGGCTACAGTTAAAAAGTCTGACGGTTAAAAAGTAATAAAGAGTGAAAAATAGAAAAGAAAACAGACTATGATAAAAAGAAAAAAAAATTTTTTGTTGTAGGTATTATATAGAATATATCTGAATGTTTTCTTATTTTATTGTATATAAAATTATTAAAAACCACCAGGAACAGTCAAAAAACCAATTTAGAAGTACTTTTGTGGCTTCACTATATTGTCAGCTCATCCGAACACTTGAAATTACAAAATTAAAACGTTTATTACATTTTTATTTTTTCAGAAATTGAAACCTCCTCTGTTTGTCATGACTTTACGAGATTCCGGATACGGTAACCATGACATGCAGAGGAGGTTTACATCCCTGTAAAAATTAACGTAATAAAAGTTTCAATTTTGTCATTTTAAGTGTTGTAATAAACTGACGATGTGGTGAAGCCACGAAAGTACTTCTCAATCGGTAACCGTTTTAACTCATTCTTTGACCGCTTGTGATTTTTAATAATTTTATTTATAATAAAATAAAAAATTCGTTTAAAGATAGATACATGCCACAATTTTTAACAAATAAATATAGAATGCAGTTTGTATAAATATAAATTGGACCAGAAAACAGTAACGAAGAACAGTTATTTGATTAAAACTAAATTAAAAATTTTTAAAGCGAGAAACTGAATTTCAAGCTTTCGAAAAGAAAGATGAGGTGAAAAATGAGAACAAGAAATAGTCAGTAGGCAGAAGTAAAATAAGAAGAGTTTTATAAAAGTATAAAAATGCTTGCGAAATACAAAAATGGCAATTATTGGTAAAAGAAAAGACGGCAGACTTCAGACAAAAATCATTTAACATAATTCTGAGTAGGCCGAAAAGATAAAAGGGGAAATAAATAAAGTAACGTAAAGTCACGTTTTTCTTTAAAATTTTACTTTAACCCTAAAAAAATATTGATCATTAAAATTATGATCCGTTTATGTGTTACACCTACACCAACACGGCGAATAAACAAATATAAGAAAATGTTGTGTTAGTGAAGTAAAGATTTTACAGGAACTATCGTAATTTGTTCTGTCAACTACATGAACCTTTTTTCAAAAATCAATAACAAATTTTCATAACAATTAGTTTATTATTGAAGTATAAAATATTTTTTTTATAGTACTGAAATTCAATTTAGCTTCTAAAATTTCTTATTTGCTATAAAAACACTTAACCCTTTGCGGATTCTCTCTCTCGAAATGGATACGCTCGCCAGAAAATCTTACTCGGTTGTTTTACAAATTAAATACAAAAAAAACGATTTTGACTAAAATTTATCTTAATAGTCATAAAAATAATTATTCTAAAATACTGAAATATTCAAGGAAATTTTCACCTGCAGAAGCTGAATTGACAGCTCTGCCCGTTAGTGTTTCCTGGCTGCCACGAAGTCGATGTTCCACATCAGTCGTGATAATGTTCGCTAATACTTACGTCTGTTCGTTCGTCCAATTTAATCATAAAATTTTTTAAACAATATTTGTACTTGCAGATTTGCTTTCTCTTTCTATCCTGCAAATCAACGTACGACTTTTTTTAGTCAGTTCTTTTTACGGATATATCCCCATAAGTAATCTCGCTCAGATACGGATAGCTCTGCATCTATTATTATTGAGTAAAAGAGAAGAAAACATATGTGATGAAATTTGTATGGATTTTGAAGCTTTGCAAATCCGAGAAGACACATTTTTATTAAAAAAATTTACCCCAACCCGTAATTAAATGCGTCTGTGACGTGAAAATTAATCTGTCCACGAAGGGTTAAGTTACAAGAAAAACTAAAATGAAATCAATAAAAAATAACTTATAGATGAACAGAACCAGGAACTATAGACTTAATGTTTCTAATAAAACAAAATATTAAGTTATATTATTTTAAGTTATTAAAATACTCTTATAATAATAATAATAATAATAATAATAATAATAATATTAATAATAATAATAATAATAATAATAATAATAATAATAATAATAATATTGTCTTAAATCTATAACTGTGACTACTGTTCTATATTTACAAAAATATAAAAATACTTTAATCGGAACCATTGCAAAACTGTACGTTTGGCATTTTATTAAGAAATCATTGCAGTGTTATCCCCCCACCTTGATCTTCAACAAGAGACTCTCTTGATGGTTTTGATATGTGGTCAGGTACGTTATTAAGGTTATGTGATGTTCTGCTTAATCGACGCGAGGACTTTCGAACTCGGCATACTACAAATGTAGCAATTGTGATTAAAATAACGCAACTTATTGCTCCAATCCCAGCTATTAAGACACTTGACATAATGTTTGACCAAAATGCTGCTTTTCTAACTTCGACTTGTGAAGCTAAGGCATCTGAAAATAAACAAATCGTTAATTATAACAATTTTCATAAATTTTTAAAGGTAATATTTAGTAGCGTGATATCACAAGTACGCTATAAAACTTCTACATAAATTTATCCCTTTCCAGGAATCATAAAATCACTCTTGATTTCTTCAACCAATTAAATCATAAATATGTAAATAAATATATCTACTGAGCACTAAACAAAGTACTCAAAAAACGTAATCCATGAGAGGCTTTAACAGATACTGTAGTTTACCTCCTCGTTTTCTTTTCCAGCACTTGACATGTCACTTACAAAATTGCACATTACGTTACCTGTCAAATTAAGATTTTTTTTGTCTTAATTTAGTAACAACTGTATATTCATACAACAGCAGTTTTTATGATGCACCGGTTTAATAATCCTGTTTTTTTCTTGATTGAGGAAATCACGTAGTGGCAAATCCTCGTCGCTGTGTTACACAAGATCCCTATTTCAGCATCTTTTTAATTTCCTTTGTGAATGTTATAGTAGGTGTAGATGTGACAATGTGTATCTCTGGGTTCGTGTGCTTTATTAATTTTCAATGGAAAGTGTATATTAATGGGCACGTATATTGTGCCTACGTTGATTTACATAATTTATTAATTCATTTTTACGAGTGGATAATTTGTTATTAGTCGTGTGTACTGGTCTCCATTAGATTAATCTAGTAATTAATTTAATTTTCTTCAAAATATTCTTGAATTACTTATGTAGTAAACGTAATGAAATGAACTCTACAATATACTCATACCCGACAAATTCATGCAATACTTCAATGAACAGTTATCAAATTTATCAAAACTCGTAATCAGCACTAAATTGATTAGCAGTAAAAGAATTTTGAGCTACCAATTAAAGCTCATTAAATTTAAATACTTTACATACTGAAACATTATTTGCAATATCTTATTTTAAAGAGTGTTAAATAGAAGTTTCCCTGGGTTTCCTTGGTTTTATTCAAGCATATTGTGAAGTTAATTCATAACATACCATATCTTTAGGATAAATTTTCATGCTCATAAATTTATATTTAGTGAAATATTTTTTTAATTAATTTTTTTAAAAGTATTTATTAAAAGTCAGATTAAGTAAGAAGTTAATAGCAACCATATTTTAACATAATTAAAGGAACAGTTAACAAAACTTAAGACAGGAATTCAATGTTAAATAAATTTAACATGCCAGTGGAAAGTAAAGATATGCAGACAAATTAACGTCAAAAGAAAAATATATAATAAACTTTAACAGAGATGAGTAAATATAAAGTAAACTAAAATGGTAATAGAAAATGTTAACTTGAAGAATTTTAATCATTTCACAAAATGAGAATAATTTTCATTTAAATCAAACAAAACAGAATTATTCTGTTTTGTTTGGCGCATGTAACTATGATTTGCTACCTTAATTTGAATTGTTATGCTAAATACCAGTTCAATTCCTTCGACACTTTACTACTTTTGTAGCAATTTGAAATTGATCTGACGATCAATCAACCAATATTTTATTGGTTTTTCATTATTATTTATGTTTAATTTAAAATCGCATCGACCTAGTGATTAGTGACTACCGTGGGTTATTAGTTACTAATGTCATCAATTACTACTGTGACTTTTGGTACTTTAATACTGAGATTTTACGTGTTTAATTTTCCAGACTGTTGTCTGGAATCGACCTTCCGCTTTGTAGGCTAACGCACTAGTCACTACCACCCGGAGGCGGTCGATTTTTTCATATCATTATGGATATACGGAACAAACAAGATTAACTCAGTTTTTGTAATAAACGACAAGAGCAACATAAAAACAGTCGGATTCTGGAATGTGAAGAAAAGATGAAAAAGTTTCATGACAAATGGAAGAGGTTACGGACGATGAAAACTATAGGTTAGAAAGAAAAAATGCAGACGTGAAAAAACATTAACTTTTGGTTTTGACTTAGGAAACCGAAACTATATAAGATAAAAAAGAAGAAGACAAAAATGGACTATACACAATTTTTTTTATTCCTAATGTGTGTACGTTGCAATCTGTTCAATTTAGAACAATAAGCAACCCTATGACCCAATGAGATGAGGATGATATGTATGATGTGTAAATAAGGTGTAGTCTTGTACAGATTCAGGCTAACCATTCCTGAAAAAGTATTGTAGATTGAAACCCAACCATCAAAGTACACCGGTAACCACTATCTAGTATTCAAATCCTTATAAAAGTAACTACCTTTACTAGGATTTGAACCAGGAACCTTCGTCTCCGAAAATCAGCTGTTAAACAGCTGACTAGCGGTGACGACGTTACCCCTAGACCAACCCGGTGGGTTACACAAAATTAAGATATATAAATAAAATTTCAAAACTATTTAAAAACTTAAATAAAAATTTGTTATACCTATATCTATTTGGTTAATTTAACGATCGTAAGAAACGCAATATTTTAACAATGCCACTATTCAGACAAAAGTTGTTATTTTTTTCTATTTATTATGTTGTTTATTTATTTTTTGTATATTATTATTACTGTTAATTTTTATGTTATATATTTTTTATAATCCAGTTAGTTATGATTCATTACTTTAAAATAGATTTGTTTTTGCAAAAATTTATTCATTTAATGTACTATTGTGACAAATAAATAATAAGAAAATATGTGAATAAGCCCTAAATAAATTTTAATAATGAGATTACTATCATAAATATATAAGAAATAACAAATAAATTCTAAGATATATATTTCATACGATTTATTACTTACCATCTCGAGTTAATTTAGCCATGGCTGCCGTAATTTTAACACCATTAATAAGAACAGGTGGTTCACTAGAGCCCATAGCGTTTTTAGCAAAGACCACAACTCGATACTCTGTATCAGGTTGCAGGCTATGAAGGGTAAATCTAGGAACTGGCCCAAGTAGGCGATATAATGGATTGCCATTAGGCTTCTGGCCAGGTCCAGCCTGATCATCCTGACCCGCTTCACATACTTCCAAAACGAAATGCTGTGTTAGTCCACCACTATTTCCTGGTTCACAGACGACGTCTAAACGACCAGAACTGCTACTGTTTCTCAGTTCACAACTACGAGGTGGATCAGGACGTTCTGTAATATAAAAAGAATACATTTCTTTAAAGGGTTACAAAATATTCTTTTCTCATTTCTGTGTAGTTTCTTTCTAATTTTACAATTACAATTACAACTAAAACCAACTAAAATATAACACAATATACAAAAATAAAAGTAGGTTCGAATCCCACTTAGGCAAAGCATATTTTCATACGTTACAAAAAATCATTTCATCCTCATTACGCACTGTTACACCCCAACGTTGGCATTAATAACCTTGCAGTTGATGCGACGTTAAATAAATAATAATAAAAAAAAGTAGGCTATCGTTACTGGCTTACAAAACAACCTACAAAATGCTCTAGAAAATCAAAGTTATGTTAAGTTGTAATTTAACTTTTCTTCCGTTAACGTAATTAAAATTTATAATTTATCACCGCTACTCCAGTAGCGTTTCAATGATATTGCTGGTGAATTGGAAGGATTTAGATTACGTAGAAATTGATTACAAACCCTTTCCCTGAACTTAAGGCACAGTTTCAGAAATGTCTAATGATGTAAAGGACACAAAAAGCAAAATTTAATGTTTGATTAGAAACGGAACCTGAAATATTAGTAACTAGAGGCAAGAATTTACTTTTGTATAGCTGTATTAACGTAAAGTGACTGACGGCTTTGTTCCATCATAAAACGCTATGATGGGTAATTTAGATCGCTTGGAGAAAATGTCGGTAAAATTAGCCGCCTCCATGACTAGTGGTTAGCATAGTTCGCTGCAACCTGGAGGTCCCGAGTTCAATTCCCGGCTAGGGTATGGCCAATTTAATAGTTAAAGCTTATCGTTCCTCTACCCAATGTAGTCCCTAATAACAAAGATATTTATACGACTTAAAATAAACTATAGAAAGTGTGTATATTTTTTTCCGCCCGTAATTCTGTAATATTCGTTTATAGCTGTTAACTTAGATATTTCACATTTACCGCTTGCCAAAATACAGTCCAAGATAGTGAACAACGTTTTGTTAAGGAAGCTGTTGGTTGAAACAAAATTAATTCACTGGACAGGTTTACTACAAAAGGGTAAATTTAATTATTAATTATTAAATATTTAATTTAATTAAAAATTTGGTAGTCTATGTTTTAGTAGTACGTACTTCCACACGACGTTTTAAAAAAATAATTAGTGTTAAATAAATTTGTTTTCTTTTGTTCTTAAGTTTCATTTGGTAATTTTTACAATTTTTGTATTATCTAATACGTTATTATTTTATTTTCGGTTTTGCTGAAAAGATTCTTTCTTAGAATGTTCAAAATAGCTTTATTTATTATTTGCAATAGTTGTCACATACAGTTGAAAAATTTAAATACTCAATAAACAAAAATAACTTTTATATGAATCATGACAATATATTCACTTACCATAATGTATTTTTCTAAAAAGTTCATTTCTATGTCAGTTGATTTTAATATCATTGTAGTATATTTGCTAGTTTTCCGGTATTTATATAAGCAGTTACTTATTGCAGTTATACAGAACATATTCCAATATATAGGCCTATCTAAAAATATTTGTGGTTTATCAATGAAAATCTATACGATTTTTTTAACTGTCGGTTTTCTACTTCATACATGTATACTGGGTGGCCCATATGTCGGTTTTCCATGAATGGGACATTTCATTTTGATAAGTCGGTAATGGTGTAATGTTAGCAGCATCACGTACAACATTCATTAGTTGTCTGTAACAGTGGCTAGTGTGAGGTACGTCTCCGTGTATTTTTTGTCATTTGTAATGGTACGTTTAAAATGTTTACAACTGAACAACAAGTTTATATGCTTCAGTTGTGGTGGAAGAATCATAAAAATACTGCTAAAGTATTGGAAGAATTTGGTGATAAGTATCCAGGTGTGTTGTTACCGACTCGGCAACATTTACGAAAGTTAAATAAAAAACCTGAAAACACAGGAAGCGGATTAAATGCCCCGAAGTGTAGTTGTCCACGATCAATTTGCAATGACGATAACCTACAAAAGGTTTCTGAAACGTTTGTATCCAATCCTGTTAATCAATTCGTAAGGCATCTTCTGAACTAAGGATATCACGAACGACGACGACGAAGGAAGTAAATTGAAGCCATTTCGTCCATCTTTACTCCAAGCGCTTTATGAGAACGATAGTGAAAGGCGGTTGGAATTCTGTGAGATAGTCGCTATCCTAGCAGAAGCTGATCCAAACTATTTGCGATCAATTTTATGGTCTGATGAGGCATGTTTCAAACTCAATGGACGTGTTAATCGGCATAACTGCGTGTACTGGTCGGATACAAATCCTCATATTGTAATTCGAAAAGACCTTAATGTGCCTGGTGTTATGGTAGGGGAGTATTTCGAGTACTGCACTGATAGGTCGTTATTTTTTTTGAGGGAAACGGTAACTCGGAAAATTACCAACAAATGCTGCAGGAAGTAGTATTTCCGGAACTTAAAAAAAATCCTGTTTACAATATCCAATCGCTCATCTGGCAACAAGATGGCGCCCCAGTACATTCGATATCCAAGTTCGTGAGTTTTAAAATTCCGAAGTTGATGAATGGATTGGTCGTCGTGATACAATCTAATAGCCTGCGCGCTCGCCAGACTTAACGCTATGTGATTTTTCACTGTGGGGCATTGTAAAGGAGTTAGTGTATTCTTCGAAGCCACAAACCTGCACGAACTAAAAAGTCCAGTTGAAATTCCATTTGACTATGTAAATTACGATAAAATGTTACTGTTAAAAATTTGTGAATCAGTATTAAGTCGCTGTATAAAGTGTAAAGAGAAACATGGTGGACATTTTGAACACCTGCTGTAACATTTTCAAGGTATTCTATATGTACAGTTCATTTAATAAATTTGTTTTTTTGTGTTTTAATCACAATAACCTTTCTTCCGATTTCCGAAAATATTGGGGAAACCGACATATGAGTCACTCTGCACTGTATAAGTTAGTGTCCCAGTTATGTCAATAACAATTTCCCCAACTACTAATGAATTTAAACAATTCCTGCTTAAACTTCAGTAATATCTAAATCCCGTGTTAAAGAGAAGCTACTTACACAAGACATAAAATGCGCATGTCATGTTAAAACTACTTACATAACAAACATAAAATTTAAAGAAGAATAATTTGCATGTTCAGAAATTAATAAATAAAATTTTTATGCAATGCATTTTTAAAATTATCTGTAAATATTCAGATATAAATACCTTTTATTTACTTTTCACTGACTTAATACTTAAGTAAGATCATGAAAAGTTTTAAAATCCCTTTATTAAGCTATGAAGTTCCGGTTTCAGTAAATCTGTATTTCACATTCTCTCATACATTGCAAAAACATGGTCCTTCAGAAAAGGGTTGATAAAGAGTTGGTCAAGACAAAAAGATCCATGGAAAGAGTAATAGAGGATATTATATTAAAAAACATACTAAGAAATGCAGATATTTTTAAGAAAACTAAATTAGTAGATTTAAAATAGCATGTTCATTACTAAAGTAGCGTTGACCGGACACACAAAGAGTCAGACTGCTGATCGATGGAATAAGGAGATTCTGCAAAGGAGGCTCTGACTAGATAAATAGAGAAAGAGATCGTTCACAAACACAATGGAGATATAACTTACAGATAGTAGAAGGACTTAACTGAGTAAGAAGAGAACGGAATAGGGAATTTTGAGCGCAAACAAACGAGGCTTATATCCAACACCGGATGACGATAAGTTGCTGAAGATGAAGTATTTATTGTCAACCCTGCCTATTAGCCTAATGCTGAACAAGCGAACACAATAAACGGCGCCTAATTCATGCAGGAATAGAAGTTACCTACTAATTTCAATTTCCAAATTAGTAGGCATACATTTAAAACAATATTGGATCTTGTAGAATTATTATAAAAATGAATAAACAAATTAACAAAATGAAGTATTAGGCCTACACAAAAATAAGGTTGAATTTTATTGAAAAAATGTTAGATTATTATTATAATGTTGAATTGTTTTATACAAAAAATTGAAAAACTCATAATTTTGAAATAGGTTATCAGAAGTTTATGTGTTGTTTCCAAAAGGCATGCTAGCCAAAAGTCTGGTTTGAACCTCTAGCCTAGAGGTTTTACTAAGTAAAAACGAGAAGTAAGGTGGTTTACTATTGTTTTTCGCACTGAGTGGAAAAGTATGCTTATCAGCATGCCAGGCCCTCCAAAAAGCACCCACTTTCCACCTTGCAAATGACACCTTCACTTCATTCACCACAGGGTCTGGCTGTACAGTGAAATTCATTACTCTCAGAGGAGATAACTCGGTCTAGTGTCTTTTACACCTCTACCTCTTCTGTTCGTAATTACTTCAGTCATATAATTGGCTAACTATGTGATAAGAAACAGAACATTTTTTTGTAGCCCTAGAACCAACAGATCGAGTGCAATTAATTTAACACTCCACCTGCCCATTGTGGGCAACAGAAGTTTATATTAAATTAAAATTAATTTAATTTAATTTAATTTAAATTTATTTATCAGGTTATTAAATTAGGTACTTGAAAAACAAATAAATTTATAGCAATACGTAGGTTTGCTTGTAGTAAAATGTTCATAGGTCACTGTTTATGCTCAGGAATAAATCAATGTTTGTTACCTTTAATATATTATTATATTATAATAAATTTCTTCTATTCCGTTGAGTCGAACACTTTTAATTATATTGTTTTCCACATTCCACCTTGGGTTGTTTTACTACAGCCAAAAAATAAGTGGCTTACTCACTTAATTAAATTAATCACATGTTAAATTAATAACGGAAACAGAATTGCTTCAGTCTTGCTTCTGGTTTGGTTAAAGTCTAGAAACTAGAACTTGGTCAAACATTGCTTTTTAGACTGTTTGAATATTATTTACGTAATTTATTTATAGTAAAGAAGGAGCATTTATTAAATTTAGAAGAGCATCAAAATCCTTTCGCAATTAACTTTCTTGAGAACAGAAAAGACTTCCTTGACAACAGCTCACAGACTGAGAAAACTTCAGAACATTAGATTTACCTTTACGATTTTTTTAACTCAAATTTTTTTCTACCTCTGCCACTAATAATTGTAATCTTATAATCGGCATCTTGTTCAGCTTCAAGAACTTCATGATCCAAAATATTAATGCACAGTTCATAGTCAAATTAATTTTCTTTTTGTTCAGTTTCTTTTTCTTTTTTTGAAACACACTACTGAGTGTGTTTTGTATTTTCATTCTGACGCCGTTATTATACAGACATTCATCATCTTTACTTAAAGTTTATAATAATTACATTAAAAAATCTTTTTGAAAATTAATTACACTTTGTTAAAAAGAAACTTGTAGGTCTACTATCATAATTGAAATTTGTCTTAAAGATCTGGTAGTGTTTAGTTTTTATTTATGAATTTTATTATTCACGGTTCATAAGTTATAAATTATACGTTGCAACATTGTTCATTCTCTGATGTCATTAACGCATACGAATAAAATATAAAATATTTATTAATATTTTTGTTGACTGACACTGACATGGTTATATTTTATTGATGTAGAATATTTTATTTAACCTTTTTTTCAACAAATTATTGTTCTATCACTAATGTATGTACGTAGCAATCTGTTCAATTCAGAGAAAGAAGCAACCCTATGACTCAGTGAGATCAGGATGTTGTGTATTACGGGTAAATGATATATAATTTTGTACAGACTCAGGCCGACCAATCATGAGAGAGTATGGTCAACTGAACCCCAACAATCAAAGTACACCGGTAACCACCGTCTAACATTCAAAGCAGTAAAAACGTTACCTTTACAAGGATTTGAACCAGGAACTTTTGCTTCTGAAAATCAGCTGTTAAACAGCAGACGCGCGGTGACGACTTCACTTCTAGACCATCCCAGTGGGTAAACATAAAATTTTAAATACACCGTATATTGTTGTCAGTTCAGCATAATCTATGAATTAATATGTATAGAGTATCTCGCTCCAAAAAGTTTGTAAGATTTAGCAATAAATTTTGTAATATCCTATGTCAGTAAACTGATAAGGATATGATAAAAGTAAATTGAATTGGTAAAAATAAATTAAAGAGATAAATACCATTACAAAACTTTTTAAATTTTGTAATACAGTATAATTTCATTTTAGAATTCCGTTACAGTGTTTGTTTTGAAAAAGTGTATGTATATATTTGTGATAAATTTAGGGAAAAGGGTGAGAGATAAAAAAGATGAAAAGCGTAAGGCAGGAAAAGAAATGAGGCTGAAGGAGAAATGACAAGGTGGTGTTAATATTTGAGCTCGAGCTCGACTTGCAATATGTTGGCTCAGCACATTTTGGCGGCTAGATAGATACGTACATGCGAGATGGGTTACACATGAATATTCCAGTATACCTCCCACTGGAACGCTTCGTTTTATGCATCTGTCCTGATATTTGTCATCTAGGCTTTCCGAATTAAAAGTCAACCCACCCTAAGCTATCTTTAGGTTCCGTAGAAAAAAAAAACGTGTCTGTAACTGAGAGGATAATTTTTGAATTATATTCAAGTTGAATTTTATACTTATTTCATCCCTCTTTTACAACCGCTAAAATTACTAACATATTTTTATGTCATGTTTTTTAAATGTACCAAAATTAATAAATTTAATACGTCGACAATGTTCTTAAACTCTCACACCACTTGAACTACTTCTATTTGGATCATTTTTATTGCAAATTTTTGACGAACCAGAAGCAACAGTTTATTTTACTTTTTCGTGTGTTTTTCAAGAGTACCACATTGTTACTCATAAAAATAAAACGTTAATTTTATTATCACAGTATTTAAACTAAAATGTATTAAGTTGTATTTGTTTATTCGATGCATTTTATGGTTTTCGACGAATTCACACTAAAATGAACAACTTTTAGTTGAACTTATTCATTATGTGTTCATGTATACTCTCTACAAAAGAAATAAAATTTTATAAATATCTTACAAAATGCTATTTTATAGAACAGTTGTCACCAAAACTAGACTATTACATTAGAAGTGTTAACCTTCTTTTACCACTAGATTAAATTTACTAACTAACCAATAAATTTAATAAGCTTTAACAATAAAACAATAATAGAAAAAATACGGTTGAGTGACCTATCGTTTTGTACACACTGTTGTGCGTTTTATTGTGAGTTTCAACGTCTAAAATTACTAACAGCTACAATTCACGGCATGTATTTCAGCGTTCACTTGTATACAGATAAAAGTAATGCAAGGTTATGTTGTACAATTATACAAACTAACACTACGAACTAAAAATAAAAACAGAATTGATTGTACGTCAATAACGATACCGTTTATAAAAACATACTTCTGTTTTAAAGCCCTCGTATGGTTACGTGTTAAGCAGTCATACAAATAGTAATTTTGAACGCGTATTAGGCAGGATTGAATGCGTATTAAGTAGGAAAATATACACGTGTTTTACGTTAATAATAAAGGGACTGCAGGAAAACCGCATTTTAAGCAAAAAATCGTTTTAGACGTGAGCCTATTAAACGGATACTACTTTATATAAAAGGAAAGTATGGTTTTCATGGCGTTTTTTTCAAAATCGAGTTTTCACCGGTTATACACGTTTTCAGACCCCCTCAACCCAAAAAACATGTTTTTAGCGATTGGTGTGTGTGTGTGTGTGTGTGTGTGTGTGTGTGTGTGTGTGTGTGTGTGTGTGTGTGTGTGTGAAAAATATCTCGATAACGGAACACTACACGGGGTTAAAAGTTGAAACTTAACTTAGGTACTACTAGAGGACCCGACATACACATTTTCATCAAAATCGGTCAACAGTAAGTAGTAGTTTCTCATGTAATTTTTCACTTTTTTGCGATTTCGTCAAAAACGGCTCCTACGATTTTTTTAAAGTCGCCTCATTTACTACATTTTTTATGATCTATAAGACAGGGTAGGCGTCATGTCTGCTTAAATTCTTAGGGAGGCTGTGCTCTCATAAAAAAATGGATTTTTTAACATTGTGACCTTGATATGCATTTCAGAGCAAAAGTGTATATAATAAAAGGTGTAGACAAATTAAAAACCTACAATTTTTATTTTAAACATTTCTTTGTATAACGCTTAGTTTTGTACTTATTTGTGATTTTCTGTTTTTCGTTCATGAAAATCTGTAAAAAATTGATATTTTTAAGATTTTGGAATTAGTATGCATTTTACGACAAAAGAGTATATAATTTAATTTATAGATAATTAAAAGATCTGTAACTTTCTTAAAGAATTTTTCTCTACAGAGCCTATTTTAGGGTCAGAGTGATTTTCGGTATTATTAAGCCAAACTAAGGTAGGTTTTTATTTTTCATCATTCACTCATGATTAAAATAAGGTATTTTTGAGGTTAGTTTTTTGTTTATTTTCTAGTGTTTTGTTACTAATGTTAGTTTATGTGGTTCATTATTTGCACTGGCATGAGAAAGTTGTGTAAGTGTTTCGCACCTGGTTTTTTTGCTGGTTTTTGTGAAATGAAAAATTTGTTTTATGATTCAGTTCTTGTTTCTGTGTGTCTCTAAACTTATTAGGATTATCGTGTGTACTTCAAACTCCATGTTTGTTGAGTGGTCCAAAACTTTCCTATAAATTTTTTTTTTAATTTCTTTTGTTTGTTTGTCTATTAATAAGTATCATTTCCACTGCGTATAGTGCTTCTAGGGGTAATACTGTGTTGCAGTGTAAGAGATTTGTGTCATAAATGTTATAACCTGTAACCTTCTTATCTTCTTCTCCTCTCCGGGTGCCTCTCCGTTCCGAAGGTTGGCGACCATCATGGCAATGCTTACCCTACTGGTAGCTATCCGAAAGAGTTCTTCTGAGCTTTTGTTAAACCATACCCTCAGGTTGGCCAACCATGAAATTCTTCCGCGTCCTGGTCCTCTTCTACTGTTGATTTTTCCTTGCAGAATGCGTTGGAGCAATTAATACTTGCGCTCACCTCTTATGATGTGACCGAGATATTGCAGCTTTTGCGCCTTCACTAAGCTGACCAATTCCGCTGCCTTGTTCATTCGACGTTGCACTCCAGTAAGTGTCTGCGTCCAGGATATTCGAAGCATTCCCCTATACAGCCAAAGTTTGAACGCTGGCAATTTGTTAAGTGTTGCTTCTCTCAGAGTCCAGGCCTAAATTCCGTACAATAGAACTGAGAACACGTCATAAGTCTTGTTTTAGTGTCGAGGATTAAATTGTGGCTTTTAAAGACAGATTTCTTGTTGTTAAAGACACTTCTGGCCTTGGCAATACATGTTATCTCTTGTGAGTTATCCCACCTCTCTTTAATACAGGTACCCAGATATTGACATTGTCCGACTCGTTCTATTTGGACCTTGTTGACCAATATGTGAACATCAGAACCGATCTGCTGTTTGCTGATGATCAGCACTTTTGTTTTATTGACATAGATGTTAAGTCCATATATAATGCACTAACAACTGTTATACCGACCATCAGTCTCGTAAAGTGTTGTTAATAGTCCATGTAATTTAAACATTTGAAAACAATACTAAATGAGAAAATCTAGATATAACAGGAATGAATAGAAAGCGAAAGCAAAACGAATAATTAAAAGTTTAAAAGAAGACACGAAAGAATAATAAAGAAAAGTATATGAATAATAGGTAACTATGAGGTAATTGTATCGGCTGTTTTACTTACATTAGAGACTTTTATAATTGGCTGTACAGCAATTCGGAAGGAGTCGGCGGGTTGTTGGAGAGATTGGAAGCCTTCCAAAAAATTAACACAAGCCATTATCAATAATATTTTAACCGGTTAAAGTACCTAACAGAATTTTTAGTTTTATTTAATGTTTGTGTTTCGTTTTCACTGTACAATATTATTCGAATATAAATATCTCGTTACATAAAAACACCCAGTTACCAGAACTATAGGTTACCTCTCCTGTTACACAAAAATCCGTAATATTAAATCAATAATCTCTCTTCGATAATTCTAAGATAACCATCATCTATTCAAATTTGGAAATTCTAAATAGCTAATTAAAAGTTATCCAAATTTTTGCAGTTTACTATAGACAATAATAACAGGTGGTATGTATGATTATTACATCAAAGATTAACTGGGTTCCACTTTTAGTTGTTTTTCAATTTCGTCAATGTGAGTAAATACAGGTAGTGACTATTATGTAACAATAAAGTATTTTTTTCATTCATCTTCTCTAATACGAATTACTTTACTATTAATTATGATGTAGTGTGAAGGAGATTTTATTGTTTTTTTTTATCTTGTGAAATAAAAAAAGTCCGTTAGTAACTACTGTCAACGAAAGATTAATCCGAAATGAATTCCAAACAAATTCATGTATTCATCGATGGAAATTATTATTTCTTTTTCTTCCGAATTCAGTAGGTAGGGAATATTGAAAAACGCTTACCGCGTGAATATTAGCGTTGTAGATGGGTTGCTAGTAACTATCCTACGACATTTATCAATGGGCCCATACCAAAGAGTATGCCTCTTTTTCTTCTTTTCTTCCTCCGTACGGAGGTTGCGATAATGGGGATAGGTTGTAAGTCGTTCCACGTTCAAGATCTACCTCCTCCCTGGCCTATGGAAAAGCTCTCCATAGAATAATAACAAGACACATGCCCTAAAAATAGGCCTACGGCCTATGGTAACAGATTTTTCTCATCCCTACCGCAAATAGCCAAACTGCATATATTCTAGTGGTTTTCATATTTCATTTAGGTAAAACGTAATATGTCTCTGTTTTCATTCCGATTTATCTCTTAAGATCAACTCATCTGTATTTTTAGGAACATGAATTTAGGTATCAAAGATTAATTTACACTTAAGCAAAACGGACAAACGAATTAGATTAAAAAGAAACAATATTTATTTATTCATTATTCCATCTCACTTAGAAAACTAATTACGCTCTGTTAACATTAATTTTAGCATCAGTAGCTACTGAACAAACATAACTTTTATAATATATAGCAACTACCTATCACTTCTTTTTAACTTTTATGATTGATAAGTGATAAGGCGAGCTACAAACTCTCTTTTGAAAATATCTTTTCGTTATTAAAGTTATCCACATACGTATTAATTAAGATTAATTAAAACTTATTACAGTCCATTCGAAATAGCATGATAGTAAGTCTCTGAATCGTGGTATCTTTTCAAAATATGAATTCTCTTTTCAAAAGTAAAATTTCCCTTTTCAAAAGTAAAATTTCCCTTTTAATTATTTTTACAAAATTTAATATAAATCTTTGTTTTGCAATTTTGAAAATCATATGAAATTAATTATTTTATTGGCATTTGTTATTGTTGCATTCAGTAACCTATGCATTCAATACACAAGACATTTTTTTTCTCTTTAATTTTTTATTTACAACTGTAAAATGTTACGACAAGCAAATGTGATGATTATCGTGATTATGTAAATGACATGATAGGCATGAGAGGGGTAGGACCCCCATTGGTGCCTTCCCAAGAATGAAATTTGTATATCAAATTAGCATGTCTCTACTCCAGCGTCTTTTAAGGCGTCTAGGAGGATTATTAGGTAAATGGACGGAGGAAAGTGAACGCACCAGGGGGTTCTCGTGTTCGTGTGACTTGTCGTGAAAGCGTTTGTATAGGTATTCAATGGAATTTTGTACAAGTGGTGTTTTCAAATCTGTATGTAAGGTTTTGTTGCTAACGTAAAGAGGTGCTTTTGCTATAAGGCGTAATGTTTTTGATTGGAATGCTTGAATTCGTTGCAAGTTAGAGGGTTTGGTTGAACCGTAAATTTTGGATTCAAGACATTATTAATTAATAAATTGTATTTAATAATTAGTTTTTCATTAATAACAATATAATGAAATAATAATTAATTAATAAATTTGATTTACATATTCGGCGTCATTGGAAAAATCATTAGTTTTTACTCTTTCAGTATTAATTTATCTTATAAAATGCTTTAATTCACTAGCAAGGAAAGTTAACACAAAGAAAAATCTTTAAGTGGTAGCACTGACAAATGAGCACATTATAAAATTCCCTCCTTTCTTTATTCCATTTAATTAATACTATCATGCTATTTCGAATTGACTGTAGTTATTTTGTTTACTTTATATTCCATCTCTAGTCTCAATAATAATGAGTATTTTTTTTAAGTTAGTTACAGTATAAACAGAAATAATTCCGCAATTTAATAAAAAGAACACATTTTAAGTACATTCCACTCTCTTGCGCATTTAACGTTTTAATTTTATACACGCTTTATCCATAGTTTCTATCTAATATTGATGACACTGCGACATAAAGTGTGGTATCTTCCTATTTTGCCGGCGCATCAGATCTTCGGTTGTTTTTTTATATCCGAGACTATTAGTCTCGAGTGAACATTAGAAAAGCTCATGTTCACTCTCTCACGATGGAGGAAGTAGTGTTGGAATCAATTGAGGCGTCCTTGTCCAGCTCCAAGGAGGGCGCAACCACCTACCAACCAAAAACCCGCCGCCTGGCCACTTGATGCGGCATCAGCAAACAAGCCTCCATTTCCCTTGGAACTGTTTATATAATACTACAAGGGAAATGTCGGGTCTAAAAGATATTCGGTTTAAAGCAGCTGGATTGCTCTAACATCGTCATGGCGGTGGAGTCTTTCCTCAGGCTTCTGCGCGAACCTCTGGATTTCCTGGAGAAAAATTCATACGCAGGTCTCAGACGAGATCGTTGTTTCTGATAAACCAGTGTTTGTTGGCGATGTTTCTTAGTACCTTGTTTTGGACGTACCGTATGATGTTATTAACTTATGTTATGTATCTTATGCGCCTATATATTTCAGCAGTTTGGCATGGTTTCCACATTTAATGACTTGTTCAAGATAGATGTATTCATCTGTATGGTATATTATAGAGTCATCAACCATTATAACTTTTTTCAGTTTGAAAACAGATAAGAACATTTTTACTATGTAAACATAAATTGTCTTAAAACTGGATATATGTAAGTCGCAGAATAACAAAATATTGGTTTGTTTTGAGTCTACGGTTTTACATAAAAATCTGTTTTGTAGAATAAATAGCTCTTTTACATTAATTTTGGCAATAAAGATTTAAAATAAATCCTTTTATTTTTTTATTGCTTTGACCGCACGCAAATTATCAACTCGGACTGTTGTATAATTTGTAAAAACCGTTAACTCTTACCTTAGGGATACTGTACTTAGGAAAAATATCATGTAACATTGTAATATATCTTCAATAAAACTTCCGGTCATTTTTGTTCCTTTAGAATTCATGACTTCTCGTGCACGCAGATGCATTAATATAGACCAATAAATTAAAAAAGTTATCATTCCCTTTGAGCCTCTTCAAAAATTTTTCGGACCGGGTCCAACACAACTCCTCTCCATCAGTGTACCATTTCTTTATCGGTGCTCTCTCGGCACCGTATCTTTTTCCCAGTTTATCCTTAACTGAACCCATTTACTTTGTTCTCAGTGAAGTTCTACTTTCCTTCATCCCACTCACATGCCAAACCATCATTTTTTGTTTTTCCAAGTCTCCTTATCAGGCTATCCATCCTCTATTGTTTCTAATTACATCATTTGTCATTGTACTTCCTCTTGTCTTTCTTAGTATACTCCTCTTGAACTTTATTTCTGCCTATCTTGCACTTGTCTGTTCCATAAGTCGGTATTGGTCAAAAATAGCCATTATACATAGTTTTAATTTCGTAGCCACATTCAAAATATTTAAATTAAGTCTACGCTGTGCAGTAAATTTGTTGTTATAGTACTTTATTCATAAACGTTAAAAAATCTGAAGATACAATAGGTTCCAGTTACAGAAAAGATGTCTCATTATGAACGCCTTTTATCAGGCTTTAGTAAAGGCCTCTACTACTCTCTTTTAAATATAATAAAGTCGATACTTTGAAATATAATTATGTTATAGAAATAAAGGCAAAGAGCAAAAATTTTGTATGGGTAATCATAGAACGGAGACTGGGTATAGAAGAAATAAGACAAAGATGGAGAATAGATGCCTGGACAACGGCCATGTAGCTGCGAACAAAGTCAACTTTGCTTTATTGGATTATCACCCTCCGATCTCAACCAACTCCCTAACCCTTACTGTTACTGTGATCCCTTTCCCTCTAAAAAATGCCACTTTTTGCAGAAGCTAAAAATGGGAAAGAAAGTCGAGTAATCAGAACTGATGTATAAGTTTTCCTCTTAAAGCTGATATAGTTTTACACAAAAATAAGTTTAAAATTTCTTTTCAGCTTTCGTGTTTTTAATACTTTAATAGAATGAAGCAACAATAAATGTGTTATACTATGCACATAAAACGAGGTTTTAAATCAGGATTATAATACAGGAAACTTAATTTACCATTGTGTACATTACGTAGCCATGGCGCCCGCGCTCCCTGCGGAGTTATCACTTCTATCAGAGGGGTGCATACGTAAAATAAATTGGTCTATTACTTTTTACGATTTCATCCCCGCTTTACCTTTAATAGTATAACTTTAAGAGTACTAAGACTGATTCAAAAAATTACAGCTCTTTGGGAAGTTATCGAAATAATAGTTATTTTTGAGGGGAGTTATACTGTTTTTACTCCTAGGAGCGGGTGGTCGAATTCGAATGATTTATTTATCCTACGTATCATTTACTAAATAGAAATGAAGGTATTTTTTTTAATTTTAGTTCTTCAGAATTTACATTTCCATTTATTAGATTACATGAGAATTAAATTTGTATTCATTAACATACATTTGTAACTTCAATATTATTTCAATTGCGTTTTGTTCACAAATTATTTATTTTAATTAAATATTTTAATTTAAAAAAATGTAATCATAATTATTAATTAACTATGAATATTTTAATTAAAATCACATTATAACAAATAAAACTATGAAAAACAAACACCGATTTCAATTTCAGATAATTTTAATTAACAGTAATGAAACGGTCTATATGTTTTGAAAATTAATTGCTTCCAAATTAGCTTGGCAACGGATACATTTTCACAAGTACATAACATAAATAATTCTGGGAGGCATCTGTTCGTTAGAAAAAATTAAGCGAAACATATATTTTCTGATTATATCAGGGTGGCATTGACTGAACATTTATCGAGACTATATTTCAGCAATGTAATTAGCTTCATATGCAAGCAGTAGAGAAAAGCGTAAATCATTTCAGCGCTTCTGTTGTGCCGGAAAAACACAATACCTCCCTCGAGAGAAAAGCGTGGAGACCATTTCATAAAATACAACACACATAAATACATTCGTACATACACAAACAGAGACTTCTGCAAACATAATATAAATACACACATTCTGTTCTCTGAGTCCTACGTGTATAATTTAGCCACAGGTGTTAGAGAAAACAAATATAACTGGCTGCATCTACATACGTTCCTTTTCAAAAAGCATTGCGAGTAAATTTTCTACAGTTCCATTACACAGTATAATACAAATGTAAAGAGATATCATTCATAAGAGTAAGTAATCGTTGTGAATTAGTTTCGACATGTATTCTTCCTTTCATTAACATGTAATTAATTTTGTTGCGCCGTAGTTAAAACTTTCACGTTTAGTTTATTTTTTGTTGCTTCAAAAAGCAACGATCGACGGTTGTTTATAAGTTATGTAAACTTTAATGCACTACGTTATTACAAGTAAAAAATTTAATACGCTACAATATATTTAACAGCAACATATAAACAAAACAAAGTAAAATTTAGTTCTTTATTTTGATATTCTCTTTTTTTAAGCTCCAGTTGAAGCTTTTTAGTCAACTTTCAGCCTTCAGCGGATCGGTTGACTCCTTTTCTTTGATCCCACGTCTTCTTCATATTCTCAAATCTGGCCCTCTTCTGCTCTTCAGATATGGTATATTGTCGAACTTCCTGGGTATTAGAGACAATTTAATTTTTGGGTCCCTGAGTCATCATTCATTATATAGATATTCTCTTTATTTCATTTTTTTACTTTAACTTCATTTTTATTTAAAACTACAATTTTTTAAATGCACGACTAGTAAATGAGATTAAAAATGGGTAACAACAATGGCGCGTGAATGTGAAATCGGTAAAGTGACTGATTTCGACTTGAAATTGTGTAAGGAATATAGTGCTTAGATATAATGAAAAAATTTGAAGAATAATGACTGATGAATTTGTTATATGAAATGATTTTTAATAACTTAGGTATTGTGCATTGATTCGAAATGTGTTTTATGGTAATCGGAGTAGATAATATTCCACCTTCGATTCAGTCGTCTGTTACAGGAAAGTCGGTACCCGAAAGATATAGTACAGTACGTTTGGATTTATGTGGTCGATATTGTATTTTTTTATAATTGTACCCTGTGTTGTGTTTACACTTTACAATGTCTTGAACTGTTATCACCTTCAGTTGTTTGTGAGAGTATGATTGGTTACGTGAAAATGTGCTTTTGTTATAGTTCTTAGTACTTTTGACTGATGTCGTTAAAGATGTAGTGTTGTATTGTGACAGTAATTTGGTTCATCCAAAATTCCAAAATTTGGTTCATCATGTAACCAAATTGGTTGTATTAGTGAAGGGAAATTGAAAACTATTAACAATTTTGTGCCCGAATTGACTTTCTAAATATATCCTAAATTTAAAAAAAAATAACTTTTGAGTAAAAATTTAAAAAAAACTTATTTTAAAGATCTAAAAACATAAGTACATCATTCAGGAAATTTAGTAAAGCAATCGATCGAGAAACTACAGCGAGCTGTAACCTCAATTAATACATGGACCAAACAATTGAGGATTAGTCTCAAAAAAAAAAATTGGTGCATGTGAACTTTACTAATAAAAGAAGCAATCACATCCCCATAAGAGTTAACGGTAATGCAGTACCTTTTGCCAATACATCCAAGAATCCTAGGATGACTCTAGATGTAAAGCTGACGTGGACGGAACACATAAAGAAGAAAAGAACTACAAAATAGATATAAGCCAACTCGTAGAAAAATGGTTTGGCTGTTCGGTCGGACCTCCGAACTGTTGATCTTGAATAAATTGCATCTTTACAAGAACGTGGTAAAAAATATGGAAATATGTTCTGCAGATCTGTAGCTACCCAAAGCAAGCCACTTAAATGACATCTATAGTTTCCAAAACAAGGTTTCCTAAAAAATTGTAAATGCCGCATGATATGTCCGCAATAGTGACATCCATCGCCATTTTCATGTCACTTCAGTAGATGAAACAGTGTGTAAGTGTCAAGAAAGATGAAGATCGTCTGAACGTTCACGTCAACTGTTAGACACTAGCGTAATAGTTAATAGACGGAGAAGGAGTAAGTCGTTTTATTTAGTTTATTACAAGCAAGACTAAAATTTCAAAAAAGCTGTACAATATAGATAACAAATATAAAGTTGTAAATTTAAATCATTAGTATATTATCTTATTTAATTGGTATGATTATCTTATCTTATTTAAGACGCTTGAATTCCCTGTTTTGGTCACCGAAAATCCAGATTGACACAAGAAAAGAATTTATAATGCTGTATTGAAGCCTATTACGTTGTATGATTGTGAGGCTTGGACCCTGGATAAAAGAAGTCAGGACAAATTGAGGGTTTTAGAGATGGATTGCTTCAGACGCTCATGTTGGATCTCCCGGATCGATAGGGTTAGAAACGAGGAAGTCAGGGCGAGGATAGGTTGTGGCAGTACGATAATGGAGGACATTGAAATAAGGCAGTTGGTGTGGTATGGCTATGTCCAGAGGATGGAGGGGCATAGATGGCCGAGGAGACTCTTCAGTACTGTCCTTCAAGTCGGCGTAGAAGAGGAAGGCCGCGATGTACTTGGTTGCAGGGAGTCAGATCCACGATGGAGAAAAGTCAGTAAACAGAAAAGGACTGGTGGGATCGAGATCGATGGCATTTTGGTATGCGAGAAGTGGATCATCCGTAGGAACCTCGCCGTAAAGTAAGTAATTTACGACGTTACATAAGATAGTGTTACTATATAAAAAATAATAATATTAAGTTGCATTTAAATCATATTTATACCTTACTAAAATACTATTTAAGTGTAAATAAGATTAATTTAGATTTATGATGTAAACATTTTGCTGAAGCACTCACTGCATAAGTAAAATAAAATAATAAGTGATTTTGCACTAGTAGATGAATGTATAATTATGAGGGGATAACACCGCCAAAAAAAAAACTGTTCGTTAGTTTAAGATATCTAGTTGCAGTGAAATTATAATATTGTTTTAGGGGTTTCCTACGGTTGTCGCTGGATCCCCTCTCTTAACCTCTAGCTCTATTTATCCCAATCAATCCAATTTTTCTCCCGAAGATAACACCTTTTCATGGCCTGATCCACATCATCTGTTAAGGACCGCCGGTGTTTGCCTTTCTTGTACCTACCCACTGGACTCTAGCCCGTCATCCACACAATATATCTGTTCTTCTCATAGGCCCACACCATATCAATCTTTTTTCCTTGTAACTCAATACATCGCTCTTATCCCCAATCTCTTTTGTATTATCTCATTGGTAACTCAGTTCATTCTCATCAGCCCATGGCTTCACCTCCATAAATCCATCTTGGTCCCATTACCTATTTTTCTATTTACCACCCAACTCTTAGCCCCACAAGTCATTACGCTGCGTCCTACTGTGTTGTATGTCTTTATTTCTATGATTGTTCTGATGTGTTTATCCTACAGTATTAAGTTGCGTTGTTGATGTTCTCTTCTTCTTCTTCTTCTTATGGTGCCTATCCGGTTCGGATGTTGGCTATCATGATGGCTATTCTGACTTTGGAAACAGCTGCTTTGAAAAGTTGGGTGGTCGACTGGTTGAACCACGTTCTTAGATTTTTCAACCATGAAATCCTTCTTCTACCGGGACCTCTCGCACCATACACCTTTCCTTGCAGAATCTTTTGGAGCAACACGTAACGGTTCTCATTGCGCATAATGTGTCCCAGGTATTGGAGCTTTGCACTTTCACGATGTCAAGAACCTCTTTATCTTTATTCATCCTTCGAAGAATTTCTACATTGGTGACTCTGTCCCTCCATGATACGCCTAACATTCTTCGATAAAGCCACATTTCAAAGGCTTCAAGCCTCCTGGCTGAGGCCTCAGCGAGCGTCCAAGCTTCCACGCCGCAGAACAGTACAGAGAACACATAACATCGAAGGAGACGCATTTTGATAGCAAGTGTAAGGTCGTGAGTTTTGAAAATTTTTCGCATATTGTTGAAGGCCACTCTGGCTTTTTCTATGCGTATCTTAATTTCTTGCGAGTGATCCCAATCCTCGTTTACATTGCTGCCTAGGTTAGTATACTGCTTAACTCTTTCCAGGGGTACACCGTTAATTTTAATATTCTCTCTTATATTCGTATGCTTGCTAATAATCATAAATTTCGTTTTGCTTATGTTAATGTCTAAACCATTCTTTCTGCTATGTTCAGTTACCCTGTTCATTAACCTTTGCAAACTGGTTATACTATCCGAGAAAATAGCAGTGTCATCGGCGTATCGAATATTATTGATCTTCTCCCCGTTTAGCGTAATTCCCTCTTCAATGCCCTGCACTGCCTCTCGGAATATGTATTCTGAGTAAACGTTGAAAATTACCGGCGACAGTATACACCCCTGACGAACGCCTCTCAAAATCTGCACGCTATTTGTACTCTCATCTTCAACTCTGACTGAAGAGATCTGGTTCCAATACAGGTTTATAATAATTCTAAGATCTTTTGCATCTATTCCAGTCCTCCTGAGCACTTCAACCATCTTATCGTGTTGCACCCTATCAAACGCCTTTTGATAGTCGACAAAACAGACAAAAACGTCACAATTTACATCACGGCAACGCTGGAACAGTACCTGTATAGAGAAAAGGGCCTCTCTCGTTCCAACGGCTCGTTGGAATCCAAACTGAGAATCGGATATTTGTTCATCACACTTTTTGTATATTCTGCCATGAATCACTTTAAGGAATATTTTAAGGAGATGGCTCATAAGACTAATAGTTCGAAAATCTGTACATTTCCTTGCTCCGGGTTTTTTGGGAAGAGTTATAAATTCCGAATTTAACCATTCCTGTGGTATATTTCCGCCATTATATATTCTATTAAATAAAGCAGTAAGCTATTTCAAATTTTCCCCTTGGAAGAGCTTTATTATTTCGGCTGGTATTCCATCACGTCCTACAGCTTTCTGTTCTTTTGCATTTTTCACGGCTGCGCATACTTCGTCTTCTAAAATCGCTGGGCCATCATCCCCCTCAACTATTGGAGCACTTGGCCTTTGGTCATAGAAAAGTTGTTGGATATAATTCTCCCATACTTGTTTCACTTCCATCTTGTTTGTGATTATTCTTCCTTCATTATCCGTAAGTACTTGTGTTGTTCTCTTTCTTCTTGTACCAGCCACTTCCTTTACATTTTTGTGTAAATTAAAATTGTCCCCTTTCTCCTGGCATTTCTCTATCTCCTGACATAATTCCATCTTTTCCTTCTCTTTTGCTTCTCTAATTCTTCCTCTAATTTCCCGCTGAACCATTCTGTATTCTACACTCTTGTTCTTATCAGTTCTTCTCTTGTTCATAAGTTCCAAGATTTCTTCAGTCATCCAGGTTTTCTTCATAATATGATCTGGCTTTAGGCATTCTTCTTTAATATTATTTATCCTCTCTTGTAATTGATGCAACTCAACCTCCACATCCACATCTCCACCGCACATATTCATCTCCTGCAATTTCTCGATCACATCCTTTCGTACCTGTTCCCCCTTCAGTCTTCTATATTCATATATTTTTTGATGTTCTGGCTTGCGTAAATTGTTTCTTTATTCCTCCTTCGTGTTTCTGTCCTTTAAGATATAAAAACACACCATCAAAAATTGTATATAATTTTCGCGGTTTCATATAACATTTTTAAAAATATAGTTGATAAAACGAGCAAAAATAAAATCAATGAAACAAATTAATGGATCCAATGTTTAAAAGTGTGATACATCTGTCCAAACTTCATTATTGAGGTAGAATTTTTTATAAAAAGAAAAGGATTATAATATGTTTTTAAACTTATTAATGAAAACTTTTGCTTTTCAATTAAAATCATGAACTTTACACTACAAAACTTCATCATAAAGACTAATTTATCACTATTAATTCATAGTAATTTAATATAACACTTCAGAAATTTTATAAACGTCGAAGTATCTATAAAAATATAAAAATACTGCAAAAATTTGCCATTAGTTTCATGTAATTGATTATAGTCAATGGCGAAGATGCATTCACGTTATATAAGTGTGTGAACCAATTTATTTATACATATCATAATTAGCCACCATCTTAGAAAATAAGTTAAGAAACATTTTTAATACAAAGAAAAATTATTTCGAGTAGCAATAGATGGAACAAAGTATTCCAATTACGTAACACCTCTTCTATTATTACTATTAGAACATGTTCTGTTTTATAAAAGGCGTGCCAATCACAGCATTCTGTGATCATGTACATAAGAAAGTTTCTTGAACTGCAAGACAAGTAGCTCAATTTCAAACTTACTTTATAAATTTAAATCGAATGATTCTATAAGCCAGGTACAAACGAAAAGCTATTGACAATTTACAATTACAATTACAATATACATTATAATTACAGTTCATTAGCCTACAATTTGATGCTCTATATTTAGGTATCAAGCATACTTAAAAAACTTTAGGTACTTATTTTAAAACTATAATGAATTAATAGAGTAATTGTTTATAGAATATTATATTATATATTCATATGAAACATATATCATATTTATACGAGTATATCTATTCTCATGTAGAGTAATAAATAGGTGGGGGCATTCTCACATTTACATGTCATGGAAAAAGAAAACCACCCAATGGATGAACTTCGCATATTTATTTCATATGTCTTCAAACGTTAAAATTAGTACTTACTAGCTAAAGTACCCGTTCCTTGAAAGGTTCTCTTGGTGCTGTGGACGGTCTGTTGGTGTACCGAGTTCGATCCCTGTCAGGTCTGATATTCTTTAACCATTCATTGTTATCTACCCGTACCTCCTTTCAACGTTAAGTTAACATCATTATTATGAAAAAAGTATAATTGGACGTAAAATAAAAGCGAGATCTTGGTTTAAATTAAAATATGCAGCGCTTTATTAGTTTCATAATAAATAAAAGGCAAATCATAATAGGAACACCACAATGGTTATAACTAACAAACAATTAAGAATACTGATTTATTTTTGACAATGTGTCTGAGAATGGGTGTGTAGGTACTGGTGAAATGGGTAGGTAACTGACTGAATGAATACGGGTTTTACCGGCGCGTAGGCTTATGTTTATTGTTCTATTTATTTTGTATGGAATATTCTAAAAATATTGATATGATTTTTTTTCTAATTAATTGATAATATCTTTGTTATTATGCATGAAAATGAAAAACTTTTCATAATCAAACTTATTTGTCTGTAAACGTTTCGCAATTTCGATTAATAACATTTTTTGATACATTGACTTTTAACGGGGATATTGGTAGTTTTTTGTTTAAAACTCCCTCTGAACTCCCCCCATCCCTTTGTGATATTAAAAAAATTTATGGCCTATTTTCATTTCGATTATGTTCAAAACCTTAATACCGAAATTTATTGAAACTGGTTCTGCAGTTCTTGCGTGATGCCGTAACATACAAACAGATAAACAGACAAAGAGATAAACATTCAGCTGAACTTGTTTTCGGTGTTTAGATAGATCTGGCGTAGAAACAAAATTTGGGGCATTTTGAAAAATTTTACAGACAAAATCACAATTTTATTTATATAGATGATGTTTTCGTTTCATTATCCGGATGTAGTCTGAATTGTTTAAAAGGATATGACCAGGTGATTTGAATGTAATTTGAATGTTCTTTGGTATTTTGTACTGAATTTATTAATTTCGTGTTGAACTATAGGAATGTTTAAATCTCTGTGTAGTATGTTGATTTTTATGTACCAAGTTACGATTGTTCTGATTAATTTTTATTAGATCGTTTACAGGATTTCAATGTTTGAATGGCTTGCTGAGCTATATCATTGCACCGTATATCCCAACGTCCGAATTGGTTTGGGACTTTATTTATCATTAAAAGTTTATTGGTTAACCTTACTCGAATCGTACCATCAAAAATGTTCAAAATTTTGTACTTTTTTACATTTTCCATAAACAGAACAAAGTTCAAAAGATATTATACTTAAATAAATTTTATCGGTTTTATACAACGATTTCCACTGCAAAAATAATGAAAAAGTTTAATATGAGTTTTCAGCTGTTCGGAAAGATATAGAAAAACGTTGCATGAGGTAATCGAGGTTTTGACATTAGAATGTGTCAAAAAAGTAAATTTTTAATGAAATCTGAAGGAAAATAATAAAATAGTAGCTTTATTGTAAGTTAGTGAGAATACCTGTACGAATAAGGTACAATGACATTTCAACTGTTCTCTGTTGTTACATTTTCCGTAAAGGCAAGTACTAAAAGCAAGTAAGGAAGGCACTTTTTCCATATTAAAAAGTCCCCTAATAGAAAATTCCAGTTTGCGGTATAGTCATTATACATATGGGTGAAAAATACACAACCACCTATACATATCTCTTGTAGTACACATTTACACAGATACAGAACTTCTTTCTGAAAACTCCAACCATTACGCACACAATCGCAATATTGTAGAAAAAAATGCTAATAGAAAGGGAACCGCAGCTTTTTAAATGGCGACTGTACACACGGACTCACCATTTGTGTCCAGTTCTGACCATATGCCGCTTCAAATTACCCCCCTCCTCCGAACGGGAATGGAAAACACGTTTTCACACAGAATCCACCATTATATCAAATACCAGCAGAGCCAAGCTTTTTAGTTTTCTACCTTTCACCACTTTAACTTGTTTGTGCCTCTGTGTATTATATTATATATTTTTTATCTTTTACGCTCTCTTTCTGTTTCGGATAGAATAATAATCAGGTTGTAAAAAATACGTACAGACTACATTACAACAAATAACAAAATACGTATAAATATTCTTTAGAATACACGTTACGTGGTCTACAGTTCTACGTGCTTATTTATAATTAATTTTATGTAAAATGGTCATTTGAATTTTTAAATATCGTTACATATTACTGCAAAAATTTGTAGTACATATCACGTTGCATTTTAAATTCAATATTCATTTTATGTATGGTTTATTCTTGAATTCAACATTTCACTAATCTAGACTCAAAAATTTTATAAACTCTAAATACATTTTTAAATTTAAAATATGGTTACGTAAGGGATAAACTGTATTACATAAGGGATAAAACTATATTATTATAATGTCATGCAGTGATCAGTGATTTTTTGAGCGATTTTTGTAGCGAATAAATGTATGCAAAAAGTAAAGACAGTACCTACGTATATGTATGTATGTATGTACGAGGCTGTTTAATCAACTTCCAATAAGATAGAAATAAAAAAGCAAGTGAATATAAAAAAATGATTTATTACTAAAAGTTACATATACTTGAGGTTAATTTTTACATAATCGCCTTGACGATTGAGGCATTCGTCGCGCATGTGGACATGCTTTCCAATACCCTCATCATAGAATGTTGCTCTCTATAAATTTAAATACGTCTTGAAGTTGTCTTGAAGCTCCTTGTTGTGTTTCTTGTGGAAGTTCATGAATCCATTCCGGTGTCCACTAATACAACTGCTTATTGTGAAACCTTACGAAGTTTGCGGAGAGATATTCAAAATAAAATTCCCGTCCTCACAGTGCTAGTGCAACCCATTAACTTGAGCAATTTCAATAGGATATTTTTGATTACCCGCCATACAGTTCATACAGTTCCTAGCACCTAATGACATCCATCTCTTGGCTGAGCTAAAGAAGTGACTAGAAGGGCAGTGCTTTGAAACTAATGACGAGATTCAAGACACATTTAAATTTATTGGAGGTAATATATTATAAAGAACCTATTGGAAAGCTTTTCCGCAGATACGACAAATGCCTCAATTGTGAGATAATTTTGTCGAAAAGAAACCATAAGTGTGCGTAACCTTTAGTAATAAACCGTTTTTTCTATATTCACTAGTCTTTTATTGGTCTATCGAAAGTTGGAAAAAAACGGCTCTCGTATATATACAAATACGAATAAATTGACTATATATATATATTTATATTTTTACATATACGCAGAATCGATGGATTAAGATGACCTACATGGTATTACAGAATTTCTAAATTTTGAAAAATAATACAATCATACTTCTGAAAAACGGACACTCGCGGGACCAAAAAATTTGTCCGCTATTAAGAACTGTCTGCTAATGAGAAATATGTGTACTGTTCAATTTTCTTTATTTACATTATGTATTGCGTAATGTAAAATTTTTAACAAGAATAATATATTATAAAATACACACTATGCACGTTTATGCAATGAAAAAAAAAAATTATTTAATACATAAGTATGTAGTATAGTACATGTATATAAAATTACCAAAAAAAAAGTATTATCTTATTAAATAATATAAAAAATATGCATGGTTATACAGTAATTGTAAGTAATCCAACAAACCTAATGTTTGTATTCCAAGATTATAAATAAATTGATTACACAATTCGCGCAATACCCATAGTAATGAATTCATTTTTTGTTTTAGGAACGCATGCTAATTATAAATTTAACCACTTATGCACTTAATATTTTTAAACACTGCCCATAACAGACAGGTGGAGTGTCAAATTATTTACACTCAATCTGTTTGTTGCAGGGCTAAAATAAATAGTTCTGTTTCTTATCACATGGTCAGCCAATTAAATGACTGAATCATTTAAGAACAGAAGAGGTAGAGGTGTAAAAGACACTAGTCAGAGTTTTCTCTGAAAGTAATGAATTTCACTATACAGCCAGACCCTGTGGTGAATGAAGTGAAGGTATCATTTGCAGAGTGGAAAATATGTGCTTTTCAGAGGGCCCGGCATGCTGTTAAGCGTACTTTTCCACTCAGTGAGGAAGGCAATGGTAAACCACCTCACTCCTCGTTTTACTTCGTAAAACCTCTACAGGTTCAAACCAGCCTTTCGGCTGTTGACCTAAACAACACTAAACATTTTTAAACACCTATTTTTTATTTTATTTGTAACATATACTGTAAATCCTAGCTTATCAAACGTATTTCAATTTTGTAGGTAAAAATCGGTAATTTTTGTTTTGTTTTTTCCTTTCATTTAAATCCGCGATTCGACATGTCTTGCAGTTCGGATATCATTTTCTACTTTCAGAATCGGCTTTATGTATGAAATATTTTTTTTTTAGTTTTCAACTAAATAACTTTAAAATTTAGTTTAAAATTTAGTTTTCAGTTTGCAACTAAAGAGTAAGCATTATTACATACATTGTACTAACATTTTTTACGGACAAGTTTTGTCCGCTTCCCAGAAATTGAATTTTCAAAACCATACAAATTAACTGTCCGTTATGTGGAAGGTCCGTTATTAGGAAATCTTTTAGTATTGTGTCTTACGGGAAAATGCCGGGACTTATAAAATTGTTCACTATAAGGAAATGTCCGCTATTCATAAATGTCCGATAGTAGAAGTTTGACTGTATTGTGATTTTTAAAATGAAATTATCTTTTATTCTACTTGTCATTTGTGATTGTCATTTGTGTTTTATCATCGATTCTATAGAATCAGTTATAATATATTCTGCCATGTATTTTTGTACAGTATTTTATGTTAAGCAGTCAGGTATACTAAGGCACAGTACAGGACCGTCCTAAAATAAGACTCTTTTGTTTTCAAAATTTCTTAAAATTATTTACGGGACTGATAATTATAAAAAGTCACATCGGATTTCTGTATTGAAAGTTATGTAAACCTATAAACCAAATAAATCGTACCATTTTTTTTAAATTGATTTTACCTAGTACTTTTTCTTGTAATTAATTAAATGTTAAATTATTCTCAGGTGGTATTTCACCTTTTCTACTGGTGATTCATATAGATATCAATAAGATTTACGTTAACTATCTAAATACTCTGTTAATTGATTAGAACTGTATGAACGTAAAATAACATTCTCTAAAAGGCCTGATACACTAATAAAAAAGCAAAAGCTTTCAATGAGTAAGGTTTTGTGAAGTTAAACGTGTTAAGTTTAGTTCGCGGTAAAGCGCAGTCAGCAGGGGTAACTAGTATAATCTAAAACTCTACAATATTAACAACTAGCAAACAAGATGAAGAAAATGAGTTTCAGTTGACATAATACCTTGGAGAACACTATTCAATAGTAGAATTTCGTACGATTTTCAAAAGTTAAATCATATATTTATTATTTCAAATATTGAAGTTTACTTACTGGCGTGAACTATGTTGATAATGCAAGGTTTCATTTGTCGACCAACAGGATTAGTTGCCCAGCAAGCTAAAGTACCAAAATCTGTTTCAGAAACTGGAGCATATTGTATTGTGCTTATATGGCCTTTCTGCACAACTCTTGATGGTGGAATTGGAAGAACATCTCGCCCTTTGCTGTACGTCCACGAAAATTTCAAAGATGATCCTCCAGGTGAAGCCAAAACTTCACATCTGGCTTCTAATGTATCATGTCGTAGTGCTCCAATAGCTACTTCTTCAGTACCTGGCTTGCACACTGGTGCAACTGAAATAAACAGAAAAAATTATTTAAATATTAAGTTTCCTTGTAAGCTTATTAATTATCACATTAAAATACATTATTGATTTATTCGTTTTAAAGTCAAGTAATTAAATAAAATAGAGATCAACTGACCCCTTACACTGTAATGGTTTAAAATATCGTCCCATGAGGAATTGTTCGATTTGCTATGTAATTTATTAATATTGCATTCTTTATTGGTCGTATCAGTTCTCAAGTTCGATTTTATTATTTCTCCATTTAACTTGTCCCTTATTTCGTTCAATAAAACATCATTTACATTAATACATTATGATTTTATTTATTTAATCAATATAATTTAATAATTACGATCACAACTTTCACAGTTCAAGTGTACTTTTAAAATAGTATTCCTGTTCTAAACACTGTTAAATCAACTCACTGGTTTTATTTTGTTAATATCCTTTAAAATTATGACACATATTTAAAATTGTACTTTTTTGAATGGGACGCTAAAAAATACGTTTTATTGGTTTTGGTTTCACGCCCCCATTGCAAGATTTACAAAAGTCTTTTCCTTATATTGCAATTATGATATATTTAAATCATATTATAGTTATGATTTTTATTTAAAATAATATACTTATTACTGTTTTTTAAGAACGAATGAGGGACCTACTCGCTTGGTTCGGCCTCCAGTCCCCCATTGAAATAATTTACAATTCTATTTTCTTCTTCTCAGTTGCCTAGTAACCATATTTTGTTAATGTAAATTAAATAATTTTTAAAGTGTTTATTTTAATCAGCTGGAGATATCTATTTTTATTTCAATAGACTCAAAAATAAACAACTCCAGGTGTGCATCAAATTTGTGTCATTACAACACAAATGTAGTGTTTATTATTATTATTATTATTATTATTATTATTATTACCCGGTCTGGAGTTATTTACTTTAAATATGTTAAGTACTCTCTCTATTAATCAATTTAGAACCGTATTAACGTAAAATAATATTATCTAGAAGGCCTGATACACTAATCATCGCAAAACCAATAGAAAATTAAATAGTGTTTCCAGGCTCTCAGAAAAATTTAAACTTAATACTACCCGTTTTAGTATTTTTAAGATCCCTAGATATATCAAACTGGAATCTTCTGTCATCGGAAAAGCTTTTTCAATTACAATATATAATAATTAATCAAATTTTAAATGTATTTTATTGTAACTAGTCATAAACTAACAAACAATTTTATTGAATACTAAATAATTAACTATTAAAGTTATCGTACCAAGAACAAATGGCTACTCTAATTTTCTAACCATTACGATATACGGTTTAGATAATTATGTTGAATTATAACCTTATAGTTACAATTATTTTCAGATGTAGTATTTCCTTATTGATATCCTTATTTTCTACGTATAAGTTTACCAAGGTTTACACAACTATTAGCTTCATCAATGGAACACACGCGTTAGTAAATTGAAATTCTGTATCTCTTTTACTCATAATTACAAAATTTACACTCCAACATCATCCCACTCCCTTACACGATGGTATCAAATATTAAAAATAAAACTTAATTCTGCCAAATCTCTTCGCGTTACTGTCACAGTCCGTCATGGCGAGTGGTTACCAGTATATATAGACAATTAAACTCTCTTAAAGACAGATATCGTCAAAATATTTGTGTGACTTTCGATAAAACATCGACTTTGGAGAAAACGTACCAAACAAAAACCTTTATTACTAAGTTCTTGACTAAAACGTTTATACTCGTATTCCATACTTCATAAACGATCAGAATTACCATAGAAAATAAAAACACAAATTTTTATCTCTTTGGAATCTATATGGATTAAGGACCTCCAAATTAACGGTTTAACTAAACATTTTAATTAATTTTAAACGCATTCTAGTATTTCAGTCAAATACATTACGCTTTATACAGAGTGATTTTTTAGTCCTGTTACCTAATTGTTAATGTCTGGTAATTTTTTTCTAACAAAGGTAAATTTTGTTTTGTGACATGAAATTGGAAGACATACTCAACTGCTATAGATATGACAATGTGAGTTGATTCCCTTTGAGCTGTGTAAAATTTTGTGACGTTTCCGGTCGTGTTACAAACAGAATGTCTTTTACCCTACAAATACATTACGCTTTATACAGAGTGATTTTTTAGTCCTGTTACCTAATTGTTAATGTCTGGTAATTTTTTTCTAACAAAGGTAAATTTTGTTTTGTGACATGAAATTGGAGGACCTACTCAACTGCTATAGATATGACAATGTGAGTTGATTCCCTTTGAGCTGTGTAAAATTTTGTGACGTTTCCGGTCGTGTTACAAACAGAATGTCTTTTACCCTACAACAACGGGTTTTCATTCCGTAACAATATATTTCGCTACGAAATCATCTGCGAGTGTAAAAGAATAATTTTTAATTAAATTTGTTGGTGTTCGTCCGCCAGAAAAATGTAAATTTCTAGGCTAACCAACTGATTTCGAGAGAATGGTAGTGTTTGCGACAGAAAACATAGTGGTCAACCAACTCTCTTGACAGATGACATTTTAGAGAATGTGAAAACAAGATTGCTCAATTCTCCACGGAAAATTTTACGAAAACTTTCCTCGGAAGTAGGTTTGTCATATTCGAGTGTTCAGAAAACTGCTAAAAAATTTAAATTGTATCCGTATCTCGGACGATTAGTCCAAGAGTTTCATCCACCAGATTTAAACAAGTGATTGTTCTAAGGTAAAAGACATTATTTTCGTAACACGGAAACGGCACGAAATTTTACACATCTCAAGGAGAATCAACTCACACTGCGGTATCTATACCAGTTAAGTAGGGCTACAGATTTAGTGTCACAAAACAAAATTTCCCTTTCTTAGAAAAGAATTACCAGACATTAACAATTATCAACTTATAATCTATCTACCTAATTCTATCTAATTTATCAACTTATATCTACCTGCTAATCCTACAAGACCCCTAAAAAGAGTACGCTGGAGTATCGACTTGCTTTTAATGAAGTAATAAAGCTTTCTCAAATTCACATTTTATCACCATCATCACAATTTAGTTAATTATATCATTTTAACGCTTGCAAATTAATTATTAGAGAAAAATAAATTAATGTTTACCATGTAACTTTCTATTAGAAATTTTTTTGTAACATGTAACTTATCTTTATTTGTTTTGTAATAGCTCTCATACGTTGATAAAGTTCAAGTTTTAATAACCACTTTTGTTTTTATTTATGACAAAATGTTAATGTAGTATTTCAAATTGAATTTTAAACATTCAATTCAAAAGATCGAACTTATTTGCTGTGCATTAAGTAATATTTAAAGTACTAAATGTAAAAAATAACTTTATTAAAACAAAAGCAAGGTAATTTATCTCCAGACTTTATTCGCTAAACGTTACTACCGTTATTTCTCAAGGTAATTCTGGAAGTAGCGAAATCTTTCGTAAAATAAATCATCCAAAAGAGCTGCGTCTAAGTAGTCTAATGAAAAGTTTTACAATTACTCTTCCTTATCGTTGCAACAGGTCTACTACGCAATTTTCCTTCAGTAATTATTATTAATTTAACTTTTAATTTGAAGAAGAGTGTCGACAACAAAAATAATTATATTTCCTTTAGTTTTTATGTATCTTGTTTCATATTCGTTATCCAATTCATTATTTCTTATGAATGAACGAATTTAAGATTTCCAAAAGTGATAACATTTCTCAAATAGATAAAACAAAGTTCTGTAAACACCGTAAATGCGAAAAATTAACTTGGGTCATCAATTTTCTTGATTAAAGATCGTAATTTGTTTAAACTTTTATAAAAGCCTTTCTGCGTTAATATTCATGAGTTGTTTTTAGATTTTTTTTAAAGAAAACTTTTATTAAATATTTATGACCTGTTTTTAGAATATTATTGGTTTACTTTTCAATGAATATAAGTTTAAAATAATGATAATAGTAATTCAGTACAGTTACTAAGATTTAAAAAATTATTTGTAACTATATCCACAATTGTACTTTTACTAAACATTATACACATCACCGTGATAGGAAAGTTCTGTAACAATTATTCCAAGTTCTTTTAGAATTTGGTTATTAATAATAATAATAATAAAACCTTTTTTTAAAACGTATAACTAGTATTTATTATTAATTTTTTTTGTCATCAGTCTCTTGACTGGTTTGATGCAGTTCTCCAAGGTTTTCTAACTTGCCCAAGTCGTTTCATATCTACATACCTGTAACACCCCACATCTTTTTTAGTTTATATATTCTAACCTTTGCCTCCCCCTACAATTCACTCCCTCAATATTAACCTCTATTATTTATAGGCCAATACCTGGATGTCTTAATATATGCCCCACTAGCCTATCCCTTCTTCTGGTAAGATGCTTCCATATACTTCTTTTGTTTAAATTTATTTATCACATTAAATTATTATGGTTATATTTAGGTAAACTAACTACTACTACCTACTAGTAAATTACAATAATAAACTATCTATCCTAATGTTGGGCTAAATCTATTACAAAATGTTATTAAAAACTTCAGACTTAACTAAGCATAACTAAAAAGAACTTATAGTCATTTACAATCAATAAAAATTATAATATAAAATCTATCGATTTGTGGTTACTATTTGCGGTGTCTAGTATCAAAACCAGGCACATCCAAAAAACTGTTTTTTGTTTCTGTTCTTTATTACAAGTTTTCAATGGTATGAACATAGTAAATAGGAGAACCTGCAACAAAACGATCCATATCCAATGAAAATACTCAAAGAAATTTTGAAGTTATTTTCAAAACAAGCCACATTAATACTTACAGAAATAGCCAGTGGGTGCGATAGTGTACTTCTTTGTGGTGAACTAAATTATATTCTATCACAAACAATGTAGTTTTGTAGTTAATGCAGTTAGGGTTAAGACAATTTTATTACAACATCGTTTAATTCTGTTATTATGTCAACGTACTTCAAGTGATTAGTTTTAATTGCTTGAAAAATATCGATTTTGAATAATTTAATTTTAGTACGATACAGTACTCAATGAAAAGTAAATTATTTGTATAATTTATAGTTAGGAGTAGTTACTTTATTAAATTAGTTAAAATGATCAAATTCATTGATTAACCTGATTAATAAAACCTTGATTTTTCACAACTTATTTTTACTTTTGTTTCAAAACCAGCCACATTCAGAAGAAAAATTAGTTTTCCTAGATTTTGAAAAGACATATTTTTATTATATTTATACACATTAATGTGGGATTTAACACTTATAATTTGAGCTATTAACCAAGACGGTAAATACTGTAGTCTACATTTAAACAGTTTTTTGCTTTTCTGAAAAATTTTATGAATAAATGTGGCTGATTTTGACACTGGACCCCTCATTCGTACCATCGTCATTTACAGCTCATTTGTTAATGTGGAGCAATGTACACGCAGAAAACTATTAAAAATTCACAAATGATTTAAATGTAAAGTACACTTTGTTTAAATTCGTAGTTTCATTAACATTCATAATTAATCAATTACTTAACTATTTCAAGTTATTTTGGGTATGTTTTACGAAAACACAATTTGGGTTTACAATGCTGTTTGTATGAAGTATATAATATGCACAGGTATTTATATAATTCATAGCATTGCCTGCGGGTGTTTTTATATTGTTCCTGAGTTTAAAACATATCCGCTTGTGAAAACGTAAAATGACAGATATTTTTTTTGAAATATGATTTACTAAAATAAAAAAGCCTTTAGGATTTTGTTATTTACATCAAGTTTTTATATTCTCTTTGTTAGTATTTTATAATATTATTTATTAAAATAAAAACATTTTGTTAAAATATGTAACAGTTTTTATTGATAAAATTAATTGAATGTTATTAATTGATGATTTATTTCAACAAATAAAACATACAATTTTATAAAGTATAAATGAAGATATTCTAAATTGTAATATAAGTAAGAAGGTAATCCAAAATTAAAACATTTATATTTTATTTAAATCATTCTCGTTTCTTATAATGCAAGCCAAATCCTTAAGGATTTAGATGGAAACAAAAGATTTGTAACCCATATAATATAGCGTACCACTGATAAGTACGAGATTCGATAAAAAAAAACGAGATTTTTTAATTTCGCGGGGTTTGTAAATCCGATTTACAAATTTTTTTACACCTTGTCGGTACACCTGTTTCTTTCATAATGTTCACATTTGCAGCGGTTTTGAATGTACAGTTTAATCACAGAGTTTGCATTAAATTTTGTGTGAAACATTTTATCAAGTGTAGTACCTCATTCGAAATGTTGTCAGTGGTTTTTAGTGAATCTACTATGAGTAAAACAAGAATTCACGAATGGTACAAACGGTTCAAAATGGCCGTGAAAACGTTGAAAATGACGACCGTTCTGGACGCCCTAGCACATCAGTTACCGACGACAGCGTTCTAGAAGTAAGAAAAATGATTCTGAAAGATCGCAGAACCGCTATCAGAGAGGCGCTGATGAGGTCGGTATATCATTTGGACCATGTCAATCAATTTTTTTGGATGTTTTGGGGATGAAACACGTGGTAGCAAAGTTCGTTTCGAAATTTCTGAATTTCGAACAAAAAGAACGTCGGTGGATATTGCCAAAGAATTGGTGAATAAAGTTAACACTGATGTAGAATTTCTGCAAACGGTCATAACAGGTGACGAAACATGGGTATAAGGGTATGACGTCGAAACCAAGGTTTCGACGTTTTAGAAGAATCACGAAATGTCGACTTTATCGCGGCATTTGCATTGATGGCATAAAAACAGGAATCAATAATTGAGCTAAAAGCTGTACCAAAAAGTGAGTTCCAGAAGTGCTTTTTAGATTGGAATAAGCGCTGGCACAAGTGTATTTTATCTGAGAAGAATTATTTTTAAGAGGACAAAATTGATACAGATGAATAAATAATTTTTTTAAGAAAAACTAAATTCCCGTTATTATGATTAAACCTCGTTATGATCGTTATAAACCGTTATGATTAAACCTCGTATACCTTAGTGTGGAATGTCTGGAATGAGGATGCGTTGTGCACAGAACGACCGGAAGGTTACTAAACTTAGAAAGAAGATTAGATTATGAGTAAGCTGTGTTATTTTATTCTAATAACTTCTAATTAATATTATACTATATCTATAGTATTCTTCAGTATGTTTGGAGTGTAGCGTTGTACGGAAGTGAAACGTGAGCGATAAGCGCTGCAAGAAGGAAGAGAGTAGAAGCTTTTGGAATTTAGTGTTATAAGAAAATTTTAAAGATTAGGTGAGTGGACAAAATAAGTAATTTAGAGGTTCTTAGACGAGCGGATGAAAAAAGACGTATACGGAAACATCTTACTAGGAGAAGTGATATGCTAGTGGGGCATATCTTAAGACATCCAGGTATTGTTCTATCAATAATGGAGGGTAATATTGTGGTAGTGAATTGTAAGGGGAGGCAAAGATTAGAATATTTAAAAAGAATTACATAAGATGTAGGGTGTTGCAGGTATGTAGATATGAAACGACTTGCACAAGATAGAACAGTTTAGAGAACTGCATCTAACCAGTCAAAAGACTGGTGACAACAAAGATAGTAATCATTTATCGCGTAGCTACTAGGAACTTTATTCAAATAATTATACAAATAACAATTTTTTCGAATGAAAATCTTTTGATATTTAACTATTCATTCGTCCCATGATACGTACTCGCGGCATTTAGTCTGTCAATCTGGTAGATTGGCAGACTAAACAATCTTTGTATGTTAAAAAGTACTAATCATGGTTGCTGTAGTAGTAAAGGAGTAGTGTTAGTAGTAAGAGAAAAAGGTGGAAGAGGAGGAAGAAGCGTACGAGGACGAGAAGGAGGAGAAGGAGTGGGGGAAGTGGATGAAGGGGCAGGAAGAAGAGGACGATGAATCGAATAATTTCATTATATGAAGACCTCCTCCTGAAGAGCACGTAATGTCCGAGATGAAATACATAGTACTTTCGTATAGTATTTGCTTTTAACCGTCCAATAGTAAAGGTTTTTACAATAAATTAAAAATATTATCACTTTTTCTAAACGCAGTGTAAATTGTTGGAATTTTTCAAATAAAAAATACCAAACCAGAATTTTAAATAATATCAACGTTTCTTGCGATGTAACTGAAATTTAATTTTCAGTAACCGCATTAAAAAAGAAAAAGAAAACAATTAAAACCTGTTTCATGAACCACAAAGCATTTATTTTAAAGTTTTATCTATTTTTTACTTCTGAAATATGAAATATTAATAGAAAGCTTTTCTAGTTCGTTGAACTGGAAATTGATATTGTTTGTCTATTGCATTATTTTAAATAGTATTAAGTTTTTATGTATGGATACATGAGATAAGGTGTAGGAAGAAATTGTCATACACTGCATTTTTTTAAATGTATTCAAAACGAGACAATTAGTAAATGTAAATCACAAAAAAATATAAAATTGAAAACATGTATTTCAATTTTTTTTATAAAGATTCAATTTAATATTTAGTTTAACAATTGCTTACATTTTCAATTTTCATCATTTTTCACATAATATTCAGAAATTCTTTGAATATTTTTATCATCTCTGTAAATATAATATTTATACATAAAATGAAACACGAGAGCATGATTAGAAAATGTATATAAAAATTCATTTATATTACTTTTATGGTGCGCTGGATATCAAACAGTAAAACGATATGCAAAAAACTGACTTTTATAGTAAATTTAAATTCTCCTGAACACCGCGTAAAACGGTATCATATACAGAGGGATCCAATTTTTTTCCCCAAAGCAGTTATCCGGTGAAATAAGGCTATACTAAGATTTTTAAGGCTTAAGTACGTGGCGTCTTAGGTCGCAAGTCCTCGCTACCTCTACACTTAAAAGTCATCCTCTATAAATCACTAGTACGGCCAATTTGGCTACATGGTGGACCAATTTTTGGAGCCTGTCACAATAAAACACTGAATATTCTTCAAAGACACCAGTCAAAAGCACTTAGAGCAATAACAAACGCTTCTTTTTACGTAATCAATCATACCCTTCACAAAGACCTAAAAATACCAACGGTTTGAAACATTGTAAACGCAACATACAACTCATTACACACAAAGACAATTGATCACATAAATCCAAATGTCCAGTCTCTTTCAACTAACGATCTCCCTGTTAACAGACGACTAAAACAAAGGTGGAATAGGGATCTTCTCCGACCACAAAACTTGTAATTACTGTATTTTAACTTGTAATGCATCTGTCATTTCATAAAAACGAAAAAATTATTTCATATAAAAAATCATCCATCATAGTTTATAAATAGTTTCATTGAAAAATATTGGCACTACATTCCTTGGAAAATTTCACGCCAAAATCGGTCACTGGATCGGTTCACATTCACGTCACATTCCCGCAATTCCTCATTCATTCCATCTCATTTACTAGTTGTGCTTTTAAAAAAAGTGTACAGTTTGAAATAAAAATAAAGTTGAAGCAAAAAATAAACGTGGAAAAGTAGGTAAACTTCTGATTTTATCCTAGAAAATTTAATGAAAGGTTTAAGAACTGTATATCTCTTAATTTTAAAGATATCCGACATAAAACACGAGAATTAGGGAGCGAAAATTATTTTTTCTATCTCTTCTTAACTTAATAAAAGAACAATAAGTAATAGACAAAACATAATAAAACACAAAATAAAATATTATTTTCCATTATTAATCAATGTTACAAATCAAAGAAAAGAAAAGAAATTCAGAAAGAATTTTAAATTATATAAAACTTTCGTAATGAAGTTTTAAAGTTATTCATTATCAATTTTAAAAGTTGTAAAAGTATAGATGCTGTTGTCCAGTAAGTTTATCGCGAAATAATTTGGATGTCCGTTCAGTCATTGTTCTACTAAATCGTGTAAAATCCTATAGTAATGAGTTAACCCTTATGTCACTATAAACATATTTCGTTCGTATGTACCATGGTATCTTAAAAGTTGTACGTAAAATTTGAAATTTCAGACAATTTTCAAAACTAAGTTTTGCCTACGTTGCTTAAATAGTACAGAATATGCTTTAATATAGAAATATAATTCAATATTATTCAATTCAACAGCATTTATATCTTACTGAATTTTCTTTAATCTAGGAAAGACCATTAAATTAGAATTGATAATAGTAAAGAATTGTGTTTTATAAATTCCGCTTTTATATCATTAAGTCTTACAGATAGCAAAAATACTTATTAACTAGCAGCTTATTAATTTCATTTTTAGAAATATCTATCTCTAGCAAACTTAAGTTCTGCTGACTTAGGAGTGTTTCGCTTTTCTCTGCGATCGGTTCGAGGTTTTGACACTACAAAAGAAACCTCATCAGACGTTTTGAACAGAGTAAAAACCTGTCAGTTACGTCAGGGTATATATAACTACAACTTCTTCATCCTATTCAAACCGCTTACTTGGTGGCTCTATCATCCTCCCATCATTTACTTATTATTATTATTGGCTTTCGTTCTCTTTAAAGATTTTAAACTCCCATCTTGTAAGGTAACGTACTTATAGGATTCCTTACTTTCTTTTATACACAACTAGTTTCTCAGTATTTTTACCACTTTGTTTTATTTTTCAAACTGTAATACAGAATTTAAATTTCGGAGCTAAGACTTGATTTCTTTATCAAGTCTTAGCTCTGAAATAAATTCTCTTCAATATTCACACATTTCGTATAAAACATAAAAATTATCTTCAAGATACAAAACATCATCTGCGTACAAAACGTTTAGAACTTAACCGCTGCCAGAAGCTACTCTTCTGCTTAATTAACCCTCAATCAAGATTGTACCTCTACTCTAAAATTTTAATATACAAATCCCTTTTAACACCATCCTGGACGTATGGTGTCAAGCTCTTTGGAATACCGGCAGAGAGTAATTTAAAGTCGATCCAGGCCTTTCAATCAAAATTATTAAGACTTGCTTCTGGCGCTCCTTTTTATGTAAGCAATAAAACTCTCCACGACGATTTCAAAATTCCGACAGTGAAGGAGCTAACCACGTTCTTGTATAGCACATTTCAGGAAAGACTAGCTGACCATCCAAACCATTTAGCCTATGATCTAGCTACAAGGAACTTCCCAACTGTGCGACGTCTAAAGCGGAAATGAAGTAGAGACCTCTTGGTCTGAAGAACGGACAATACCCACAGTTTTAAAAGGAGAATGTACCACTGGGTACCTCTTTTCCTTAAAGCGAAATTCTGAACTACCATTTATTTATCATATACGGAAGTTGTGCAGCTCAATGTACAACTACCGTGTAAAAATTAAAGACAAAAAAAAATTAAGATTCAAAACAACGTTTTTACTTTTTTTTACTTTTACAACGATTATATTTTACTTTTCCCGGATGTAGGTTGATAAAAACTTATTCATTTACACAAATTTTTAAATAAACACGTTACGACAAAACGTAAGTAGCCCACGTATGTTATCCCTCGTAGTTAGGGATTACGTTGCGCCAATTATTATATCGGTTACTTGAAATTTGTTCCCACCTCAAATATCGTTTTTCCCTGGCCAATAAATTGCTGTAAAGAATAGATAGTAAAATTGTTATGGACGTACGGAATCGAACTGTGGAGATAAGTATGTTTCTTTAAAATTGTAAACTATCGGCGTCTATAGTTATTGAAGATTTTCAACTCCAAATAGTTCCTAACCAATAAAATAAGACTTCATTCACCATGATATATACATACTAGAACGAAATTCTCAGGAATAATTGCCCTGAGTCTGTACAAGACTACAACTCATTTACACGTCGAACAAATCACCGCAATCTCATTGTGTCATGGTTGTTTATTTTCCCTAATTGAACAGATTGTAATGCACACACATTAGGAATTAAAAATAAACAGACTTCAACGTTATCAAAATCCATTCAAACCTGTCCATAACACGCATGTGGAATGTTAAATTATTTATTTGTACTTGATCTGGTAGTTGCTAGTACCAGGGCTACAAAAAATAAATTCTGTTTCTTATCAGCCAATTATATGAATGAAGGATTTAAAACAGAAGAGTTAGAGGTGTAAAAGACACTTGTCAGAGTTCTTCTCTGACATTAATGAACTTCATCATTATACAGCCAGACCCTGTGGGGAATGAAGTGAAGGTGTCATTTGGAGGGTGGAAAGTAGATGGTTCTCAGAGGGCGTAGTATGCTGATAAGCATAAATTTCCTCTCAGTGAGGAAGACATGATAAACCACCTCACTCTTCATATTACTAAGTAAAACCTCTGAAGGTTCAAACCAGACTTTCGGCTAATGACCTAAACAACAACAATGGATTCAAACGTTAAAAAATTTGGCTTACCGAATACACGTAATTAACAATTTATCAATTACAAAATATTTTATTTCAATGGGATGACGTTTTCTAAATTTTGCGCTAACCTCAAGGAAAAAACTTTATTTTTTATTTCATACTTACATTGTATAGAAAGAAAGAGAGCTCGGCTTCTAGCTGCACCTTCTCTATTTGATGCTACACATACGTATTCTCCAGCATCATCCCTTGTGATATCTTGGATCGTTAAAACACGACCGTTTGTGCTATCATTTCGAGATACAACTTGGGTCTGAAAAAACAAAAATAAGATATAAAATAAATCGTTACTATTATACAACGTTTAATAATTATTATCAAAAAAACAACGTAAACCAATAATATATTGATGTAATATAGTCGAACTGCTGTAACTCGAATTTTCTATATATCGAATTGAATTTCAGTTCCCTTTTACCTTCCCATGCATTTACCATGTAAAAAGTCATCTATAACCCGAATTCCACCATTTCTCTGAGTCGAACTAATTGTTTCGTTTCTTTTGACAAAATTTGTACATAGTTCTCAAAATAGTGGTTTTGGTCTTTTGAAAAATGAAGGTACAGTGCTGCTTCTTTCGTTATAAGAGTTCGTTCGACCAAAAAAGGGTAAAAACTTTCAAAGTCATTAGGTTGCCTTCGTATAGGCCTAACAGGCGTAAACCAAAACTATGTATTTCTTTGATTTGACGAATCTTTGGTCGACCACAGAACAATAGAACCATAGTACGTCGGTACAATGTACCGTATTCAGCATGTACTGCGTAATTTCGGAAACTGTATGCAAAATGTACAGTACTTAACACTGCAGCCAATAACTAAGCTAAATGCAACGTACAGTACTGTGTTACGAATTACGCAAGTGCAGTAGGCCTACTTATTCCACATACAGAGTAGGGTACTGTATTGGCCTGTGTGGAATGTTCTGTTTGTTGTTTTTTTAATAATTACTTTGTTTTTAATTTTCCATAACTCGAAATTTCTGTAACTCGAATTGTTTTCCCCACCATTTGAGGATTCAAGTTATAGAAATTCGACTGAAGTAGCGTAGAATGGAAGAAAAATGTTAAGTCTAAAATCCTTCGGTAAAGTGGATAGACTGACAGCAATGTGTTATGAGGATTGCATATTGTTATAGAAAGGGGGTTTTTACTAAAAGACGTATCGATGTTTACTGACATTTCTTAGTAATTGAATATTGTAATAAATATTGAGTTTTCTGCCAACATTTACTTCTAAACGATGTATCAAGAATGATTTTCTTTTTTTATATAAGTAAAATGTGTAACCTAAATCTATATAAATGTATTTAAATACTAGGAAAATATTTATAAACGTTCGTACATATTTCAAATTTTCAACCACCTACTTTAATGGTTTTGCTAAATTAAAATTTTGCTTCCTCTGAAAAAATTGAAGTTTGAATATATTATTTCTTTAGCTATATTTGAAGTTCATTAAAATTATAATTGCTAGTAGTATCGTAGATTGTAAAAATATTTTTTCTTTACTAATAAAATATATTTTTTAACAGTGTTATTCTTTTGCAGTAAGTTTTTTTTAATGTAAATACAAACTTTAAGTAAAGATGATAATAGTCTTACTACTAACGTTCTTAGAATGAAAATATAAAACATACTCAGTGGTGTGTTACAAAAGAAGACTGAAGTGTAAACAAACAAATAATAATAAACTTGGCTGAACTGCTCTTTAATATCTTAAAACATGAAGTAATTGAAGGTGACGATGATAATGATGCCAATTATGTGACGACGATGATTAGTAGTAGAAGCAGAAAAAAATTAAATGAGTTAAGTGATTAAAAAAATTGTAAAAGTAAGTTCAATGTTTAAAAACGCTTCAGTCTGTGAGCACCTTTGCAATTGTTGAGGAGGTTGATTGCAAAGGATTTTTATGTTTACCTTACGTTTTTTTCATGTTTCTGGCTGTAATTTAATTTCTTCTTTTATGAAGGGCAGATTTAGATCGTTGTGCAATATTTCATTGGTTACAAACCATGGGGCTGCAGTGATAAGTGTGAGGTATTTTCATTGAAAACGCTGCAGTATTTCTATATTCGAATATAAATAAAATATGACAAAAATCTTTATTTATGCTTTGCAAGATCTGTTTAAATATAAACAATGGAAATAAATTTATTACTAAAACAGAAATCAATCATTGTTGAAATATAGATTATCTCTGATTTTGCTTGTATATTTTAATGGATATTTAGACAGATCCAACCACGTCTACAATATTCATCAAAGAAACGCGGCTAATGAGGCTATATGGTACGGGATAGTAATCACAGGCAAATATAAAGGTACATAACTGATAACAAGGTTAAGAGATAAAAGTCATTAATAAACATTATAAATTCTGTAAGTTTGAGAAGGAATCGGGCGTGAACAGGTATAATTCGGATTGAAACACTAACATATGAAAACAAAAAAGTTTCAATTTAAGCGTAGAAACACAGTTTGAACTATTATAAAATAATTACAAACAAGTGCTGTGAAAATTGTTGACCGAAGGTTTTTTAAATATCTTGACAAAATTTTTAAGTGGAAATAGTAAAACTATTTATGATAGCCACAAATACAAACAGGTGCCTCATTCGCTGATTTGTCAGTGATAAATGCGTCTCTGTGGACATGAAAGAGAGGAAATTTTTGTCAAACAAATTGGAATATGGTGAAAAGGATTAATCATGCGGAGAAAGAGCCACGCATTGTCAAATAAGCGAGCGAGCTTACTGATGTGTGACGCGGCGTTGTGGCACGGCTATTCGGTAATTTATTGGTGATCGGATCGCGCTTCTGATTCTCTGACCGACGTTCAATATGTACAGACTCTCTTGTCCCAGCCCTAAGCCTTTATTTTCAATCTATCTATTAATTTTAATGACAAAATATTTCATATAGCACAAAATGATGTTTGATAACTAATCCAGTAATTTGTAATATTTCATGCTAAATGCAAATTAAACAATATTATACATTGTACGCAATTATTATATAACAACTTTTGTCATTTTGACCATATTCCATGTACCATATTTTGACAAACTAATATTAATATTAATTGATATATCCAATGCATTTTTATAGCTAAAACTCAAGCATACGATTTCATCTAATTTATTTTTTATGGTTTAAATAAAAATTTACATGTTAACAATTTTGTACGTAGAGGTATTCTTGATCGTTTGCCATTAATTCGAGCAAGTTCTTTAAATTTTAAGTTCAGAATCATTAATTTTGATTTTATATGAGGTACACAGGTAAGCCTTTTATTTAGGCCTAAGTGTACTCCAAGGTATCGAATCTGTTTTTCTGAGGGATGACCACGTTGCCTAAAAGCAAAGGACATTATTTTTTTCCAAAGAATGAAAGGGATGTGAACTGATTTTGATTATCTTGAATTTGTATGATTTTTAAATGTTTCAATCCGTAAATCCCGGTCCATCATCCGAGGTATCATGAGGTTTGCCAGTAGTTAAGAAAATCCTCTGGCCCCGTTACGAGCGCTGCACAGATTAAGCTCATTAGTTGGATCGCTACAGCACTGCATTTGAGCATGTAGGACAGTTCCTTTGAGATACCGCTCTAGGCTCTTCCGCCTCCTCTGCCGTTAGGAATTTCTTCCATATCCCCCTTTGGAGCCGACTCTACTCTTTGGCAAGAACAGCTCTATATAACAGCAGTAGGATCGGCACTATAGCAGCGACGACCCTACTCTATGGCAGTGAAACTTGGATGCTATCAAAGCGAGAGGAGAGTAGATTGCAAGCATCTAAAATGAAATTTCTACGACATACGTATGGGTGTAGTAGAGAAAATCGTTACAGGAATAACGAGATAAGGAAAGAACTCAACATCTTCTCTATAAACGACAAGGTATCTCAGAAAAAAATGTAGTGGTTAGAGCATGTTAACAGAATGAGAGAGGATAGTATACCTAAGCAGACACTGGGCTATAACCCGGAAGGTAGGAAAGAACGAGGGCGCCCGAGAAAGAGATAGACTGGTTTGAGAGGTTCGGAACAGGTATATATGCCTAATCCTTGAAACGCAGAAGAAGAAGACGAAGAAAATATGCGTTTCAAAAATAACATACCTAACTTTATGCCAGTAAATGGAAATGTTTAATTCATGGGGGAGTAATGGTATGGCTCTTCAAAATGTAATTCCTGGTTCACTTCTTGTCTAAGGCCTGCAAGTTTCTACATACTATAACACTCTTACTAATCTGTAACCCACAAATAACCCTAAATAAACGTTTAAAATAGTCAAATAGTTAATGTTAAATTGAATGAACCAAAAAAATTATTTTAAAAACAGTAGTTTAGATTATTATCATAGGATAAATTAAAATCATAAACAAGATATAACATGTAAATTAACAAGCATTGTTTGTTAACTGTGTTTCAATTGGTTATATTTTATAAAACAAGTCAAAAGGCTAACAAAATTTGTCTTCTTTTGAAAATTTTAAAGCCTAAAACTTGAGAATACAATCTGTCCAAGTTTACTGAGACAAAGTCACATTAAGTTTTTTTGTTTATCAAGTTGTTTGAATTGATCGGTTTCCTTTTTGAACTACAAAGGCATAAAATTAAAGTTTCTCTTTTCTAGCGTTTGATTCTCGAGAAATTTTTAGTTTATCAAATAAAAGTTCAAATTTATTATAGTTATAAATAGTTAGCATTGTATATAAAATGACATTAATTATTTTAAAAAGCATTTTGTAATATAATAATTATCTCTAGAAAATATTAAAACAAAACGACTCAATATTGTTAAATTTAATCTTATTATAAAATGGTTATGTCTGTCGGACTTACAAACTTGACTAAACTTTATGTTTAATGGTTGACCTATTATTTTATGTTGGTATTCAATATTTATTTCTTAATACGTTTTTAAGTTTTAATATTATTAGCTAACTTATCTTTCAAAATAAGATGTTGTACTGCAGAAATTAAAAATATACTCATTTAGGAAGACTATTCTTTTTGAGAAATTTATATACTTAATATTCGGAACTCAAATGAGACACCAAACCAAAATTAAAAAATTATTAAAATTTAAAAATATATATATCATCTGTTTTTATTATTAAGGTTTTATATTACATTCTTATTACAGTGAAATTTTGGTTATACAGGGTGATCGTAAAGTCGTGCTACCCAAAATGATAACAGTCTTAGAAAGCTGTAATGTATTTTTTATTTTTCTTTCAAAGTTTACGATACAAGTTATAATTACAACTTACTTACTTACAAGTTCACAACAAGTGCTGGAAATGTCCACCGTGGTTTGAAATGCATGCACCAACGCGTTTTCTTACATTGCACGCAACCTTTTTGAGTGTAGCAGTAGCAATATTTGATATACAGTCGTCAATGTTTTTTTTAAGTTCATCTACTGTATGCGGGTTGTTTTTGTACACATTATCTTTCAAATAGCCCTATAAATAAAAATCAGGAGGAGTCAGATCTGGTGACCGAGGAGGCCACAAACCACGAGAAATTATTCGGTCATCAAAGAAATCGTGGAGAAATTGTATAGTACTGTTCGCCGTATGTGAAGTTGCTCCGTCTTGTTGTAGCCAGCAATAACGTTCGTCAACATGTAGCAGTGCTACGAACTGCATGATTATTTCTTGATAACGTTCTGCTGTGATTGTATCCGAAAAAAGATAGGCTCGACAATTCTCCGACGAGATACACCACACCACACCCCAATTTTTTGAGAATGTAATGGCTGTTCATGGAATTCATGTGGATTCTCTGCAGACCATACTCTACAATTTTGACTATTAACATATCCACTTAGATGAAACCAAGCTTCATCGCTGAAAAAAACTTTGTCCAGAACAGATATGTCATTTCGAATGAAATTTTTAAACCAATGACAATACCGCAATCGCTTCTCCTTATCTGGCTCTTCGAGCTGATGAGTTACGTTAATCTGGTACGCATGTAATTTTAATAACTTAGTGGCTTTATGAACACTTCCATAAGACAGTCCAGTCTGAGTAGAAAGTTTTCGAAGAGACTTTTTTGGAGAACGAATAAACGTTTCACTTATCGTCTGCAGACTGTCGTCAGATAAAACACTTGGTCGGCCGGTACGATTACGGTCATTCACGCTACCTGTATCCCAAAAACGATGAAACAAACGAAATATGGTGGATTTGCTTGGCACTTTAGCATCTGGAAAGGCATTGGAGAAATGTTCTTGACACTTCGCGTAGGATTTCGATTCACAGTAAATCAAAACGATAGAAACGCGTTGTTCTTGCGTAAAAGACATTGCGACTCGAACTGAACAAACCAACTGGTTTCTGGCTAACTGTCGGCCGGTGGCGTGATCTAGTAGTGCTGCCACATACTGTACTACTAAACGAAAAATTCCCATATTCTAATCATACTTTACAAATTTACCTTCAATTCCTACACGGCTTCAAACATTTGGTTGCACGACTTTACGATCACCCAGGTCGTAATCCGGATTATCACAAATTTTTCATACAATAGAAAGTATTGACTACACAAGAATACAAATTGAACTAAGATTTGTGTTTTGTTTTGCTGAATTAGTTTTAGTTCTCTACAATGACCTGTACAAAAATTTTGAAAAGTTCAAAAGAATCGATGTATTTAGGGTTTTAATTTGTATATAAACAGAAGTGAATTCTACTCGTTCATTATAAAACATTCAAATCCACGAACCAAGAAACTAAAATTCGATATACCTCCATTTGCATTGTAGCTGTTTGCTAAGGAAATGATTGTAAAATTAAACCAAATACAGAAAAATCACATGTTAAATTTTCTCTTGTCCTCAATTTAACTTAACAATACCCCGATCCAACAAAACACCATAATGAATTTTTTAGAACTGACTCTAAAAGAATGACATGGAACACGTAGACCTTACTTAAAAGAATATCCCTTAACTCATTGTTTAATTTAATTTAAACAAATTGTAATGTTGTTTGAAAATTGGAAAAAGTTAATAGTTAGTAGTTTAATTTTAAGTAATGGAAATTATGTCACAGAAACTTAAAAATCAATGGTACTTTAACGATAAGGTACATCTTAAAGGGAAAGCATAATATACGATCACTAGGATATTATTTACAATAGAATTTGAGGTAGATCTGACTCAATATAAATCTAATTTGAACATTGCACATGATCATTACAGGTTTATTTACACCATTAATATTTCTGTTAAACATTAGTTATGTTCAATAGGCCCATTCACCTTCCCTACAATACACCCTTGGCAGTAGTAATGTTGGAAGCAGTCGCTGTTACAAATAATGACTTAATCGCAGCTACAACTGCCAGAACAGAATGGAAACCAGCAATTCGAGGGAAAAAATCTACGGGAAAATGTGTTTGGCGGAAATTCGTGTTGCATTATGGATCAGTGATGGAGTATGAGGTGGCGTGTGTTTGGTCCAACCTTCACCTCACCGACATTTACTTTCTCCTAACTGAGCCCCATCCCACGAATTATTGTTTGGTATCAACGTTACAGAAGTGGGTGGTCCTACCTTTTATGTACTGAAAAATAATGCACGTTTACAAAAATCATGTAGAATTAAAAAAGAAAAATAATACCTTTCCTTTGTTTTTATGTAATTGGTTTTAAGCGAATATAACCGATCTGATATTGAATAAAACTCGTCGCCTTTTTCATCATAACATATTAATCTATAGGAACGTAAAAGAAACACAGTAATCATATAAAATTATGAAAAAGTAAAGTACATTGTATTATATAACGTTTAACCTAATCCTCAATGTAATTCCGTAGTTAAAGAATACAAAATTGATTAAGTATCAAAAATTACATGTCACCGTGGCAGTTTAAATCAAGTAATTGTATTGTTTTTATTCCTACAAAAACCCCAATGAGCAAAATAATATGACGTCGTATAAATAAGTACACAGTATTCAACAGATTTTTCTCGTTTAAAAACTACTGGGAGTGAAACCATTTCAGTGATATCGATTACTTATGTTCGTGTTGTATTCATACCAAAGCAGAAAGTACAATTCCAATTAAATTCAAACTCATAGATTAAGCTTTCCTTAATTTTCTCCAAAGAGGTTTTATAAATTAAAAATATCTCTTTTAGTCTAATTGTCTGCTTGGTGATTAGCAACTACTGTGAAGTTATGGGATAGTAGGTTTTACAGCAGCAAAATCTAAAATCTTTTCTGATATATAGAATAATAAACAGATGGTGTTACCTTTTTAAGAACCATGAGTATGTCGTCGTTTTAGTTGGTGAGTGCCGTATGAATCGTCTAAAAGTGAAATGACCAGATACTTTAGATGTGATTCAAGCCTTCTTTGATATTTTGCGCTAAATGTGCTAATTTCTAATTGAATTGTGGGAATCTTAAAATCTCTGTGTGGTGTATTGTTCGTTATGTCTCAAGGTGACAGTGATTGTCATGAGTCATTTTTTTGGAACTTTTGTAGGATTTAAAAGTTTAAATATTCCTTGATGAGTCCTGTAATCGGATTCAAATTGGTTTGGAAATTTATTTATGTAATGAAATATTAATATCTTAAATTGAGTGTTGACTGTTTACCTAGTAACAATAAAATTATCTACATTTTGCGTTTAACTATTTTCTTTTGTTGCTGTAGATATATTTTCCAAGGTGTTTGTCAAGATGTATATCAAGGAATTTAGGGGAATCTACTTCAGGCACATGTTAGTGCTTTGCTATAAATCCTAAATGTGAGTTTATCCTTCATTTTGTCTCTAAATTTCCAAATAGCTTGCAATCGAACTGGGACCTACCGTTTTGTAGTTTAGCACTTTAACCGCTATGCAAAGGAGGCAACCATGAATATTTTACTTCGTTTAAATATTTTCAAAAAAAGTGTTTAATTGTTTTTAAAACTACTACAATTTTTCTATAATCCTCTCTCAGATAATATTTCACGGTCAAAAATATAATCAAATAGTAATAATCAAATAAAATATAATATAGTAGATGTTGCATTGTCCTGAAAAATTTAAAATTGCGGAGCTCCACTACAACGGTAAAGACCTTTTTTCAAAATTGACGTACAAGTATAGTATACTCGTACATTTTAATTCAACGTAATATAACACAAAAAAACTAAAATGCAACGGATTCTTGTTACGTTTAACGCTATTATCATCAAGGGCATTGAGGGTAGTTAAATGGCAATAAAAGGGAATAGTTTACTGTGGATTATCTTCCTGGATCAATCAATAAGACTTCATCAAAACATTGACCGGCTTTCTATTATTGAGTTTCTAAAATATCCTTTTCTTATTAGAACTATTAATCTCTGAAAAAATTTAATCCTGAATTGATTGAAAAATAAAATGATAATTTAATTTACCACTAAGACTTTACGCAGCGCTGTTTGATATTTCCTTTCTATATTAACATTTCATTTTAATTGAAAAAAGTGGCAGCAATTTAACCTACAACATTTCATAATTACTTACATACTATTCTAATTCGAAAGACATGTGATCCAAAAATAATTCGATTCTAACCTTTAAAAAAGATTATTGTAAATGTAAACAATCACTAGGAATACAGCAATATTCAATTTAACGATGATGCTGTGTGACCCACATACGAAATTTTACCTCCTTTGTCACAATGTGAATGTTCATTAACAATTAATACATGTTTTCTTCCACAAAGCCCATCATCTTTTTCCCCTTTTTATTCAGAACATCTTTAGATGCCATACTTTCAAACATATAACTTTCACGATTGGCATGTTATGGCAGGAATCTGTTCGTCTATCATTTTTCCATTGCTGTCTTCTATTACATTATTATTTGTTTACTATTCTTCAGTCAAATGCACTAGCTCTTTTAAATCATCCTCCCATTCACCTTCATTGCTCGCTGATAACTAAAAATTTTGGTAGTAGTCAATATGATACATCATAGGTGGTATTTCCAAGGTTTTAAAATAATAACTCTAATTTTGGGAAACTACTGAAGCTGCTCTTTTAGATTGCTGTCAAAATAACTTACAGTGAATAAATTGAAAGTTACATATTTTTTAAAAATATATTATTCTAGAAATTAAAGTCGTTGATGGTCTAACTTATACCCATTAGCAGACCGACGGACTTCCAACTTCATATAAATGTACAATTTCATGTGCAGATCTAAAATTTTCAGCAAATATTTTTTTTTATTTTAAGAACCTGGTAAACGAGATGAGCGATACATGTTCATGTCCTCATTTCTCCTTTAAAATGCAAATATTAAGTTATTTTGCTTTGTGCAATAATCTATTTTTCCTATTTCGTTTTCTTACAGCCCATTATTTATAAACATTGCGTGTTCCATGATAGAGATGTCGGAAGTCTTCTGTACGCACACACACACACATATGTACCCTCACGCATATACAAAATCATATACTACATGAACTTAAAACACATGTAGTATAAATTGGTTGTATTATTGTTATGTCATGTTATTTTGACATATTAATGCACACTTTCAGCCACTCGTATTTTCATTTTATGTTTTTTCTTTTCAAATATCATACATTATACAAGTTCACCTTTCTGCAGTAAAAGCCTAGGTATATCAACGAAACATAGAGAAATCTCTTTCACTACTTTTTGACAATTTACGTCAATAACATGATTATGATGTGCTTTTGTGAAATATGTGTTTATTGTTTTAATGTATGTAGATGTTTGGTTTTCTTATTGTTTGATAAATATGTTTAGCAGGTTTTTTATTATTTAATATAGAGTGATTGAAAATAAAACGACAGTCTCTCGGCAACCAATTCTATAACTAGATTCTACAGTGATTTCGTATACGTAAAGTTATGATCGGGAACGATTCATTAGTGAGTTACGGCTAGTGAAAGATATCTCCCGGAATATAGGTAACTCCCATTATTATTCTATTATCTCCTGATTTCACGGCAACAGACCCTTTTTCTGAGTGATTGGATAAAGTCAACTAATTATCAAAAACAGATTAACAAATGAAATGATCTAAGGTATCCAATAGTAAAAACTGCAGAAATTTGCAGAAATTACTGAAATACCGGCCATTATAATTAACACTAGAAATAATAATTCGTTTGCGTAATTGTGTTTTAAAGAAAACTGAAAGCTTTGAGCAACAAATTCATTCGTTGTTGTGTCCAGAAATGAATTAAATAGTTCATTAAGCTGCTACTGCCAACCTATGAAAAGATTATTACATTCTGTTGAAAAATTGTGATAGTTTTGTAAGGATTAACTCCCGTTTTGTTATTAATAAAAATTTAATTTCAATATCTTGTATTTTAAAGTCTTATTTGGAAAAAAGTCTTATTTACGTTTCAAATGGTATAAAGAAAGCAGCTTATGTTATTTTATTTATGTTTAAATTATTTATTTATGATCGCGTCAAAAACAAGTATTTAGTGACCACAGCTTGCAGAATAGCAGTCTACATTCCAGTAAATCGTTAATCTTAGATCAAAGTTAATGAATCAAATTGTTGAAAATTTAATGAAATTTTTTTTTTTTTTTTTTTGGTTTAATGAAATAGCCTAATTTAAAAAAATTCATAAATAATAATCAAAAGTAAACAATTTTTAATTAAAATATTCTAAGTCAAAAACTCAATATATCAAGATAAATTGTAAGAAGAAAATATAAAATTTTAAATAAATATTCCAAAAGGAAAATATCTAAATTTGAAGCAAGAAAACAAAAAAAAGATGGTATTATTTTAAATAAATAATTTAAACTAGTTAGAGAAGAATTAAAAGAAATTATAAGAATATCGAGATTCATTTTAATTATGGAACCAACTAAAACAGTTTTGATTATTTTAGAATAAGCAGATAAAATTTAAATAAATTTGTTAAAGACTAAAAACCAAGCCCAAGTCTGCATCGAGGCCCCATTTGATTCCCAATCAATGGATGGACAAGAAGAAACCAGAGCTGCAAGCAATCCAGAACAAGTCGTAATTATAAATTATTCATTAAAAACTGAGCTCATTAAATATTATTAAATAAACTTAGTTTTTTTCAGATTAACTAATTGCATTTTTTTTATGTGTTTATTTAAAGTCGCATCAACTACTGTGGTCATTAGCGATGACGCTGGGTTGTAACTGTGAATGAAAGAATGATGAAATGATTTTTTGTAACGTATGAAAATGCCGTGCCTGAGTGGGATTCGAACCCAAGACCGCATGATGAGAGGCGAGCACGTTACCAACTACGCCAATGCGGCCGGCAATATTTATAACAGTAAATTTATTAGCATAATTATTAAAACAATTTTCAGATTCAATTTCAATTTTTATGTAAAATCAAGTTTTTTTTGTTCAATTTAATTTTCGTTCATTAAATATTTTCATTACAATTGAAATTTCAATTCGTTATTTCATTTATTAATTTTACAAGCTTTATACCAATAACTTTACAAAACATTGATTACAAAAGCAAAATTATCATCAATTTAATTATCTACATGTAACTTTGCCGAAGTAACTATGATTCAATTTGCAAATATTTGAAAAGATCAACATATGTCTAAAAAACTGAATAATAAACTGGTGAATTATTTGGTGTTTCCTTAATTGACATACGAATGTGAGTTATGAACCGTAAGACAGAATGAGTGATAAAGGATTGATGGAAATGAAAAATGTTTTGCTAGCGAAGGTAGTTAAGTTATAGGCAGAGCATGTCACAAAATGATTCAATTCTGAGAAAACTTCATATTGGTAGAAGACTCCTAAAGACAGTACAGTTTTTAGCACTTAATGAGAAGAGAACTGGTGAATAGGTATAAAGATGCTGATTATAAAAAGAAGGATAAATGGACAAACAGCACAAAAATGTCTTCTATGAGGTGCCAAATGACAGGAGCACTCAGTACAAAAATGCACGATTTGATCAACCGGTCAAAGGATGAAGATGTGTGGCAAAACAATTACATAATATTATGTCATCTCATGATCCTTGTAATATGACGAATTTAATGCACATCTGAAGTTGTTTATTTTTGAGTCTATTGAAATAAAAATAAACATAAACAACTCCAGCTGATTGGAAAATAAATACTTTAACAAAATTATGTAATTTATATTACCAGAAAATATTGAAAAGAGTTATTTATATGGTTGCTAGGAAACTATGAAAAATAAGAACTGAGAATTTTGTAAAGAAAAAGTGGTGTGGTTCCGAACATCAAAGAAGATGGACGGGCCACAGGACAAATAAAAGTTTAACTTAAAACATACAATATAGACGGGACATTATAATTTTAAATGACAGTATAAAGAGACAGTGAAATTAATTACGTACGGGACACGTTTTGTTAAAGTATCAAAAAATGTAAAAGTAACAAAATTTAAAACATGTGAAATGAAACAAACACTAATGAAGTGTTGTGAGAATAATCAAAATTATTAAAGAGAATTTGTTCAACAGAATTGAGTTAATTTTAATCACAGCAAATTTGTCGATTCCTAGCGGGGAATAAAACTCGTAATCAACAAATTTGGAATTCAAACTTGTGTGGAGTAAAGTTACTCCTCAAATTTGGCATATCCTTGTGGAGAGAAACGATAGTTTCCTTCAAATTTGGCATCCCTTGTGGGGAATTAGATCGTTCTACAGCAAATTTGGCATCCCTGGTGGGGAAAAGAATCTACAAATTAAATTAATTAACCAATTCACGAATTTAGGAAAAAATTATGTCAGAGGCTGTTAGAAAGAAATTCATAGATCTTCGCGTCACAGACTTAAAGTTGGAGCTCAGAAAGCGTGGTATGGACAGCAAAGGTGTAAAAACAGTACTCATGGAACGACTTCATAAGGCTTTAACTGATGAAGGCCATAATCCGAATTCATATCTGTTCGAGGTTGTTTCTTCTGCAGCTGAAAAGAAGATGACTCCATCTAAGAGAGAAAAGGAAGGTGATGAGGATGAAGAAAATGATTCGTCGGAAATTGAAGACGAAGATGGAGCCGACGTTGACGACGTTAATATAGATCAGGAAGCAGGTTTAGTGGATACATCACATGACGAGATAGGTATAAATAGTAATAACAATAATAATAGTAATTTCACTATGCAGCCAGACCCTGTGGTGAATGAAGTGAAGGTGTCATTTGCAGGGTGGAAAGTGAGTGCTGCTTTTCGGAGGGCCTGGCATGCTGATAAGCATACTCTTTCAACTCAGTGAAGAAGGCAATGGTAAACCACCTTACTCCTCGTTTTTACTTAGTAAAACCTCTAGAGGTTCAAACCAGCCTTTCGGCTGTTGACCTAAACGAATAGTGGTTATAATATTATGTGTATAGTTTTAAGTGTCATGTATAAAAAAACTTCCCGATCTAATAATCTTTTTTGTAGAGGTAAATCACCGGGTAATTGTAGAATTCAATATTTATGAGTAACTTATTAAACCTGGATTTTCATTATTTATCGGCGTAGATGAATAAAATGTTAGTTAATATAATATAATAAGCTGTTAAAATAACATTTACGAGAGTGTAATACCACAACTGAAGTGTTTTCACTTGTATTTATAAAAATTGATTTTTGTTTACCAACAGGTTGAATACGTCCTACTTCCGAGGCCAACGTTACATGCGAAAATTGCACACAATCAATAAGTACCTTTTCGGAAAAGGTAAAATGCATATATATGTACTCGTTTATACAACACTCCAATTGCCCACCCTTACCCCGTTTACGGCTGAATAAATTATGTCAACATGAAATTCTACTTTAAATAAATTTAGAATGCTAACGGAATTCTTGATACCGTAAAGGATACTATACATTACTCTATCATATGGGAATGTATACACAATTTAAACCCCATTTACTTCGTTGAATTTCCTCTTCTTAAGAACTGTTTAACGTATCGTTAAATATTAAAATTGTTTTTCTTACATTACTTTGAATCGTACGATTTAAGTATGTAAAAGTCTTTCCGTATCGCATTTACTGAGAAAAGTAATTTGTATTATTTATTTTGTCTTTAAATTTATGTTCAAAAGACAACATAGTCGCTCTTTAGAATTTCCAGGAACTCATAAACGTTTGTTTATCTCAAAAATGACAATTGATACTACAGTTAAAAGTAAATGTTTATTATAAATGTTTTTCTACGTTAACTGGTACGCTCTATACTTTGTAATGTTAATTTAGATACATTTATCACTGAGATAATTGTGATTTGAGATTTTCTATTTGAGGAGGTCATTTCCAAAATGTCTCTTGTCCATCAAGTGAAATTTGTGACAAACCACAAAAAATGTTTTTACAACTGAAATTTTATTAGAAAATAGGAAATTGCTACCAGTCTTATTTCCATACCTACATAGCACAATTTGATAAAAAAATTAGCCAAAAAACCAATGCAGTTCAATAGTAAATGAGTAATTTATGTTGGACAAGAGACCTTTTGTAAAAAAAAACCAGGGACAAGAGACATTATGGAAAGAAAGTATTTGGAGAAGAGACGATATGGTTCAAAACAAAAAGTAAGACATATTTATCATAAAAAATTACAATGTTTATTACCTACTGAAAGATTATGTACAAGATAGTATTACAATTTAATAAAAATTTAAAAAAATTGAAGTAAAATGAATATCAAAAGCAACGTACAATGTTTTGCAAAAACAAAAATTTTTTGTTTTCAAAAATTTTTTTTGACCCACTCATTTACAAGAACTGCACGTTGAAACGTGCTTGTCAGCTGTTAAAATATATTAGCAGTGTTGCCAAATTCAAAATTTCCCTGCGTTAATATTAAGAATTGTGAGTATTGATATTGTTTTTATTATTTTGTATGTAAAGTACAGTGTGAACAAGAGACACTATCGAAAAAATCGATGTCTATGTATATTCCACATATACGGGACAAGAGACATTTTTTTTCAAAATCATGAAGCAAAAATTCGACCGCCATTTTCAATGGACAAGAGACGTTTCGGAAACAAGGTCTACATTTAAACCTAGTTATTTACTTGATTTGAGACGTTTTGGTACATTATAACAAGCGCTTTTGATAAAGGAATACGTACTGAATGCAGTAATACCAATATCTCAATTTAGAAAAAATATGGACAAGAGACGTTTTGTAAATGAACTCCTCATTTCATAAATCCTTTTTTAATCAAAACTTTATATTTATTCTATTGTTTAACCTATCTTTAAAGATTTATTTAGACATATTTAATAAGTTTTTAACAATTTTAAAGTATGACCATCGGACTGAAAAAAAAAAATTGTTTTATCTTTCATATATCTACGTTTGAGATCGTATGCCAAGAAGTTAATAAGTAGGCTCATATATTTCTTATGATAATCGCCTATACGGCATTCACTCATGTGGGCCAGCGAGCGCTTCAAACAGCAATTCTACAGAGGTTTCAGTTGAAGTTGTTTCCCTTAATAACTGATTCACCCATACAACACTCACATTAGGAAAACAATAATAAAAGAAATCTCAGAACACAAAATCAATTAAAATTATAACGTCACACCAACGCACTTGCAATGAAGCTAAGTACTAGACAACAGCAACATGAATATCGATTGAAATGACATACTTTTTGGGTTTGTTCATTAACAAAATTAACATTTATATGATCTAAAAATTTAAGTCATAAATTAAAAGTATAAAAAATTAATGTCGATAGTGAAGTTGAGTACACTTTCATTGCTAAATTATTATTTTAAGTAGCATGTAAGTGTATATTAATTTAAAAGATAATTTATGTACAAGTATAGTTTTTATAAACATAATAAAAATAAATTTAATTTACTCCTTTGTTTTACGTAAACAATTTATTTATTTTTGTAAATTACACTTCTTATTAAACTAAGTTGAATATTTCTTCTGCTACTCCATTAATTTTATAAGAACACAATGATATAAACACAAAATAAATGTTTGCAAATCAAATTGAAAAAGAAAATAGTATTAAAGGATAAGGAAAAATCAGTATTAGTGTAAACGAAGAAGCGATTGTTGAAAAATAATCAAATTGAGATTACTGAAATTGCATTTGTCTTTATCAGAGAAATAGTGTTTTAATACTACACTAGTCTGATAAAGTTGTAAAACTGCACACAAGTAGGTAAGTAAGGTTGTTTAGATTGGTAAAGAAAGAAAGAAAGATGGGTCGGAAAGAAGTTTCATGTTTTAAATATTGACTTGGAAGGTAGTGTAATAACCTAATATTTTTAAAGAGCTACCTGCTTCCTTTATATCCTGCAAGTGATAACGTTCATGAATTCTTCGATGAAGAAAAAATACTTCTGCATCTTCCTTTTCTTCTACACTTCATCTTCTCCTGTACTTCCTCTTTATCCTTCGCTGTACTGTCGGTGGAAAACAATCAGCCACATCTGATATAGTGTCTTAGGAAGTACATAAATCCCAGACAGCAATTTGTCACGGAAGGAGGGGAGGTTAGGCTAGCAAGTTAGCATGCACTGCAGTCCGCCTTAATCTACATCTCTAGTTGAAATATCGCGCGCCCGGTATCCCACATAACATCAATGACAGATTTATGGGCCACTACAACGCCCCCACCTTTTTATAAAACTCTCTTCCCCTTACAACTATGATTGAATTTACACAACCCTCATTAGGTTTTTCGACCACTAAAAACACATAACCCTACACACCTATAACTTAGCACATATAAAAGGACCGCAGAATGATCTATATGGCCCTAAATTTTGCGCATGATGTATTATTTCAAATATAAATGATGTAAAATTGCAAAAAGATTATTAATTATTAAAAATATTTTTTATCACAGATAGCAATTGGTAATATTTTATTGGCGTAAAAAATATTTATTAACGTGTTTTTATTATTGACAGATTTTAATTTAAATTAATAACTACATTCATCGTGCAAGAATGCAAATACTAATTGCGTGTTTAATGTAAGTACCCTAAATTATAAATTACTGAATTTATTAAAATATTAATGATATTCGCACAAGTTTTAAAAATATGTCTATTATTATAAAACTTTACAAATGTTTCATCTGTGCTTCCAAAATTAATAGTAATACAGTTCTAAATTTATCCAGATTCATTCAGAATACGTAATTAATAAATGATAAACTAACGTCCTTTAAACTTATATTATGAGTAAATTACTATATGAATCAGTCGTTTCAGAAAGCCTGTAAGTAAAAATTTTAATTTTTTCTTTAGTGCGTTTTAGAACTAACTGACTGTAAACACACCGTCCCTACAAAAATCACGTAATTCTGGCTGTCCTTAAGTATTACATAAAACACTAAGAAAAGGCTTATCCTTAAGGATATAAAGTGTTCCTTCTAATTAAAAAATGAAAGTGGATATTCTTTTGAAGCTTAAGCTCTACTTTCTAATGAAAGAGGTAACACAAAGATTCTATACAAAAATCTTTTTAAGGTGTATAACTACTGTTTATGACAACGATGAAGAACGTGAATGGCCCTGAAAATCACCATTTTTCTTTCTTAAAGTCAAAAATTTTAATTTTTATTATTTGCAGAAAGGTATTTTAAGTCATAATGTAAACTACTGAAATAAATAAATGAATAATATTGTACTGCACAATTTTCTTCTAACGTATTTTGCAGAAAACAACATAAGTTAACATTTTACTCTAATTTATTCCAGAAACACCTAAGTCTAAATTTTCAATGTTTTTTGAACAAGTGGCTTGTCTTTAAAAAGACAAAAGTATATTTTATATTAAAGGAGACAGCCCTCTGAACAATTTATATTTTTTTATTAACTTAAATTACAAGTTTATTTACTTTTTTCAAGTTAGTTTTTTTGACCCTTGGGCTTTCTGAAATGACCGATTCATTTACTAAAAACACACATACTATTTAGTAATACACACATTAACGGTTTAAAAAGTAAACTTATTCAATAACATTCACAATGAATAACATTTTTTTTTTTAACTTTAATTTTTATTTAGAAACTATACAGTACAGTATAACCATCCAAAAGCTTAACTAAATTTTGAAAAAAACAAATAACTTGATAAATAAACAGAAATATTTTTTTAAAGAATATATCCCAGTGGATAATTCAAAAGTATAGTGGATTTCAAAAAATAAATTAATAAAAATATAGAACAATTAGATCAACAGATCTTTACTCCATTTTCTTCGTAGGCGTCGGTGTGGTAAGTTTCGTCTTGACATTTGCTGTATTAGGGGATTGATGTGATCTGTTAATTTCCTGTTAAATTTGGAATATTTTATTTTAGCAGTTTCTGTTACAAAAGGGATTTTCAAATCGGAATGCAATGTTAAATTTGTTACGTAATATGGGGCGTTCGTTATCATCCGAAGTATTTTTGACTGATGAGTTTGAATTTTTTGAATGTGAGTTTTCTTTGCGGTCCCAAAAATTTCAATACCGTAATTCCATATCGGTCGTAAATAGGCTTTGTATGTTAATAATTTAAATTTTAATGATAGAGTTGATTTTCTGTTGATGAATTTTGAAAGTAATTTTGTACGATTATTTAGTTGCAAACGTTTTGTTTTGATATGATATCCCCAAGTCAGTCTACGGTCTAAATGGAGGCCCAGATATCGAACTTTATTTTCTTGCGGTATCTCATTGTTATCCAGGTAAACAGTTGGACAAGTTCTTCTTCTTAAAGTAAAAGTCACTTGCACAGATTTCAGCGGGTTAACTTTCATTCTCCAGTTTTTGAGCCATGTAGATACCTCATACAAGTGATTTTGGATGTTCATCGAAGTTTCTTCTGGAGATTCACTGCTGCATAACAGAACGGTATCATCTGCGTACGCTGCTACTGTCGTGAAGTCATTTTCCGGGAAGTCAGACGTAAATATGGAGTACAAAGCAGGAGATAATATGGACCCTTGAGGAACTCCTGCTTCGATATGCCAGATATTAGAATATTCCAAACCTTGGCGCACAACAAAATATCTATCCTCTAAAAATGATCTCAGAATTCCATAATATGTATCAGAAAAAATAGATTTTAATTTATACAAAAGCCCGGGATGCCAAACCTTATCGAACGCCGAACTAATATCCAGAAATACAGCCGATGTGTATAATTTTTGTTCTAACCCTACAGAAATTAAATCAACCACTCTGTGCAGCTGATGAGTTGTTGAATGCTGCCTTCTGAATCCAAACTGATAATTTGAAGTCGTAGCTTCAATTATCGGCGAAAGTCGATCTAACAAAATTCGTTCAAAAAGTTTAGACACGACTGAAAGAAGGCTAATGGGCCGGTAAGAGCTTACACAGTGAGATGGTTTTTCCGGCTTCTGAAATAAAACAATAGTTGACAATTTCCATTGTAAAGGAAAATGCGCAGTTCTGAGAATAGCATTAAATATGTTTCGTATAAAAATTATCCCTCTTTCTGGTAACTCCTTTAATATCTCTGCAGTTATCAAATCCAGACCTGGTGACTTGTGCAATGGAAGACGTTTAATAATATTCTTGACCTCGTTTAAACTCACAGGTTTAGGCGGCAACGATAGCGTAGTTGGGCACGTTACGAATTCCTGTACATCCCTGTCAAACTCAATGTCTCCTGTTTGCACATGAGGTTTAAATACGTTGCTGAGATGTTCTCCAAATAAATCAGCTTTTTCTTGGTCAGACTTGGCCCAGGTTTGGTTCTCACGCCGAAGAGGAGTCGAAACTGGAACTTGCTTTAGAAGTCGCTTTGTTGCTCTCCATAACGAGCCATCTTCTGTGTCTAGGGAATTCAAGCGGTCGAGTTTAACTGCCCAGATTTCCTTTTTAAGTCTGTTGGATAGCCGATTGACAGTAGATTTATCGTCCGGAAGTCTTGTACGATGCCATCGACGACGTGCTGCCCGTTTTTGAGTAATTAATTCCCGTATGGATCTGGGATAATGAGGTCCATTGCGTTCATTTTTTGAAACAGTTATTGCAGAATCCCATGCAGCAGATTGAATGATAGAGGTAAAATCGTCTATGGCGCATTCTAAATCGTGAGCAGTTTTTAAAGGGACGTGAACATTTAAATTGTTATTTACAAGATTTTGAAATTTGACCCAATCCATCTTACCGGTTGGTGTTAGCGATGGTAGTTGCTGTTTATAAAGAGGAGTAGCACTTATAGTTAGCAGAACCGGAGAATGGTCGGATCTAAAATCGTCTAAATTTTCAACCGCATGGTGAAATCGACTTATACCTCGTGTTATAAATATATCTAGTATATCAGGTAGCTTTGTGACGGCAGAAGGCCAATATGTAGGCATCCTGGGCGTTATTACTTCAAATCGATTGTAGTCAATTACATTTAGCAGTTGCCTGCCTCGTGGTGTATTGACTCTACATCCCCACTGAGTGTTCTTCGCATTATAATCACCACCTGCCATAAATGCTGGTCCCAACTCATCGAAAAAATTTTGAAACTCCTCCTCAGTTACTCGAAATCGTGGCGGACAATAAACTGATGCTACATTAAATTTTAACTGGTTTAGGTATAAAGAAAGTACAGTTGCCTGAAGAAAATTTGTTGGAGGTTCAGTGAAAAGGAAGTCATGTTTTAAAGTCGCCTTGATGATAATTGCCGTGCCCCCTTGGCTCCGGTCGGCCGGGTGATCAGTCCGGTAAACGATGTAACCGGGAACGTAAAAACGAGAACGTGAAGTCAAGTGAGACTCCGAAATGAGGGCGATGTCTATTATTTTCTCATGTAGTACATATTCTAGCTCATTGAAATGTTGTGAAATACCATTAGCATTCCACAACAAGACGACAAGGGAATTAGATGTCATATTATTTGGCATTATTTTTAGACATTAAGGCTTGTATAAGTTGAGTCATCAACGAAATCATTGGAGACAGTAGTGTTTTCATTTCCGACAAAAAAGTATTAATTTGACTTGACGGTCCCAACGCAGCATTATATTCCGCAATTTGGGCAGATGAAAATATGGAAGGTGAATGTACCTGTAATAATGGAGTTTGTCCTGCTTGAATTTTATTTCCGGTGGATTTTGACGACAACGGTGGAAAAGATGAAGAATTAATGTCAGGTACTGGGTGCCTTTGATTTTTTGAATTTTCACTTGTTTTATGAAGGGGTGCCCGACGTTTCTGGATTTCCTTGTATATAGCACACCCTTTGTAGTTAGCCGGGTGAGACTGGGAACAGAGCGCACACGTGGCTGGCGTATCGCGTGGTTTGGTACAACTGGAAGACTCATGATCCCCTGCACAACGCACGCATTTAGGAGCGTGATTACAATAACGTCTTGTATGTGAATATTGCTGGCACCTTAGACATTGAACTATATGGCGTTTCGGACGCGGCGGCTCAACTTTTATTTTAGAAAAAAATAAAGACGTTACATCAAATATTTGTTGATTATTTTCTGCCTTCTCTAGGTCTACAAACAACAGCGGCAAATACTGTTTTGTGCGATGGGACATAACATTATCCAGATTCTTTCAGGATACATTATTAATAATGATAAACAAACGTCCTTTTTAACTTATAGTACGAGTAAATTACTATTTATTAAAAACACACATACTATTTATTAATACACTCATTAACGGTTCAAAAAAACTTACTCAATAAAATGTACAATGAATAAATTAAAGTCATGTAATTATACTATGTAAATATAGATTGATTAATAATAAAATAAGTCAATCAACAAAATTTAAAACTCACAACCTAAAGCTTAATTTATCATTAAGAAGATTTCTGATAACAAATATTGATTCAACACTATTGATTGTTTTTTGCATTTCTTGTGTGAAGAAATGTTTATTGTACAAGTTCATCGTGCTTCTGGGGACACTATACTACAGTATATTATTAATAGTACAATAACTTACCTTGTAAAAATATACTCGTTTAATAAAAATTATATTTTTCATGTTCATCGACAGTCTTAAGAGCTATAATACTTTTCACGGTTGATGAGCTCTGCTGTTCTACGCGTTTAGACCAATCATAACGTTTGCCAGCGTTGTCAGAATGTACAAATGTTTCAGCCTGACAAACATTACGCGCGCATGCGTATAAAAGCCGCAGTAGTTCACTCGTGTCTTGTATCTCGTACTGAACACATTGATTATAGAGCACGTTAACATGCAATAATGTATAATATTATCACCTAATTGTATGTTCATAGGTTATATTGTTATTGAAAGACCAAAAAATGGCTGACAAAATATATAACAGAGGTACTAGAGGAAGTGTTGGCAACGTTGCTGGTGAGTCATTGACTAACTATGAAGTGGGTAGGGGGCAATGCGTACTTCCAGAGCTTATCAGCTCTGATAAATAGTACAGCTGTTGATACATACATGTCAAACTGTATAAATGCAAAAAAGTAGGTGCTTTCTTTAGCAGATGTTATGTATATGAAAACGGAAGTCCTCATTCAAATCCGGTTGAAGTTTAATATTTGAGCACGTGATATTCCACAGTTCCATAACCCACAATTAATAAGCTGTTGATGCATTTGTTATTAACTACATGTAAATTAAAAGAAACTTTTAACTTTTTTAGTTTTTTTCCCAGTAGTAGTAGTAGTGTTTTTAAATAACTTAGGTATTGAAGTAAATGTATCCCTCTGTAACTGTGTTCAAACTTAAATATTGAAATCGTAAATGCCACACATTTTGCAGATTTTATGTGGTTTGATACTACCCGGCTTCATAATATAACAAGCGAAACAAACAATATTATTTATTAACGAGATAATAAACCAATTCTATCAGCCAATCCTTTTTAATTGGCAATTTTGATAAAATCATGAAGGAATTTTTAAATATTTAATCACTGAAGCGAAAGGGATTTTTTCTTTTTTTTCATTGTATGGGAGACTATATTAAATTAAAGCAGGTTTTCTGTGTGATCTCATCCATTAGTGGAGCACACGTACTCGTTCAACATTACTAAATTCTCCCTCTACGCTGTATAGCCACATTCCCCTTACCTTCCTTACTACAAGCCGCTATCCCTGTTACCTTACCCAGCTATCTCTCTACCCCTAAGGGGCATCAGCTGCCCCAAAAGGCTGCTCACAGCTTTTCGCAGCGTAAAACAAACGAGTACGCAACGTTGGTAATGGTTTCTTACTATAAATAGATATCATATTTCAAAATTTCTATTACTGCCATATATTATTAATGCATTATATATGGCCTCCTAGGCTGTTCTTTGCATTTATATTTATAAATTATTCAGTATTCTTTTCATATTAAAATAAAAAAACATTTCCTTGTTTTACAATTTTATTTTTAAAATATTTTTATTAAACTATCATATTTTAAATTAATAAGTAATTTGAATTTATTTTATTTTATTAATTATCTCAGTTTAATGTAACGTTATGATATACGTTAAATATTAAATTTTTTCATCTAAAAAAAATTGCTCCACATTTTTTACTCGCGTAAGTATAAAAAAAAATTGAATAGCGACATAAATATTTTTGTAATAAAATTAAACAACAAAACGGGTGGGGAAAACTTTCATGAGTCGTTTGCGTAAATAAATTTATCTAAATTTTTTGTTTATCTGTTTAGTTTTGTTCTGTATCGGCGTTTTCTAATTCAGTCCTTTGTCCAATTCTTTTTCTAATTCAGTCCTTTATTGGACCAAGTTATCTAGCGGATTCTGCTTTAGGTATCTGTGTGTTGTTTATAGAAACTGTTGGGTATTCGATTTTTCTTAAAGTAAATGTTGCATGTGTGCTTTTTGTGTTATTTGTATTCAAAATAATGTAAGGAAAATAAAATGAAATCTTTAAAAAAATATTAACATGGTTAATAACAAAGTAAACGAAGAATGAAATAAATTACAAAAGTTAAATTACAAACTTAAAATTTTAACACATTTTTGATTTTCTGGAGTATCATTTGGTGGTGTATCTTCCCCTTAATACCATTTATGTATTGTTTGTTATCTTAAACGTATTTTGATCCTTTTCGCTAGTTGGCATTGCAGAGTTGTAAAATCAAATCAAATAAGGTATAAAAGCCTTAGAATTTGTTGTAGCTTATACCAAATAAACTTTGCAGCTTTACAAGAACAACCAACAAAAATTACCATAATATTTTCAATAATAATGGCGTTAGGGCTTAAAGAATGACAACGCAAAACGAAATCCAGAAACCAAAATGGTGTCTATTTTGAAATTAACTATTTTTTTTTAATTCTTTTTTTAAAAAGTTTTAATTCTTAACGACTCTACTCCATTGCCTTATTAGTCGTTTTTGTTGGATTCCTGGTGAATCGGAGGAATTCAGAATGTTTTTTAAGGAAGTATTATGATTTTGAAGTGTATCTCTGAACCTTCGGATTAAATCACTTAGCCATTGTGTAATCGTTTATACCTTAGAAGGGTATTTACGTAAAATAACAAATATCTATTACATCTTTTATTTGTAATATACAATATTCTTGTATACGGCGCAACTGGCTTCTACGCCGGGGTCCCGGGTTCGATTCCCGGACAGGTCTATCATTTTTCCATCACTCATTTTCATTATCATCATTATCCATCGTTTGCATTAGCAGCAATTGCAGATCAGTCAGACGTAAAAAAATAGTGTATACGAAAAATAGTGTAATAGTATATACGAAGGTTTGCCAGGAAAAATTTTTCTCGGAAAAAATTGCTACTGTGTAATTGAAAATGTCATGGACATCCTGTAATTTTGTCGACTCTTCTCTAAATATTTTACATTGCAAAGAACAAAAGGTTTTTTAGTTTAAAGAAGTTTAAAAAATGTAAGAATGTGAGAAAGAATAGTTTTTTCTCTGAAATGAATGCACCGGTGTTGAAAATTCCAAATTTCATATAAGTTTATCAAGAAAATCTGTATGTTAAATGAAGCACGTTGTGAACAAAGTGTATTAATAATAGAATTTAGGATGTAACATCAATTAGTAAATCTTAGAAAGTAATTAACTGTAATGTTAATTTAATGAATTTTTTAAAAAGACAGATGATTATTGTACCTTATGGGAATAACAATCGTACCGGAAGAAAACAAGTAAAGTGAGCAGTAGTCATTTTGATATCCCTTAAGTGCCATTTTAGAGAAACTCGCTAGAAGAGAGCCCAGAAATGTTAAATGAGGGGAACAAGAAGTTTTTTTAACCCGCTTCTCAACCCTCTTTAACTTTGTCTCTGTAGTTGTCACAGAGTTTTCCCTGCCCAATGCTAACTTGCGAATCTCTGGTTTTGTTGAGAAAATGAGATAGTTTACTTACAAATTAATGCCAGTAGATGAAACTGTTCCTGATTAATATCTTTCTTAAACAATATTACTGTTTACAATGAGATTTTAAGACAATAAATCACAGACAATTCACGTTTAAAATGATCTATCGCTCACAAAATAGGCTTAAATTTTGTTTTGTCTATATTGATAATAAGTGTATTATAGAACCAATAGTATTTATGATGTGCATAATTAATGTCCTGTTTTCGTATCGATTGAGGAAATCACCCAGTGGCAAACCCTCGTCGACGTTTTACATAAGATCTCTATTTTAGCATCTTTTTTATCTCCTTCTTGGATTTTGTGGTAGATGTGGGTGTGACAATGTTTCTATCTCTCAATTCGTGTGATTTAATGGGTGTTCTGAATAAAAATAAGGACGAACTTTTTCTTACTGAATTATCAAACAATCCTTACGTTGGAATGAATCAAACTAAGACTTGTCTTATTTATAAGCATAGTCTTACTTCATTAAGAAATTGGCTTGAAAATTAAAGTTTTTATAAGGAATTACTTGAAATGAAGTGAATAAAGCTAAGTCTTTTCTTATGAAACATAAGGAACGTCTTATAAATTATCAAGGCAGGTTTTAGTTTGCTTAAACTCATTTTCTTTTTGAATAACTTGCTTCAAATTGACTATGTTTTATGCACGGGCGTGAAAAAATCATTGCAGAAAACGTAAGGTTATTCAAGACGATCACTGCTAAGAACTTTTTAGGTTCTGAAACTAATTTATAAAATTCTTAAGTAAAACGTTTCTCCCAGAAAAAGAGAAAATGTACGTAAGATTTTTAGCTTCGTTCTTCACAAAATAGTTGGAAAAAGCATCTGATTGGATATATTTTCCGGGATACGCCATAGAGATGGAAGCAGCTGAAAAAAAAATGGAGCACCCGACTCAAAATTCCATTTGTAATAGGGGTAATTGATAGTACGCAAATTGAAATTCAAAAGCCCAAGAATTATGGAGATTGTTACGTTATTAGAAAGGGATATGCTTCCACCAATGTTCAAGCTTCTTGTAATCCGGACTCCTCACTCCTCCCCTCGTAATCCTCAAAAAATAGAAAATAAAGAACAGTTCATATACGTAAGTTTTACAAACAATTTCATTAGAGCGAATGTAAATGACTATTGAATGATTATTGTAAATGCCTCCTCTATCAGACACGCACGCAAGCAAGTTGTTTGTTTTTAAAAACAAATAACTTGAGACGCATGAACATACTGTTTGTTTGTTCAGAAAGAGAAGTTGATGAATTACAGTAAGCAATTCCTGGTAACGAAATTCTTATGCCAGAAAGACAATTCGTATGCAATTCAAATTTTCAAACTTGTCGGTTAAGGAATGTCTTATAAGAATCAGGAAAAGTTTATTCACTCGAAAATAGGTAATGCTAAGTCTAGTAAGGTGACCTTATTAAGAACTTTTTGTCTTAATTTTATTTACATCACCCAATAATTTTGAATGGAAACGAATGTATAATTTGTTAACGGTTGAGTAAACTGTGTCTAAGTTGAGGTCTCAATGTACGATAGAGTTTCGTACGTAATACAGACTATATGTGATTAAATGTAAATATTTTTTTTAAACTTTGTATCGTGTTTACGTTTAATCTTTTGTCGAACCATAGATCAAGGCTCTATACTCTCACAAATAATTAAATATTTCCAAAAATTTATCTAACACAAATAAAAGAAGTAAAATCTGTTGGTTTGTTTGTGCAAAGTAATCTCAAAAACTACCCAACCGATTTCAAACATTATTTCACGTTGGTAAACGTAGAACTTTCTGAGTAACATAGGCTATATATATTTTTTAAATAAAGAAATTCTGATGGGTAAAATGAAGTCAACTTTTATTTTATTTGTTTCTATTTGAGATCGTTTGGTAAGATATTTCTTCTATCTATTAGTACATATCATATTGTATACAATGAAATTTATTGCATAATGTAGTCAAGAATCAGGTAAAGTACAATACAGTATACCCACTGTACAGCAACCTTTCTCAGAGTGGGTGATATCGGCTCCTTTTGGAGGCTGGTGGCCTCGAGGGGTGTGGAAGAAGGCTCACAGGCGAAACCAATTTTTCATGATTATCAAACTAAAATTAAATATCTACTATAATGTAGCAGTAGTATGAAAAAAAAATAAAACCAATTGTGGTCTTTGCTATAGATTACAGCCACTATACTAACACAACTTCGAACATTTATTTGTTCGGTGTAGTAGTCAATAAATGTATTTTGACGACTACTTGTAATAAAGTTGTCAAAACAAATTATTTTTTGTTAAATACCTAGTACATTATTAATTTTTAATTATCAACGAATAAATGAAAATTTTGGGGGCCTAGAAAATGTTTGATTCTTAATATGGCGGTGGGTAAAAAAATTAAAGATCTATGCTCTACAGTATAATAACATCTTTCACTCGTTGCATTTTAAAAAAAATAGCAATCGCGGGCCTGACTGACAGAAGTGATTACGCATTTAATTAAGTTAACAAATTAAATTTTAAAAATTTTGTAAATTAATTATTGGTAATTGTTTTCATGGTAACTTTTAATAGTTGAGCGTGACGTGACGATAAACTAATGATTTAGCCGTGAAAAAAATCCAGGCGTAACAAAAGAAGTAGTCACTTCAAAAATAAATTATTTACAAGACAAATATCCATAGAACAATATCACATCCGAGTTTTAGATAAGAAATTTTAGATACAGCCATTTGGTACTGAATGGTCGTGGTATTAAACAAATCAAAGAATTCAAGTTCGTTAGATATTTATTATCATATACACTGGTGAAATGGATGTAGATCAAAAGCTAGTGATGATTAATCGTATGTGTGAAATGATAACTAGAATCTTAACTGGAAAACTTCGAAAGGAAATATGCTTAAGTTCAATACATCAATGGCTTTCCCTATAGATCTTTTTAACAGCGAAACTTTGACCTACAAAGATATTAGCCGAATACAAACAGTGAAGATGAGCTTTTACGTAGGATATTCAGTTTTTTAAAAATATACAATCTGAAAAATTGTAAGGTAGGAAACAGGCTCGGTTTACCTCGTAGTTCACCCAAATAACAACAACTCGTTAGAACAGGTTAAACCATATCTGTAGAATGGAAGAAAGTCGATTGTCGGGGAGAATAATGTTATTATACATTCCTTGGGCGACCACGAAAGAGATAAGCTTACCAACTAGAAGTGACAACATCAAGTATAGCTAGAAATATCAGTTTTATACTTTGAGTTATCCTTCAGTTAAAAATAAAAAGGGATTATTTTGTTTTAACTTTATGGAAAGCATTTCTTTCTGTACTTCTAGGTTAACGTTATAGGTAGTGTTTAAAGAGGCTAATTAAATTTTCATTTTAATAACTTTATTTGTTACCTTTTTTCTTTTTATAAAGATTCCTTTCGAATAATGATTTATTATTTATTTTAATACGACTGTCTAGTCGATGCTCACGTTTTTAATTAGATATTTTAATGATTCATAGGAACTAACATAATTCAGAAATCTTTACCATCTCATTATTTAGATAAATTTATAACGCAAATTAATTAAAGAACTGTTTAAACATTTTTCGTTTATTGTATTTTTTTCAATTTCCATTTAATAACCTAAATACGCACATAAGCGAGGAAAAGTAATGTAGCGTTTTATCAGCGAATAAAATGTTTGTTACTACAGCAAGTACAGTTGGCTAGCAGTAGGTATCAAATGCTTATAAAACGTACCCTCAGTTCCATCAGTAAACAGGGTAGATGCTGTCTTAAAGCTCTAAAGACAGGACTGTTTCTACTTTATCTTTTTCCTTGGGAAGAGTTTAATGCCTCCTATGTCAGAAATGACTCCCATGAGAGGAGAGATGGTGCTCATTGGAGGAGAAAAACGAGACATTCTTAAAGACAAAACCTGGGTAAAATTTAAAAAGACACATAGAGTAGGGGATACGATAATGTAATTTTAACTGTGAACAGAATGGAGTACTCTAAACAACCTCGTTAATGGCGTCTTTTTAAAATACAATAATTTTTTTTCTGAAAAATATTTAAAACAATATATACACGATGTAAAAGAATTATTTTAAAATATACTTTACTCTAATGAAATACGTAATATAATTATTACAGTTGTTGTTGTTTAGGTCATCAGCCGAAAGGCTGGTTTGAACCTGTAGAGGTTTTACTAAATAAAACGAGGAGTGAGGTCGTTTACGTTTGCCTTCCTCACTGAGTGAAAAAGTATGTTTATCAGCATTTCAGGCCCTCCGAAAACCATATATACTTTCCGCCCTGAAAAAGACACCTTCAATTCATTCACCAAAGAGTTTGGATAATGAAATTTATTACTTTCAAAGGAGACAACACTGACTAGTGTCTTTTACACCTCTACCTCTTCTGTTCTTAAATGCTTCAGTCATTTAATTGGCTAACCATGTGATAAGAAACAGAACTATTTATTTTAGCCCTGCAATGAACATATTGAGTGTAAACAATTTGGCACTCTACCTGTCTGTTATGGGCAGATAAATACATTATATAAATCAATCCATTTTATTCGTTATTGAACTAGTAGCTTTACATTTTTTGTAAGTTTACATTCAAATAACTTTTTTAAATTTTGCTTACATTTTAGAATTACAAAATTTATTGATTTTTTTTTACCAATACGCATACAAATCATTTAATACTAAGCGTTGAAAGAGTGGACATTTCTGTTGTCATAAAATGTTATAGCTTATGTACTAGCATTTTCCACACATTTGTCTGTTATGGGCGAACTAAAAACATTTCTATTTTATTGATATCCTTACTTTTTAATAAATAATGAAACTTCTATTGTTACATAAAATTATATATTGTAACAAATCACTATGTGAGGAAAATAAAAGTGGATTTTTTGCAATTAACTTGGGTTCAGGGGTCTGAAAACGTGCATTTCCGATGAAAACCCGGTTTCAAAAAATCGACATGACAATAACACTTTCCTTCTCCACATATTAATATAGGGCAAGAAAAAGTAAAAAATCGAATAAAATATTACTAAAAATTTTGGAAAGTTTCCGAGGAAGATAAAAGTTTTAGTATAATCAAACTATAATAAAATTAAAAATTATGTAACAAGCGAACGTTTAAAGAATATTTTATAAGTCACGAATTGTTGAAGTAACTTTCTCAAAAGTATTTAATATTGTGACATTTAGATCCGTTTTGGGATCTGGGTAAAATAAATAATTTACACACTAAAGTTAAAAATTCAACTATTTATTACAACTAAAAATTACAATTAATAAAGTGACTAATACCTACAAATAAATCAATTATAATTAACTAATAACCATAAATAAACTTAACCAATTTACAAAAGACTACTTACAAAAGATACAGAAATAACGTTAAACAATACTCAGTTATTCGCAGTAACGTTGACCTTCTCTAACGCACCATAGCGTATAGAAGAGATCTCTTCTATACGCTATGATTGCACTGTTAGGCACTACTCAATTCGCTCAATGAATCACAGACAAATTAACACTGACTCACCTAAACAAACCGGTGCTTATATGGATGAATCTATGGAGATTTCGATAAGGACAAAGTTTTTCGATAATAAAAAATACAAAATCCTTCTGACAGCTTCTCCATAAATCCTAACAAACTGTAAACAAATTACGATTGAATGAAAGGTGTTAAAAACGGCCAATTATCTTAATAGATACTCACCCGACTTTTTCATAATAGTCGTACAACAATAGGCCTACCTGTACTATAACCATTTATAACTATTTTTTTTGAAAACCCTATTTATCACTCATATTATTTACCTTAACATTTTTAAAATATATGTCCTCCTCGTAAATTCTCGAGCACACATTTTCCGTTAAATATTGTCACAATATTTTTCCAAAAAAGTAACTCCGTATCTAAAAACAACTGAATTACATAATTAGGAAACGAAACGTTTTGAGATTTGTTTTTAGTTTTATAATGTATTTTATATTATTATAAACCGCGACTTCCAGAAAAGAGAATGTAATATTTTGTTATATTAGAAATGAATATTGATATTTTAAACGCCGCAGTTATAAAATAGAGTGAGAAATAAAAATACCATTTATTTGTGTATTTTTGTTACAATGGCGTATAAAATAATTTAACGATGGAATAAATTTTTACCCTTTCATTTGTTTGATTATTATAAAGTACGACCAATAGACGAGCGGTACATCTAAATTTGAGAGTGGAATGGAGATTTTGAAAATACAAATAAAAATGCTAATTGTTCAACCGCTCAGAAAGTGTTTCATGAAAATGCATTGAATTTCATTCACGATGGACTTGTGAAAAGCCTAATTTGGTTTTCAAATTAGCAACCTTTTCCTTTCGAGTGGGGCTTCGGTGATTTCCTACTGGTCTCTGTCGAAAACCGATTCACATTATTTTGTTCATGTTTGCATATAACCTTTTTAGTACATTTAACTCCCCCTGAAATTTATATAATATTATTCTACATTAAACATAACTTTTAATGCTCGTTCATTTCCCCGAACGATTGATTTTCTTTTTTCTTTTCTAAAACAAATATTAAATTTTATAAAAATGAACAATCAAGAAATAAATTCTTAATTTAAATGTTTGGATTCAAGTATTTTTATATAATATGATTTCTAACTGTGAAATATTTTTCAGCGCCCGTTAATTTATAATTAAACAGGAATTTGGTGTTTTCTGTTTTCTCTTTTTTAGAAGGTTACGCAAATACTATTACATAAATTGTTACGCATCCTCGCTTTTGTTATCTCCCTTTCTTTTAGACAATCCTCTATCCGACCTCTTTTTTTAATATAATGCCTGCGCTAAAATGTACACATTCAAATGCTTGTATGTTTTGTACACACATTTTTTATAAGAGAGAAAACAAATTAAAACCATTGAAAAGACTGCGCATGCGTGAATTGCTCGTAAAATACGGGTTGTCTGCGATTTTTTTTTTTAATTTTTACGTAGCGCTGTTTGCAATTAGATTTTCAGAGACACAGCAAAACTGTTTTGTAATACAGCTATTCTATTTTTATATCAAATTACTTAAAATTGATTTTATTATAAATTCTTTAGCTCACTTATAAAGTCGTTTCACAACCTTATTTGAGTAATTGTGATATTTTGTTGATATTCACAATATCATCAAACTATTAGTATATTTTTTTTCAATTTATCCGATTTAGTTATCATCGATCCATTATAAATGCTTATTTACATTTTAATTGACTACTAAAATGGAAGTAATTAAAGGAAGAAGTTTTTAGTTTCATTAAAATTAACGGAACAATAAAATGGATTTGTAATTTGAACATAAAAATACCAAAGCCCTCACTGACACACTCATTCATCACTTATCACTTAACAATTTTAATTCGCAAACATCTAAAGAGCTTCAGAAAATTTGGCCAAAAAGTAGGTAATTCTTTTTTTTTTTTTTGGTGTTGAGCAGAAAACTAAAGTATTTCAATTTCGATAACTTGCTTCTGAAGGGTAAAAGGGGTTTCTACCATAATGCTATATAATTTTATTTGTAAAACGTCCCGAAAAGCTACATAACTAAAAATCGGTATTCTAAAGTTAGGTAAACTACAAGTATTGTAACTCATGATTGTGCTTAACTTTTCTCTGCAATTTTTTCTTGTAAACCTAATATGTTCCTGAAAAGTTTTTAGAGAAAATACAGAATTTTTAACATAGGTAATTAATAAATAGGTGAGTAAATTGCTGCCAATTACAAATATTATTTATTTTAGAACAGATATTAGAATCCTGTAAGTTTCAATGTAGTAAGGATATAACATTTTTTATAGTAGTATTTATTTTAAGTTGATGGTTATATAAACATTTATTTTATGTAATGATCGTAATTCGTGATTAGCCTTTTTGGTTTGTTATAGTATTTTACGTAGACTTGTTGCAGCTAGCGCTCAAGTTTAATATAATTTTGCTAGTAACGCCAATACATTTTTTTAGAAACCAAATTATTAACCTTTTTTCATAATTAATGTGTTCAAGAACAAGTGATTTCCCAAAATTGCCTAATTCATAGACGTCTTCGTCATCTTTTGTGTAGGGATCTTTTATAATAATATTCTGTTGCGATTTCATCATTGTACAACATGTTTTTTTATGTCATCATCGTCGGCGCTGCCATCGTAATTTTTAAAAAGTTCGTCTTCATCAAACTATAATTACGTCTCCTGGAGGAAACGAGCTGGGTGTGACCACACCTTTCTCGCTTAACTCCTTCATTCATTTTAATAATTTTGACATAGTGTATAAATTTAGACTGAAAATTAAAGGCAAATAATATTGTATATTAATCCTTTGCAGACTATTGACGAAAATATCTGTCGAAAGTTCTTTCCCATAATCGTTTTGCGGATAAATCCGCATACGGTTTTGAATCGTTATGTTCGAATAGCAGATATATCTGCATATTCACAAAGTAAAACAAAAAAGAGTTATTGACTAAAAATTGTATCTATTGTCATTAAATATATGCTTGGCTGCCACGCGGTCAGCGTTCCACATCTGTTGTGCTTCCTCTGCTCGTTCAGTTTAATTATAATTTATTATTTCTTTAAAGAATCTTTGTACTTGTACAATTTTTTTTCTTTTATTCTGCAGTTCAACACTCAATTAACTTTTCTTATCAGCGGATATATTCGTATACATTACGTTACTCAGGACTAATGACGGATCTATTTATTATTAAGTAAAAGTAAGGAGAAAAAGAAGTGATGAAATTTTTGTGAGTTCTTAGCCTTCAGTTTCTGTCCGGGAAGTCATACTTTTCTAAAAGTATTTTTTTTTACCCCAAACCATAGGCTAATTAAATGCATGTTGACTTGAAACAAATTCCGTCCATGAAGGGTAATTAAAAATATATACCTAAAAATAAATGTATGAATGTAGCCTATACTATAATGAGGGAAATAAAATACCTCTCGCGGACCACACAGGCCGGAGAATACACTCCGTTATCAAAATTCCTGCTGCCTTGCAGTGAGAAGTTGGTTCTTCAAAGGCTAGGGGAAGACAACCCGTATAAAAAATCACCTGGTCCTCCAGGTTGGGGGTTGGAGCGATGGGCCTGCAACTCATCATCCGGAAAACCATAGACCGCAAAAAATTTCAATAACAAGCCTCGGACACGGACTGGAATTACGGATAAACAAACGGGAAATGTTCAAAGGAAAATTAGAAGGAAGCGGACAATTAGAGTTGCTACGTGGAATGTTCAGGGACTGAATACTAAAAAAGAAGAAGTTATTCAGCATTTATCAGACTCAAAAATAGACATTGCTTCATTAACGGAAACAAAAAAGAAAGGAAAAGGTACAGAACAAGTTGGGGATTATATTATGTTTTATAGTGGAGTTAATAAAGAAAGACGTGCAAAATCAGGAGTTGCTATAGTTGTGCATAAGAAATTTCGACGAAACGTAAAATCTTGGGAAGAAATGGATGAACGGGTGATGAAGTTGGATATGGAAATTATGGGGTACAAGATTTGCTTTATTGCTGTATATGCTCCAACAGATGATTCGGGTGTTGATTGTAAGGATACATTCTATGAGAACCTGGCTGAATATATAGAGAAAATAAATTCTAAGAAGGAGATAATATTAATAGGTGACCTTAATGCAAGAACTGGGAGGAAGGTTGGAGATCAGGTTGTAGGAAGGTTTGGAGAGGAAATTTTAAATGATAGTGGAAGTAGGCTGATAGACTTATGCCATAATTTGTCTTTGAAAATTATGAATGGTTTCTTTAGGCATAAGGAAATACATAAATACACCTGGAGACAATTAACTAGGAATATCCAAACGATTATAGACTATGTAATCCAGAGACAGACCTCCAGATTACGGACAATGGATGTAAGAGCTTTTAGAGGATCACCTTGTACAACAGACCATTACATTGTTCGAGCCGAAATTTACTTGCCGTTTATCTCCTATTCAAATAGTGGGGTCAGATCTGATGACAAAGAGGATGAGGGACAAAAGATAGAGACAATAAAATATAAGTTGGATTTGCTTCATCAGGATTCAGTCCAGTTTCTTTACAAATTAAGATTGGCGGGAAAAGTTAAAGATGGCGTGTCAGGAAATGTCGCGAGTCAGTATGACACATTAAAATCGGCATTACATGGAGCAGCAGCTGAGTCTCTCGGAAATAAGGAAATGTTGAATGGAGGACAAAAGTCAAATTATTGGTGGGACTCGAGGATGAAAGTCATGGTAGAGGAAAAGAAAAAACTCTTCCAAAGGTGGATGACTACGCGTGCTGATGATGATGGGAAAGAATACAAAAGGTACTGTAAAGAAGTAAAGAAAGCGGTTCTCAAGGCAAAGAGTGATTCTTGGGATGCCGTTTGTAGAACTTTAGACAGTTATGTAGATGGAACTAGGAGTGGAGAAGCGTGGCGGGTCCTCAAACGTATGAAGTGTAACACTACAAACAAGGTAAATTTGCAGATGATTTCCTTGCAACAGTGGAGAGAGTATTATGAGAAACTTTTCACTGAGGATAGGCAACAATTTATGACTCAAGGTATCCCTAGTACAAATCGAATTAAGACTGGTAGAATTAATGTGATAACAGTTAGAGAAGTACGAGCAGCAATAACTAAAACAAAGAATGGTAAAGCGGCTGGTCCTGGAGACATTCCTGTTGAATTGCTGAAACAAGCTCCATACTCTGTCATTCAGACAATAACAGACATATTTAATAAATGTTTAATACATGGAGAGGTAATTCCAGAAGAATGGAAATTAGCGTACATCACTCCTATACATAAGAAAGGGAATAAAACAGATTGTAAAAATTATAGAGCTATTAGTGTAACGGCTTCAATGGGAAGGTTGTACGGACATATTTTGAAGGAAAGGATTGAGCAGGAAATAGAAGTGATGGAAGAGCAAAGTGGCTTCACAGCTGGTAGATCGTGTGTAGACAACATATTTGTGTTAAAGCATTTGATTGAGAAAAGATTAACTAGAAATTTGGAGACTCACTTAGTCTTTGTAGACTTAGAAAAAGCATACGACACAGTACCAGTGCAAAAGCTTTTTGAAGTACTAGGAGATAGGGTACAGGAGACGTATGTTGAAGCTATAAGACAGCTATATGATGGTCAAAAGTCGACTGTAAAACTGCAGGGTCGTCTCTCTACCCCATTTAAGGTTACAAAAGGACTTCGTCAGGGATGCTGTCTCTCTCCTACTTTGTTTAAGATTTATATGAATGAAGTTTTGAAAGAGTGGAAGGCAAAATGTGCTAATATGGGTATCGACATCGATGGAGAATATTTGTATACCCTTCTATTTGCAGATGATCAAGTAGTAATAGCGAATGACGAGTTCGATATTGAATATATGATGAGGAAACTGACAGAGGTTCTTGAGAAATGGGGCTTAAAAGTTAACTATTCAAAGACGAAGTATTTACCGATTGGAATTGTTGGACGAGATCTGCATATAGGGGGACATAAGATAGAGGTATGTGAAGAATATAAGTATCTAGGTGTGGTGTTGAGTAAAGAAGGAAACAGCCAACGGGAGATAGTAAATAGAGTGACTCAGGGAAAAGTAGTTACAGGAATGCTGAATTCAGTTTTGTGGTCAAAGGATATCCGGACAGAAACAAAGTGTAGAATTGGAAGAGCGATACAACAAAGCGTTCTTACATATGGTGCGGAAACGTGGGAGTTAACTGAGAGAAGTAGACGAAGGATTGCGGCTGCACAGATGGACTTCTGGAGACGCAGTTGTCGTGTTTCGAGGATGGACCATATACGAAATGAAACAATCTGGCAGAGAGTAGGAAAACCAAGTAGGGTATTGGATGAAATTGGGAAAAAAGTATTGTTTTGGTATGGGCACTTGAGAAGGATGAGTGAGAGCAGATGGCCCAGTAGGATATGGAATTGGACCCCAACAGAGAGAAGGAAAAGAGGCCGTCCAACGAGACGGTGGATGGAGGAGGTGATGGAAGCAATGAGCAAGAGAGATCTGCAGGAGGGTGATTGGCTGGATCGGGAAGCTTGGCGATTGAAATGCGAAAGACGGCTTTAATTGCTGTAGAAGTTCGCAAAAAAAAAAAAAAAATGTAGCCTATACAATTACGTAGCTAACAAAAATAATAACAAAATTCTGTATTAAATAAAAACCAAAATGTTGATAAGATTTTGTTTGGAATCAATTAGTTGACTCAGGCATTCAGCTTTGAAATAATGTATCCCTAAATTCATTGCTGTACGCAGATGACACTGTTATTATTTTTGTCACAGATGGCAGGCTCCAATATGCCATTTACGATGCACAACATTAGCGCAGAGTTTGGTATGAGAATATCGGTGCAAAAATCAAAGATTATGCCATTCAAAGGAAGATGGCCAGTTCGCTCAAAAATTATACTCGGCAACCGAACTATAGAACAAGTTTGAAATTTTAAATATTTAAAACGCATAATTTCCTTAGACAAAGACGATGACGTGAGAGAAAACTGGCAAAATTCAGCGCTGTATGCGGTTCTTTTCGCAGGAAAATAGGAAGGAAAACGAGACAGGACACCCAAATTAAATTTTATAGAGCAATGGCTGTACCACTCGTAACACATGGGAGTGAAACATGGGTGTAATTACAGAGGAATGAATCTCGTATCCAGGCTGCCAAGCTGAGTATCCAGGCTGAGAATTTTGCGGTTAGTCAAAGGTTGTACCCGGTTAGAGAGTACGTAACGAAGCTATCCGCGCCGAGTTAAATGTTCAGTCATTGTTGGAAACGTTAAGAATATATAAGAGAAACTGGTCCAACCATTTACTTTGCATGCCAGCTCACAGACTTTTTGTGCGAGAATGGAAATATAAACCGAGAGGGAAGCGAGGCTTGAGAAGACCTAAACGAGATGGATGTTGGAACAGGCCATTGAGCCTAATCCTTGACAGATGATGATGATGATGATGATGATGATTAAATAAAAATGAAATTTTCAGTATATTACTATTATCAACACATCTACTCATGTTATAATGATTCTAAGCAAATATTGACACAACTACAGTAGTTAATGCAATTAAACGATTAATCATAAAGTTAATGATGAAATTTTTTAAATATATGATAGGCATAACATGTAAAAAGATTATTAAAATAAAGAAAGTCTGTGAAAAGTAAATTTAATTTAATTCGCTTCCCTCCGTAGCAAAATAAACTATCACACGAGGACTTATTATGAAAAGGTTAGCTGAGCCAAGCCCCAAGAGGACTTAGAAGGAACTCATTACGGGAGAAGTACTTTGCTTTCATCTCGGCTTAATGAGAATATATTTGCTTTACCAAAAAAAAGTGATTATAATTAACACAGTAAATAATTCTGTAGCGTCAAATAAGTGAAAAGTTTAAAATTAAAGTTAGATGCTTTATTCAACCCGAACTAGACCTTTTTTGTTAAAAATAGCATAAATATAAATATTAAAAAACACACACGACTCATATTATTTTGAAAAATTTATTCACCTTACGCATATAAGTATATCTTACATGATTTTCTAAAACAATATAGGTACAACGTCGAAAATTTGAACTAACTATGACCATAGGCAGTCGGATTATCAATTTATTCGGATTTTTGAACAACCTTTTATATTTACCCATAACACTAAAATAAAGAGAACAAATAAAATAATAAACCGTACACTTACGTCTTAATGACATACTATATTACAAAACTAAAAGTACACTTTTGTTTACGGTCATTAAACTAAAGAGAGCTGTTCAATAATAAAACAAACTCTGAATCGCAAGATAAAATATGAAGCTGTAGCTAATGAAAATCACAACGAAGTAGAGTAATTTTATAGCATTTTACAATTCATTGAAGAACTCACTGATTTCAGATTTGATTGTCTTAGAAATTTTATTTTTGCAACCAGATCCTTAATCCTTTTTATTATTATTAAAACTTATTCAGTTTTTTTTTTAGATTTTCTTCCAACTTTCATCTGTCAACAAAATTCTTTTTAAATTGCAGTGAAATTTTTTAAACCATCAATTTTAAAGAATTTTTGTTTACAAATTCAAATTTTATTAAACAATTAATCCTTGATCAAAATAAAAAATATTTTACTTTATTAAATACCTTTAATTTGTTTATAATGTTTTTTTAATGTATTTTACGACTTTGGTTTTTACCATACTTTTTAGTTTTTCCGCTGTTAGAAAACAAAAATTAAAGTCGAATTTTAATACTTTTTGATGTGTTGACACCCTGCCCTAAATTTTTTAATTCAACCAAAACAAAATTGATACAGGTAGGCCTACGTATAAATGAATTTGGATTTTACCAAAACTGGTGGACGAGCAGCCTGGTACGATTCACTCTCAACATTAATTGACAAAATATTTTATTCAAAATGGTATGAAACAAAAATTAACAACAAAAACCTAAATCAGCAGAACTTCTGGATGAAGATTAAAATTTAATGACCGTAAAATTATGTGGAAAAAAACAATAGGCTACCAATTTAGTTGACTAAATCAATTAATCACGATTTGTTTATTTATAAAATAGTCTAAATGTTACAAGATAAAGAGGATTATTTTAATTAAAACAAAACTTTTACCATTTATTTTGTTTTGTATGTCATTATAATTCTTTCGTTATATATATAATATTTTTTATAATATTTAAAAAATATCAATCTATTTCGAATTCATAAATTTTACAAACATATAATTGTATGATTCACAAAAAATAAATCTGCTAAATGTGTCAGCAAATCCCATATGTGTTAGCCATGATAAAATATCACACAGGTTTTATTGTTACAAAATGAAAATATTTCAATGAGTAACAAAAATATTAACTATTGGGCACAACTGCACAATAGTAAATTTAAATAAATAAAGTGAAAATAAATCGGAAGCACTACGATGGTTGCTTAATATGTGGCAAAATATTCGAAAAATGAGCTATCCGAATACTTAAAACAAAATTTTTTACAATAAACTACTCAATACTAACCTTCCTATACTAATCTTCAATTCCAATGGCTAACATGAGCTACGACGACTGCGATTCAAATGGGGTAAGATTTTTTTCAGTACAATTTTTTTAAGTTCTGTATCTTATTTTACCCTGATGTGTGTACAATGTAATCTGTTCAATTTAGAAAAATAAGCATCCCCATGATTTAATGAGATAAGAATTATATGTACAACGTGTAAATGAGCTGTAATCTTGTACAAACTCAGGCCAACCATTCCTGAGAAAATGTGATTAATTGAACCCAAACCATAAAAATACACCAGTAACAATCGTTTAGCATTCAAATTTGTATAAAAGTAACCATCTTTTCTAAAATTTGAACCACGATACCTTCGTCTCATAAGATGTCAAACAGGTGAATCGCGGCAACGACTTTACAACTACACTATAATGCGTTTCACCGCTGATAAACTCTGCTGTTCCACATACTTAGACCAATCAGAACATTTTTCAGCGTTGTCAGATTGTATGAATGTATCAGCCTGACAAACAGTACGCGCGCATCCGTGTAAGAGCCACAGTAGTTCAATCGTGTCTTGCATCAGGTACTGAACACGTCGATTATAGAACATGCAATACTTTGTAATACAGTCGAACTTCCATAACTCGAACGTCTGCAACTCTAATTATTAATAATAATATTTATTTATTTATTCCACTTTATACAAATGCAAAATTATATCTTATCTACTAGGAATAAATAACCACCAACTCAAGTAAACGGTGGTTATACTGTGTGTATAAAAAAAACAAAATATAAAAAAACAAGTTTACAAATGAATTACAAATCAAATGAATTATAAAAATGAATTACAAATCAAATGCAATTACAGTACTGTATTAAGAAATTACACATGTGCAGTAAGCCTACATTTTTCACATATTGTAGGCACCTGTATTAGCCTATGGGAAATATTCTGTTTTTGTTATTTTTACTGTTATTTTTCTATAGCTAGAAATTTCTGTAACTCGAATTCTTTTCCCATTCCTCGGGGATTCAAGTTATAGAAGTTCGACTGTATAATTAGCTGATTGTATGGGCTGTTCATAGGTTATTTGTTATTGAAAGATCAATCAATGACTGACGAAATGTATAAGAGAGCTACGAGAGCAAGTATTGGCAAGTCGTTGGCACGTTGCTGGCAAGTCATTGGCTATCTATGAAGTGGGTAGGGGGCAATTCATATATTTTTAGAGCTTATCAACATTGAAAAATAGTGTAGATCAATCCGGTGGGTTTATTCTCTATCTTAAAAAGAATATTATTACTGACCGAATAAATATCCTCTCAGTTTGTCACCTTCTTTTTTCACACATACAAAACCTTACACATAATAGCACAATTGCAATGCTACTGAAAGTTATTTCTATACAAATACACGGTTTTAGTTTCGCTTTTAGTTTAATTACAATCAACTCACCAGTAGGAGAGAATTTAATGTTACATTCCTCTTCAGCTGCCCAACTACTTTCAAGGTTCCAGGGTCTTATGTTAGTTATTTTTAGATATTCTTATATCATGCGGGCAAAACATTTCAGGGAAAAAAATTAATGAATAAGAGGTTAGTAAAAGCCATCTTTTAAATACGCTTCAACAATTATTCCAATAAGTAAATTTTTATAACTTACCCCATGATACCAAGTAATCTTATCTGCTTCAGGATTTGCACGTATCTCACAAGTCAGTCTCACATCATCTCCTTCCTTTAAGTTTTCAAGATCAACATCAGTACCCAGTGTTACACTAACAACTGGGGGATCTGTAAATAAATTTTGAAACACTCAACTATTTAATATACAATCACTTAAATTAATAATAAATTTAAGTAATATATTTCAAAGTGTAGCTACTTGAAGTTTTGAAATATTTATTTTAAAAATCATTTCTTGAAGTATTCCAGTAATATCCATCTTCTAAACATTTTAATTAAGAATAATAAAACACGGAAAAAATAAAGATTAGTTTAATATTTTGTCAATTTTTACAAGTTATGTTTAGTGATTGTATCCTTCATTTAAATATATGCAATTCTTGAGCTTTAATATTCCTAAATTGTTAATCCAATAGTTCCATTCATGGAAAAATACTGGCTAAATAAATCAACCATCTTTTTTTTCATTTAGTATCCGAATCATTAGTTACAATTATTGTTATTGCTGTCAATGCGAAGCAACTTTGTTTGTTGCTGATAAAACTACTCAGTGCTATTCAAGGTAAATCTATAACCCGGAGATTAAAAATTTGTACTTTATTGGGAATAGGATAACTATACTGAACGAGCGAGCGTTGGAATAATTATAAATTATCATAAAATGACTGAAATCGACATACTGTATTTCTTAAGTAAACCATTCCTGCGATGTAATGACGATGTTAGAACCCAAGTTGAGCAGCCAGAGAGAGTTTGAGGACAGTATACGCACTACGGTAATTTCTACATTGATGACAATTTTTTGCTTAATTGATGCAATAACAAAGAAATGTTTGAAACCTTTACAGTGGATCTTTTAACTCTCAACAAATACCTTGAAATTTTTTATTTTGACTGACCGTTTTAGTAATGCAATTAAAAACTTTTAAGAAGAACACAAATTTCGACCATTTTTTAACATAACAAACGAATCTTAAGTTCCAAAGTCGAAAACTTCAATAAGTTATTTACAATACTATAATAAATGTACGTGCCAAATTTCAAAATTATGTGAATAATCTCGCTAAAAGGCCTAAACTGAGATCAGGTTATTTTAATTACGACACATTAAAACAATGTTTTTAGGAGGGTGTGATAGTAAACCCACATTAGGTATCCGACCCCGCTATTGTTTCAAAAACCAGAAACACGGTTTCAATGTTGTAGTATACGTATTCCACTTTAAAACATAAAGTGTTCTAAGCTACCTGCTTTACAACTGAATATTGTTATCAAGTGTTGATAATATTATTTCTAATGATATATTTATTTGTTTATTGGGTCGTTGAACGATTGATTTTTATTGATCAACTTTTCTTGTTCAAGTAAAACTTAACGGTACGACTGAAATGGAACGCCACTGATCAATTATAGTTTTGTCAATGAGACAAGACAGATGAATATCAATGTTTGCATTAATGTCATTTCTAAAGATGATGTAAATTACCCGTGGCTGTTCCTGGGTCTGCTATCGGGGGCCGTCCCTGGCAGGTACTGGGAAAATAAAATACCCAGGGTGGACAAAAACCAGAAAAGCACTCTTTTGTCTAAGATTTGAGAAACCGACTCGAAAGGCGGATGAATCAAGACATTTGGTCAACGGCATAAGGATGAGGAAGGTCTTTGGACTACGACCTCATTATAGATCCAGACTGGATAGTTCTTGTAATCGATATGGCTATACTTGCGACTAAATTGCTCGGAATACGTTCCCCAAACGGATCTACGGGAAGGTAAGTGTTCTACGGAATCGCTCCAGATTGCGACTAATAAGGTCAAAATAGCCGTGATGATCGCCAACATCCGAACCTGAACGGCATGAGAAGAAGAATTACTAAAATTCTAATAACGAATCATGGAACATTTTTCAAAATCACAAAATATTGCACATCGTTCTATTGTTTAATTGAACAATTGTATGCAAAAATGTTGACCAGGTTCAACTTTTAGGCAATTCTATATTGATTGAATCATGATTACCGTCCAATTAAACTTGATTGATCAATTCGTTCTCACTATACTTTCCCAAATACAGGCTGATCAATCATAATATCCAAACAATACCTTCATGTAATATAATCTTAAACTAAATGCTGATATTGTTTCCTTGCGTAACTTAAAAATTCCAGGTCAATTTAAAAGAGGTATTAAATATTCTTTTAAAAGTTAAACGTATCTCTTGTAATTATATCAAGTTAAAAAAATTAAATCGGTTTAAACATGTTAAAAACAATGTATTGGTTTCTTAAATAGCTAAAAAAATTAGGGGAAGATTATACACAAAATTAAGCTGTAATAAAATTAAGATTGTTCTAATTAATTATAATCCGGAATTTTCTTTGGTGTTATTTAAATAAGTTTATATTACTCTGTTTGCTTTACATAGAAGGTTGAAGTTGAAGGGTTATACAAAAGCAAACAAGACATCATGAAAGCAACGTGGTAAGTTTAGCGTAAGAAGAGTACAGAGCGGATAGGGTTAACAGAGGAAACATGGAACTACAAGGAGTAACAGAGTAAAGAGAGATGAAGCAGGGGGAGAGAAATGAGATGAGAGAGACGATTCCCAGAAGAACACAAGAGAACACACGGGACACGAGTTGGTTGCCCTGCCTAGCAATTTCCCCTTTGTATTCCGATCAGCTACATGTAACCCTTTCCTTACTCTTGGACAAAACGGCGACTAATTTTCTCAACCTCTGAACACTCGTTTTTCAGCTTAAGTGCTTTCAGCCGCTGTCTTCTGTTCTAGAAAATTAAAATTTTAACAAAGTAATCTTTAAGAAAGTTATACAAATTTAAATGTACTTGTAATAATCAACAGGATAATCAATAGCTACATTGTTTAGTCGATATAACAAAAAAATAAACAAAAAAACTGAAATTTTACAAGAAATACCTATAGTATGAAATTTTCATTCAATCCTACTGTTATAACTTACATAATCTTTATCATCAATATCATGCTATCTGTTCTGAAATAGGTCACTTGAACCAAAATTATCTCCATTTGTTTTTGAGATATTAAGTAGAAATCATTTTATGAAATTATCTACTATAAAATTTTAATCATTTATTTCATAGTTTATGTTTTAAATCGCCTTTGACCTTACATCATTGACATATTTTTTTTCTTCACCCCTTTTAATGATCTTAAAATTTAGTTTTGATTAAAATTTTTCCGGTAATAAAAATTCCCTAAGGTTTTTATCTTATAAAAACATTAAACATTCTTTTCTTTGCATGTATCATAACCTATTAGCTTTCCTCAATTGAATGGTTTCCATCAAAGTTTATTCCGTTCCCCTCTTTGTTATACATCTACATTTCTCATGATTCAACCTGCTTATTTTTTCCTAATTGTCTCCATAATCTCATTTCAAAAGCCCTGGCCTTTGTCTTCCTTTTCTCCTGAATATTTATTTATTCAAGGAATAGTTTTCTACCTGTACCAGTATCCATCTTCTGAGATATTGAAATACATATATTAAGTTTCGAAAATAACACAGGTTAAACTAATATTTGATCACTTTTTCAAGTTTTTATTTGCGGGTGCATCATTTATTTGAATAAGCGAGAAAATTTCACATCCGTAAAGCTGTACACTCCTTATATACTCGTAATATTTATCAAACGTTTTCTTATATTTAATGCCATATAATAACATAAAGTACTTAATATTATTTTGTTTTAGTTTACTAAACCTGGTTTTAGCATTACACATATTTTTGTGAAGTAAACATGAGTATGAATATTAAAATACAACAAAGTTTGTTCCCTTGTATCAGATGTTAACGATACAAAGTTCTTACCCTTGCCGACATTATTTAAAATTCAAAAACAACTTTCTAAAAACTGTAACTGAGCTGGCCAGGGAAACATATAATTGTTGTAATAGAATTTCCCGTCATATCCATTAAATGTTTTATGTCATTTCAAACAATCTACTTGTAGAAATAACCATAAAATATTTAAAAATTTTGAAATTAATTTTATCTAGTATAAATATGTAACTGTTTTTAAAACTTTATTTTATAGAATTTATATACAATGCAAGCGTAAAAAGAATTCAGTTTTCTCTAGGATATAAATCGGCTTATTCCTTGAACAACTCATTTTCATGTAAATTTTAACAGTTTTGTTAATTCACGGATTATCAGATTACTGCTTTAATTCTTTTAATCTAATTTTAAGGTTATATATTATGAATAATTCTTGACAAAAATATTTACAGTGGTTTACGGTGAGAAAAAATCAGAACAATTTTCGTTTTATCTTTTTTATTTCATATTTTTGTAACGGCAAAGATGAACGTGATTTGGAAAATGAAGCCACGAGACACGTCACTGAATTAAGGTTCAATATAAGTCACGTTATAAATCCAATACAGTAGATTACAGCCGGTGTAGAAATATCAGATAAATCTACAACTGGGTAGATACTTGCTCAGATGTGTTGAAATCATCGCATTTAGGGCATCATTCAATTTTTTATCAGATTGCAGGTAGTCCTACCATAAAAAGATTTTATTGAATTCATCATTCTATTATTACATCTTCGATACATTATATCAGTTTGTAATGTACAACACAAATTTAATTCCTTTTTATTTTTTATCATATTCTTTTGTTATAATTTTGAAATATTTTTTTAAGTATATAAACTCAATTTGGTAATTCTATAGTGTATACGGAAAAATTTTACTTCAACTAATTATACGTACAACTGTGTAGAAGAATATTTTACTCTTGTAAAATTGGTTGTTCATAACGACCAGGTGAAGTGTTAAATCAATTGCTCTCGATCTACTGGTTTCAGGGATACAAAAAGTAGTTTTGTTTTTTTATCAAATAGTCACCCAATTATATGACTGATATTTAAGAACAGAAGAGGTAAAGGTGTAACAGACACTAGTCGGAACTATCTCCTAACTGCTAACACTTATCTCCTAACACTGTGGTCCTAACTGAAGCTCAAAGTTTTAACTTCGTACGCTATTCTATTCTAGAGATATTTATTTTAAACACAAATACACCACAGACCAATCGCTAGAAACATGTTTTTGGGTTTTTGGGATCTAAAAAAGTTGTGTTTCCGGTGAAAACTCAATTTTTAAAAATCGACATGAAATCAATACTTTCCTTCCCTATATTGTCATACAAGGCAAAAGAAAATAAATATTTTTTTTTACTATTTTATTACAACTATTTTTAGACAAACAAACAATTTTTTAATCTGAATGTACATTTTGTTTGCATGTACATAGGAAAAACCCCAATAACTAGGCCTACTCTAATTTTTGTTAGATTATTACTATCTTCGATACAAATGTAAAATCTAATCTTATTTTTTATGTTTAGAAGTAGATTTGTTCTATTTTTATTTTCTAACTTCAAAGCAACAAAGGTATATTTAGACTATAGCTAATTTTACTCTATACATGAAACTGTTAAGAAATTTATAAAACCTTATTGATAAAAATGATGTGAGATTGATAAAATATGCTTAAGAAACCACGATATGGCTACTCGTATTTTCTAAAAAATTATGAAATGAAAATGTTTGGCACCTTATCAAAACTACTTTTTTCAGAGATCATTTCCCCCTGGTCAAATTGAATAAAACGAGGTAGAATTTTAAAATAACAGAACTTATGTCTCGAGTTCAATTTCCATAGTTCTCGGGGAAGCGAATTAACATAATCTTTTCTTTCCAACTTCAGCACGGTTTTTATACATGTATCATAGTTTTATAGTTTACACTTACATGCAATTCTTAGAAATCTTCGATCTTCCAGAATTCCACCAGGAAAATGAGGATTTTCAGCCCTACAAGCCAATTCTTTTCGATCATCTTCTGCATCTGGTCGTAAAGTAAGAATACTTTTTGTACTGTTTACTGAATCAGCAACCTTTAAAAAAAGAAAGAAAACTTATCAATATAAGTTAGGTTATTTATTACGTAATATTTATATCTAAATTAATCCTTAATAAAGTGAATTACATGGTTTCTTATTTTCTTTTGTATGTATTAATGTAAGCAAGTTATAATTACTGAACTGAACAACACTTAATTAAAAAGTCATTTTAGTACTAGCTATAATTTATCTCTAAGAATGTTTCTTCAAAAAAATAAAATATGTATTTTATTGAGAAAATATTTGCGATTCTTGAAGATGAAAATTATTTTTCGAACAAATTGTTAAAAATTCCATTTTGTTGAATCATACCAAGTTCAATAATGTAAATAGATACAAACGTGGTTCCGATTTTATAAGACATTTTATTTATCGACACGCAATACAATAAATATATTTTTAAATTTCATAAAGTCCAGTATTTTTGAAACATTAATTTTGCTAAACCGTTTGTATACCAACGACACAAATATTTCCATCCAAGATACTCAAGACTGATTAATGAAGCAAAATTATACGTATAAAATCAAACATTACACACTGACCTATATACTCATTACATAAGTGTTGCATTACTGAATCTTTAACGTTACTTTAAGAGTAAACTTCAATTCAATGAAAACTCACGTATGCGATCTAGATTCACTGAGATTACCGTGAAATCTTCAAATTAGGTGCCAGATGATATGGTGGAAATACATGGTTTAACCTAATACGGTCACATTACTAAATAATTTCAGAGTCAACGCTGCTTTAATAAATAAATAAATTTAAAGATTATAAAAACAGAATTAAAGAAACCCACGAAGGCAAAACGTGAAACTGTTTATATATTCTTTCAGAAAAGAAAATTAAATTGAATTGGAAATTTTTAAATGCTAATACGTATACGTTTTGAGTAAAATGCTGATTGGTAAAGTGCGGAAGGAGACCGTTTAAAAGTATTATCAAACTTTAATTCTGCCAGTAGTATTGTATGGTTTAAAGTATTGTACCTTGACTGCTCAGCAGATGTCAAGAAAAGAGCCTGCTAAGTTGAAATAAGTAAGACCTTTATGAGAGTATTGATTGCTGGACCATACCAGAAATGTACAATTTTAAGTACATTAAGCATTTAAAAAAAAGAATGTATGTCCATTCAGTAAGCTTTAAGAATATGTATTGTCGCCGACTGGGGCCGACGATACGCGGCAAAACCTTGCTTGTGAATTTAGTGACCCTGAAATAGGGCCGTTTAGTTGTGTTGGGGGTTTTAAGGACCGTTTGGGTTTTGTGGTTGGCCCTGATAAGGGCCGTTGTTGGTAGTTGGAAGCGGCGAGCCCGAAGAGTGACGGCTCGGCTACCGGGTTCAGGCCTAGCCTTCCCTCAGCGGCAGTTGGGTCCCACTGCAGCGTGACAGTGGTGGTCCCCAGAGCCCCACAGTGTCGGGTTGGCGTAGACCATCTGCCGATAGCGCGGCCGAGGCGGTTCTCTCCGGGTCGGCGAAGGCTGACTAGTGCGGGAATGTGCGTCCGCCACCGGTAGCGCAGACCAGGGATGGTGCGTTTGGTCTTGGCTGGGCTCTTCTTCTTCTGTCGGGAGATCTTCCTTTTCTTCTTTGGTTGGATGTTAGATGCCGAATGCGACTCGACGTTCAGTGCGGCTGCTTAAATCCCCCTCCGGCGAGTTCACTTCATGGCGGAGGGGAGAAACTACTAGCCGCGCGTCTGTAGCGCTCCTCGCGGCAGGTTCTTGGGCCTTTGCACGTGCTGATATTAATGGGGCTGTCGGCGATAGCATATATGAAAGATTAGTGTAACAATTTCTGATATTAAGTAAGTTAATAAAATATGTAAAAATAGAGTAGTACGCGTATTAACAAATTGAATACCGAGTAGACATAGAATAATAGCAATAAGATATAGAAAATAATAATATGTAATAGACTATTCCTTTTACAGGGCCAACGGCCCAATTAAATAAATAAATTCAGATATTAAGCATGAATTTGATACGCCAAGGTTGATTTTAACCATTTGGAAATTCAGACAAGAGTGGTACTTTTTTTAATTTATTTATTTAATGTCGCATCAACTACAACGGTCATTAGCGACGACGTTGGGGTGTAACTTTTGTACAAGGAAGGATGAAATAATTTTTGTAACGTATGAAAATATGTCATGCCTAAGTGGTATTATTATTTGTTGTGGATACGATGGAACATACAACAAGGTGTTTACAAACAAGTAAACCAAAAACTAAGAGAGCAAACAATCTCGGAAGAGATGGGTATTTTAACCTATTTATTCAATCCGTTTCCTTTATGATAATAACGATGTACAATCTTAATTTATAAACATAATATTTATGTTGAAGTTCTACTAATGAGTGGTTTTCTCTAAGTAAAGTTATATTTTATGTTTTTATAATAATAAAAAAGTAAAGTCAGACGATGGAACATGGAGACTGAGGTCCAATAAAAGCCTATATAGACTAACGTAGTCGTTTACAACCACAGTTAGGAAAAGAAAGGCGAAATTTTACGGACATCTCAACAGAATGGATGACAGTAGTCTGACTAAAAGAATAATCACATATTTAAATGGGATCAAGACAACAACTGGATGGTTTAAGGAAGTGGAAAGAGTTTTCGAGGAAATGGGAATACAGAAAAATGCTATCCAGAACAGAAACACATTTGGAAAAGCCATAGACGACTTCTATGGTTCATAGACTTTTTCAAAGTTTTTAAAAGCAGAAATACCGATTCTGAGAAATCAGCATATAAGTGGTCACAAGAAGGAAATATAAAGAGTGAAAGGATGAAGAGGTTCTGGGAAGAAAGGAAGAGCGAAAAGAACATAATTCGAAAATTTCAACGCGGTCCAAAGAAGGCCAAAACGTAAAAAAAACTAGTCGTAAGCTGTTCAGTTAAAAATAATAATATAAAAGGTTAACAAAACCTCCACAAAGACATCGTATCTGGCATTTTTAATGGTTTTTTATACAAGGTACATGGATATTTGTAAGTTAAAGTTAAATTAATAAGACTGATTTAAATAGAATTAAATTATTTTTACGGTTTCCTCTCTACAAGAAAATAAAGAAACAAGCATACTTAAATGAATATGAAAAACATTATACTACTTTGCAAGCGTAGTCTGTTTAAAAAAAATGAAAAATATAAATTTCATTTTTATAAATACGAAGAATGTTTTAACACAACATCCACATACAGACGAAAAGAAACAACAAGGCTTATAAGGGTAATAGAAAGCATTAATTATTTTTAACAGTATATTTTATTAATTTAATAATAGTTCCCGGAATATAAAAGAGAAAAAGGTAGCTTAATATTCCTTAATCCTTTTTTTTAATTTCACTGTTCGTTTATTCACTTAAATATGAGTTTAATAAAAGAATTTTTGAAGGCTTAAATCCCTAATTGGTTAATTCAATTTAATGAGAAGGGAGTGAAAAAACACGGAAGGGAATTTTAGGGAAATTATAGATTGTTTCAGTCTTTTCTCTTCTCCTCTGAAAATAGAAAATGGAGACCTTTATAATGGATGCAGGAAAGGGAAAGACTGAGAAGATGGTACTAGCCGCTAATTACGTCACCGTAGTTACCTTTTTGCTTTTATGATTTGAATACCTTTCAACATTATTTTATCTATTCTTTGTGACAGATAACCAGATTGTTTAACCATAAACAGAATGAAAACAAAACAAATTATATTTATATTATGTCACGTATTGTTCTGTAATTACGCTTAAATTTCAGCATTCACGTAATGTAGATAACAAAAAAACAATGACCGCCTCTTTAGTGTAGTTGTTAGCGCGCTAATCTTTTCAGGTCCCGGGTTCAATTTCCTGTTAGGGTCTGGAAATTATCACAAATCAAAATCAACCAGTTTGATTCCCAGCTAAATCTGAAAATTTTACCACGTTAAAAACTCACTGTTCCATAACCCCCAGTAAATTACTAATGATAAAGCTACTGATAAGAGTTTAGCTAACGCAAAAAATTGTTTCAATTATTTTTATTTTTAAGTTTTATCTTCGTTTTTTTAAATCCCTTTCCTGGCCAAGTACGTTATTTTATTAATGAATGATTCATTGATTTTTTTTAATACTTTGTTTATTTTGTAACTGTTTAAGAACCAGCAAAAACGTTCACAACTAAAATTTAAAAAACCAACCGCGTTAATGATTTTGAGGCGGACACCACCCAACGATAGCTCTGAAGATAACGATAAATATGTTCATTTTTAAATATTATACCTATGTCTGTACGTAATAATGTTACAGTTGCGTTAATGTTATCATGTCTCTACTCTATCGGCGTTTTCGTCGTCTTTGTGCGAATCCTGGATGGTCCGCAGAACTCATATTGCATATTAAGGGATTTCTATGATTGTGAAGTTTGTCTCTGAATCTACGGTACAGTTTTAGATATGTGTCGTTGACGTAAGGATCGCGTAAGTCGTCGTGTAGTTCTATTGGATACGTAATTCGGGCAGTTAGTAACCAGTCATAAGAATTAACGTTGAGAACGTTGTATTTGTGAAATTTCTGATGGCTTTGCTGCACCATAAATTTGACTACCATATATTCAAATCGGTTGAAGCATCGCCTTATACGTCAATAGTTTTGATTCATTGATAAAAATATATTTATTATCACTGCAAATAATCGAGGTATGGTATTCCATTTTTACGAATAGCTGTTTCAAAGGGTAATTTTAGATTGCCGTTACTACGCTGTTAATTCTCTTGCTTATTCAAAATCCATTTATATTTGTAACCTCGGGTGTTTCTCGTAGTTACATGATACAAAAGGATTTCTTCGTAATTCTTAGAATTCTAAGAAAAATCATTAGATTTATCTTAAAGGATTCATTAAGAATCTAATATAATGAACATTTTCTGTTATTTTTCATTTAAAAATTGTATGAAATTTATATGATAAACTATTTTTACATCTGTTCATGTATCTTACCACTGTAGCTGCGTGCTTAATTGGTTCGCCGTCTAATAACCAAGATAGACGTGCTGGTGGTACTGATCCCGTTGATTCACATAGTAGTTGCTTAGATTTACCAGCAGATAGCACTTCGTTACTGGTTACTATTTTCACATTCAGTGGTTTCACTAAAACAGAATAATCATAGTACTGTATTAGCTGCAGCGTTTTCAACTTATTACTTTCTACGTTAATTAAATAAAAATTATTACAAAAATGTAATCATAACAAAATTCCTTCATTTGATAATCGGCTTAATTTTTTAAAAATAATGTAAAAAACTGAGAATCTTAAAAATAAAGTAGTTAATTTAAGACGTACGGTACAAATAAAGTCATGTATAAATTCTGATAGTACTTATTCTTTAAAATTATAATGTTTTTACAGGTTGGATTAGTTTACAAAAAAATTATAAGTTCCGTAAAACAGACTGTTCATTGCAAAGTGGTTTTTGCATTTGAGTGAACCTTGATGATCCCGGGTTCGATTTCCGGGCAGTATCTAAACATCGTGACACATAAAACACAAATTTTAAGATCCACATTTTTCGCTAATAACCAAGCTGTCAATGCGATTTTAAATAACATTTTATAAAATTGTTATTCTGCTGTTCTTTAAAAGATCAACCAAAAGTTTTTCATTGCCGACAATAGCAGATTGTGAAACATCAAACAAGCTTAATACGGTGGGAAAATTTATGTATTTATTCATAAATACTGTATTACTTCTCCAAAAGTGTATAACTCTTGCTTGGAGGTGGAGTACATGTCATACAAAAAAAAACACGAGTTACAAATTTTTCAAATGTACTCGTACAATATGAAAACCAATTAAAACATAGAGCCTATAGCTGTGAAAGTGCAATGGTCCTACAACCAAAATATTATAATATACTGTTAGTGAAATCGATAGAGGTTATGAAAAATAACAACAGTAACACTAATATTAATAATAATAGTAATAGTTGCCTACTAATAATATAAAATAATTTAAGAACAATGGATGTGTTAGTGATCGTTAACTTTTTTTTACGTTTGACTGTTCTGCAATTTCCGCTAATTCAGACGGTGGATAATGGTTACAACGAAATGAGTGATGAAATAATGCCAGACTTAACCGGGAATCGAACCCGGGACTCTGACGTAAAAGCCAGTTGTGATATGGTTAAGATGCTAACGATTCTCTAACTTTTCATTCTCGGGATAGTCAACCTAACATTTCTTAGTGCGTATAATATTTTAGATATAGATATCTAATATAAATGATATCGGTCGGTTGTTAAAATTTCACATTTATATTCATTTTTCCCATTTACAAACGATAACAAGTGCAGCACTCTTAAGCACATCCGGAAAAGCACTTTCCTTTAAGTTATAATCATAATATTTCAAGCAGGAATTTATAGGCCTATTTACATTCTCAATACTTTCAGGAGATCTGTGCTAATCCTGTTTTTCTCAAAGAAAGCACCATTTTTAACTATGAAATTAGTTTTTAAACTTTTCAGGCTCGTAGTCTTAGAGAACTTGTCAAGCACAACAACCGGCACCAGGTTACTTTAGGTACTTGATTCCTGATTATAATTAAAACAACTGCAACAAAATAATAAATTTGCGTTGTTATAAAGGCCTTTCAGTTTTTCTCCCATAATTGTATTTGTATAGTGACCATTAAAAACGATTTCCACTTTTGTGATATTTAAATTTATATCTTACCTAGTTCCGTTTATTTTAATATATCGTAAACTACTTAGTTCTTTAACTTTATCAATAATCTCATTTATAGTTTTCCATACTTTTGGATCCGCGTTTGACTTTTCCAATATTTTTAAACATTTCACATTTTCGGAAATTAAAATTGAAATTCTCATAGAGATCTTTATCTTAGTTATAATAGAACATCCATAGAAAAACATGCATAATTTAGGAAAGTGTTTTCCTTAGAATTACTGAGGCATCCATAAAATTTTTAAATAGATTTGTAATTTAATTTTATATAAATATCAGTTAAAATATTTCAAAATTTCAATAAATTATTAAGACCAATCCATTATTACTACTCAGTAAATAGGCGATTCATGTGTTTTTATTGTCAGTAAATTTTCAGGCTAATCTTGTTAGCGGACGAATGACTTTAAGTAGTGACTAGGTGACACCCACTCACGAACAGTGAATACTGGGGTATGTATCCTAAATTCATGTTAATACACGTCAAAATTCAACGATCAAATTCAGTGTTTGCCATTAGAGTTTCAGATAGAACAAATAGCTAAAAAAAATTGTTTTTACGTCAATATTTCTTAATGTAGTCCACCTTAATAAGGTGTAATTAACATATTTCAAATATTTTTAATAAAGAAGTAGATAACTTAGATTGCAAAGTAACTTATTTATGTTCAGTTTGAAATGCGCATATAGAAGTAAATCAGAAAGAGTCGGTAACATGCAACGTTTCGCAGATGCATCAGTAAGTTAACTATTAAATTTAATCATAAATTCTATCTTTGTCTGTTGAGTTACGTCACTATATCTGGCTCCACTTATTGGGGCTGTTCACAAATTCATACTATAAATTCCTTTAACGATCTTAAATTCTCAAATACGCCACATTAACTTATCAATAGTGGGATGACAACACTTTATTAGTATAATTAGAACAATAAATTTATAATTTTTAATTAAATGCATTATCATACTATTTTATATACTCTTTAATGATATCGTCCCTTTAATCTTTCACGTTGTAACTTAAAGGTTATGCTCTGCAAAATTTAAACGAAATAATGACTGCTAAGAAAAAGAAATACTGAAGATGATAGAAGAAATTATGAAGAATAAGAACAAGGAGATATCTGCCAGCGACAAAGACAAATGAAAAATGTCTTCGCTTCAACAGTAACTCTGTTGGCAATAAAAGCAACATCACTAATTTTCTTAAACACAGATGGCTTTAACAATATTGTCCGGCAGACGATTCTTGCTGACTGATATTTAATTTAATATTGTTTTATTTTTATTATTATTATTATTATTATTATTTTGTAGACTTTGATAAAAAACTTATTTCGTCTTCTCAAGAATTTAATTTATTACTTATACTAATGTGCATTTTGTATTGAAAAATAAAATAAAACAACTGAATTTGACACATTGGCCTACAACAAAAATATCACTAAAATACTGATAATTTTTTACGAAGGTAGTAATTATTATTAAATGCCATCATCTAAGACATCATATCATATGTCTCAGCATGCGACATATTTACGACTTTATGTTAGATATCACCGCGAATTTTTGCCGAAGTTGAAGATAAGTTTACTTGATTTGTAGAAATAATTTTACGTTAAAATAGAAGATAGAGCGCCAGATATTTTTTCTCTGTGGGTAATAGATTAAACAGCAAATACAAAAAAATTAAAATGCATTACTAATATTTTTCAATTTTAATTTAATACGCTGACTTACAGTACTGAAATTTAAATATTTAGAAAAGTAATAGCAGCAAATAATATACTCGAAAAATTCGGTAAGAAAACACAGTAGGCTACAGAAAATGGAAAATCATCTTACAAAAGTTATTTATAATGAACATAACGTAATAGGCTTATAAAGATTAAGTTGTTATAAAATTGTAATTTTCCTAGAAGCTCTTTACGTATTACATGATAAAACTCTTTCTGCACAGTGTTTACAAATATTTTAGAGAAAGGAACAAGTAGAAAGATAATTTTACGAAAAATTCTTTGATCAAGGTATGAAAATGGAATGTGTAAATTAAAAAAATAATAAGAAAATTTACAGAAGTTGTAAAAATTAGAAAATAAAATAAAGAAAGGAAGATTATTAATTTTTTTCCTACTTATTTATAGAATAAACAGCACACCTTCATTCACTTCATCCGTATAAAAAAAAGAAAAAAAAATTGTACATCTCCAGGACCAAGAAGAAACCCTTCATCAACTATAACCAAACGATGACTTGGAAGCAACGCTGCTGAGTGCTGTCTTCTTCAAGTTTTATTCATCATCAACACATTTACTGAAAGTTTTTGTTAAACTGTTTGTAAATAATTCTTACTGTTAAAAAAAAAAATATAGAATGAATGACTACAGAATGATACATGAAATATTTAATATTAATGAAAATAGGATAGCTTAAACCGATTGGTTTAAGGAAATTTTAAAACAGTTTAAAATATTTATTACCTATTTCAAAACAGCTAATTAAATAAATGAATACTTTAATAAACTCACCCATAACAGGCAGATGAAGTGTTAAATTATTGGCATTCGATCTGCTAGTTCCAGGGGTACAAAAAATAGATTTGTTCAATTTTACATAGTCAGCCACTATATGAATGAAGCATTTAAGAACAGAAGTGGAGAGAGAGGTGTAAAAGACACTAGTCAGCGTTATACTAGCGTCTCTGGGAGTAATGAATTTCATTACACAGCCAGACCCTATGGTGAATGAAGTGAAGGTTTCATTCGCAGGGTGAAAAGTATGTGCTTTTCGGAGGGCCTGGGATGCTGATAAGCATACTTTTCCACTCAGTGAGAAAGGCAAAGGAAAATAAAAGTAGCTATGAACAAAAAAAAACGGACAGAAGGGAAAATTAGAATGAAATAATTTTGGAAAAGAAATAAAGATAAATTATGTAAACGTGATCCCTTATGGTTGAAACCCAAATACGCCGATTCGGTTAGTTTAAGGAAATCAGAAAGTATCTTGAAAATGACCCAATTAAAATAAAACATTTATTGAACCGAACAAAGTACAGACTTAAATTTACAGACCTTAGGATTAAGGTCTTTCGTAAAGAAGAAAATAAATTCGAAGAGGGAAAGAAAGAAGAAAAACGTAATAAAAGAAATGATAAGAATGTGAGCTTCAAGCTAATCTTCCAGAAAAAAATGTTTAAAGTAGCCTGAATATGATAACCCAATTTTACATAAGAAAAAAATTTTACCGTATTTTTTTAGTTTATTTATTGTCGCAACAGGTCAAAATTATTAGCGACTATGGTTATGTAACAGTGGGTTTCACTTGTGAAAATTTTCAGACGCTAGCCGGGAATCGGACCCGGGAACCTCCATTTAAATAATTACACTACTTGAATACTGAACCTAAAAATTGGAAGTTAACGGTAGGAGGAAAAACAGACGCATCTTGTTTAAACTCATCCTATTTTGAATTTCTTAAATAAATATCATTGTCAATATAATGAACTGCAGAATAATTTAGTAATTTGTTTTTGCTTTAAGTAAAGATAAGAATCTAAAATGACTGTAGAGCTAAATGATGAATAGTGATATTTGTATTAAAAGATTATACTATTTAAAATTAAAAAATATTTTATTAAATTAGTTTGTCATACATAATAAATTTTCTAACCATGTTATAAATTGGCAAACTCCTCTAATAATTTAACACCTGCATTTTGAAACTTTTCTATTAATAAACTGCTTATTCTCATAGTTTTGAAATACCTGTTGTGCCAAACTTTTAAAATACAAAACGTGAAGTACAACCAAACATTTCTATTTAAATTTTTAACCAGACGTTTTATGGATCCATTACTTTATACTGAATTTATAGAAATAATTTCTCAAAAATGAAATTGTATTTTTTTTGTCAGTTATGGAATTCTAATTGGTCAACGTTCCTGTATGATCAATTAACCAATTTTCATTATAATTTTTTTATTAAACAGTACAAATATCCAATAAACCTAAGTGAAAAGTAAAATAAACAAAAATTATCGCTTGGCTCAATGGTTAGTTTGCATTACGGACTGCAAGGCGAAGGTCCCAGGTTTGATTACCGAATAGGATCTGGATTACATGTTAAAACCTACCAATTCTGAAAGGTAATTCATCGTAGTTGCTTATACTCGAAGAAGTTCATGCCAATTAAAATAAAACTAAAAATATTAACCAGTTTTAACATTTATTTAATATGTATTACAGAAACTTTACCAACAAAATGCAATTAATACTCTAAACTTGAGGAACTGAATTATTTAAATTTTCAGGTACCGCTGTAAAGTACCTTGTTAAACCACTAAATTATTAAGTTCAAAAAATTTATTATTTAGGCTATATAAAATATTAATAATATAAAATTATACAAATAATATAAGTAAATTTTAACTTCCGATTCATTTTTCATTATTATTTTCATTTCATCTTAAGAATTTGTTGGGAAAAAATTTGGGCTTATTCACCCATCAAACAAGAAGAGAAGTCTATTACGCATTACTTTCCTTCAATGTGCTGAATAGCCATATTGATCTGGATATTTGGAAATATGGCTGGTGATTGTAATGGTAGATAATGTGATCGTTAAATGTGTTTTTGTTTTGTAATTAAATTTTAATTTAACAAAATGACATTTTATTAATTATATAGTTCATTCATTAATTATTTTTATATTATTTTAATTTTTTCGTTTATAATATTGTTTGATTTCATATCGTTTGTTTAATTCAAATGTTCATTGTTTTAAATGTTAAGTTTATAAGAAGGATAACGTTTTATATTTGAATAAAGTCCTAAAAGTCAAACAGTGAAGTTGTTCTTCTTATAAAATAAACATTTTAAGTATACAAATCGATATTATATCAATTATGAATGACAAAATATTATTAAAATAATATAAAAATAATTAATGAACGAAATATTCATTAATAAAATGTATTTAGATTAAATTATATTTTAATTAAAAAATAAATCAGTTAAAGATCACGTTTGTTCCACTACATGATCCCCTATGTGAAGAGTAGAAGCCAAAATTGGTTTATTCTTAAAGAAACTGTGGAGCTGGATCCTATGGAAAGCTGCGTGAAAACAGTGTTTATAAAACACTGTTTATAAAAACGCATGTTGTTGTTTAGGTCAGCAGCGGAAAGGTTGGGTTGAACCTCTAGAAGCTTTACTAAGTAAAACGAGAAGTGAGGTGGTTTACAAGTGCCTTCCTCTACGAGTGGAAAAGTATGCTTATCAGCATCCCAGGCCCTCGAAACTGCACATATTTTCCACCCTGCAAATCACACCTTCACTTCATTCACCACAGGGTCTACTGTATAATGAGATTCATTACTTTCAGAGGAGATAACTCTGACTAGTGTCTTTTACACGTCTACCTCTTCTGTTCTTAAATGATTCAGTCATTTAATTGGCTGACCATGTGATAACAAACAGAACTATTGTTTGTAGCCCTGGAATTAGCAGATCGAGCAAAAATAATTCAACACTCCACCTACCTGTTATGGACGTAAGGAACAATTATGTCAATGTATTGATGTATCGGATAAAGAGAAAAACGGTTTCAAGAAGATCGTTAATGAAATCTTTGCAACTGTGACGTAATTAAAATGTTTGATTTTTCTGTCTCGTTTCTGTGTGTGCGTTCGTTTTTTAGATACTTCATTTAATAGTAGGAGTAGTAGTAGTAGTAGTAGTTTTAATTTCCTATGTTAAAAGTTATGTAATCTGTGTTAATTGTTAGGTAAGTTTGGTGATATTTCTTACATATTCATTTTTGGCGTTCAATGTTGTAATGTTGAAATCTATAGTAAACGATTTAAATGGTGGTTTTCCTATTTTTGTAACATTCCCCTTAATAAACATACAAGTTTGTGAACCATACGTTAGTACTGGGAGTGCACATGAATTAAATACCTTTGTCTCCAAGTATTGTGGGATGTTGTTTTTCAGAATATCATTCAGTCACCCAAATAATGCCCCGTCCTCTTTCATTAACTTCTACCGTTTGGTAATTTCCAAATATACTCGTAATCAGCTGCCCTAGATTTACTTATCGATTTATCCATTCCAGATTTTAGTTATACACTATTTTTTCTTCTACTCTAGGTTAATGGTACTGATTACAACGGGAACTCTTAGAATAGATTGCATTTTTGATAAAATGTCATAAATTATTGATCATTTAAACGCTAGCAATACTTAGAGGTTTTTAACATGACATCCACGTAGTGCAAAGAAAGTATTTTGACTTTATTCGTTGTTTGTCAGCAAGCTACTAGCTCTTTAGTGTCTTCACATTCTGATCTTTCTGTCTTTATTTCAGCCACACTTTCTCCCACGTAGACTTTATCTCTCTCAGTCACCCTCTTTACTATAAAAACACAGAGGACGTCATTAACTGTCTAATGGCATGAAAAGACATTTCAGTTGAAAGTATTTTCCAATAAAATCTTCTTCAATTCTACTTCATTTCAGTGAAACTTTTATATCTCAGTAAATAAATAATATTTAAAAGTTTTATATCATCATTTAAATGTATATCATGACATTTCGGAAACCTAATGAGACTAATTTGTCAGGCCCTTACTCGAATGTTGAATTCTTTAGTACAATCAGAAATACATCCAGTAAATAATACTGTTACGTTTACTCTAGATTTTTGGAATCTGGTTATTTATAAATATTAGAACTTCCTTTTTAATTTATAATAAAATTTAATTACTTTATTTGCTACCCGTACAAAAGGACTAATTAATAATGAATTATTTTAAAAACTTAAGACTACGATAAATTTAACTAAAATAAAATAGCAATATGCAATCAAACAGTTAATTTAGTCTTACAGTTGTACATAATAATTATAAGAATAGTACATTATTTTCCTATCATGAAGAATCTATTTCTATGCGTAACACACAACCAGGTTCTTAATCACAAACTAACCCAACTATCATTCAACACAACACTTTTATACTCTTCACTCTTTTTTGTGTCTACATTTAACAGAAACTAACTTCACAATGGTTCACACATTACGTTTTGACTGACGAGACTGTTGGCTACGGAGAAATAATATTACAGAAAAAACCTAGAATAATCCAGAGAATTAAATAACAATTGAAAGAACATATTAGTCTAATGGAACCCTCGCCTCTCTTTTAGAAAAATCAGCAAGTGAATTAAAACTAATCGCTACTCCGCAAGCAGAATAATATCATACTTGTCTAAACTTACAGAAAACCGTCTACCATTGTTCTTCTACCTTTGGAAAATTAAAAAACCGTACTTCGTGTTTTTTTACTTATTTAATAGTTGTCTCTGTTTGGTCCGCTAAAGACTGTGCAAGACATTCGTGTAAGTAAAAAAAATCATCTATTAATAAATAAAAATGTTTTCAATTTTAAGTTCATTAGTAAAAATGTTAGTTTATTTATTGAAACACAAAAGAGTACATAAATAACTGTGTCATGTACAATAAATATCATGAATATAATAAATACAATATTTATAATTATTTGGAGAATTAAATAGAAAACCACTTTATTTCGTACAACTTAAGAATATCCATTAAATTTATGAAATAGGAGAACATACTCCATACTAAATACTCAAGGAGAACGTAATATTTATACTGAAGAATTTAGGAGAATCTTGTAATCGCACTAACAATTTCTTAAGTTTTTGAGTCAATTAATTGTGTTTATTCATATTTAGAGTTTATAAAAGTATCTTTAATTTAGGAAATTTCAAAAATACTTAAGAAAAAAATAGATCCTTTGAATAGCTTACTTAGAAGAATATACTGTCCTCTTAAATATATTTTTAATACTGTTGTGTTAGCATGTCATTATTAATACCTACATATTAAGTAATTTTTAAAAAGCGGACCATTGGATATAAAAGGGAAAACATTCTTGAAATAATAACATTATCAGATTTCCTTTTTAAAAGAAAAGAGTTTTAGGTCTTTTAAAATCAGTATAGAAAATACATTAAAAAAATTCGCTTCAATAAATAAAAATAACAAAGAATGTATATTCAAAAAAAATGTAAAAAAATGTTAAGTAAATTTCAAATGTAGGTAATACTTGCAGGAATTGTTTTAAATAGGTTATGTACAATTAACCTTAGGCTTAGGTTAGCCTTTATAACTTGGAACGTAAAAGCTGAAAGAAACGTGACAGTTGTGATCACATTCTTTTTATACTGTATTAAAAATGGGAAGACTTGAAAATAATAATATTTACAAAATTAATGAAAACAATACAAAATAAACAAATTCCAAGAAATTCTGTTTTGAAAATGCGATGTTAAATGTATTTAAATCGTATAATTTTAAATTACTTTAAGAAACAATTCTATTTGTTTGTTTAAACCTTCAATGTTTTGCATTTGATATTTTAATTAATATTGAATTATAATTAAATTATAAATTATATTTATTAGTATAATATAAATATTTTATAGAAATATGGAAGTGTAAATAAATAAACATTTATGTGTTTACTGAATTGTACTTAGGCCAATCAGAAATAACGAGCCCTAAAAATATTTTTACACTCAACATTAATGACTTTCGGTCTTGTTGGCATTAATCAAAACAAGAAACTAACTGCCCTTTCACAAAAAATGTTCTTGTATTACCTCTACCGTGGTTCAGTCGTGGCCAAATCAATCAGAATGGTCTCTAGCAAATCAAATGGTTTTGCAACCAAGCTGGACATAATTACGCCTAAAATTTATTAAATTCCGTCCAATCTAACCAACCTGGAAATATGTCTAGAATGGTTGCAAATAGTTTTGTAATTTACTATTTTTTTAATGTAACTTTAATATTATTGGATTTTCAAAGAAGCAGAAATGTTGCTTTAGAGGGAAAAGATTGACACTAAAACAAATCTACACTAAACATACATCGAAGATTTCAACGGTTTGTCAACAAATCTCTTACCCATATAGTTCTATTTTTTAAATTATATTAGCTATAATTCAATTGTTCAAAATAAACTCAAATGAAAATCCAGTGTAAATTATCAAATGTTGGATGTACTGTTAATTTAAATAGCAATTTTACAAAAAATTTACAACCTAGAACAATGTTTTTTTGTTCAAAGAAACTTTAGTTTCAAATACTCTGTACTACTGCTGCTCCAAAAAGTTGTAGGACATACAGATTGATTGCAAAAGGGTTTTGTAATTTACTATTTTTGAATCAAAGTTTAATTTTAATCGAATATCAAACAAGCAGAAGTGTCGCTTCTGACGACAGTTGTTGTAATAGTTTTGTACGTAGATGACATATCTTAGTTGTATGAGGTTACAGGCCAATATAAGGCACTACTTCTACTTGAGGATGCGTACGTTATTAAGTTACACAGTTAGGCACGTTTGAAGTCGTAAATTATTAGGTTACTTAGGTAACGTAATACGACAGCCAAAAACTAGTCCTTTATTACTAAAGGATTTGACTTAATATTGCGAGTAGTTATATTTTTGTGAAGTATTTAATTCTGAAGAGGAACAGGTCTCTTAAACGTACATTGATAAATTTCGTAACATAATGACAGTTCCAATTTATAGCTTCTTTCATATGACAGCAAAATGGGTTCCTACAGGAAGAAGGAAACAGAAATAATTGATAGTGATGAAGATGCTTTCTCTATGAAGGGTCAAGGGTTGTATGACGGATGACAGAATTTTCTATAAATTGCGATACAAGGACGAAGATGCTGGCAGTTAGCGTAATTGAGAGATTAGTTACTATTGCAATATAAAGGACGGACCGTCCTCAAAGAATAACGGGGAATAGAATTTGAAAATTTTTTCTGGAATACAGGACTGAGGAAAGAAAAAGCTGGGGAAGACCTCTACAGTGCTGGGAGTAATTTACTTGGGGCGTTCAAAAAAATCCCAGAATTGCTTTGCCGTCGCCAAACAAGCAATATGATTGCGTACGCACTTATTTGAACATGTTTGGACAGTGCATAATGGTGTCCGTGCTCCATACGACGTGTATGTGAGTGGTTGTTAGTCAATACAAAGTTACAGTTTGAACATCAAGTTCATGTACAAATTGAGAAAGTTAGCTTCAGAGACGCTTTTGGCTCTACAGCAAGTTTACGGTTATAATGCAATAAAAACATCCGCTCTTTACGACTGGTTTGCACGGTTTAAGAAAGGCCAGGAGACGTTAGAGGACCGTCGATATTTAGAAATGACGAAATTATTGCAAAAGTGAAACCACTGCTTCTAAAAAATCGAAGAATAACAATCACGGAGTTGGCGTGCGAAGTTGATATCTCACGGAGATCAATTCCATTTTACGCGACGACTGGAAGATGAGACGTGTCAGTGCAAAGTTTGATCCGACGCTGTTGAACACGGATCAAATGGAATGCCACACGACAATCACCGGCAAGTTGTTTGAGACAAGTTCGAAGGACCATACATTCCTCTAACAGATCGTCACAGGTGATGATTTTTGGGTGACCAGGAGACGAAACAACAATCATCAAAATGGCTCCAACATCGTCTCCCAGACAAAAAAAACATCAAATTAAATGTGATGACTCAGCTCCAACAGATTCCGAAAGAAGCCTTCTACCGCTACTTCCAACAATGGCAGGATCGATGGAGCACGTGTGTGTGCGCGCAAGAGGCCTTCTTCGAAAGGTAATTAAGTAAGCATTTTCATAGGTCATAACATTAGAACGCTGAACCACCATTGCGGGAGTTTTTTGAACGCCCCTCGTATTCCAATTATAGCTTTCTAGAAAAGGTAAAACATTTTAATACCGGAGTATACCGGATGGCCTGTCGTAAAGATAGAAGTAATTCAAAGTAATATCGAAATTAAATTAAATTTCTACAAAATATAAATAGTCTAACTTTGAAGTTAAAAAATTCAAATTTTAGTGTATCACACTAGCTATAACGCTTTTACAAATATAGTAATTGAGATTTAAGTTTTTATTACAATATTGTTCGGATGATTAAGATATTTTTCTACTCTGAGAAAATCATGTGAATAACGTTATTATATATTTTGCATCTTGATAAACGAAATGAAACGTGTATTTTTACTTTCAATTTATTTGTTACGCTTCGTTTAACATATTCAGAACATTTAATAATTCCTTGCATCTTGTTACTTGAATTTTGTATTTCAACTACAGTATTGAATACTAACTGCCAAAGTAAAACTACAAAGTACAACTGAAGCTAGCCTCTCTCTTTGCTCTAGCTTCGTATTTCTGTATTCTCTCATATACCCTTTAACTTGTATACGTCAGTTTAAAGCCCAGTCAGTAAGTCAGTTTGAACTAAATAACAAGTTGTCAATGTTATAGGAGTCAGAGGGTGATGGGTGTAGTCCTAAACTGCCGTCCCAAACCCAAGCCTCTAAACGACCGTTTCTACTTTAAACTCATTCATCAAGTCCCCAGAATCTCGTGACGAGAAACTTATTGTTGTTAAATTTAAACGGTTAAACCTTCACTGTTGTCGCTAACTCTTCTTGCTCGTCTTCATACAAAACAAACCACATAACTTCCTTCTATTGATTCCTCCATCTCAGACGACTTATTCTCTGAATTTTAATTTTTCGTTTTTGTGTATCATTAAAATTTATTGTATTTTAATTGAAAAAACTTTGAATTTCTGTTGCCAAAATATATTAGCAATTGGAACTCCACTCATAATTTCGTTGATATTATTTTCACGTTTTCTGAGTTTGATAAACTTTTAAAATTCTGAAAAGTTTTTAAAAGATTTATTAAAAGAAAACGCAGAAAAAATATGGGAAGAATATTCATTTCGATATATTTAATTCCAGTGTTCCTGACTTAAATAAATTTATTTCTAAACATCGATGACAAGGAAAAATCTTCTCGTTTTGATATTTTAAATGAACTGGTACAACAGATTGATTCGTTTTTGTGTAGAGGTACCCTAAGGAAACTACTGAAAAAACAAAAGATCAGTTAAACGTATCCTTGATCAATAGGCTAACTAAAAACAGAAAAGAGATAAAACAATGACTAAATATTTTTCAAATATTTTACTTATACATATTTGTTTGTCATAAAGATAAAATGAAAGTAGATCTTGGCTGTCTGTCAAAATTATTGTGCTAGGCGCATCATTCTACATTAAATTTCACTATCGGCTAGATTAGTTACTCTGTGATATATTGATACGGCAATATCTAACCATCTTAATTGAGCAGATATCTCTTGACCAGATTTGAATTATCCGTAGTTCTTACAAGAAATAGTGCCGTTGGGTACCTGTTTTCCAAGTAATAAATTCTTTATCGTCCGTTATATTATATTTAATATTCAATAAGGAAATTATTCGTTCAGTAGCCTATACAGCGCCGTACGCAAAATAAATTAAAAATAAATACTCACAGTAAACCTCCAGAGCAACTCTGCGAACCACTGGAGGAGCAGGTGCACTTGTTGCTCTACATTCCAATGTAGCACTCCGAAAACCTCGTTGAACACTAGAAAGGAATAAACGGTTAATCACATCACCTTCTCTGACGCTTTCGCTTATGTCATCAATAAGTTGACCATCTTGCCACCAAGTCACTTCTGGTTGCGGGTGACCTAATGAGAAGAAAGGAAATTATTAATAAGCTATATTAAAACGTTTCAAAGCAATTACTTGTAGTAAAGAAGGTCAGTACAAGAGTACATACATATGCCTATAGTATTTTTTAAATACAGAAACTAACAAAAGATGTTTCATCTTTGAATTATATAGGTTGCATGAACCTCCCAAGCTTGTGTTGTTGTTTAGGTTAACAGCCGAAAGGCTGTTCCTCTAGAACCTCTATCCCTCTCTGTTTCTCTTTTTCTCTGTTTCTCTGTTGAACCTCTATAAGTTTTACTAAGTAAAAATGAGGAGTGAGGTGGTTTACTATTGCCTTCCTCACTGAGTTGAAAAAGTATGCTTATCAGCATGCCAGGCCCTCCGAAAAGAACATTCTTTCCACTCTGCAAATGACCCCTTCACTTCATTCACTACAGGGTTTGACTGTAAAGTTAAATTCATTACTCTCAAAGGAGATAACTCTGACTAGTGTCTCTTACACCTCAACATTTTCTTTTCTTAAATAGAGTCATATAATTGGCTGACCACGTAATAAGAAACAGAACTATTTTTGTAGCCCTGGAACCAGCAGATCAAGTTTAATTAATTAAATACTCCATCTGCCTGTTATAGGCAATACGTTTAAAGTAATTGTAACCTATCTTAAACTATTGCACATAAACCACCTGAAAGATACACGTTTTAGCAAATGATTTTTCACGTATGGCACCCTTATAGAACTTAGAATAAATTTCAGTATATGTGATATTTTAATTTCAAGTTTATAAAGTATTGTTTCTTGTTAACACAGTTTGAAATAACGGCTACATATAATGTGCAACTGGAAATAACAAGGAATTATTCCGAACTAAATTAGAACAAGTTCTGTAGCCGTAATTTACAAAGAATTTTGCCAGTATTTTTGATTCCTTGGTCGGTATGTTTCTTTTCCCATTTGGCGTTTCCTCTCAAGATTTTGGTATAAGCATCCGTCACACTCGTCTTAAGCCGGCTGATTTTCAAAGATGAAGTATAGATTCATGTTTATAAATTTTATATTTCTTCTGCAAAATGTTATACTTAAGGTCACCAAAGCGAAACGATTGTGGAAGCTGTATTGCTGTAATAGTAATCCAAAAATTCTGTAATATTTAAATTTACTTTAGTGCTTTCATTTAACAAGTAGCTACGAAAATACTAAACTGTGTTTCTATTTTACTCCCTTATTTTAAGTTAGTAGAATGGAATGAAAATTATGTATAAAATGAAAGGAAAATATTTTTAGACAAATAGTATGAGTATTCATACTTTAAATATTTAACATGTAATCTGTGAACGGTTTACTTAGCCTTGTTTGTTTAAAATTACAATCTGACTGACATTAATGAACAAAATAAAAAATAAATTTCTACTATGTAAAACTTGTTAACCACTAATAACCATCGGATGGTTGAGTCTCTGGGATGTGACGTAAATAAATAAATATATTTAGCCTAAATAAATGTGTAGAAATATTTTTCTTTATTTCTTCTTTTTAATTTAAACAGTCTACATTAGCAGCAATTGTAAGAGCCAGCGAAAAACAAAAAAAAACAACAACAAAATTTAATATAAAATAAATCACAAAAATTCCTGTATAATTTACTTGCCTCCGGTTACGTGGCATGACAGTTGTAAATCATAGCCTTCCAAAAATGGTCCAGCTACTCCTGCAACTTCGTCTCCTCTTCCATCTAATATAGTTGGAGTTTCCGGAGGAACTGAAATACCATAAACCACATTTTTTAAACAATAAGAGCAAAACTAGTCGTTAGGCTGTATTAAATACTTTGTTTATATTTTCATTCATTATTTTCAGAATTACTTCATTCTTAATTTAGATGAGTATTTCTAAGTATCAAAATCTTCACAAAGTATGACCGTATCGTTTCGTTTAATACCAGTATTTTACGGTCGCAGTTACTAAATGATACGTTTAAAAGTACAGACATTTTTATCATCATCATAAAAAATATGGATTAAGGCTTCTGGTCTCTTCCAATTTCAAACTTAGTACAGTCGGACCTCTATGTATCGAACTTCTACATATCGTAATTCCCTAAATATCGAAGTATTTTCTAAGTCCCGTGAAATTTTAATGGAAAAATGCTTCTGTATAGGAATCGAAAACAAATACTGTATATCGAACTTAATTATTTTGAAAATATAAATAGAACTCGATATAGCCCTCCCATCACACACTAGTCAATCCAAAACATTGAGAGACAGCAACGTGACAATACAGTACATCAGTACGTTAACCACTGTGGTCCACGTACAAGAGTAGTGTGATACTTTTACACTATGTACGATCAAAAATATGTAAATACGATGATGTGGACGAAGCAGTTTCAAATGAGTAAAAATGTCACGAGATGAATACATGCCTAAACAAAAAAGAAAAGTTGTTTTCTTTTGTGGACAATTGCCCTGCATATCCGTCTTCACAATAAAACAAACTTTATTGCAAACAAATACTGTTTTTTCAGGAAATATGGTTACGGACGAGTAATCTCACCTAATATAAATAAGTCAAAATGAAAAAACAAACAGCGTTTCCCTTTATCGAAATTTCTATACTATATTAAATGTCTTATAAGGAACCTACAATTTCTATATATGGACGTCTGAGTGTAATTTGTTATTAAGGTTGGAGCACTCATATCTTCTGAGATCGTCCAACAACACATTGTTCGGTTGTCAAATAAGTTACCTATTTGCCTGATTGATCACTTGGCATCCAACAAATGACTGGAACTCTATTTTTGGCTGTATTTTTAAATAGTTTATATTTCTCTGGCACATTAATTTTGTGCCAAATATTTTCATTATTTAACGGTCCATTTATCGATGCTCTGCTAAAGATCTTAACTTTTTACGATTTTTACTTATGATCCGGAAACGAAGTGCCAATCCATGCACTGGAAGAGCCGAACTTCACCGAGAGCCAAAACAGCTCGAATGAGCAAGTCAAAATGTAAAGCAATGATGATTGTTTTTTTTATATCCATGGGATTGTGTACCTTCACTGGATTCCTGAAGGTCAAACAATTAATCAATATTACTACCTTGGTAAGGAAAAAACGCCCCGAAATGTGGAAGGACAAATCATGGGTTCCCCACCAAGACAATGGGTCAGCTCTTTCCGCGTTATCTGTCAAGAGGTTCCTAGCCAAGTACAGCATCTCAGTGTTAGAACATCCACCTTATTCACCAGATCTTGCACCATGTCACTATTACCTGTTCCCTGAGGTGAAATCTGCATTAAAAGCGACAAGATTTGAGTCTGTGGAAGCAGTAAAAGAGAAGGCAGCACGTGTCCTGAAGGAGCTGACAGAAGATGACTTCCAGCACTGTTTCCTACAATGGAAATTTGCATGGAGCGTTGTAGGGATAGAGAAGGAGTGTGTATTGAAGGTGACAATAAGTGATTACGTATAAAATAAAAACAAAATGTTTTACAACGTCAGTCTCGTTATTTAGTAGCCACACCTCGTATTAAAACTGAGAGAGAATTAACAAATGTTAACAAAATATTAAAACGTTCCCCTTACTAAATGCAAACATTTAACTGACCAGAGTTTTCCTTAATGTGTATTTAGAAGCATTTTAAATCGTTTAAATTAAATTTCTCCTTCTTGTAAGTGTACATAAGAGCTACCTTTATGATTTCTTTAATAAAATTATAAAATCTAGTTCCAACACATTTTCTAAAATATAAAAACTAGGAGTACTCAACCATAAACTAAGAAAATACCTTAAAATTATATTATCTTTAAAACATTTTGATGTTGCATAGTTTGAAATAAAAATATTTTTCAATGTTCAAGGTGATAATATTTCTCCTGTCCTTGTTTAAACACGTGGGTAGACATGCATATTATGTACTACTATACAATGGGCAAGAGCAGATTATTATGTACTAATAAACTTATATCAGCTCAGAGCATAATGTAATTTTATAGTTTCAGAGAGATATAAAACTTACTGGGATTTTTTTTTACAAGTACAGGTTTACATAAATTTTGCTGATAATAAAAAAGTAATGTATACCGCTGGTTACTTTGCCTCTTTAAGGAACGAGTGGAATGCGCATGCAATGTGGATAGGATAGCCGTACGATTATTAATACGTCTTAACCAAAAACATCTTTTGTCACGAAATGAGGTCGCCAAACAGATTACGGCAATGTACTTGTATTGTAGAGTGGCGGACTAAGCAGTTTTTCCATAATTAACATTAGTATTTCTTTATGTTAATTTATTGAATTAGTTTCTCATAAAGTTAAAATATTTACATTGTGTTAGATAAAATATATTATTGTAAAGTAGTTATAGTTATAAAATAAAAGTTATAATATTGTTTTCTCTCTCTCTATCACAAAATATACAAATATAATCTTAAAGTTTTTTTTTAATTTCTATTTTTATTAAAATTAAAATATAATATTGATATTTTATGTAAAATGTAATTGAATTTATTTTATGTGTTTTTTTTTAAATTCTGTTAACGCAATCTTTGTAATTTAACTGTAGAAATTTAACTTAGTAATTTTATAGTAGTTATAAGTATTTAAGTGATTTAATTTTTTTGTTCTGTATATTCCTATACGCGGACAGAACTCTTTGTGAAGAAGAGTTTTTGTGTCTAAGTGTATTTAATTAAAAATATTGTAAATAGGTTAGTATAGTAATGAATTGTAATTTTAATGTAGCTATATTTTACTAAATAAATAAATAAAAGTAAATTTCTGGGAGCTTCAGCAACTTAGCATACTGTAACATTGTGTTTAGGTCAACAGCCGAAGGGCTGGTTTGAACCTCTAGAGGTTTCTCTAAGTAAAACGAGGAGTGAGGAGTTTTACCCTTGCCTTTCTCACTGAATACAAAGTACCTATGCTTATCAGCATACCAGGCCCTCAAAAAGCATCTGTTTTGCACCCTGCAAACCTTCACTTGACACCTTCACTTTATTCACCACAGGGTCTGGCTGTATATTGAAATTCATTACTTTCAGACGAGATAACTCTGACTAGTGTTTTTTACGCATCTACTTCTTCTGTTCGTAAATAGTTCAGTCATATAATTGGCTGACCACGTGATAAGAAACAGAATTATTTTTTGTAGCCGTAGAACTAGCAGATCAAGTGCAAATAATTTAACACTCGATTTTCCTGTTATGGGCGTACTGTAACATTATGACTGTGATATTCTCGAAAACGGAAATAAATTATTTTATCGTATGAAGTTATGTTTTATATGAGGTAGAGTATATTGAACACGGATAATGGATGGCGATGAATGAAATCATTCCATAGGAATTCTCGGAAATCGAAACTAGTAGAAGCGTTTGTTTTTATTTTGATTCGTTCAACCGTGTTTGGTAAAACGAAGAAAGTGTTAGAAGTAAGGACTCCATCGTTTGAGGAACTAATAGTCAGCAGGTATAAAAAAGTTAGCGCCTATGTAGTGAGTTAGTTAGTATTTAGACGGTAAATAGAATTAATGTTGTCAGGTTGTTTCCAAATAGTGTCGGTACAGGACCGATTCTGAATTACATTAATAGTGCATATGTGTACGAATGGTAGCAAGTGTTTATGAACAGGTAATCATTGTTTCGATTGTTAATCGAAAGTTCCTTAGCCTATGTTTAGGTCAACAGCCGAAAGGCTGGTTTGAACCTCTAGAGGTTTTACTAAGTAAAACGAGAAGTGAGGTTGTTTGCCATGCCTTCCTCACTGAGTTGAAGAAGTATGCTTATCAGCATGTCAGGCCTTCCGAAAAGCATTCACTTTCCACCCTGCAAATGACACCTTCACTTCATTCACCACAGGGTCTGGCTGTATAGTGAAAATCATCACTCACGGAGGAGATAACTCTGACTAGTGTCTTTTACATTTCTACATCTTCTGTTCTTAATAGTTCAGTCATATAATTGGCCTTTAGCGTAAGTGTTCCATAACTATAATGGCAGCATTGAAATTACTTGTCCCTATGTTTCACCTGCAGACAAATATAAACTATATACACTAAATAGTCATAATTTTGTACAATTGATTCCCCAGTTACTTATGTTTAAATTCGATGAATTTAAATAATTTTACATACCAACAAGAGTCAAATTTACACGAAAATTTCTTGTAGGTGAATTAAAAAAATCGACTCTACATCGGAAAACTCCTTCATCCTGCGATGTGACTCGAGCTATCCTCAAGCGAGCTCCTCCATCCGTGAGAAAATAGCTACGGGCGCCAAGTTCATCACTGATTGCCCAATGGGTCGCTGTACTTAAATCTCCTATCCGGTTGTCTAAACTGCAAAATAAAAACAATATAGTATTCCAGAAAATAAAAATTATTATTATACAGGGTGATTCACGAAGATATGCAAAACCTTTAGGAGCTCATTTTACGTGTAAAAATAATGAAAAAAGTTTATAATAAACATGGGTCCGGAAATGCTTCGTTTCCGAGTTACGGCTAGCGAAAGTTTCGCCCGGGTTTCAGCTCACCAGGTGAAATGAGGTCTTCCTGAAATTCTGGTAAGGTAGATTAAGGGGCGAATTCAATCATTTCTTATGGTTTTTGATCTGATAAATTGAATAAAACAGGTCCCAGAACTGTAAGTTAAATAGTTTTTTGGAAACCAGTGTCAAATGCAAAAAATGGAGTGAAAAACACATTTTTTCATCTTTGGGCAACAATAACTTTGTTATTTCACCAAGAAACAGTTAAATTTTTTGAATAAAACATGTTGAAAATTTTATTCTAAACAAACCGGTGTAATTAAAGTACACTGAAAGCGAATAGATGTTTGATTAAATGAATTTTTATTCATAACAGTACAAAGTAAAATTAACCGGAAAAACAAAGATGAAAAATTGTGTTTTTTTCGCACCATTTTTTGCATTTGACACTGGTTTTCTTAAAAACTATTTAACTTACAGTTCTAGGACCTGTTTTATTCAATTTATCAGGTCAAAAACCATAAGAAACTATTGAATTTGCCCCTTAATCTACCTTACCAGAATTTCAGAAAGACCTCATTTCACCTAGTGAGCTAAAATCCGGGCGAAATCTTTCGCTAGCCGTAACTCGGAAACGAAGCATTTCCGGACCCATGTTTATATAAACTTTTTTCATTATGTTTACATGTACAATGGGCTCCCAAAGTTTCTGCATATCTTCGTGAATCACCCTGTATCGAGGAAATTATATTTCACACATAATTTATCAATCGTGTAATTATAAATTTCTATGAATTCCAATTTTGGAATTTGACTACACTTAAATAAAATTTTTATTTTATATAACAGGCGATTTAAAACAAAATTTAACAGAAATCTCTCGGATACTGATTTTATCGGTAACAATAAGAAAACATCTTAATATGAACATAGGTTTGGAAAAGCTTCGTTACCGAGGTACGAGCTGACGATAAATTTCACCTGGAATTCAGCAGTCCCGGTGAGACTACAACTCTACTAAAATTTTTCAGGCTTCAAATAAGAAACCAATTTTATGAAATTCTGTGCTTTGTATCCATGAAAATTTGAATGAAACAAGTTCTAGTAGTGCACTCATAGTTTTACAGATATCTGACACAAAAATTAAGGGTTGAAAATAACAATTTTTCATGTTTATCGTAAAATAACTTTGCTAAATGGCCAGCCTATTGACGTAGTGGTTAGCGCAACTGGGTTCTAAGCCGGGGTCCCGGGTTCGATTCCCGGTCAGGTCTGGCATTGTTTCATCACTCGTTTGTATAAATCATCATTCTCCACCGTCTGCATTAGCAGAAATTGCAAAACAGTCTGATGTAAAACAAACAAAAATTATTTTTGTACTTCAGAAACTTACAATTGCATAGGACATTTTGAAACAAAATTCTGTAATCAATTATTATGAAGTTCTTGCTAATTGTTGATGAAAACTTAAATAAATAAACATAAAAAATACAATGAAATTCTATTGTTATTGATAAAAAACGAGAATAAGTTATTACAAAGCTATTAACGGATTCCGCTCGTCGAGTTCAATCTTTTCCAGTGCAAATTATACCTGCAGGGGTATTAATTAAAGTTTTTGTAGATCCTTTCATACGGTGTCTTAAATCCTCTAGAAGGTCAATTCCCTTTTATTAATTGTAGGTTTAAAACAACTGTTTAAAAAATATTTTCTGGTTTTTTTAAATTCCATAATAGCGACTTGTATAGAAGAAAAGTGAAAATAGCATTTTAAAATTTCAATGAAGATGGTGGTGGTTGAGTCGACGTAAATCATGGTGACGATAGATTACAGTAAAGAAAAATTACAAATAAATCAGTTCAGTAGATCTCTGTCCTAAGAGCGACGAAGTCTTCTTGGGTGGAATTATTGTCGTAATGACAGCCTTTGAGCAAGAAGATTAACCTGATTTTCATGGTTAAAAAAGAATTTAGAATACAGTTTGAGATGAAATCTTGAACAAAGATAATTCGAAGATCTAAATGTAAAGTTATTTCTTTATTGACGTACTTTGGTTCACCTGTTATTATACTGACAACTAAAGGATAAATAAAAAAAAATTGGTAAAAATGCAATGTTTCTCGCAAAATATCACGACATTACTTTAAAACACGCACTCTATAATGACCAGTTTGCAACAACTAAAAACAAAACCTATAAAAATATAATTGAACAACTGAATGTACGACAAAAACACTTCAATTTAAGCTAAGTACTATTCTTAAACACGCAACCCAATATTAAATATACGTAATTCAATACCTATAAAAACTTAATATTTTACCCTTTAATTTTTCGTTTACTGTATTTTTAAATTTTGAAAATTCATAACTATACCCTGTAAAGGTAATTAATATTGTATTGGAGTTAAGTAATCGCGCTCACTGTATTTAGATAGAGAATGCAAATTGGTGTGCCCTATTTGTCTAATTGAACAGTCTATAATGCTTAGTATTAAAATCCAATCAAGTTTACTATCAAATTTCAGAGCTGAATTGGAATAAAATTTATATTATAGCAAACAGTAATACGAGTTCCCTCTTGGTTTTTCTAATGTAATTAATTCATAAAGAAATTCGAATTAAATGAAGATCACTAAAAGGAAAACTAATTCCATGAAGTTTTTCCTTAATCTATCAATGCATTAATGTCATTTGTTGTCAAAAAACTTAAATCTCCCTTTATAATAATTGCTAATCTCAAAAGTAATTAATTCAGAAAAGTTTAATGTACTTAATTATTAAGAAATGAAAACCTGATGAAAAAGTAATATTTCGTCGTTTCCCAGATAAAGTATCTGAAAAATATTTAAAATGGCTTATTTTATTCCAAAATTAGAAATTTTAACACGGTGACAAAATAAACATTTTGTATGCAATCAAATGGCCATGAGAATGGTCTTCGAAAATATATGTAATTTAGAGAAAGATACTTCTCAAGATTATGGGTCCGAAAACTAGATAGACAGTGCCAAGTACGTGAAGAAGTACTGTAAAAACTCAGGTGTAAAATTCTCATACTACTTTCTCTTCCTAATGTAATTAATGAACAATATAACCTGTTTAATCATGAGAAAACAATGAAAAAATAAAGACATAACTTAATTTTAATCATGAATAAATGAAGGAGAATGAAAAAAACCTTAGTAGAAAAAATACGGATAATCGCTCATTGACGCTAAGCAAGGCTCTGTAGAAAAAAATGCTTGAGATAAAATTTGTAGAACTTTTTAATTTTCTATAATTTTGATTAGGATTATAAAATCTTTTGTCATAACATGGATAAGTTACAAAGGTTGCAATCTTAAAAAATCCCATTTTTTTACTGATTTTGATCAGCAGAACATAGAACAGTAGGCTACTAGTTGACGTAAACTAAGCGATGTAGAAAAAAATAATTTCAATAAAAATTGCAGGGTTTTTTATTCCCTACAATTTTAGTAATATATATATATATATATATATATATATTACTAAAATGCATATGCTCTAAATATATATGCTCTAAAATGCATATTAATTCTATAGTATTAAAAAGCCATTATTTCTACTAGAGCAGCCCCTCAAGAATTTCAGCAGACATAGCGCTTACCCTATCTTTTAGAGCTTTTTCTTTTTTTAATTCTTTTTTTGATCTTTTTTTATTTTGGGGACATAACTGACGAATTGACAAAGCTGAATGTGCGAGCGTATTGTCGTGATGGAGGATTCATGAGTTGTCTCGTCACAACTCTGGTCGCTTTTTGCGAATTTTTTCACGGCATTCATGGCATGATCCAATTAAGATGCTAACCTCTTTTGAAAGTTTTCTGGCAGCCAATCGGCGATTTGCACGCACCAGATCATGGATTTTCCTAACGTGGGTGTCATCAGTTGAAGTCGAAGGCCTTCCTGGTCGAGCGTCATCTTCAATTGACTGACGACCACTCTTAAATCAAGAAAATCATTCAAAACATTGTGTACGATTCTGAGAATTATCTCCATAAGCTTGTTTAAAAAACTGAAATGTTTCTGTGAAAGTTTTTCCCAGTTTCATGCAAAATTTCACGTTGCACCTTTGCTCCCGAATATCGCACATTACAAAAACCGTCTCTAGGTTTTATACACGTCGTACTAAAAACGCAACAACACGAAAAGTAAATGAGATATCAACAATCCAAGAACATCGTATCGGAACCAGTCTCTCATCTTATTATTTACAAATCAAAATTTTTCTTAACAATATAAACATTCAGTAAATTAATAGTTTTAAACTCTTTAACTAAATTTCCTTTGTAATTATTATAGATTTATCATCATTTTCAAAATATCATTAATTTAATAAATCATTTCATTAAAATTTCAAAATAAAATAATAGTATATCGATATATAATTGTTCCAGGTGTACTGTTTAAAGTCTTAAGAAGAGTTTGACAAGAATTAAATGCTGTAGTAGTTCTATATTTAAATAATCATAGTAATGGTAGCATCGACAATGGTAACAATAGATTTAGAAGTATAACAGAGTTTAGTTAGCAAAATCAGCACGCAAATAAGTAGCTGTACATTTACTCAAGCGGAATAGAGCTAACGAGGTATATTAATTATTCAAGTTTATATTGAACTTTCTAAGTTAGACGGATTACTATTATAACTTGTTCACTCAAAGATTACCTTTTCCTAACTGGGCATTTCGTTAAATGTTTAAAGTAACAGTTAATTTTAAGAGTACCGTACTTCCTTACCCTGTAACAGACAATAAAACTAAGTTAAGTCGATTCTCAATTATAGAATATGTTTTAATTAATTAATTAATTAAACTTCTCGTTTATTATAAGTTATTTTATTGAATTTCTGTAAATAAATCTTAAATAATAAGATGATAAAGCAACAAATCTAAGTTCTTGATATTAAAAATATACTATTTAGAAAATTAAATTGTGGCCCAAAATAAACTATTACTTTATAAATAATTTAGGCAGTAAATCTCAACTCTCCCTTGAAAATAAAGTACTCGTATACAAAGTAATACTAAAACCAGTGTGGACTTATGGGTTAGAGCTATGGGGTACAGCAAGTTCATCAAATATAGAAATACTGCAGCGCTTCCAATCGAAATTCCTGAGACTAATCACTGCAGCCCCATGGTAAGTAACCAATGAAATACTACACAATGACCTAAACCTGCCCTTCATAAAAGAAGAAATTAAATAACATAGCGAAAGACATTTACTGAAATTAGAAGACCATCAGAATCCATAGCAGATCGTAGACAGTACAGTACCACAAACAAAGACAATTTTTAAATATCAATTTTATAACACTTGATAAAAACTAACTTTAATAAAATTAGATCCCTTTAAAATCCCTTTTAAGACCAATCTGGACTTATGGTGTCCAGATAAGGAGCTGCAAAGAGTAATTTAAAGTCGATCCAGGCCTTTCAATAAAAATTCTGAAGACTTGCTTCTGACGCTTCTTTTTATGTAAGAAATAAAAGCCTCCACGATGATTTCAAAATTCCGACAGTAAAAGAGCTAAACGCGTCTTAGTATAATACATTTCACGAAAAATTAGACAACCATCCGAACCAAATAGCCCGTCATCTAGATACAAGGAACTTCCCAACTGTGTGACGTCTAAAGCAAAAATGGAGTAGAGACCTCTTTGTTTGAATAACGGACAATACCCGTAGTTTTAAACGGGGAATGTACCACTAAGTACATCTTCTCCTTAAAGTGAAATTTCCCACAGCCATATAAATATCATATACAAAAGTTGTGCAGCTCAATGTACAGTACCGTAATAAAATTAAAGACAAAGAAACTAAAAAATAAAATTAGGATAGAATAAGCTTTTGATAAATTAGAAGTATTTTATATTAATAAAATAAACTACTAGTGAAGGTAATAACTGAGCATACTAATATAATCATAAAAAATTTAATAATTTGAAATAAATTATACCAATTTTCTTTTGTTTTACATAGAAATGCACAGTAGTTTATTAATATTATTATAAGAAGTTTATATTAAAAACCAAAATAATGAGGTTTATGTATTCTACCATCAAACAATTTTATATTTATTGTATACTACACTACCTTGTCCTTTTTTATTTTTAAATTTAATATCTAACGAAAATATGGATCATTAAACGAATTAAATGTACAACATGTTTCAAATTTTAAAAGTTACCTACAACATTTATTTTAACATATTAAGGATTGAAATTGTAACTAAAAAATATTATAAATTTTTTAGAAATAGTTCAACTACGTACAAGAGGAAACGGTTTTATGTAGCAATAGAACCACCCTGTCATAAACAGTTTATTGGTTCAACTCGTATTTCATTTTGCTTTCCTTTTTATAGATCTGCCCACTAAGTGAGGGTATCCAGTAGGCAGTACCCAGGGTAGTCCGCCAACTTTATGTTTATTCACTAAAATAAAATATTACATTGTTATTCTTCGATAGAGAATATATAAATTTACAACTTAAGCTCATTCTATTACCACAAAGTTTCATACAAAAATAAATTTCATTGTATAAAATTACATTTTATGTTCTTCATGTACCTTATTTCATTTGATTTTGAAACAAAATAAAAATTTAATTTCAAATGAAGTTACGCAAACTCACAGCTGATGAATATAATTCATCTCCTAAAAACCATTCGTAATTTTTTAATGAAAAAATTAATTTGTTTCAAAATAAGTAAAATATTGTAAATATTCTATGCAGTTCATGAATTCCTTGAATATTCCTTTACATTTTTCAAAATGTGAAACACCACAGTCTATTCTTTTGGGAAATAGCGAGTCAAGCATTATACGAATCATGTATTTATCTTCTTCTAATTGAGTTTCCCGATCCCAAATTTGACACTGCCACTCTGAACAAATCCACACAGGAACAGTTGTTCCTCTACAGACTCATCATCTTTCCCTATTTATTTTTCCAGATATTTTCCCCTATAAAATCACTCGGAGCAGTTCGTATCCTTCTACTCGCATAATATGACCGAGGTATTGCAGTTTTCGTGTTTTCATAGTCTAAATAAGTTAACTAGGCCCATAACAGGCAGTGAAATATTAAATATTATTATTTTAACTCGATCTACCAGTTCCAGGGCTACAAAAATAATTATGTTTCTTATCACACGGTCAGCCAATTATACGACTGAAGAATTTAAGAACAGAAAAGGTAGAGGTGTAAAATACACTAGTCAAAGTTATCTCCTCTGAAGGAATGAATTTCATTATACATCTAGACTCTGTGGTGAATGAAGTGAAAGTGTCATTTACAGGAAGAAAAGTAGATGCTTTTCAGAGAGCTCGGCGTGCTGATAAGTGTTGGCTACTTTTCCACTCAGTGAGGAAGGCACCTTTAAACCACTCGACTCCTCGTTTCACCTAGTAAAGCTTCTAGAGGTTCAAACCAGCCTTTCGGCTGATGACCTAAGCAACAATAAGTTTATTAACTTTATTTATCAGACGTAGGACTTGGTTTTTTTCTTTTTTTCACTTACTGTGGTACTTCCTAATTTCAAAAGCTTGGATTTTGTCAAGAACTCGCTTTTTGAGTTCTCTCAGACTCACTTCTTCTCTTTTTCTTCTTCATCAGCCCGTCCTCACCCAGGGTTGTACGCTTGCGTCCACAATTCCCTCTTCTGGCTCCTTCCAGCCTAGTTAAACCCTGCTACCATTATAAAGTTATCTCTCACCGTGTCCGTAGAAAATCTCTATCTCTCTTTCTTAGCCAGGGCTTTTACTGATGAATCTCCCTTACCCATTGATCGTCTGCCTCATTTTGTGCTCCGCTTCTCTGTATTTTTTTACTACCTCATTCAGTTTTATAATTTTTATTTTAATGTTTTCTTTTAAATATTCTTTTTTTCTCACTCGGTTTCTCAATTTAATATTCAGCATTACTCTTTCTATGAACCTTTGTGTCTTTTCATGAATACTAACATACACAAATTTCAATGCCCATGAAAGTAGTGAAGTAAAATAAAATGTTAATTTAAATTTAAAATTATTATTTTGTCGGTTTTTGTTATCTACATTACTCAGATAATCTACTTTTATAAAATTAAAAAAATTATTTTAACTAGTCTACTGGTTTGTGATGTGAATCGTTATACTCTATGATCAAGTATCCATTTCCGTTTGGATTATTTTTCAATTATCAGTAAATTATTATATGAGGAAAGTCGGGGTAAAAAACAAAACAAATTGTTTAACTATCATATTAAGTATAGAAATGTGTAAGTAATGTATTCATAAACAAGTACGTTACTGCATTCAGTTTACCACACAAACTTCAATAGAGTTCAAAGTAAAATTACGTATTACTCTAAAGTACTCTAAAGTACAAATGTATTATGTTTATTGTTCATGGATTGTACAAAATGAAAACTGACAATGACAATTTTATAAGCTACCTGTCAATTTATTTATATTCAAATTATCAACCCCCAGGTTTCATCATTAAAATTTTCATGCATCAAAGCAAAATTAAAAAACAAACGGGTTACAAAATTTAATGCGGTTCATTATCATATTTATATATCCTTTGTAAAACCATTAAGTGAACAGATTATTTGAACTTTATTTGTATGAATATAAATATTATCCCATAATTATTAAAAGTAACCTAATGCAAATATATCGAACAAAACAACGAGCTTGAATTACAAAAAGAAAAAAATTTAGTTTTTATTGCATTTGTTTTAAAATTTCTCATTTATCCTGCTTTTAACCCTAAAGGGTTAATAAAATTGTTAAAATATAAACATTGTTTTTGAGATCATAAAAAAACGTAACATCAATGTTGTATAAGAATAACTTTCGTCTGCTTCATTTTCCTTCATACATTGTTGTACACCTCTTTCTGTACCATAAGCCACGCGTTATTTTTAATAAATCCATAACTAATTTGATACATGCAAATAAGAGACTGTACTGATGTAAAATTACGAATATTTTCTATACTATTGGTGATTTTACAATATTCAGCTTAGCTTTAAAACACATCACCGATGGAAGAACTAAAGTTGTTAGAAAAAAATTTAATTCCTATTTTATTGGTATTTTAAAAACATAAAATAATACTATTTAGACATAAATCAGCATGTAGGACAACGTTTTTGGTGTGTAGTTTTGACGAGTGTAATTTATTTTGTTCCGTTATTCCGGGTAGTCTACCCTTACATGTCGTTCTTCTAGCATAAGGTAGAAAGTTCTACTATTATATTGTCTAATTATTTATCTGGAATATTCTTTATGTTCTATAAGTACCGTTACATTCTTTAACTTTCAAGAAAGCTGTTTTTTATACAAAATCCAAAAACGTTTTGTGCGTAAAGTATTGTGTCGATTGTCGAAAAGTTTGAAGTCAAAAACCGGTTTGTGCACTGTGTATTAAGTAGGTATTTGTAACGGGTAAATAATGTGAAATATTGAATGACCGTATTTCTGTTTAGTTAAATTTCGTTTGTCTTAATCTTCAAAAAGAAATTTAATTAATTTAGTTTGTTATTAGCTAAAATAGTTAATATAATATTATAATTGCTATAACTGTAACAAATAATATAAATACTTACTTTGTACATAAATATTTATTTATAAATTTTAAATGAAGTTTTGTCATTTAGACCAGATCTTGACGAGAACGCGGAATAAACATCACAGTATTGTGCAATTAATTACATTTCCATGGAATGGTGGCTTCGTTCGTATAAAAAAAATAGAATAAACTGAGGTATTTTGTCTCTTTTAGGTTGGAATTCATGAAAATCTGTCGTTAGAACACTGCGACCAGTTCAAAGGTCTGTGGTAATTTTTTATCTGAAGAGACGAGTGAGCAGAATATCAGTGACCGTACGAGTTAGAGTATAGCTGCGCTTTGATTACTAGGCGCTTTGCTTTCATCTAACAAAATACAAATGAGACGAAGAAGTTAGTGGCCACATCTGTATTGGAGACTACAAATAAGTATTGTGGTGTAGTTTAATGGAAAATACGGTTCAGGAATATACGAAGGGTTCAGGTCTCAGAGATAGGCTGGTCCTCCAGAGTGAAAATATGAGAAATGAAGACATAAAGCAATGGACCGGTTCTTAGGATGCCCAAGCAGATAGAATAGAAACCAGACAGTTAGTTAGTTTGGTACGAATGTATCCAAAGTTACAGCGTACGGATTGAACCCGGACATTTCCCGTTGCAGCGGAGACCACTTACAACAGCACCACAAAGATGATCAGTCTATAAAAACTTTTTTTTCCTCATATCGACCAGCTTATTGTAAAATCAATGTAAGTTAATCTTTTTAGATAAATTCTCGATGTCGTTTAGAAAGAAAAATAAATGGCTAATTTTTAGTTTTATATATTCAGTTCAAACAAGTTGGATAAAATAATACAAAATCAAAATAAAACTTTCTCTAAGATAAAGTGTTGTACCCTAGGTAAGGAAAAACGTTTTAATCTGCTAAAGAAAACACAATTTTCTTTTAAAAATATTTACCGTGTTACAATGAATAAAAGTGAAGTGTCCCTGAGTCGGAAGGACTTATCTAAGCTTTGGGTAACAATGTACTATAGATTCAATGGTTTTCTAGAGTTAAATGTATATAAGGTTAGTGACATTGGATTGTGATATTTTCCATTTTACTTTTTCAAAGAAAATAGGTTATGTGACTTTATAGGAACAATGTAAACTGGAATTGAAAGTGATTTATTATTAAATGAGCTGTACGTAAAATTTGTACAATTTATTTATTCCTTAACAAAAAGAAAAAAGAGAAACGGACTGTTTTGGGGAGAGTTGGGGTTCCATTCTATTTTTAAGTTTAGTAACTCAATGGTTGTTCTATACCTCATTGAGGAGAGAAGGAACTTAATACTCGTGGAGCTGTTGGACTCTTACGAAGAATGTAAACAACCATTAATCAACCTCACATTTTGTAGTAGTAACCGACTCTAACCCCTTGTCCTTACAATATACAAACCACTGCTCACCCAATTGCCCCCTTTAAAAAAACTCACTCTCTTTACCTCTTTAGCTTCCGCTCAGATAGGCATCTTTTATAACTTACGATTCGATTTCTTTTCTTTTGGTTATTCATAGAAGTACAGTATCATCTTCGAAAAATGTAAAAAATCTCTTGGAGAAACAATTTCGTTTCGGCGTCGTCTTTTATACTCGGATGACTTTAAAGATAGATATACTAGAAATGAGAATTATATCAATTGAAAACCTACAACTTATTTTACTGCGTCTCTATATTTCAAAAATTTATCTTCTCTGTTAAAAGAAACGTTCTATGACTAGTACATAAATAGTTTTGTTCAAACCTATTAATACATTGTATATTTTCTTATTTTAATTTTATCTGAAAATTTTATCCGTAACTATTTTTCCCCATACCAATATCAATATTAAATTATCTATTACAATAAAATAATATGTACCTAAAAAAAACCCATTTTCGAATAAAAATTTTTGAAAATTTATGTAGCTACCCCATTCTCCAAAACAGGGGAGAACTTGGAAAACAGTTTTTACAAAATATTCTTATCTTTATAACTATTACAGCTATTTTATTAAAATAATTTCATATTAAAGAGATAAGTTAGCTGTGTGATCAGTAGAAAGTTTCTTTCAAGTACTAATTAGAAGCAATAAAACGATGTTTATGATTTTTGAAAGTGCGTAAAATTTTATGATTAATGGATTATTTTTTTTATTTTATTTTTTAATCTTTAACTGTATAGAGAACAACCAAAAGTTGAGACAGCATTGGTATTACATTAACATGAACACGAACAGGCACGAATATAAAATACAACATTCAGCTATGTTAAATTTGGAATAAAAATTAAGGTTTCGAACAAATAAACTAAAGTATTTAATAACTAAAACAATAAAAAATTTATAATGTTGAAGAAAAGTTATTACCAATAGTAACAAAGTATTTTAAAACCAAAAACAAAAAGTGCATCTTATATTTTTTTCACATTAATCTTTTTCGCCTAGGTATACATAAGCAATGCAGCAAGAATTAAAGAAGAACTCTGCTCCATCTCTGGTTATTTTAAAAATGATCTCTTTGTAACTTTCAGCAATTTGTTCCTGCATACAATAATTACAAATACAACTAAAGGCCAAGCCAATTGCCGTGAGCGCTTTGCTACGTATGCGCATACTTGACTTGGATCCTGGATACCCCTCCGACCTACAATTAGATGTACAGTCAGAGTGTTGTTGAAGATTGACAACACCCTTTGTATTTTGTAGGTATGCTGTTCCATTGTTGATTACATACGCTGCACTATTGCAGTACATACAAGTCTATATTAATGCAGACGCACGTTTTGCCCAGCGCTCTCCTTACGAAAATCAGACTATACAAATATGCTGATAATAAACAATAATAGTGTTATAGAATGACGTGAGGAAGGAGACCATCCAGTTTTTTCCCTTAAAATGATATCAAGTCAGACTTGGAAATTTTTTTTATTCATTATATTCAGTAACATTTACATTCTAATTTACTACTAAGTTAAGTTACATATACAATATTTTTTAGGGGGTAGTCAACTCAATAACATGATCTTCTTTAATTTCGATTTTTTTTTGTAGTTATTTCAAGTTTAACATTTTTTGAATCACAGCATGTGTGTACTTCGTACGTTGACAAAAAAGTATAAAAACATCTGTTTTAAATATACATGTTTTGTCGTTTTTATTTGTTTGGCACAAAAATCATGTTGATATGTTTCTTGGTTCCTGAGATATTTGATTCCCCGTAAAAGTCCGCTTTTCCACCCCCACCCCTATATTAGGGGCTGTAATTAATTTTTTGGCGTTGTTCAAGTGATAGATCATTACTAGTAAATTACTCTTTCATTTAAAATATGATGAGTAAATTATAGCCAGTAGTTTTCATTTTCATTTTCTGGGTTGACTACCCCCTTAACTAAATATAGGACTGCTTATAGGCAAACCCTCTACGTCAAAAATAGTTATGACTGCGCTAAGAATATACAAAATAATTAATACAACAAAAACGATGAAATACGTTTACTTTTTGTCTTTAACTTTTATTACGGTACATTGAGCAGCACAACTTCCGTATATGATAATTAAATGGCAGTGGGGAATTTCACTTTAAGGGGAAGAGATACCAAGTGGTACATTCTTCGTTTAAAACTACGGGTATTGTCCATTATTCAGACCAAGAGGTCTCTACTCCATTTTCGCTTCAAACATCGCATAGTTGGGAAGTTCCTTGCAGCTAGATCACGGGCTCGTTGGTTTGGATGGTCATCTAGTCTTTCATAAAAATGTACTATACAAAAACGCGGATAGATCTTTCACTGTTGGAATCTAACTACTAAAAAAATAATGTTATTACAACATTTAAAAGGGTGTAAAAATTACGGTCAACAGTTTTAAAAGAGGTGAATATAAAAAAGAAATACAATTACATTTACACAAATATCAATAATAATAACAGTAATTACAAAACAGATTTTTAAAAATTACATTAAGATTGCATACATTTGTAAAGAAGAAAAATGAACGACATTTCTTTTATAACTATTACTACAGGTATTTTTAAAAAAACCTTACAGTATACTTTTAATAAATAAAACTTGAATATTTTTATTTTACAGGAATTATTTGGATAAACAAGCATATTTACTGTAGAAGTGTTGAGACTGTGTCGTTGGTCCCTGCATAAGATCTCTGTTACATTTTTGTTTTAGCTTCCTTGAAGGACTTTCAGATAGTTTTGGTTTGTTAAGTAGTCAATTGATTAAGTTTGTTAAGTAGTCTGCAACGGTTTCAATCAAAAGTTCTGCGGACCATACTGAATGCACCGTGGTATATTACCAATGCCGATATACATCGTGATATGGATGTGCAGACGGTACGAGAAGAAATACGAAGTTTCAGTTGTAAATACATCGAACGTCTAAACAACCACGTAAATCACTTAGCACTGAATCTCTTAGACAACAGTAATGATGTCAATAGGCTAAAACGTGCTACAGTACTGGATCTCCCAGGGCGATTCTGATAAAGTGTTTTAAAAGTTGTAAATAATATAATGTTAATATTCTGTAGATTATTGTCGTGTTTAAGTGTGAATGTTGTAAATAACTAAATGAACATTTTTAATAATTATCTACGGTGAAGTTAGATGTACATATATTTCGGAATCATGTTCTTATTATTTATTACTTATCATTTTGTTTTTTTTTCTTTGTAAAGGAGGTTTTGGTTATTTTTTATTTTAATTAATTAATTTATTTAAAAAAGTACTATCTAATTTTGATTGTAAATATTAATTAAGAACAGTATAATATGTTTTAATGTTATATTTGTTAATTACACCAGTGGGTTGTAATTTTTTCATGAGTTGTATCTAATCGATAAGTTGCATTTATTGTTATTTATAACAGATTATGCATAAAAAAAAAGTTATATGATAAAAAAAAAGTAGTCAATTATGAAGACATCAATCAAAATTTGAAAATGAACGTTCCTTGAAAACGGAAAGTGGCAATTACTATTTTATAAGAGGACAGCTTTAACGAACGGAAGAACTTGTGTTTACAAACAACAGGGATGCAAATCTTATTCATTGTAATAATTATATTTTTAAATCTTGTATCTTTTTGTTTTCTTTTGAAAACAATCGGTCAATTTTCCATTACGTTATTCATTTTAAATCATTATCTCCTGTTAAAATATTATTTAATAGCATTTAAACAGAATCGGAATAAAAGTTTTCGATTCTTTACACATTTTGTAATACAACTCTTGTCTTATCATTGTAAAATTAGTTCTATGAGATCTTTTAGATTACAATTGTAATAAAGTAATTTCCCTTTTAAGTCAATTAAAAGAGAATCCAGTTTTTTTATACAAAGTATCAATTTTCAAAAATATGTACACAATTAAAAAACTACATACTAAGATCAACGCATAACAGACAAAATACACATTTTCAGACAATAATTTAAAAGAAAAAATTATATATTTTACAATTTTCGAGGTGTAACTACTCCTCTTTGAAGAACAATAAATACCAAAAATAGTATGTCTAAGTGACCTATGACCCTATATCTGAAACCTTTAATCTATATCTGAAAATCAAATACCATCGTCATTTCTGACAATTCAAAATTTACTCTACTTTTATCTTCCCACAAATAAATGTCATATATTTTCATTACAAATTCTTGACATTTCGGCACTCTTACATTCTTTTATTCAACTGAAATGAAATTCTATACTCAATGGATGTCATCATTCAACAACATTTCAGTTAGCTTTGCCATTACAGTGACCAGATGTTCATAATTCTCCCTTTGATGACTATTCAACGAATATCTTCAATGTACTTCTTTATTTTTTATTATATTAGAATACTTTTAATTTAGAAATAACCTACACAAATAAATTTTACGGTGATTTTTTCAATGTTTTCTATATTCTGCTAATAAACTTTCTAATTCAATATAAAGTTTATAACACGTTAAAAATATACGACTTAATTAATTTGTAACCATATTATTAAATGCGCACTTTTATTTTCGAATACACTATCTAGGAAAGTATTTTCATACAAGAAAATAAACACATTCTGAAAATTTTCTAACTTCGCAAGACTCTAACCAGTTTTTATGAAAAAATACTACAATATGATCAGTAAAAATAATAAATTTATTTTTAATAATTTCAAATAGTTTGGCCACTTCCGTAGCGTAGTGGTAGAGTGCTACCACACAACGCGAAAGTCATGGGTTCGATTCGATTTCCAGCTTAGGGTCTACAAATTATAATCAGTCAAATCCAACGGTCCAATGTGTAATAGGATTAGTAATCCTTTCTTGGCAAATTTAATTTCCCATTGCTAAATAAACTTCTCCAGCAAAAAGATAAAGAGAACTGGTCCAGTCCATCACCCTGTCTTATTCCAGTTTAAATGTAAATTGAATCAATCGGATCTGTGTTAATGTTACCTCAATGATTGCCGTAGTTTTATCATCCAAAATTCTTCTTAAATATTCCAGACCGTTTCTTGATCGACGGGGAAGAACTCGTAAAAATTAAACTCTGATAAAAAAAATATTTTAGCCTTCTTTTTCCCATAACGTTAGTCATCCATGATAAATTAAGGATCATATTGTTCTGCTTTTGCCAGTTTTCTTACTGTGCTTTCTGATAGTGTCTGTCACACTGATATTATGCCTTCGTGATAGCGTCTCATGGGAATTTGTATTGCTCGAGTTGTATGACATTTTTGTTTTTATTAGGCCTACATGCGACTGTGACATTCAGTCAAACTTTTACTAAATTTTGCTTAGTGGCCGTTTAACCCATTTCCGCAGACCTTTTATGTTGAGAACTAAAAGCTCTAATTTCTTTAAAATCCTAATTTATATCATTCTAAGGATGTACAGTTTTTCATTATATTGATAATCAGATTTAATTTTTATAGGTATTGTTTTTAGAAGAGTACCAAATTCCGTCAACTTGAATTTGTTTGCTTATCCGGGTCCTGATAATTGTTATCTCTTACTGCCTTACTCCCTTCAGTCTTTGTCAACTAGTCCTTTCTTTTTCAACGACGTTTATAACCAAAAATTCTCACAATTAACTCCATGATAATATTCATCGGTATGTTGTGACATAAGTAATAATAATAGTTCGTGGTAGGCTAGAAATAGTTAAGGTGAGATAGTTTCGTTGCACGAAAAAAGTGTATTGTTATTTTACTAAAACTGTTTTAGTATTTCTACCTGGGAAGATTGGAGTAGAGATGTACGTATCATTTAGGATAATCGGATCTTATTTTTATTTCTTGTATCATTTCATGATTAAGGTTTATACATTTTTAGTGCTTTCTAATTTATGTATTTGTTTATACCCTTTTATTATGTATTTACCAAAATTTCTCAGAATACCTTTATTTCCTTCTTCCTCGTACAATCTACCTTTTTATTACTTGTTTCAGAATTCCGAAGAAAACATTTGTATTTCTATTATGTGTTTACTACCTCGTCTTTCCGTTTCTTTTTAAAAGCCTAAAAAGAGTTAGTTTCTTTTGTAAGTTAGATCAGTTCAAGTTACCATACGGTCATGGATGAGTGCTATTAGTGTTAAATCAGTGTGAATATATTGTGTACATTGTACTTTAAGGGAAAAGATCTGCGTACTGTATGTGAACATTGTAATTGGTTGTAGATAAGGGATTATTATTAAGTGTACAATAATATTATCATTATTAAAGTTAATTTAAGCTTTAATTTTGCCATTAATTAAATTTATTTATTTAATTATAAATTGTTAGAAGTCATAATAAGTAATTGTAATTTATATAATCTTCTAAAATAAATAAATAATTTTTTTAAGGTTAAAGGAAGGTCGTTTATTATTTATTATACTCAAATCCCGAACGAACCTAAGCTTGGGTGCTATAGTTTTAATTAAAAAACTCATTTTTTACTTTCTCTTGTCTATATGGATAATAGGAAGGAAAGTATTGTTTTCATGTCGATTTTCCAAAATCGAGTTTTCACCGGATCTACAGGTTTTCAGACCCCTGAACCCAAAAAACATGTTTTTTAGCGATCGGTCTATGTTCGTATCCATGTGTGTATGTGTGTGTTTGTGAACAAATTATTTCAAGAACGAAACATCGTACGAACTTGAAACTTGAAACTTAAGTTAGATACCACTAGAGAACCCGAATATTTTTATCAAAATCGGTCAACCGAAAGTAGAAGTTTATTCGTGTCATTTTTCACTTTTTATGATTTTTTTTCAAAAACGGTTTCTACGTTTTTCTTAAAATCGCCCATTTACTCAATTTTGTGATGCCCTAGACGATAGGGTAGGCGCCATGTCCGTTGAAATTCTTGGAAAGGCTGTTTTTTCGTAAAAAAATTTGTTTTTTTTAAGATTATGACTTTAATATGCATTTGAAATGATTTAATAAAAGTTGCAGCCAATTTAAAATGCTACAACTTTTATTTCAAAAATCTTTTTGTACAACGTTTAGTTTAGCGGTAATTAGCGATTTTCTGTTTTTTCTCACATTTTACGACATTTTATATAGTGTATATAATCAAATTTATAGCAAATTAAAAGATCTACAACTTTTATTTCATGCATTTTTCTCTACAGAGCCTAGTTTAGCAAGAAAGAGTAATTTTCCGTATTTTTAAGCTAAACTGAGGTTGTTTTTCATTTTGTGTCGTTCACTCATGAATAAAATTAGATTATGTTTATTAAGGTAAGTTTTTTTGTTTATTTATAATGTTTTATTACTGATGTTAGGTTATATTGTTCAATATTTGCATTGGCAAGAGAAAGTTGTGTGAGTGCTTCACACCAGATTTTTTAAAAAATAATTCAACTTATAGCCTTATGTATGAAGTATTAACAGATATTACAGTTATTTATGATTGATCGTTTAAGTGTGAAACTTAAGTGTATTTTCTTGGGTAGTGAAATAAGAAGAAAAGTGTTACGTCATAAGGTTATATAGGTTATATTATTATTATAATAATAATAATAAACTATAATATTATGTAGCTGCTTAGAAAGTTGCAGTTAAAGGCATATAGTACAGTAAGTAGTACTAAGCAAGTTGAAACTTTATTTAGCGTGTGATGTGGCTTATCATGACTACACACCTCAATGGTTCTTGGTTCTCTACTCAGCGAACAGCCAACAGTCTTTCTGAGAAAATATTCAAAACTCCTTCTTTCATCTTCACTCCTCCGCTTCCTCGGCTACTATCTATAAGAATGGGAATTTTCTGACTATTCGCTCAGATAAAATGAATTGAATATACAAAGTTGAAGGAGGAAATTCTGTTACTACATTCAAACACACACAAACAAAACTTACTTTTAATAAAAAGTAACTTTCATGTATGTTCAAATAAAAGAACTAAATAAACGTCAGAATGATTTCAGATAATAACGTCGATAAATATGTTCAGCGTTCACTGAATATTTTGAAATAATGTTTATATAAATACGCTGTAAGCCTAAATCAAATATTTTCTTTTTTGTTTTTATTCCGGATATAAAAGCTCTAAGATAAAATTCAATTCCTTTTATAACTGAAATAATTTTCTTGTCTATTTTATTTCTTCTACTTTTTACTTATTTCAATTCAATGTTTTAATTTCTGTTGATCATAAAAATTTGATCAAGAAAATAGTTTATTTATTCATTTCCACAACACATGTAATTCGGAAATTATGAAATGAAATAAAAGACATAAAGATATTGAAAATGGAAACCCTTAATTTTTATTTTTTTATATTTATTTTATTTTTTTATTTATATTTATTTATAAACCCAATCATAATTTTAATAGTAATTATATAAGTAGCGTAATATGTTTTATATCGTTTTAGAAAGTAATACATTTGTTTTACATACAGAGCGACTACCCTTTGGTAGTTATCTGGTGTTGTTTTAAACAGTGGTGCAGTTGTTAAAACTGGTTTGTGCGTCGCTTATTAAAGCAGTTTCTCCGTGAAACTACATACATAATTATTTCCTGAAATTTAACTTCCGATTTGCATACTACAAAAATTTGTGTACATTTTATAAAAAAATCAATAATTATTAATTCCCATAAAATTTATTGAGTTAAGAGTTTTTTTTTGTCATCAGTCTCTCGACTGGTTTGACGCAGTTCTCCAACCTGTTCTATCTTGCGCAAGTCGTTTCATATCTACATACCTGTAACACCCTACATCTTTTGTAATTTGCTTTATATATTCTAATCTTTGCCTCCCTCTACAATTTACTCCCTCAATGTTACCCTCCATTATTGATAGCCCAATACCTGGATGTCTTAGGATATGCCCCACTAGCCTATCCCTTCTTTTGGTAAGATGCTCCCATATACTTCTTTTTTCATCCACTCGCCTAAGAACCTCTAAATTACTTATTTTGTCCACCCACCTAATCTTTAACATTTTCCTATAACACCACATTTCAAAAGCTTCTATCCTCTTCCGTTCTACAGTCCCTATCACCCACGTTTCACTTCCGTATAATGCTACACTCCAAACATAATGTTTTAAGAAATTTTTCCTAATCTGTAGATCAATGTTTGTAGTCAGTAAGCTGTTTTTCATTTCAAAGGCTTTTCTAGTTTGAGCAATTCTACTCTTGATATCACTCGTGCTTCTACCATCCTTTGTTATTTTACTCCCTAGATAGCAGAATTCCCCAACTTCCTGTATGTTTTCGTTGCCTACTTTTAAATTTCCCATCTCTTCTAAACCACTCTTGCTGCTGCACAACACTTTCGTTTTGTTCTTATTAATTTTCATGAAGTAATCCTTCCTCAAGATCTCATCCATTCCATTTAAGGCACCCTCTAGTTCATTCTTTGCCTCGGCTAATACTACTATATCATCGGCGAATCTCAGCATTTTTATTGTCTCTCCTTGAATTTTTATTCCTACGTTAAATTTCTCCTTCACTTCATTTATAGCCTCTTCTATATACAAGTTAAAAAGCAGTGGTGACAAAGAACAACCTTGTCGTACACCTTTTCTTACAGCAGCCTCTTTTTCGTACCCCTCGATTCTCAAAACAGCCGTTTGATTCTTATACAGACTGTAGATAACTTTCCTTTCTTTGTATTTAATTCCTAGCCTTTTCAAAGTTTTAAACATTTTACTCCAGTCCAGATTGTCAAATGCTTTCTCTAAATCTACAAATGCCATAAAAGTAGTTTTATTTTTCTGTATCCTTTTCTCAATAATCAGTCTCAGAGCCAATATTGCATCTCGAGTTCCCATTCTCCTTCTAAATCCAAATTGGTCAGCGTCCAATACTTCTTCTACTCGGTGTTCTATTCTCCTGTATATAATTCTTGTCAGTATCTTAGATGCATGGCATGTTAGGCTGATGGTTCTGTAATGTTCACACTTCTCCGCTCCTGACTTTTTTGGTATTGGAATCATAATATTTTTTTTAAAGTCGGATGGTACCTCTCCACTCTCATACATTCTGCACACAAGTTTGTATAATTTGTTTTGAGCAACTTTGCCACATCGTAATAATAATTCCGATGGTATGTTATCTATTCCTGGTGTCTTATTCATATTCATATCCTTAAGTGCCCGATCGAATTCTTCTCGTAGTATAGGGTCCCCTTTTTGATCTTCTTCAACATCAGTTTCTTGTTCTATCGCATCATATTCTAATTCTTTTCCCATGTAGAGTTGATTTACGTATTCCTTCCATCTTTCAGCTCTCTCTTGGCCATTCAACAATGGTTTACCACCTGCGCTTTGTAAATTAACAGCTTTCATCTTTCGTTCTCCAAAGTTTTCCCTTATTTTTCTATAAGCTGCGTCCACTTTACCAACTGCCATTTTACTTTCAATGTCCGTACATTTCGCTCTGATCCACTCTTCCTTCGCTTTCTTACACCTTTTGTTTATGGTATTTCTCAAGTAGCAATATTGCCTTTTACCTCTCTCGTCCTTTGCGTTTTTATATTTTCTTCGCTCATCCATCAGTTCTAAAATATCATTAGTAATCCACGGTTTCCTACCTCTTCTTTTAGTATGTCCTAACCATTCTTCCGCTGCTTTCACTACCACCTCCTTGAAGTTTATCCACTCCTCCTCTACATTTCCTGTGTCATTACCTCTTTCTTCTATCCCTTTTTGAATACTCTCCTGGAAACCTACCTGGTTGTCTTGTTCTCTTAGTTTGTCTACATCCCACCTAGCATTTCCCTGTCCCTTCTTCAGTTTTTTAAGTTTAAGCCTGCTATCCATTACTACTAAGTTATGATCACTCCCTATGTCTGCACCTGGATAGGCTTTACAGTTCATAATCTGGTTTCTGAATCTTTGTCTAACCATTATGTAATCTATTTGGTATCTTCCCTTGTCACCTGGCATCATCCAAGTGTATAACCTCCTTTTGTGATTCTTAAAAAATGTATTGCCTATCACTAAATTATATTTGGAGCAGAAATCTACCAGCCGACTCCCTCTGTCATTTCTCTTCCCTAGACCATATTCTCCGACTATCTTTCCTTCTTTTCCTTCCCCAACTACTGCATTCCAGTCTCCCATAACTATCAAATTTTCATCACCCTTGACATATTTTATTACTTCATCTAATTCCTCATATACTTGTTCTATTTCTTCCTCTCTGTGTGAAGACGTAGGCATGTAGACCTGCACTATAGTGGTAGACTTTGGTTTCGTATCTACTCTAACCATGATAATCCTATCACTACACTGCTTATAGTAAGTCACTCTTTGTCCAACTTTTTTATTCATTACTAGACCCACTCCGCCCTGCCCTCCGATGGCTTTAGTGTTAATAACCCTATAATCCCCGGACCAAAAGTCTTGATCATCATCCCAGCGTACCTCACCAATGCCTACAATATCTAACTTCAACCTATCCATTTCCCTTTTTAAATTCTCTAACCTACCAGTTTGTTTTAAACTCCTAACATTCCATGTTCCAACTTGCAGAATTTCAGAAACTTTTATTTTTTTGATGAAGTCCCCTCTGATAGTCCTCGCCCGGAGATCCGAATGGAGGAATAGTTTATCTCCGGAATGTTTTACCAGAGAGGACGCCATCATAAATTTTTCATATTTTGAAGTTCTCGAAGTTCTTGAAGATCTGCATATACTAAGTAAGCCTAACCAGAATCATACATGAAGGAGTTTCCTTACGATAATTCTAGTCAGACAGAAAAAGCTGTAGTTTACTGTTGCTTTCAGCTTTTTGGTTGGCAGACTGAGTGCCCCAAGCCACCGTCTGCCAGGGTGGAATGGGCAGCCCTTCCAGTTCCGTTCACCATGAGCCGGTTATCGTGCTGATGAGCGGTCACATGGTTACTAACAGGCCACACAACGTGAATGTATGGATAGGACACTAGCCTTCTATCCCGGCTGGTTCCCTTAAGCCTTTTGTAAAAGGAATTAAGGGGTCTCCTTCCAGTTGACGACAGAAGCCCTTTATAGCCCTACGAGTTAAGAGTTATGAAATGAAATGAAATGAAACAGTGTTGATTTTTAATTAACTGAGTAGCGTTAACTCTTGTTTTTACTAATCAGTAAAAATGAAATGACACATATTTTATTTATATAAATATTTTTAAAATTTACTCACTCGTATTTAAAATGTAGAAGGCTGAAAAGTATTGTGACTTACGCCGGCTGGACAACTATGTTTTTACCAGGCAACGTTTGTGTGTGAGTGATCAGAATTTAACTTGTTTCTCTAGTAAAGATTAAAATGTCCTATTGTTATTTATTTCTCCAGAATATTCTATTATGTTATATATCTTTCTAGATAGTAATACATTTGTTTTACATACAGAGGGATGTTTGTTTCACATACCCTTTGGTAGTTGGTCAGTGTTGTTTTGAACAGTAGTGCAGTTGTTAAAAACCGGTTTGTACGTCGCTTATTGAAGCAGTTTCTACGTGAAGGCCAGACAGCGTACAATTTATTATCCGTTGTAAGTTAACAAGTATTTTATTTGAACCTATATGACCAAATTTTCTTTTTAGTTAAATTTAGTCTGTTATTAAGGTAAGTATATTGTCGTAATTTTCTAGTTGTTATAACAATAATAAATGAATGTCGTTAAGTAATAAATTTGTAAATAATTATATGTTATAAATTTAAAAATAGGTTTTGCTATTTTTATTTTTTTTAGTGCTTGTTTAGCCACAATCGACAACTTAAGTCGACAATTTGGAAGCTTTCATTCTCTTTTTGGCGTGATATTCTTTCATGTTCTGAGCACGCTTCTGTTTGGCTGTTTGCTGTTTTGGAAAATTCCCTCGTCTTATACTCTTTTTTCTGTGTCGAAAGCCAATGTTTGTGGTTGTTGATGACCTGTTTATATTTGGGTGATTTTTCCGTTAGATCTTCGTGAGTTAGTCCAAGTTCTGGTAAATCCCTTTTGATTTCTTTGTGCTTTATGTATGCGTTACCAGCGTCCATTTTTCGTCTCATTGCATGGCCAATTATTCTGCACAAAAGTCTGGTGTTTGGTGTTTTTAGTATAAATATGTCCAAAGTACGATAACGGTTTCTTGGGCATGGACACTGTCATTGGTTCTATGTCTTTATAGGCTTGATCGTTAGTTTGCTATTTTTATTAATAATCAGATCCCTAAACAACCCAGAATAAATACAACAATATTTGTTTTTTTTTTAATTTTAGTACCACAATGTTTCATTTAGAATAATAAAGGATATTATTATTAATTGGACTAAAATTACTGTTGATAACCTTCTATTACCCAAATAAATACATCAGAAATCTTTTGTAGTTTTTATGGATCCCATAATTACCGGTAAATGTAAAAGGACCTTTATACGTTTATCGACTTACTTCCTATGATAAGGAACTTAACGTTCAGTTTTAATTACAGAGCAGAACTATTGTCGTCGATGTAGTAAAAGTTACAGTAACAATAATGTGTAGAGTGACCTAATTACTAAAGTATAATTACTTTTCCATTATCAGTAATATCTTTGTTAGAATAATAGAAATATTGCTTTCAATTTACTGTGGAAAATGAATCCATAAGCGTAACTAATTTTCCATACCTAATGTAGCACAAGTAATATAGTAAATAACTAGCTATTTACAAACAAGTCATATAGAATAATTGTTTCGTTTATTAACATCCCGTAATCTGAAGCTAAGTAATGCTAAGCAAATTGCTTATTATAGGCGATAATGAAAATAATAAAAAGAAGGTTTTTCAATGATTAAATTTAATCCGGTTTCTTTCGTTGACAATTTTGGCGAAGAAATGTTGACCAATTTTGCTCATAACTTTCCTCTGAATAATCTGCGTGATCTGTAACTCCTCCCTCTCATAACATGACCCAAGTACTGCGACTTTCGTATTTTTATAATTATTGCAACCTCTTTCTTCTTATAGATTATTCTGATGATACGTTTGTTTGTGACACGATCCATTCAGCTGAAACTCAAAATTATTCGATATGACCGCATTTTGTGACTTAACACTTTATGACTACGGCACAGCTATTCAGTGCCCTGGTAAAACATATGATAATATTGTTGATAGCTTCCGGAAGGATAAGAACTATAAGAGGAACAAGATGACTCAGTTTATTTAGGCAAAATTCGGTTGGAACCACATGAACAGTAGAATATCTGAAGTTATTCTGCAGCAAATACTTATAAGTTACTTCAATAATTTCATGAGATTACTGTAAGTACGCGTTTTAAAACTAAAGGTTCTCAAAGTACACAAGTCCCAAAATTGTTAAAAAAAAAGTGAAATCAATTTCAAGTATTTAATTATTTTGTTTTCCTCCTCCTTCTTCTTCTTATATTCGTGGCATATGACTTTTAGCGAAATGCCACTTGATCGTACCTACTTCGGCATAAAAATGTTTTATCTTTTATTAGAAAAGCCGCAAATCAAATAAAATACTCAGCTTAAAGACGTCTTCCCAATTTCCTTCAAGCCTACATCCCAGAACTTACTTTGGAGAAATGTTTCCCATCATTATTTGCAGATGCTTCTTTAGTTGTAATAAGATAATTATCGAACATAAATACCTATCGTGAATGCTAATTTCTAATAATTTTTAATTTTCAGTTGATTTATAAAATCTACAAACGTTGTATAAGTTTTTTATTTTTTTATTGATTACAAGCTTTCAATAAACCTTCACTTTAGTAAGTTTATGACTAAACCATTGTTTCGTTACTTCACTTTTTTCGAAAAGAAAGTTACTGTTAAATTTTCAACAACAGTTATGACTACTATGTTAGAACATAAACAAAATTCCATTCTTTCTCTATTTCAGTTACAAAAGGAACTGGTAAAAAGAGAAATTCTGATATGAGAATGGTTTCCTGTATTCTTTCTATAGCAAGCCATGATAATAAAGTGTAACAATGGTCTACCAGGAGCAGAAACATTTTCCCTTTTCCCTCTTCTATGGAAGAATAACACTTTCAACCTCTTTATAACCTCAGTTGAAAAATTTTATTTTTCATTTCAAGATATTTTTCCCAATTCCAAGATGAATGTAAAATGTAATAAGAACAAAAGGATCAATTTCATATATTTTGAAATTTTTCATTATTACAAACCAAGAAAAAATGTTCATGGTTTTATATTTTGATAAAAATAGTAAGTTTTATTTATCAACGTTCATGTTTTGTGCAGCCATTTAACTATATGCTACGGAACTGGTTTATTATCATGATTTGTAATGTAGAAAAATTCATATAGTATAATTAAGACCGGGACATAAAATTTATATATTGTCCCAACGACGTACTGAGATTTGTGAAATTTAAACACAGTATTACGATAGATGATCAATTTTCTGCAGCTTAAAACCTTCTTCCAAAAACTTTTCACGAAGGCAGATTGTTTTCTTTCAAAAGTAACTTAAAGTAACTTGCTGAAATGTTTTCTTTACTTCTTTATTTTGTTTATGTATTCATAAATATAACTCCTTCAAAAGAGCATAGCGCTTACTTGGAAGAGAAGAACGTAAAATTCCAAAACAACACATAATACAATTCTATAAAATGCTCAATATAAATAAAATTTAAAAAGATAATTCTAGCTATGCTGTATGGCCAAAATATATAGCCTACAATTAATAAACGATACAATAATATTTTAACTCCGATTTAAGCTCAGATTTGTTTGGGATCTGGGTTTAATAAATAATAAACAAACTTTCTTTAAACTTATAACAATTATTTTTATTGGTACGATTTATTAAGCTTAGTCTACCTATAAATTACAATTAGATAACTTCAATTAAAAATGAATTAGAAAACTCAAACTAAATTCGACTATAAATAAAACACTGGCACGTAACAATCGTAACAATGATTTGCCTGTCCACAACCAACGTTTAATTGAAGATTTTTCGGCATATTGTTATAATAAATGATAGAAGAACTTATTTTAGATTTATATCAACAACATATTTTTAACAGATTAGTAAATTACCAGGCTTGCCATTTGCAATTAAATTACATAACGAGATTAATTACAAAAATGTTATTATAAAATTAAAGCTTAAACTAACTAAACTATTTTTGTCTTTAATATCTATTACGGTACTGTACTGTACATTGAGCTGCACAATTTCCGTATATGATAAACAAATGGCGGTTGGGAACTTCACTTAAGTGACTTCACTTAACTTCACTTAGGTGTAGTGGAGAGATGACTTGAATGCTAGTGTGAAAGAAATTGGGGAACAGAAAAGCTTGTCATATCTATGGACAAGCTTTCCTGTTCCCCACTTCGTCTTACACTAGCATTCAAGCATCTGTCCACTATACTTTTCGATATTATCACCTCGACGACTGAGACATTAGTCCTATCTATGGACAAGTTTTCCTGTTCCCCACTTCGTCTCACACTAGCATTCAAGTCGTCTCTGCACTATACCCAGTGGTACTTTCTCCGTTTAAAACTACGGGTATTGTCCGTAAAATGGAGTAGAGACCAAGAGGTCTCTACTCCATTTTCGCTTTAGACGTCGCACAGTTGGGAAGTTTCTTGTAGCTAGATCACGGGTAGTTGGTTTAGATGGTCATCTAGTCGTTCGTGATATGTACTATACAAGGACGCGGTTATTCACTGTCAGAATGTTTAGATCGTCGTGGAATGTTTTATTGCTTACATAAAAAGGAGCGCCAGAAGCAAGTCTTAAGAATTTTGATTGGAAGACCTGGATCGACTTTAAATTACTCTCTGACCCTACTCCAAAGAGCTGGACACCATAAGTCCAGATTCGTCTTAAAGTTCAACTAAACTTAACTAACAAAGCATGATTATTTACTCTCAATAACCGACTCTTACGAACAAAACATTATACTATGTTCCTCGCAGGTAGACCTTCTTTTCTTAATGTAATGGTTACAATGCATAAACTGGTTAACAGCTCTGACACTTTACAACACTGATTTAACTCACAGTCCGTGTACAACTAAAACTCACCGATAAAGGGGCTAGTAGTTTACATACTCAATTTAGGATTTCTTAGAATTTTTAGTAAGAGGAAGAGAGGAATAAACAAACAATAACCTAAGATTTTTGTTAAATATTTTATTATGTACTGTATAGTTTAGAATTATAAAAAGTAGAAAAACCACAAATTACATAGCAGATGACTAACCTGATAAAACTTCAGTAGGTCCTTCCAGATATCATGTATCCATTATAAGCCAAGATTGAAATGCAAGTACGAGGGCTATTCAGAAAGTAGATTACGTTTTCGTCTGTTGCCGCAAGGGGCGGGGCAATCGCGGACATTTTGGTATGTGGGCGTTCTGCCGTTCAGTGGCTATCCAGCCGTGCTAGTGAGAGGGTGATCGCGCTGCTCGTTCCGTTTTTATAAGCTTTTGAAATGTGTGCTGCAATCGCAAATCCCGCGAGTTGTGAAGTACGATCTGTGATAAGGTTTTTGTTGGCAAGCAACCATAAACCAATAGAAATTTACCGGAAACTGTGTGCAGTGTATGGAAATGACATTATCACTGAAGGTGGAGTTCGTCAGTGGTGCATTCGCTTTAAGAATGGCCGAACTAATGTCCATGACGAAGAGAAGAGTGGTCGACCGAGCATTGTGACTGATGAACTGACTGAGAAAGTCAATGAAAAGGTGCGTGAAAACCGCCGTTTCACAATAACGGAGCTTTCCCTTTGTTTCCCACAAATTTCAAGAACTTTGCTGTACGAGATTGTTACACAAAAGCTAGGCTACCACAAACTTCGGGGAAAGCTGACGAACAAAATTTTGTTTTTGCATGACAATGCCAGACCTCATACGGCAAATCGCACTCAAGGTGTCCTTGATGGATTCAAATGGGAGATTTTTCCTCATCCGGCTTATAGTCCCGACCTTGCACCCAGCGACTTCCACTTGTTTCCAAAGATGAAGAACTGGCTTGCAACACAACGTTTTGATGACGACGTGGAACTGCAGGCGGGCGTGACTAACTGGCTGACATCTCAGGCGGCTGAATTTTACGATGAAGGCATTTCAAAACTTGTTCACCGCTACGACAAGTGCCTCAATTTGTTTGGTGACTATGTAGAAAAGTAGTGTTTAAGTTGCTCTTTCAGATGTACATAATAAATTTTTTTTTCTGTAATTTGTTATTTTTTTATTCCAAAACGTAATCTACTTTCTGAATAGCCCTCGTACTTCAATACATGGATCTTTTTCAGTTTGATATTTTTATGACAAACTGACAAAACATTGATGTATTTATATTTCAATTAATGATGGATACATTTCCGGAAGGACCTATGAACCTTTTAAACATGTAAGAGTCATATATTATGTTTTGGTTGCTTTTTCTATATTGTATGACCTTAGAATTATCCAGAATATACAGATTTTAAAAGTTTGCAACCCTAAAAAAATCCAGTTAATAAAATAATATAAAAAAGTTATATAAAAACAGATAACAGTAAAGACGTCAATAGCCAACGTACAATAGAACTCTACTCTCAGAAGACGTTAGGTAACCAATCGCGGACCTTTATTTCACAAAATAGCCTCAATTTCTATTGCTTTAGTCACAATGTTAATAGTAAATGATAATTCATTAAAAATACAAAGAATTTTACGTGAATAAACCCAGTATATCAAAGAGAATTGTAATCTTGCTTATGTTGAATCATTTTTATATTGTATACATTGAACCCTGATAAAAATTATACATTTTGTTTAAAATGTTCAGCTTTAAACCCATTTTAAATATAAAATATACCATAGAAGTGTTTTAGATTTTTATTTAAAACGGGAATTCTAAAAAAGAAAATGGAAAAATTATATTCTGACAATAAATTGGTTAACTTTTGTAATAAATAAAAACCTAATAGCTTTTATCAGTTGAATAAATTAATTAGTAAATTATAGATTAGAAAATCTATCAACTGCAAGTTAGAGAAAGGAAGAATTATAGGTCAGTTAATAAGATGTGGGGTGCGTTGTGAGTTGTGAGTTAGAGAATTGTGAGTGAGTATTCTGAATGGTAGGAAATTGGAACAAGTCCAGGCCTATTTTCAGGGCATCTACACCTACATCCAACCAACGTGCCACCTACTATGGTACTTGTGTATAGAATACAGAGAAGAACTACGGCGACGCGGTGGTAGTGGAACCGTTGCCGCACGGTTGGCTAAAGTACCCCGATTTTAATTAAAGATATATCCATTCTACCCCTTACAAAAACAAATACTACTATCTTAGAAATGATCAATAATTCCTAGCCTGAAATTCTCAAACCACTTCTAAATCTATGAGCATACTCTATATCCAAAGTGGTTCTACTACAATTTATATACTTGTAGAAGAAACGTTAATGTACAAACATCCTTTTAAGTTGCATTTGATATTTTTGTTCTTTTAGTGTTATAATTCTTGTATGATTTAGTTTTACTAAAATGCATCTTTAAAAATTAATGAATAAAACTATATATTACATTAATATTAAGTTTTTGTTGAATTAAAAGCTCTTTGCCTCCTATTTATTTAGGGATGCCTTAATTCTTTTAAGCTAGTAAGATACACCCAGCTTTTAATAAAATCGTCTCCAGAGCATATTACACAGAAAAAATACATTAGTATTATGTAAACGATTTTGGATAAAGAAATAAAAAAATAATAGTTTTTTAATTTTCTGAGGCCGCAATGGATCACTTAAGTTAGTTTACTGGAAGTTCTTCTCCGGTTCTTTTCTTTGATGATTTTTCCCAGTATCTCTTCATGCTGACTGATCGTGCTCGTCTTTCTTAATCTGAAACAATTGCTCTACTCGCTCCTCTATTATCTCTTCTCGTTTTGAATCTGATGTATTTATCTTTTAGTACTTTTAATTTTTTTTTCTCATTCTCTAGATCTTTCAATGTTATTCCCAATTCTTACAGATATTCTTTAATTTCATTGAACCAAATTGGTGCCGCTTTTTTGCCATAAAAATTCCTTATTATTCTATCGGTTATATTATTTTCCGGTATTCTAATTAAGTGACCAAAGAACAATATTCTCTTCTTTTTCATTGAGTTTATTATTGGTTCATTTTCTTAATAGATTTGTTCGTTGGGTAACAATCTCCATTCACCCTCAACGTTGTGTATTTTGCCTACATAGGTTCTAAGGATTCTTCTTTATATTCGAATAACTTATTTTATTATAAATAAAATCATTAAAAGCTACCAGAAACGGTCAAAGAAAGAGAAAGAATACTTATCAATTGAAAAGTACTTAGGCCCCTATGTGTCTTTAACACATCGTCAGCTCATACAATACTTAAAATTACACAAATTTATTACATTTATTTTTTCGAAGATGTAAACGTCCTCTGTATGCCATAACAATTACAGAGGTTAACATCCCTGAAAAATAAATATGATAATTATAATTTTAAGCGTTGTGTAAGCTGATGATGTAAAGCCACGAAAGTATTTCTTAAAGTGTGCTTACTTGTTCTGTGACCGTTCCTCGTAATTTGTAATAATTTTATTTAAAATAAAAAACTCATAAAACGTGGATATATTCTACAATGTTTAACAAAAATTTATTTATTTTAGGGAGGAAATCTACTTTCAAATTTTTTTCTACTTTTCTAGAATAAATTATTCTGAAAAGAATTGTGTGCATAATTTATTAATTTACTTCTTTCACATAAATAAATAAACAAAAACGAAAGCAAAATCAACAAACATTTCAAAAAAATGTTGACTTTTAATTTTAATATTTTGTTCAAGAATTCATATAATGTTAATGCGATTTGGTTAAATTTTATATTTAACACATTTGAAAATAAACCTGACCAACAACTACGATTGATTTTTAAATTGGAGTTGCATTAGTGGGCGTAATCTCCATCAATACTTATTTTTTAATGTAATAAAATTTACTTGTAGTTAAATAATTTAACTGATCGAAAATAATATTCATTAAAGTTAGAAAAAAATTACTTCAATAACAGTGCCATCTAATTATTTTTATCTAAAAGTATACAATTTACTGTAACGTTTACTTAGAAATCTATTTTTGAAACAAGAAAAATTATTTAGATGATAAAACAAAACGTTTAGAACTTAACCGCGACCCGGAGGTACGGTCCTGATTAATTAACCCTTGATCACAATTGAAACTTCGTTCGAAAATGTTAATATACAAAATCCTTTCAAAGTTTATCCAGGTCTTTCAACCAAAATTCTTAAGACTTGCTTTCAGCGCTCCTTTTTATGTAAGTAATAAAACCTTCCACGACGATTTCAAAATTCCGACAGTAAAGGATCTAACCGCGTCCTTGTATAGTAAATTTCACGAACGACTAGAAGACCATCCAAACCAAGTAGTCCGTGATCTAGCTGTAAGGAAATTCCAAATTGTGCAACGCGACGTCTGAAGAGGAAATGGAGTAGAGACCTCTTGGTCTGAATAACGGCAATACCTGTAGTTATAAATGGAGAATGTACCACTAAGTACCTCTACTCCTTAAAGTGAAATTACTCACCGCCATTTAAACATCATATACAGAAATTTGTGCAACTCTATGTACAGAACCATAATAAAAATTAATGACCAAAAAAAAGGATAAGAAATATTGTATACTGTAAAATGTTTCATTAGAATGGTCAAATTATATAAGATTGAACAGAAGAAAGTTTTAATACATAATTTCTAATGTTTGTTTTTATCTAGAAATGAATAACAAGTAAAATATTTCTTACACCTTTTAGTTTACCGTGATGGTTGATTTATGACAAAGTCACCATGCCGTAAGGAGAAAATTAAAATTAAGCAGATCAATCTTTTAAACGTACGCTTAAGTAGCCTAATTGTATATTCTGGGATTAGATTACAGAAAAGTATCACAAAGCAATTTTAAAATGACTTAACTGCTATACATAGATTACTTAATCAGATATATTTTTATAACTAGACAATATTTCTCTTTAAAAAGTTATTACATACTAATTGAAAGGCGAATTACAAGCCATAAAATACTTATGACCAAAGCGTAATTGATTGTGATGGTTATTTAATGTTTACATGAAATTAAATTATTAAATATCAGGACAAAATCAGATAATTGATGTTTGAAAAGTCCATTAAAAGATAAAACTTATTTAATCCTCAAAAAATTAAATATTATATTACCCAATTATCAAATTTTATAAAATTGTTATTTCCATGTTAAATAAAATCTAATTCGTTAAAGCTTGCACGCACAAACTTTTAATGCCCATTACACAGTTGAGCAAATACTTTACAATCTGTAAAGACTCGTGGTTGAAATTTTGTAATTCATATTACAACTTCCATAACACCAAACAAACTAAGCGAAATGGCCGCACTCTGCGAAACCCTTATGCATGACAGAACATGTATACAGTGAGTCTGAACAATATTAATGATGCAGCCAGACGAATATTATTTTGAGACGGGTACGACGACCCACTCAAATTAACGTCAACCAGCCCTTCATTTTTACTATGAGCGAATTTCTCCGTTTCCTCTTTTTTAATACAAAATTTGGAAAATATTACTTTCAGATTTAATGACAAAACTGAAAAATATATACAAAAGTTTGTAATTGTTAAATGGCACGTGAATTAGTAAACACAAAAGAAGCATGTAGGTAAAAATTTTCATCGTGGACAAAGTAATCTTTTAAATTACCGTAGAACTAAAATGAAAGATCTTTAGCACAATTGTCAAAATGCATAAATTTGTTTCACACGTGATAAATTATAGTAAATTCTAACTTTACTACGTAGCCTATATTAAATTTAAGTTACAGTATAAATGAAATTTTTCTTTACCTTACCTTACCACCTTCACCAATTACCACCTTCTTCAGAGCAATATTAACTAAAATTAAAAATTAAAATTTAGAATGATGTTTTCATTTTGTCATAACTAATAGAATAATAACAACAAAGAGAATAAAATAAGATTTATTCGTTATGACAGAATGGAAACACCATTTAAATTTTTAATTTTTAATTTTAGTTAGTATTGCTCTGAAGAAGGTGGTACCAACGGAATGCGCGTCAGTTTTTAAACCAAAAAGGCAACCAAAGGTAAGGTAAAGATAAATTTCATTTATACTGCAATTTACATTATATGGTTGGTAGGGTGCATTTCAAAAAAAAATTATATTTAATTATTTATAAAAAATGGAATCACCACTTCAAACGATAAACAATAATATTTTTAACTACTCTCATACACCACTAAAAATACGATCTTTGATCTCTTTAAAAACCCTTGAACAATGTTGTGATATTTTTTTATAATACGAGTATTTTACTAATTTGCTTGGTCATTAAATATAAAATTGCATCCAAGAATGAGTTTTGCAAAAATTGTGAAGCGTAATGTTAGAGCAAGGCTCATGTTATAAATTATTATATAGGCCTAATAATAATTAATTAATTAATATTAATTTAATATGTCAGTAAATAATTGTTATAAATCTACAGAAAATTTGTTTATTATTTATTATACCCAAATCCTGAACAAACCTAGGCTTAGGTTTTACAATATATTATAAAAAGCTGCAGTAGATACGTATGATGTTTTTTGTTTCTTAGGCAACGAAACTTTTCAAATAACTATAATAATTTTAAAAGTTCTTTAGGCAGCCCACATTATCTTTCAATGTAGTCTTTCTTGTCTTTCAATGTTTGTCTTTCAATGTAGTGTTTCCTTTATCTTACGTTGGTTTTTGTCTTTGTATTAAGTTAAGTCAGTAATCTGTATTATACTTGGTTGAGTCCAGTATTCTTTCTTGTTTTAACCTAATTTGTAAAAGCCCTTTTTAACTTCATTAAAACAATTTTCAAAGAGTCAACGGTTTGCTGTTTCGTGTACTAAACGTGATTTTGTTGATAGTTTTTCATTCTTAACAGAATAAACTGTATAGCAGTCTTTTCTTTTTGATTCGTCATTATTAATCGCTAATCTTCCTAGTAAAGATATTCTCCATTTTCTCATAACCTTTGATAACCCTTCACTATCTACGAATTAAAAATCGTGCATAAGGCTTTAACTCAAAACTTCCCATTTTTATTTATTCCAGCCTTTCCAGTGATTCGTAAGCATTCGCTTCCGTAAATCTCGTATTTGATCCTGTATTATTGTTTAGTCATACTGTATTTACGTATCGGAGCTAGATTTCGTTAAACACATTATTACTGGTTCACATTATAAAAAACTACAAATAAATAGTAAAAATGACAACTATTTCAATTCACGGTAATTTAGTAAATGTAGTAATTACTTAATTGAAAAAGAGAAGTCTACAATTAAAGAGAACTATGTAGTTAGTTAAAAGTCAACCATGGAGAAGGTATAATACACGAACTAAAACAATGTTTACACCAAATGAAATAAAAACCCCAACATTTCGCCCATCCGATTTATGTTGCTTTTACGCTAGGTTTTTTAGTTTACCTATTAAAAGTTTTCCTGTTTAAAAAGCTTGGTCATTAGCGAATACTGTTTTAAAAATTTGTTACGTAGTGTACATACTGTACGAAATAGAAATACAGAAACGTTTCGGGACTAAATTAAAGAAACATTTACCACTTTTTATAAATAAATAAACATTTTTTTTTGATTTTATAAATTTTCTAAATGATAAAAAATTATAATTTATATTTTTACATTGATATAAACTAAACATTATTTTTATGTTTTACTCCAAAAGAGTGCGTTAAGTGAACTGGTTTGTAATTTTCCTTGGTCTCACTTGACAGTTTACATTTTATAGGCATCACTTCAAGAATACTAATGTCGCTTTCCGGAATTACAATTTTTCTGATCGGTATGGAAATAATACTTCGGTTTTTATGCCATTTCAACTCTTTAAGAGAAACAATATAGATGCCAAGCTCAGAAAAAGAAAGAGCTTAAAATGAATTATATAAAAATGTATTGGTTGTTAGAAAGAACTTCAAAATTTTCAGTGTGCAATAATGTTCTATTATTCTATTAGCAGATTCTGAAACAAGTTTGAACCTAGGGCATTCAACCGCATGGTGTACAAACCCAACAAATATTAATAAAATTCACCGTTTAAAAAACCTAAAAATAATTTGTTTTAAATAAAGTAACATTGAATCAAAAGTGTTGAAAAATTAATTTACTTTTTAGAAAGATTAGGTTTTTCTGCATCGTTCGGTTTACAATTTTTTTTTTTTTTATTTTTTACATAAGATTAATATAATTTATAACATAAAATAACTTTATACGGTAGTTTTTAAAATCAGTGTCAGCGAAACGTACTCAAAAAGCTTCGTTACTATGGAACCATGCTCTCACTCATGAAAGGGTTTTAAATTGTTGGATAGTTTGTATTAGTTATATTAATAGTTTCATCAGGTGAAAGTTTTTTATTGTCGTTTGTGTGGTTTGTGTATTGGTTCTGTATTGATTATGTCTTTTATATGGTTCAACTAATATTCACTTGTTGGTGTAGTTTTTGCTCTTTTTCTGAAAATATGGTATCTTCATTACGTACGTATTAAACACTTTCACAAGGATTCCTTTCTCAAAAAATGCTACATTACTTTTCCTAAACATTTTACGCAATAATCAACTCAAATGTGTACATATGCTGAATTTTTACTATGATGAAAACTATGTAATAAATTCTTTTGTTTTCTTTTAGTCCAGTGAAAATTATCATGTAATACAAAGCCCCAGTTTAAGTATGAAATCCCAATTAAATCCCTATAAAATGTTAAAAATATTGGTTTTACTACTTTTTTAGTAAAATGTTCCTTATTTGTCAACATCGTCTAAGATAGATATTCCGTGTTTCCTTAAATAAAATTCGCTTTCACTCGCCAAATATCTAGAAAAATGTTATACTTGATTCAAAAATTAACAGTAACAGTGCATTGATACCATACTATATAGAAACTACTCTACTTAAATAATTTACAAGTTTATTAAAGTAAAATAAGGAATTAATGAGAACATAAAATCACTAAGCATCACATTATAACAACTGAAAATCCAACTTAAGGATTTTAAAGAACAGAGAAATAACACTACGCAAAAAACAAAGAATAGAAACAAAAAAGGTATTTTTAGATGAAAGGAAGAACGTATAGGATGAAACAGTATTGGGTGAAACAGAAGAAAAATTCTGGACAACCTTAAACACTATTGACTAAAGTAGTCCAATGCTGGCCAAAAAATAAAAAAAGTAAAAGAAAATCTACACTTTCTGACATTTATACAACTAAAATTTTTTTTCTACACCTACGTGGTTTTCATCTCTTCAGCACTATGCTTTTAAATTCATACAATATGAATAGCTTGACACATTTTTACCCATTCTGTTAAAATTGAAAAGAAAAGTTTAGAATACTGACTGCAATGTAGCTGTAACGTGTAAAAAAGTCAAAAGAATTAAGAAACAAAATTGTTGATTCGGTGCAGACAATTTTGGGGGTCCGCGCTCTCTCCCTCAAAAGTATTTTCATTTAATTAAAAACCACCACTTCAAGTTTTTTGAAGTGAGATAAACAAAAAAATTCCATGTGTTAAAACAGTAATGATATACTATTTTGTGTTATTCAAAAGAATTTCTGTGGTTAATTTATTACAGTTTGTTCTAAAAATAGTATTTTACATTTAGCTCTCAGAAAACATTTAAGAGCAGTTTTTTGACTTTATTTGTTAACAACTGCCTGTATATTTATTAAACCAGCAGTATTTATGAGGGAATCACCCAGTTCCAAACAATAGTCGCTGTTTTATATAATATCTCCGTTCCAACATATTTTTAATCTCATTTGTGGATTTTGTGGTAAGAGTAAGTTTGACAATACAGTAAAATCTCTCTATAGCGGAATTGAAGGGACCATGAGGTACCGCCGCTATAAAGAGAGTTCCGTTATAGAGAGAGCGAGTAATTAACGGTGGGGGGGGGGAAGTTGGAGTACTAATTTTGCTGTACAATATAACTTATATGCGTATGTAAATGGTGCATGGAATAAGTTTTTGAAAACTACTGAATAGATAACTTTATGACGAATGTTTAATACAGTAGATTACTTCAATACAGTGAGATATTTAAATTAATTACATAAAGTGTAGGTTATTAACTTAACAAGAAATTTGGATACAAACTGGTTTTATTAGATGTTGTGTTTCTAATATTTAGCAATAGAATTTCACTTTTCGTATTGAACTTTTTTCAATAATCATTTATACAGTACATACCGTAATAGATAGCCTAAAATTAATTAGCACTGAAACTCGTTTTTCACTGATCAGTAATAAACATAGGATACATACAATTAAAATATCCTAAAACATAGGCTACGCAAACACAAAAAAATACACAGTACAGTATATATTTTTTCGTTATTAAGGAAACAATGATTGTGAAGTACATTTAATTTCGTAAAATTAATTGTAAATTTTGTTTCGTTTTCAATTCATAAAACATCTCTTCAATCTCATTTTCAATGTTTAAAACTTGTAAATTTTCATTTACATATTGGCAATGACAGTACGTGGAAACAACAATAATAGCGTGTAGTGCCTTTTTACCTGAAGGGGCACCATTTCTGTTTCCATTTCATCGCCATCTTCACTTTCTTCCTCGTTGTTTTTAACTAAGACATTTTCGATTACTGCAAAGTGAAGTAGCTAAGTGATGAAGTGACTAATTCATTGTCTGCCCCTACATAGGCGTCTAAATCCATATCCTGAAGATATTGTTTAGCCGCTATAGAGAGATTTTTGTGCCGCTATAACGAGAGCTAAATACATTATCGTAGTATACGAAATGGTCGGGGTCGGCAAATAATGCCGCTAAAGAGAGATTTCCGCTATAGAGAGTTCCGCAATAGAGAGATTTTACTGTATTTGTATTTTTGGATTCGTGTGAATAATTAATTTTGAATGGAAACGAGTGTACAAATTGTTAATGGTTTAGTATAGGTACTGCTTCTACGTTGAGATGTCAAGGTATGATAGAGTTTCGTACGTAGTAGGGCTACATATTATTACAAGTAAAAATTTGTCTTGAAAGTTTGTATCCTCTTTACGTTTGATTTTATCGCCGAACCGTAGATCAAGGCTCCATACATTCATATCGGCCGAATTAATATTTGTAAAAATTTAGCAGAGGACAGAGAGAGAATTCCAGAGGATAGAATACCCTTAGAAAAGACGGAATATGTTCCAGTTGGAAGAAGGGAAGTGGGAAGGCCTCGAAGAAGATGGCAGTAGTCGAGATGGACGGGTTGGAATATCTCGCGTTTGTGTAGAAGTACAGGACTGTTTGTGAATCCGGAACAGGCTTATGCCTAATCCTTGACTGTAAGAAGAAGAAAAAGAAGAAGAAGAAAAAAGTAACAATTTAGAGTTTGTTTGATGGGTAACTGCGATCTACGGTGGACTTACCTATAATATTTTACTTGTTTAAATATATACTTATTACACTTTATTTAATTAGTTTTATTCATTTTAGGTTTATTAATAAATTTATTGATTAAAAATGTATTAATAAATTAGGTTTATTAATTTATTTAACTATAGCCTACTTATTATGAAAAGTCTTCTAATTATACAAATCCTCTAGTATGACACCTATTTTCTTTACATCTCCCAGAAGACTGAAGAGAAGCTGAAACCGCAATTTATTACGTCCCCCACAATGCCAACTTATAATTTTCACCTTTTATTAAACAAATTGCTATCTAAAATATCTTTGAGGTACTTTCTCCAAAAACCAAATATGTTTGACACTTTCTTTTAATTGTTCTAATGATTCATTGTAACTTCATGTAATGTGTATATTTTAAAAATCTAATTAGTTAATATTATAATCATGTTTTTATACTTGAGGGTGTTAGTGGATGAGCTAACTCAGTCATGTAGTCAAGTTCTTTTGTTTGTATAGGTAATTTTTAAAATAAAAACACTCTTAGTTGTTAAAATTATACAGTTAAAAAAAACGAATTACTAAAAATAACGTATTTAATTACAATAATTATTTAATTTAAAAAATTTCACACAAATATGTAAAAACACGGATTGTGGCTCGTGATTTAAATTTTTAAAAAGAATTTAAAGTTATTTTATAAGAGATTTTCTTTATGTGGATCTACCTCCGCCAATAATGCGAAGTTACATAAAAAGTGTTTAACGCAATTCTATTTAAAAGTACATTCCATAAAATTCATAGTTACTACAAATAGGTAATTTAACAGGTATTTTAAAAAAATATTCATGTATATTTACCTGTATAACGGAATACCAGTTGAGTCTTTAAACCAAAGAACCATGTTTAGCCTGTCCCCTGGAGGGGCAGTTAGGTCGCAAGGTAGCTCTGCATCCTTCCCTTGGGCAGCCCAAACAGTTTTTGTCGACACTGAAACAAAGATAATTACATTTTTTATTAGAATTACCTTAATTAAATCTTTCATGAAAGTACCGTAAAGTAAATTAAAATTATTTAATATAACAAATCACATTTTAAAGTTAACAGAACACTGTATAAGAAAGTTTTAAAAAATTACAAGAGGACAATATTGTTAGTAGATAGAGATTCAGTATATAAGACCTATTTATTTAGTTATAATGGAAACTCATTATATTACAGTCGAAAAAGTTGGATGAGCAAAGTAAAAATTTGCCATTAAGTAAAGACTGTGCAGTAAGTTCATTAAAAAGTTTTTAAAATCAGTTTAATATGAGAGGAATGATTTTATGTAGAGAAAACCTTATTATATTAGGGCGTAACGAAAATTAACGCAGAACAAAAAACTCCAGAATCAAATATAACACTGCGGATGCTTTAAAACATATCTGTAAAAATTATATTAAAAAATTAATGAGCTATAATTAAAACATTAAAAACTTTTAAGACATAATTTCTAAAGAGTTACGTATTATTTTAAGTTTCTAAATCGAAAAAATACTGCCTAAAGTAATACCGTCTACGTTTAGTTAGGTAAATATTTTTTTAAATAATTTTTTTATTGTTTTCTGTCATTAACTTTCTCTCTATTACATTTTCATTTTCAAGATCCAATAATTATTGAAATATTAAAACAGTGAAGATGATTTCAATTACAGTTAATTTATTATTAATATTCCCCATTTATTCTCTATTAAGAGAGGGTAAGAACTTAAATGCTTTCATACTTTTCTTCTGTTTCCCCTGGGCGTCTGTCGTTCCAGCCAAATTCTCTTCATGCCTTTATTGTGTTACTTATTTCATTCCTTTGTCCATTTGCTTCCTCGCCATATATTTATTTTGTTCAAATCCGTGTTCTTTTATGTTGTTTCTGAATTTTCCCAAATCCTAATATTGCTTTCTGTGATTAGTTGCTCAAAAACTTCTATTTAAGTTATCCATTTTAACATTTTTTTTTTTTGTTTTTTTGGTTTGTGTTGTCAAAGTTTTGTTTTGTGATTTTGTTATTTTCCTTCCTGTGTTGTGTCCGTAAAATCTTATTATATTTCTCCTAAATGTGTCTGTGATAATTTTTGTTTGTTTGTAGATTTCTTATCATAGCCATTTAATCCACTTTCCTTCTTTGTTGATTGATTAATTTATTTTCTAAGATATCCGACTGAAACAAGGACAACCCATTATTATTATTATTATTATTACTCTAAATTGGAACAGATTTTGCAGTAATACAAAAAATTAGAGATGTTAATGTAAATAAATCTTCTGAAATTATTACCTCATAATAATCAATTTAATCATATCATTAGTTTGGTTACAAATATTTAAAATTATTGAGACAAAAGGAGCAAAAATGACATGCTTTTGAAAAATAATTTTTTTTTCAAGCAAATACGAAAATAAATTTTATTTTCTTCCTGGTCTCATCCGCCGCTTATTTACCAGGGGTCACATAGATTGTATTCTTTTATGGCAACGTAACATTTTTAGGAACTTTATTTTATCCGAATTTTTCCCGTTTGTTGTTACTAATATTAAAGTTCTTTTTTCTCTTTAATTCTTTATTTACAACTGTAAAATGTTACAACAAGCAAATGTGATGATTATCGTGATTATGTAAATGACATGATAGGCATGAGAGGGGTAGGGCCCCCATTGGTGCCTCCCCAAGAATGAAATTTGTATATCAAATTAGCATGTCTCTACTCCAGCGTCTTTTAAGGCGTCTAGGAGGATTATCAGGTAAATGGACGGAGGAAAGTGAACGCACCAGGGGGTTCTCGTGTTCGTGTGACTTGTCGTGAAAGCGTTTGTATAGGTATTCAATGGAATTTTGTACAAGTGGTGTTTTCAAATCTGTATGTAAGGTTTTGTTGCTAACGTAAAGAGGTGCTTTTGCTAAAGGCGTAATGTTTTTAACTGGAATGCTTGAATTCGTTGCAAGTTAGAGGGTTTGGTTGAACCGTAGATTTGGGATCCGTAGGTCCAAATAGGTTTCAAAAGAGAACAATATATGCGTAATTTTTGTGCCATTGGTAATTTTGATCGTTTGTGAAGTAGGGAATATAGAAGTTTAAGTCGGGAATTCAGTAATAAACGTTTCCGTTTGATATGTGTGCTCCAAGTTAGTCGTTTATCAAAAGTCAGACCGAGATACTTGACCGTATCTGTTTTTGTGAGAGGTTCATTGTCTATGTATACTGGTGGGCAATCACCATGACGGAGTGCGAAAGTTACGTGAAGGGATTTTGTCCTATTAAGTTTTATTTTCCATGTTTTACACCATTCGTGTATAAGATTGAGATGATGTTGGAGTGTTAGTGAAGCGTGTATAGAGTTTTGGTCTCGGGCTAATATCGCTGTGTCGTCAGCGTAGGTAGCAGTGAGGGTCTGGGGTAGGGTCGGTAGGTCTGAAGTGTATACAGAATAGAGAAGTGGGGCTGAAATTGAGCCCTGAGGCACGCCGGCTAAGACAATAAAGAAATTTTAGTAGGATGATCCTAAACGAATTCTAAAGAATCTGTCAGATAGGAAGGAATTTATGATAAGGTAGTAGGTAAATGGTAGTATTTCTTTCAGTTTGTGTAAGAGACCTGTATGCCAAACTCTGTCAAAAGCTTGAGCGACATCTAGGAAACCTGCGGACACATACATCTTTTGTTCCATAGACGAAGCTATGTAATCAGTCACCCTGTGCAGTTGTTGTGTAGTGGAGTGTTGAGTGCGGAATCCAAATTGATGTGGAGGTAGTATATCATGAACCAGCGGAAGAATGCGCTTGTAAAGGAGTTTTTCGAAAATTTTTGAAGGTACTGAGAGGAGGCTTATTGGTCGGTAGGAGGAAGGTAAGTGAAAAGGTTTGTTCGGTTTTTGTATCATTACTATTTCTGCATACTTCCACTGAGTGGGGAAATGTGTCGTGCGCAATATACTATTGAAGATTGTAGTAAGGAGAACGAGCGCTTTTCGCGGTAAGTGTTTAAGTATGTCAGCTGTTATTAAATCATATCCCGGTGACTTCTTACGTGGCAATCTCGAAATTTCAGATTTTACTTCGGAGGGGTGAAAGTATTTCAGCGGGAGGGATAATTGAAGCGGTTCATCTAGTGACTGAGTAACGCGTTGGTGATGTACAGATTGAATGTCATTATGGGGAGTGAATGTTTCAGAAAGATGTCTACCAAAGCATTCAGCTTTGTCGTCATCAGTTATTAGCCAGGGTCCGTAAAGTTAAACAGAAAATTGTTGAAAATTAAAAAACGTTAACAAACATACCAAAGTATTTTTAATTCTGTACCGTAAAAAGGTATATTAGTGAACGTAAAAACGGATATCAGTGAAGATTTTTAAGAATGCTTAAACCATTTATATAAAACTAAATTTATAATAAATAAATAGGAGCTATTTTAAAATCCTTTAGGAAGCCACTGAAGTGATTTATAGCCCAAAATATGGATAAGGTATATTAGAGGTAACGTTTTGTATAAATTTTGTCACATTATTTTATCAAATTTGCAAGATTTGATTATGAAGAAAAAAAGGTTTAGATATTAAAAAACTTGGCAGCGGTAAACATATTTGTTAAAGTTAAAGTTGGAGAATATTTTTTGGTTCTAGAGTTAACTAGGCTAATATTGTCATACTATATAAAAGCTTGCCCATAACAGGCAGCTTGAGTGCAAAATTAATTGCACTGGATCTGCTGGTTCTCGGGCTACAAAAAATATTTCTGTTTCTTATCACATGGTCAGCCAATTATATGACTGAACTATTTAAGGACAGAAGAGGTAGAGGTGTAAAAGACACAAGTCAGAGTTATCTCTTCTTAGAGTAATGAATTTCACTATACAGCTAGACCCTGTGGTGAATGAATGAAAGTGTCATTTGGCGGGTGGAAAGTAGGTGCTTTTCGGAGGGCCTGGCATGCTGATAAGCATACTCTTTCAACTCAGTGAGGAAGGCAAATGTAAATCAACGCACTTCTCGTTTTTACTTAGTACCTCTAGAGTAATCTTTAGAGCAGTGATTTTCAAACTTTTTAGCTCCGCGACCCCCAAATAGTAAAAATAAATAAAATTGATATTTCGCGATCCCCCCCCTCCCGATAATAATAGTAAGCCTTACTATTAATAATTGAATTTTGACTGTAATTATAAATTTAAAATGTTTCTTTAATATTATATAATCAAACTGCACTATTTTATTTATTCTTTAAAGAAAATACAGACAGTAAAAAAATGGAATAGGCCTACAACTATTGCTATTATTTTATATTGCTGCGTTTATACTTTTATAATAGCGACGTGTATGTACATGCATGTATGACGTGCACATACATGAGCAAATGCAACCATCACATTAATAATTAATTAATGATTAATTTCTTTTCTTTAAAAGTAAATATACTTATTGTATGTAAAATATTTATAAGTAAGTTGATAATAAATTGATTTTTTCTTATAAAATGATTAAATGATTTCATTATTGTTTCGTGACCCCCCTATAATATCACCGCGTCCCCATGGGGGTCGCAACCCCCAGGTTGAGAATCACTGCTCTAGAGGTCCAAACCAGCCTTTCGTCTGTTGACCTAAACAACTAGGATATAAAACTGTCTGTCAGAAACAAACAAAAATAATGGTGTAGGAGTCCTCCTAAGTTCTGAATTATTTTTCTATTTTATGTTTTATTAACAGAATATTTCTACATTGTTTACTTTCTGGACAATTCATAGATTTGTAAAAAGGGAAATTGTATGGAAACGTAACACCTTAGTAAATGTATGATTAAAAAAATATATTGTTTATATAATATGCGCGTTTTAATATTTATTTTTAATATTATTCAATGTTTGTTACAAATATAATAAAGCTATAAGATAGGTATATATATTTTGTACTGTATGTGTTTACTATTAGTGGAACTGTAGGAATGTGCAGATATCTGCGTAATAATGTTGTTCATTTTGTACCAACGTAATTTTGTGATTGTTCTGAGTAATTTCGATTGGAACCTTTGCAGGATTTCAATGTTGGAATGGCTTGCTGAGCCCCATAGTTGGATTTCATACCTTCAAATTGGTTAAAAAATTGATTTGTAAACTAAAAGATTGTAGTTGAGACTAAGTATAGAACGTTTACCTTGTGTCCATTAAAACTAATTCAAATTTTGTGATCTGTTGCTTCCTTTTGTTCTATATGAGTGTTTTCTAATTCAGTTGTTTGTCGAGATGTATACCAAGAAATCTACCAGAGTCTTCTTTAGGTATCTCTGTGTAAAAACAATTTAAATTGAATTTTTAAACAATATTTTCGTACTCAAACGAGGTATCAAACAAGACTTTCCAAAGAACTTGGCAATTTTCATCTCAATTCAAATAAAATTTCTAAACTCACGTACTTCAGATGAATTTGACTATAAACGTAAAAATTAATAAAAATGGTATACATTTTAAGGAAAATTAACTAGTTTCTGTAAAATTAATAGAGTTTGAATATTTACAGGCTACAACCAGCCATTATATTAGAAGTTTCTCTAATAAGAGATAGAAAATGGGAATTTGCATAAACTCTTCTTATTTAATCTACAGGTGTATGGTACATAACGTAGTTTGTAAGGCATGTTTAATAATATGATTTATTTAAGTACTGTTAAAATGACAGTGTTAAATCATTCAGTAAACTCAATTCATGTATTTTAGCCGTTTTTAGGGTGACTGTATTTTACTTAAACTACCTTTAAAGAAGAGTACTTACTGTCGATAATATTTTATATCAATACTGTAATTGGTCTTGATAGGATGAAAAAGTGTTAGTTAAACTAATAAAAAGTTTTCCAACTTCCCAATAACAAATTACAATTTTTTTTCTTAGTAGGATTATTCGTAAAGCTGTAATATAATTTTATTTAGGCGGGTTTGTGTTCCCACCTGTGAGAATTAAATTAGGAACAGTTGTTTGCAGTTGAACTTTGCCATTGTATTTCTGTTTGAGAAGGTTCGACGCCGTGCTGCAGCGTGGTCGGTCCCATAGGAAGTCTTTACCACCCAACCTCTCAGCTTGCTTCAAAGCTCATACAAACTACTACTGCAGCAGTAGTAATATTCTACCTAACCAAACAATGAGAGCTAAAGCTGAATTGATTACAGCAGTTTTCATTGTTGTTTCCCAAACTTCCCCCTCGAATTTATGCCCATTTAGTCGCATTTACCTTACCGTATTTGCTTCAGTACCAAAATACCATTTTCACGCCTTAATTCAACAAACAATGGATTATTGGACACATTAATACGGCTATCGAACTGGAAAATTACAAACTAATTGAATGATAATTTTAGTTAAAACTTCACTGATATGCACCACATGCGGTTTTTAATACCATTCATTCAAACAATGAAGCCCGTTGGCGAAATGGAAATAATTTATACAGTGATTTCCTTTGTTTTGGTAGTTTTTGTTGTCAGTCGGTTGTTTGTGAGAAACACTTTTTACATTTCATTAGAGTTTATTCCCAAACGCAAATTTAATTCATTCATTTTGTTTTTTAAATCAATATCCTCTATTAAAATACTAATTATCTGTAAATTTAATTACAAAAAACAAATAAATCTATTTTTATTTGTACATATTAACTTGCATGTCAACATAGTGAATTGGTTTTATGTTGAATTATATATATAGCCTATATATATATATATATATATATATATATATATATATATATATATATTTACATAAGGCAAGAGAAACTAAATGATAGAAATAATTCGAATTACCTGAAATTTCGGATTAGCGAAATTGTTGTGTAACTATTTACCGACCATTTTTAAAACCTTGGCTTTTTAATATTACAAAAAAATTATTTTGTATTTTGACAGATAAAATTCATGTAACAATATTATTTTTTTAAATATATTTACCGGAATACATAGCAATAAAGATTGCTATTTCAAGGACAAATGGGAAGGACTGTGCGATGTTTGATCTCTAATTTTATTCTTGTTTCAACATTCGTGAAAATTCGACATCAGTAAAAAAATTTTGTAAATCAACAAAAAATGAAGACTACAAAACTATTTGGATTTTTAATACTAATTTATAGTCTAAAACTTGATGTCCCATTCTGCCTTTGGGAGGAATTTGCAGTAAGTATTTTACCAAAAAGTAGGTTTTTATTATTTCAGACAATAAAATACAAATATTTTTAAACTTTCGAATATTCTTATCGTATAGGAAATATTTACAAGGAAAGTTATGTTTTTACGTCAACTTTTCACCCGAATACATAATGTGGCACTTATTACTAAGGTCCGTCCTGTATCTTGGTAAAATAAATAATTAAAAAACTACCGCTTAGGATAACGAACAAGTATTTATTATAGGCTATAAATTACATTTAATAGGCTTACTTACATCTGATAATAAATTACAATTACTACAATAAAATTGATACTTATAATAAATAATAAAGTAATTATAATATTTTAATGACATTAAATATGAACTTAACTAGTAACAAGATCATTTCGCACTAAATTTAACTAAATCCTAATCAGAACCAATTATACGGCGTCTACCATAAACGCTTCGATACTCAGTTAACATTCGACGTCACCCAGTAAAAGTTATACAGTTTCCAAACGTAACTGGTATGCTATACTCAATTCACTCTCTGATTGACAACTCAAGACTGACTGACTAACAAAACCAGCTTTCGCCTTGTACACCTAACTTAACGAAATAATTAGATTAACGAAGGTTTTGTATATAATAGCAAAAATACAAAGTCTTTCTGTCGGGTTCAATATGTCTCTACTTACAAAAAATTAAACACATGACAAGAGCCAATAGTCTAAATACAGTCAAACTTGGATCAGTACCGTTGGCGTAACACCTTAGAAATTAGGGGTGTACCTCCATATATTGGTAAAAACTTGGTCAATACAGTCGTTAACATCGATTACGCCCTGACTGTGGACGTGGATGAGTGCTCCATCGATGCCTGTTATCTTTTACCGAAAACTTTGGACGGTAGGCCGCCCGGAATAGTCGTCAAATTTAACAGGAGAAGCGTTGTCGATAAGCTCCTTGATGGTAGAAAAGCGAAGAGAGAGGCATCTAAGTATGGCATGTGAAGCTAATGTATTTATAAATTTATCGTTGACTAGATTGAGGCGTGTGTTATTGTCAAAGGGTAGGGCTGCTAAAAGATCTAACCCCAATATTAATTTTGTTTGGACCGATAGGGCAGGAAAAATTAAAATATCCGACAAAAATGGAAAGGTGAGTATAATAGCTACAGAGGCCGATTTACATGAGCTCTGACAGGAATTTGTGCGGAAGTCATAGGTGTGAACTCTGTTAGATGTTGCCCGTAAATTTAATAAATTTATTCATATAGAGATCTGCTTGACTGTTGTGAAAATTGATCTGGTATTTCTTTTTCGTACATGCGTATTGTAACCGGTATTTAATGTTTGTATTTGTTAAAAGTATGGACATTATTATCATCTTACTCATTGTATTTAAAACAATCGGCTTTTACTGATAATTCTCAATTTAAATTACCGGTAAACTCCTACGCTATACTCCTCACTGCCCTCCTCTTCGGAAACTGGACAACACATGGGCAAAATCTGACAATGAAAAAGCCATCCTATTTGCTGAACACTTGGAAAAGACGTTCCAACCACATGGTGATACTTTACCAGCTTTTACAAAATTAATAGAAGATAAAGTATCTTCACCTTTACAGTTGTGTCTACCTCCACTCAATTTTACTGACCAAGAAATAAAGACTGCAATTACTCAATTGCCACTAAAAAAATCTCCTGGATATGATTTGATAACGGCTGAAGTACTACGTGAACTGCCACAAGCAGGAATAACTCTAATTACGCAAATTTTTAATGCTATTTTGCGGACCACCCACTTTCCTATACAGTGGAAATTTTCACATATTATCATGTTTCATAAAGAAAATAAACCAATCCACGAACCATCTTCTTACAGGCCCATCAGTTTACTTTCAACAGTTTCAAAATTATTCGAAAAACTTTTACTCCCAAGACTGCTTATATTTGTAGAAGACCAAGGTATAATCCCTAATCATCAATTTGGGTTCCGTCGACGGCACAGCACAATTCATCAACTACACAGAATCGTTGATCAAATTGCCTCTGGCTTTGAACAAAAAAAATATGTAAGTGCCGTCTTCTTTGATGTTTGCGCAGCGTTTGATAAAGTTTGGCATCAAGGTCTGCCATATAAATTAAGAAAATTCTTGCCAGATGTCTATTTCTTAATCATCAGCTCCTTTTTAACGGACAGATTTTTTCAAGTAAAACATAACACGGCTCTGTCTGACTACAAACAAATCGTCGCTGGTGTTCCACAAGGATCAATCTTGTCGCCACTGCTTTACAGCATCTATACATCAGATCTACCTGCATCTGCTAACACCACCTTAGCGACTTATGCTGACGATACAGTCATCCTTTCTTCTGATGTAAAGCCAGAAGCAGCAAGTAATAATTTACAAAGTCACATTAACTTTTTAAATTATTGGTTAAAAATCTGGAGGATCCAATTCAACGCTTCAAAATCAGTGCATGTCACCTTTTCTCTCCGGAAAGGCGAATGTCCTCAACTATTCCTCGACAATAAACCGATGCCACAACGACAAAAAGTTAAATACCTTGGACTTCACCGTGACAAGAGACTCACCTGGGCGACTCATATAAAAACCAAAAGACTGACTTTGAACTCCAAATTGAAAGAACTATTTCGACTTCTTGGACGCCGCTCTTCACTGACTCTAAAATCTAAACTATTACTATACAAAGTTTATCTCAAACCAATATGGACCTATGGACTACAAATTTATGGCACAGCTAAACCGAGCAATCTACAAAAATTACAAGCCTTTCAGTCAAAATGCCTACGTTTAATCACCTGCGCACCTTTTTATGTCAACAACAAAATTCTACATGACGATCTTAATATTCCGTTCATAAGTGAAGTAGTTAAGTCCAGCTACAGTGTTTTTCACAGAAAATTGCATGATCACCCCAACGAATTAATCACCAAACTATCGGATGCATCACTACCAGGAAATCCGCAGCGCAGGTTGAAACGTCAATGGGCCAGAGATCTTCTATAAAGTGATTTATTTTATTTTTATTTCTTCTTTTTTTTCTTATGTTGTTATTTATCATTCATGTATCATGAACTTTATTTCATAGAACATATACCAATGGGTATCACTGTTCTTTTTCATTTATTTATTTTTGTTTATTTTTTTTATTTTTTTTTCCTTGTCATCCTTTGTTTACTGTCATCTAATTTGCTCGTTGTATCGTAGTATATAGTTGCAAATAAAGTTATTAAAGTTAAAAAAAAAAAAAAAAAATTACTTTATAAGGTACTTACATTACTTTGTTATAATTTCGATGATTTGTTATCGACTGATTCTGAAATTGGTTAAAAATCATAACTTTCAATTATTTAAAATTTGTTTTGTTCATTTTAAACATTACTATTTTTGTTTTGTTTTTATTCGTCTTGTTTTTTGATTGTTTATTCGCGATATAATTTATGTTGAATGTTACCGGCGAATGGAGTTTTTCTTTCTCTTATTAAATTTATAGTTTATTCACATTGCACGTTTTTTTATTTTGTATTTGTTGGGTATGAGAGATTTCAAGGTTAACTTTCAGAAAGTGAGAGGTTTGAAAACAAAGACGGAATTATTTTCATCCAATGTTGTTTCCCTGGACTTGATGCTATATGTTTAATTGATACTTGGCTTGATTTTGATATATTTTCTTCTGAATTTCTCCCTGGGTCGGAGTTTATAGTATATTGGAGGGATCGTGATCCGATTATAACTAGGAATCAAGGGGTGGTGGGGTGCTTATTGTAGTTCGTAGCTCTTATAGTTCTTTTAGGTTATTTGAGTTAAGAGTCCTTTAATGAAGATATTTTGTTTAATGATTGCTCTCTGTATCTTTGTTTAGCATATTTTATCGATTCTTCGCCAGCCGACTATGCTGCTTTCTATGAGAACGTGGAGACTTTTAGAAATTTACGTGGATTCTGATTACATGATCTGGAGCGATTTTAATTTACCTATCTTTGGCGATGATGATGACCTTTTGCGCGGTGTAATCAACCGGAAAAATTTGTTATTTTTCTTAAAATGTGAGGCTTCAGATGATATAACAATGTAAATAATTCGGTAAACGGGAAGACATTGGACTTAGTTTTAAGCAATATTAATGGTTTGATGATTTCCGAGGAAAAGGATGTTGTTGTTCCCGTTGATCCCTATCATTCCGCACTGTGTATGTCAGTTGCTAAAGCCCGTAAATCGCGTGTCATCCATAACAGGACAATTGGTGATCTTGGTTACAATTTTAGTAGAACAGATTTTTCCCAGTTTTATCATCTTCTGTATCATCAAAATTGGGAACGTCTGTATGGCATGATCTGTATGGCTTAGCAGTCAGTGTATTTTATGATATAATTTTTACTATAATGGATAGGACGATACTAAAAATAAAAGCCTAGATCCAGTAGTAAATACCCAATCTGGTTTTCATCTGATATAATTAGACTTATTAAGATGAAGGATAAATTTTGGAAGAGATTTAGGGCTACCGGTGACAGCTATTACTCTGCTCAATTTAAAACCATCCGTAGGAAACTTAAATTACTGATCAAAAAGGCTTATCGTTTTTATTTTAAAATACAGAAGATATGATAATTAATAATGTTAGTATCCTATTCCGTTTTTTAAAAAGCAAACGCGAGCGAGACTGAATTAAACGTGTGTCAATCTATCAGTTCATAGTCGTTCGTTTAAGAAAAATACACCGGTTCTGTGAGCTATTTTTGTAAACTGCTGGTAAAATAGAAAAATACTTCTTTAATAATTGTAGGAAGTATTTTTTTTAATTGAACTAAATTTCGTAACATTTGCGATTAGTTTAAAAAATAGTATAACATCTGTTCCATAATTATTTTTTTACAATATTAAATTGCTAAAAATAATAATATATTAAATTACTTTTTAAATTGTTATATCAGTTTGATAATATTTTAAAATACAACCTAGTATGCTCATACAACCTAAAGAATTTAGGTTGTTGGTAAGGTCATCAGCCGAAAGGCAGGTTTGAACCTCTAGAGGATTTATTAAGTAAAACGAGGAGTGAGGTGGTTTGCCATTGCCTCGTTAGGTATTGTAGAATTAATCAAGCTGATAACTGAATATTCACCTATTTATTCAAATAATAATTAGTTCTAATAGTTAAACTTAAGCGGATTTTTGTGAGAAGGCTATTTGACTAATTTTCATAATCATTTGAATGAATCGATAGTTTTTATAGTCGATTAATTCGACTAATATTGGTCGTTAGTCGCCCTTGACTAAACTTTAGTTCAAAGAAAAACTTTAGTTCGAAGAACTTTAGTTCAGTTCTGTTTGCAAAATGTAACCCCATGTACGTATTACTCGCATGCTACAGCATCATTCCAAAATAAATGAAACAGTAAAACCATAGCGTATAGAAGAGCGTATGGTAAAACTATTACATTTACCAAGTAAGTCGTGTTATTGTTCAAGTTTATTTCAAGTATGTTTATGTCGTTATCATTTAACTTGTGTAAATCGGACCTCATTTGTTTATGTGTGGATCAGTGGGTAATGATTTGTGAAAATTTCCTGAGCCAAGATGAGAATCGAACCTGAGACTTCCGCGTTGTAGGCTAGTGGCGCTAATCACTGCGCTTCGGAGGCAGACATTATTTTCTTTTATTAATCATAAGAGGGATTATATTAATTTATGATAACTCTGTGTTTTTAGGGTCCATTTTACGTAAGACATCACTCAGTGCACGGCTGTAAATTGGGAGAGAACTCAGTAAAATTCCAATTAAAATTGCCTAGGTATAACCGACCACATAAAGATTGGAAAGGTCAGATAATTGTCCCATATGATCTAGGTAACGAAGTTTACGTAAGTAAAATTTATTTTTCTCATTTAATTGATATTGTAACATAAAGCAATATTTCAGCCAAGAAAGGTTTTTACAGGTATCATTCGTAAAAGTGGGTCGTTTTAATGGCAATTTTTAAAATTGTCATCTATCATTTTACTTTGTCCGTCCGTCAAACATAGATGTCAAAAACTACAAGAGATAGCAATAAACGGTTTTCGGATTCGTAACCTACATAAAAAATTAGCGAGCCTAAATAATTGGATTTTAAAGTCCCGGTTTTGACCGAAAGTGGCCCAAAACTGGAAGTCTAGAAATGAAAGTCAGAAACTAAAAAAAATATCAACAAACGCTTTTCGGATTCGTAATCTTCATAAAAAGTTAGTGGGCCAAGATTGGATTTGAATTTCCGGTTTTGTCCGGAAAAGGTTTCACAACCGGAAGTCAAGAAATCAAAGTCGGAATTTGGAAACAAAAATAGTATCATTCGATTTCTCTTAAAGAGTAGATTCAGGAATCACTAATGATTTTTGGTATAAATAAAATGTGAGCCTTAAGCCTTTAAAAAATTGCCACCAGCCATGAGACGCGTCGTCTCATGAAACGGATTTTTTTATATCCTTCACATACACATAACGAAACTACTACATACTTCTTACTACAATAAGCGTGTCTCATTCTAACTGAGCAGAATTATTGTAGTCATGTTGGATGACAGTAGGTCTACTATACCGTTCGTCATTCCCGACCTGCCAACATAGGACCTTCTGCTCACAAATAAAACTGTTTGCGAGCTTTTTTCGCAAATATTTGACGAAACTCAAGTACACTGAACTCTTGAAAAAGCCGTTTCGATGGATACGTTGGTTGTTTTGTTTTTACTTTCTCTTGCCTATATGAATATATAGGAAGGAAAGTATTGTTTTCATGTCGATTTTAAGAAATCGAGTTTTCACCGGATCTATACGTTTTCAGACCCCCTGAACCCAAAAAACATGTTTTTAGCGATTGGTCTGTGTGTGTGTCTGTGTGTGAACAAAATATCTCAAGAACGGAACATCGTACGAACTTGAAACTTGAAACTTAAGTTACATACCACTACCGGACGCGACCCGAACATTTTCATCAAAATCGGTCAACCGGAAGTAGTAGTTTATTCGTATAATTTTTCAGTTTTTTGCGATTTTCTCAAAAACTGGTCCTACGATTTTTTTTAAAATCGCCTATTTTACTCAATTTTTTATTTTCTACAAGATAGGGTAGGCGCCATGTTTGCTGAAATTCTCGGTGAGGCTGTTTTTACGTAAAAACGTTGTTTTTTTAAGATTACGGCTTTAATATAAATTTTAGCGCAAAAACTTATATAATAAAAGTTGTAGAGAATTTAAAAACCTACAACTTCTGTTTCAAACATTTTTTTGTATAACGCTTAGTTTAGCGGTAATTTGCGATTTTCTGTTTTTTTTTTCTCACGAAAACGTGAGAAAAATCTATTTTTTTTAACATTTCGGTCTTAGTATGCATTTTACGACAAAAGTGTATAAAATTAAATTTATAGAAAATTAAAAGATCTACAACTTTTGTATTAGAGCATTTTTCTCTACAGAGCCTAGTTTAGCGTGAAAGCGTGATTTTCCGTATTTTTAAGCCAAACTGAGTTCGATTGTCATTTTGCGTCATTCACTCATGATTAAAATAAGGTTATGTTTTTGAGGTTAGTTTTTGTTCATTTCTAATGTTTTAATACTAATGTTAGGTTTATTGTTAATTATTTGCATTGGCAAGAGAAAGTTGTGTGAGTGTTTCACACCAGATTTTTATGTTAAATATTCGTATACACTTTATTCTCTATTCTGTATACACTTCAGACCTACCGATCCTACCCCAGACCCTCACTGCTACCTACGCTGACGACACAGCGATATTAGCCCGAGACCAAAACTCTATACACGCTTCACTAACACTCCAACATCATCTCAATCTTATACACGAATGGTGTAAAACATGGAAAATAAAACTTAATACGACAAAATCCCTTCACGTAACTTTCACACTCCGTCATGGTGATTGCCCACCAGTATACATAGACAATCAACCTCTCACAAAGACAGATACGGTCAAGTATCTCGGTCTGACTTTCGATAAACGACTAACTTGGAGCACACATATCAAACGGAAACGTTTATTACTGAATTCCCGACTTAAACTTCTATATTCCCTACTTCACAAACGATCAAAATTACCAATGGCACAAAAATTACGCATATATTGTTCTCTTTTGAAACCTATTTGGACCTACGGATCCCAAATTTACGGTTCAACCAAACCCTCTAATTTGCAACGAATTCAAGCATTCCAGTCAAAAACATTACGCCTTATAGCAAATGCACCTCTTTACGTTAGCAACAAAACCTTACATACAGATTTGAAAACACCACTTGTACAAAATTCCATTGAATACCTATACAAACGCTTTCACGACAAGTCACACGAACACGAGAACCCCCTGGTGCGTTCACTTTCCTCCGTCCATTTACCTGATAATCCCCCTAGACGCCTTAAAAGACGCTGGAGTAGAGACCTGCTAATTTGATATACAAATTTCATTCTTGGGGAGGCACCAATGGGGGCCCTACCCCTCTCATGCCTATCATGTCATTTACATTATTATCATAATCATCACATTTGCTTGTTGTAACGTTTTACAGTTGTAAATAAAGAATTAAAGAGAAAAAAAAAAAAAAAAAATATTCGTAAAATCAGCTTCTAAACTTTCTGTAGAGGTTCCAAAGGAAGGAAGTTAGTAACACCTTAACCTATTATATCGTACGTTAGTAGCAACTGCACCATGTTTTCGAAAACTCACAGTGGGTGTTTTTTTCAGGTTAACGGAAAACAGCAAAGTCTTGAAGATTTGGTTCATATAGTCTGCCAACAAGATTTTATAACAACAATAGTTCACTTCTCATCCTCCACCTACATCACGCCCACAGCAACCGCCCTCTGACAGCTCCCCTCAGCGAGAAAAATCTGTAAAATATTTATCGTACGGACCCTGTACAATGTACAAGACAAACTCTTCATTCTATCAATATTTTTTTTACAGTTTCGAGTTGTTGTGTCAACGAAATCCACGAACGGGCACACATACACTAGTCTGTTGGACATGGCCTGCAAATTCTGTGAGTGCGCAGTTAAATATAGATTGCATTACTTCCTCGAAAAGTTCTTCCATGGAAAATTCAGTTGTCCTATAAAAAAAGTAAGTCACTGATTAAGTAATTAATAATTTAATTAAGTATTAATTAAGAGTAAAGAGTGAGAATTTCAAAGAAGAGTTCAAGAAAAGAAAATAGAAACCTGGGACGGAATCCGGAGCAGCATGGTTAACATTGCCAATGAATTGATACCGCTGCGTAGCACTGATGGTGGCCTGGAAGTTACAGAAGAAACTTCTACAGGACATTCAAACAACGGTTGATAACCTATCACCCTTTAAGCTCATGCTTTCGGAGAGAGAATGGTGTATTGGCTGTGTGTACAAGTGTAAGTACAACACTAGGTTAGACGCACATGTACCACATGTGATGGTTTCATTCAATACACAAGTGACACGATCTGATGTATGTTTGAAGCCCTTACAGTTTACAGAAAAATCAAACTAGGCGGGATTTAGAAGTCCCGATGGTCAACTAGGCAATTTAAACTGTTAATACACAGATAAATGCAATGGTACTAAATGGGACTTGTAAGTCCCGATGGTCAAAAAAGGGTACTGTATTTTTATTTTTAGTACATATTTAATTTAAAAACTAACATAAAAGATCATTATACTAACTTTATCTTAATCGTTTATAAAAACAGTAATTCTAATGCATTCTTTAGTTTTTGATATTGACAGGTATTGGTTAGAATATTTTTTTTAATTACAGTATTTTAAATGTTAATTTACGCCTTGAAAAAGTAAGTTCCGTTGTTTCTTGTGTTTGGATAAAGCAGTACGTTCAAAAAAAGTTTCACATCTATTTAAAATTTCAAAATTACTGTCAGGAACTTCATCCTTGAGCTGTACTCCCCTAAAAAGGCAAAAAGGTGTATGCCAAAAACACAACTTTTCAGAAAATGCATTCAAAGTTTAAATTGCGGCCGTTTTGTTGTAAATGACTTTTTAATTGAGTACTGTATGTATGGTTATATTTTTTAATATTCTTTTTATGACTACATAGTCAAAAATTTGTAAAAGACTTGTCAAAACCCTAAAAACTCAGTTAAACCATTTTGCCTTAATGGGAAAAAATCCAAAAAAGTGAAACTATGGCAGAAAGGTGTACCCACTGTTTACAGCCATTTCATCAATTGTATCAAACGCAGTCTATATTGGCAAAAAGCTGTAAAGTCCATTTACCCCTTTTTGCCTAAGCATGAATAGAAGAATAGAATTGCATGAATAGATTACCTTAGGCTGTATGAATATACAGCCTAAGGTTGGACATAATCTGAAACTAACACCAAAACAAAATCTCATTGTGTATGAGCGGCAAAACGGTGTATTAAGTTCATACACCTTTTTGCCTTATGGAATGACTGTTCACGAGCAGCAGTAAACATAATGTAAAATATTGTATACACCTTTTTCTACGTTTCTTTTGGATAGTTAATTTTCAGCATTTCATAGGCAAAAGGTATTATTTGCGCATACATCCTTCTGCCGTGTGCCTTTCTCTAAATCCAAATGTTTATAAAACATACCAAAAAGAAGCATAAGCCATTTAACCCCTTTTACCATTGACTAAAACTATTTTAACAACACAGTTTACTAAAGTAAAAAGTATTAATCGCACATACATCATCCCAATCTTTAATTACCAATTTATTAACACATACACCATTTTGCCTCTAAAATTTCTCAAAATAGACGTACATACAGCTTTTTACCGTCATTGTATCTTGAAAACTATAACTCGTACAGACTTGGCAATAGGATTTTTGAAAAAAGCGCAAAAAATTACCTTAGAATCGTAAATAAAAAAACCGATTTTTTTCACATACATCCTTTTGCCAAAACACAGGTAGCCCGAGCCTAATTATTGTAAATATCTGTGAAATCTCGTCGTCGGTAGGCTTTCTCTCCTGCTGCTGGTCTTCGCAGTTTCCTTGATCATCTTCTTCTTCTTCTTCTTCTTCATCCCGGTTAGCGGACTTACTAACACCATGAAGTGTGTCGTCATCGTTCGGAAAATCACTGACAGTAATCTGTTAATCAACCGTGATGAAATTCTCTAGAGTAACTTCGTTACTGACGTTTCCAGTTGACGAAAATCAAAAGAATCTACTTTAAAACTCACAGAGGAATCATCATACAGCGTGTCACTTCGTACTTATTGCATAACACTATTTCGTTATATCGAGGTACTTATTCGTTAAATCATGGTAAATTTACATATAGTTTAATTATAATGTCACGGTGCAGTAAAAAAATTCGTATAATCAAGGTTTCCGTTATATCGAAGTTCGACTGTATAACGCACAAATATGGTTATGTATGGTATAGGTCAGCTTATTGTTATACGGCTACCTAAGGAGCCAGGTGTTTATTTAGATAATTGGTTTTTTTGTAACCATTCCATTCAGTTATAATGAGTTGTTTACGTTTTTTAAAAACTTGTATTTTTATTATTATATCGAAAATCTCTGTCCTTCTCGTGACTTCCATAGCTTCACCTAAATAAGCGCAGACGTTTATTTGAAGTGAGCCAGATTGTTTTTGATCTACTATCGACGAGTTTTGATCTGTCTGTTAGTGAGTTATACTGGTACAAGTACAAGTAGGCCTACGCCTGCGAAGAGATCCAGCATAAACTGTAAACAGGTATAATCGTTGTTAACTTTAAGAGTAGGATTAAGTTTGTTTAATGTTATCAATTAATTGTAATTAGTTTGTTATTTATTGTGAGTAATTTAACTGTAGTAATATTATAATTCATTTGTTGATTTAATTAACATCAATAATTGTAATTTATATTACTTAATAAATATTTGTTTGTAATTTTTAAACGATAGTGTTATTTATTTAATTTACCCAGATCCCTAGGCTGACCTTAGGAGATAAAGAGTCACAATATTTCAGATTTCATAAACCTATTGTTTCAAAAGCTCACACACATTGTTTTTTTGTGTTTTTTTGGCAGGGTGTCTACAACGTATCATATCCACTTAATGACAACGAGGAGAGCATGAACCCAATTGTTCCTGCACTTCCCTATGGTGAGTATAAGGGAGAAATATCGGTAAATAAAAAATTCGAGACAAACAACACAATGTACAAAATTGGTTGCTTCTACGGATTCGCTGCAGTCAGACCATTATACGAATTGAAAGGAGGTTCCAATATAAATAAAAGTATTGCGGTAGACTTCAATCACCCTACTTAATAGAATGATGGAGACCAAAATGACTCTCTAAGTCGAAAAACAAAAAAATGTATTTTCTTTTATGTATTTTATTTTATTTTATTTATATAAATGTATTTTATTTACTTAATATTGTGTTATTATTTTCCAACTTTAAATAGAAACTCGCCACTCCAGCGGCGTTTCGCGCCGCTTCCGTGTCTCACTTCAGAGGGGTAGGTGGATCAGAACCATGAAAGTGCGTGTGCTGCGCGCCCGCATTTTGCCGCAAGGTAAAGTTCGGCCGCGAAAAAGGTCGGGTGGATCACAATATTTAGAACTTCGAAGATTTCAAAGTTTAAAGATGATTTTTGAAGTTTTAATTTTTTTAGTTTCAAAATTTTTAATTTGAAGGGCTTGAAGTTTCAGGTTCATGTTTGAATTTTTAAAATTTCAACGTTGAATGTTTGAGGTTTGAAGGTATGACAATTTGAGTATTTCTCGTTTTCTCAGCGATCTAGTGACTTTAGCTATATGGTACTTTGGAAGGGGGACAAAAATGTTCAATACATTATTTAGCTACAATGCAGCGTTTAGGATATAAAAAAAGTTTACCCCCCCCCCCCCCACCTTTGGGGTGTGGATGCAACCCAAAAATTTCAGATTACTACATTTTTATGCAATTTATCGCTAAACAATATACCGTTAAAATATGTTTGTATCCTAAAAATTCAATAAATTTCAAAATTGTTGGATGGGTGCAGGACCTCTCATAGGACCCCGAATTTTTTTTTTTTTTAAATACCCAAATTGCGGGGGTAAGTGTAACTTACCCCGATCATCCGGGAATGGCAACACCTGCATCGGAGCCGAAACAAAAGTAACTTTGAAGTCGCGACAGGGAAAATATCTTTTGTCTTTTGATGTAGCATAATTGTAGGCGTGGCCGCAACTCTTGTACACCTGATTTTCTTGAAGGATCATTATGTATGTTTGTATGTATAATGAACATTAGAAAAACCCATAATATGGTGTAAACAGTAGCCTACAGTAGTTAAAAAAAAGCCGTCTAAGATATGAGTTGATCTCTGGAGGAGTCGAAACGGCTTTTTAATTCACTTTCACGTAGACATCTTACTGATGAGTCCACCTATGCTCCTATATAATATACGTACATACATACTTATATATATATATATATATATATGTAAGGAGTCAGCTCCTACATATGATTTAAAATTCTCCCGCCTGAACTCAGAGAGTCGAAATTACAGAGCTCTAGAAGAACAAACAGCTGAGCGTTAATAAACAAGTGCAATACATAGCAATGTTCTTATTATAATTGAATTTAAATTAAAATAGTTATAAACCGTGTGCGAGACAAGATTGCGAAGAATAAACATTGAATGTTGTTTCTTGTGTTTTACAGGTATGTAACAAATGTAAATAACCTTTGTAATTTGCGAAATAATAAAACATTTCGAACTTGTGTTTTACAGTGAAACTTTTCTGTTTTATTCTTAACTAATCCGGGACCCACACGATAACTAAAATAAACTCCTATTATAAAACAACATTTGCGTTTAGTCAAGCAATGGACAAACTTAGATTTGAGTTTAGATTAAGAGGCACAGCAGATGGAAAAACGAACATCATGTGCATAACCTCAATTGAAACCGCCGATAAGCGTTTGTTTGGCCTACCAGATGAATTGCAGCTAGCTACCTTACACGAGGAATTAATTAAACATACAAGTTACAAAAAAGTAAAAAAAACACTTACAAAAAGGAACCAATACCGAAAAATTTGGATAACTATAGATGAGAACTTGAAAAAAGTGTACTTTGACAATGAAGAAAATCTGCAATTCAATGATTTTTTTTTAGAAGAAATTACACAGGGACATTTAGGAGAATCTACAATCACACAATCATCTGCAATAGAAGAATTATTGCAAAAATTATTAGAAGTTAATAAAAAACAAGAAAAATCTGCAGACAAAATAGCAAAAGAATTTATTCTGCAGAAATTCGACAATAAAACAGTCGATACAAACCAGTGGATAAAACAGTATGAAGATGAATGTGAAAGATTTCAAATAATTCAAGATAAAAAAAAGATTGAAGTATTAAAATTCTTTTTAGAGAAAAACTGTTTAGACTGGTATGAATGTATACTAATGAAACTTACCATTAATTCGGAGTGGTCTGAATGGAGAAAAAAATTCTGTAATACTTTTGCAAATAAAGGTTGGTCTCCAATCAGGTATGCGATAACATTTAAATACCAAACAGGCTCTCTAGTAGAATTTGCTTTAAAAAAAGAAAAATTACTTCTGGAGACAAGAAAATCAATTGATGTTGGTACCTTGATTGATCTAATATCAGTAAGTCTCCCAAACTATGTGAGTGATAAAATAGATAGAAATGCACTGTTGGAAACGGAAGATTTGTACAATGAACTAGGAAAATTAGAACACTTGGTCCATAAAAATACTGGTAAAGAAGTAAAAAAACAAACAGAATATACAAAAAATCTAAATCACCTTGCGAAATTTGTAAAGAAAAAACCAACAAAATCAGATTTCACCAAACTCAAGACTGCTGGTTCAAGGACAATATAGAACCCAAGAAGAAGGAAAATAAGGTAAATAGAAACTTGTTAGAGTTAAATGTAAATAGTGAAGATCCAAAAAACTTGGACACACACCATTAATTGAGGTTAAGGTTATGTTAAATGGTGACTTTGAGGCATATGGACTATATGATCCAGGCTCAAATGTATCACTTATTAATGCAAAAATATTAAAACTGAAATTAAAAAATGAGCATGAAAAAAAACATAACGTCTGCATAAAATCAATTAATGGTGTTAATAATGCAGATTGCATGATAAAAATAAAAGCAAGAATAATGGATATGGAAGAAGATGTCTATGTGTTTGTAGTTAACAACGAAAATTTTAAACATGAATTTTTAATCGGACTAGACTTAATAAAAATATTTAAGCTGAGTCACGATAATAATTTAAATATAATCCAAAATAATACAGTTAATACACGTAACACTAAAGACACTACAGTAAAAATCTCTAAAAAAATAGATTTAATGAAAAATGATAGTAATAAAAGTTACGAAATCAATTTCAACGAGAATTTAGACACAGATCAATTCTTAATAACCACAGAACATTTACAAAAAGAAGAAAAAGAACTTATTTTAAAATTGGTAAATAAATTTGATAAAATATTTGCAAAAAATAAATTCGACATTGGCACAGTATCAGACTTCGAGGCCAGAATAGATTTAATCATAGAAAAATACTGCAGCAAACGACCATATAGGTGCACAATACAGGACAAAAGGGAAATAGAACAACAAATTTCAGAATTACTGAAAAATAATCTAATAGAAGAGTCCTACAGTCCTTTTGCAGCCCCGGTCACGCTAGCATTCAAAAAAGATGAAAACCAAAAATCTAGACTCTGTATAGATTTCAGAGATCTTAATAAAATTGTAGTACCTCAGTCACAACCATTTCCTCGTATTGAAGACTTAGTGACAAAAACAAGAAATTGTAATTACTTCTCAAAATTAGATATTAACTCAGCCTTTTGGTCTATTCCACTAAGAGTGGAAGACAGGCGAAAAACTGGATTCGTCACACAGAATGGACACTATCAGTGGACATGCCTCCCGTTTGGTTTAAAGACAGCGCCAGCAATTTTTCAGAGGGTCTTGAGTAATATCATAAGAAAAAACGAATTATCAGGTTTTACAACCAATTATATAGATGACATACTTGTATTTTCGAAATCATTCAAAGAACATCTAGAACACCTAGAACGATTAATGAGTGCAATTAAAGAAGTAGGTTTTAGGCTTAAATTTTCTAAGTGTTCGTTTGCCTCAAAGACAGTAACATATCTTGGTCACGTCATCGGCTACAATACGGTCAAACCAATGAAAGACAATCTAAGAGCTATTCGCGATTTTCCAACGCCAGCAAACCAAAAAAATATTCGACAATTTTTAGGTAAAATAAATTTCTACCACGATTATGTGCCTAAGATCGCTATTGTGCTTGAACCGCTTCATAATTTACTTCGAAAAAACCAAAAATTCATCTGGTCACAAAAATGCGAAAATGCATTTAAATTTTTGAAAGAATTCTTATGTAATGAGCCAGTTCTGACTATTTATGATCCAGACTTACCAATAAAAATATACACAGATGGAAGTATTCATGGTCTGGGAGCAATACTAAAGCAACCTCAACCCGAGGATAACAAAGAAAAACCAGTAGCATATTTCTCCAGAAAATTAAATGATGCACAAAAAAAGAAAAAAGCCATATATATAGAATGCTTAGCAATCAAAGAGGCAATTAAATTCTGGCAATACTGGCTTTTGGGCAAATCGTTCGAGGTTTATTCGGATCATAAACCATTAGAAAACTTGAAGATCAAAGCTAGACCGGATGAAGAGCTTGGCGATATGACTTACTATTTATCACAATTTCAGTTTCAGGTAAAATATAATCCTGGTAAATTTAATGCAGAGGCCGATGCACTGAGTAGAAATCCGGTACTCGAAACAGATGAAGAACAGGAAAAAGAAATAAGAACTGTAAATTCTTTGGATCTAAAAAAAATCATTGAAGACCAAAATGAAAATAATGTAGTAAAAGGTAATAAAATAATTAAAGATAAATCAGATTTACTGCTGAAAAAAGGGAAAATAATCATATCAGAAAAATTAAGCAAAGAGTTGATAAAAAAAGTCCATCATGAATTTTGTCACATTGGAGTACAGCAGATGACAAGTTTAATAAGACAATGCTACTCGACAAAAAATTTAGACACAAATATTAAGGAATTCTGCAAGAATTGTGAAATCTGCATAAAAAACAAATCCAGAGGTCAAAAGAAGTATGGTCAACTCTCTCAACTGGGACCAGCGAAACACCCATTTGAAATAATATCCATTGATACAATTGGAGGATTTGGCGGATCAAGATCCACAAAAAAATATTTACACTTGCTGGTGGACCACTTTACCAGGTACGCATACATCTTAACGTCAAAAACACAAACGGGAAAGGATTTTATAAAACTGACCAAAATGGTAACCGATGAAAATGTAGGTAAAATTCTGACAGACCAATACCCCGGTATTAATTCAGAAGAATATAAAGATTTCTTAGAAAGCCAGAATGTACCACTAATTTTCACGGCTGTCAATGCTCCCTTTTCAAATGGTTTGAACGAACGATTGAACCAAACTTTGACTAATAAAATAAGATGTATAGTCAACCAAAAAAACAGGAAAATAGCATGGACAACTGCTGCGCACGAATGTATAAAAAAATATAATGAAACTATACATACAGTGACAAAATTTAGTCCAAAATATCTATTAGAGGGTGTTGATACATCAATAAAGCCAAATGAATTAAAAAAAACATTTTCACCAGAAGACCTGAAGATAAACAGAGAAAGGGCTCTGGAAAACAGCATCAAATACCATAATTATAATAAAAAGAATTATGATAAAAACAGAGTTACCCATGAATTCCAGGAGGGCGAGTCTATATACGTGGAAAATGGTAACAAACTGAACAGAAGAAAAACGGATGAATTAAGAATAGGACCATACCAAATCGAAGAAAAAATATCAGATTCGCTCTACAGAATTAACACAGGCCACAAGAAAAAGGAATCAAATCTGTTTCACATTTCGAAGCTGATCCCTAAGGACCACGATCAAGAAAAATGAATTTTTCTCTCCGAAGGGGGGGAGATGTAAGGAGTCAGCTCCTACATATGATTTAAAATTCTCCCGCCTGAACTCAGAGAGTCGAAATTACAGAGCTCTAGAAGAACAAACAGCTGAGCGTTAATAAACAAGTGCAATACATAGCAATGTTCTTATTATAATTGAATTTAAATTAAAATAGTTATAAACCGTGTGCGAGACAAGATTGCAAAGAATAAACATTGAATGTTGTTTCTTGTGTTTTACAGGTATGTAACAAATGTAAATAACCTTTGTAATTTGCGAAATAATAAAACATTTCGAACTTGTGTTTTACAGTGAAACTTTTCTGTTTTATTCTTAACTAATCCGGGACCCACACGATAACTAAAATAAACTCCTATTATATATATATATATATATATATATATATATATATATATATATATATATATGGGCATTTATAGGTACAATGTACTATGTAATACTGTGTATTCGGATTAACCGCGATTTCGATTTTCCGGAGTGGGTGTAGCCGGAGATCAGCCCGGATAATCGAGGTTGGATTGTACTACTTTTGGTTGAACGATATCGATGAAAATATTCATGTCGTGTTTCCTAGTACCTAACATAGGTACTTTGTTCACACATAAACATACACACACACACACATCATTAACAAAAAACATGTTTTTATGGGTTCAAGGGGCCTAAAAATGAGTATTTCTGGTGAAAATTCGATTTCTAAAAATTTATATGAACACAATAGGTTCTTTCCTTCCTTATAATAAAGAAATCGAGTTTTCACGGGATATACACGTTGTCAGGCCCAGTGACCATAAAAACATGTTTTTGGAAATTGGTGTGTGTGAACAAAATATTTAGACACCCTTTGTTCATTTTTTGCATACTTCAGAAGTATTTTGCATTTAAAATTAAAATATAATATGTTTGTACGTCCCGTAAAATACGTAGTCTAATATTTAAATACGTTCATTTTTTAAATGAAAATCAATAAAATCTACTTATAATTTTATATAAATATATTAGGCCTATATATATTGTATATTATTATCCAATATTATATATTCTATAGTCTATTGGTAATGTATTTTTCAATTTTTACCGAATAAATTCCAGTGTTCCTGAAGGCAGCATTTTGAGCCTATTCTTTTATACGATTTACACAGCCTACCTTCCAGAACATGAACTTGTAATGACGAAAACTTTCTCAGATGACACGGCCGAGGTACTTGAAGCTGTTACCTCTCTTAATTTTACCATACCTCGTGTTAAAATTATTTGGCTGCATTATTATTCTTTTTATTACATGAATAATGATTATTATTATTAGCTACTAAATTTCTACAAAGTAAACCTTCTTTAATCAGCCCTTCCTTCAGTACCTTCCCAATGTATACGTTACAAAAAATGGAATTTTCTTCGTTTTAAACATTTTTCCCTTTGGTTTATAATAACATTGCAATTTCATAGAACAGAACAAAAATAGTAAATAGAATAATAAAACCGAAATAATTAGAATTATAGCTCGTATTATATTAATATAATTCCTTGAATTTATGAATGTGAATAAAGGAGGTCATAAGTGTCAAAGAAGCGAAAAATGGGAAGAAGTAAACAGAGAGTGATCGTGAGAAGGTGATTGTTTTTCAGGCGTGGGAAGTACGGGTCGTTAAATCTGGGTTAGGCAACGTTCCCTAACTGTAGGGTTACATCCTCTCTTCTCTTTGTGATAGCAAAAGGCTTTGGGATATGAGAGAAAGGAAAATACAAAAAAAGAAATACTTTTAGGAAATGGGAGGAAAGTTTAAGTGAAATAAATCAGTTGAAGCCCATGAAGCAATAACTATAAACAAAATACTTATCGCAGTAGTCTAGACTCTGTCCTTAACTAGCCAGATTACAACAGCCGTTCATCAATTTTACAAAAAAATTTTTTAAAAAATTCCTAACAATAAAATTTATTACAAGATCAATTTATAAGTAAATTTAATAAAATATTTAAATTAAATGATATAACGGGATTTTATTTTTATAAATTTTTTCACTTTTATTGATATGAAAACTTTATACTAAAAAAAAATTTAATTGATCGCCTTCGTGGCGTAGTGGTTAGCTCAACCAGCCAACTAAATGGAGATCCTGGGTTCGATTCTCGGTTAGGGTCTGGAAATTATTACGCGCCAAAACCCACCAATTCAGTTATTTAACCGTAGTCGCTTACGACCAAGCTGTTGATGTGACTTAAAATACGAAAAAGAAAAAAGAAAATAATGTAAACTGAATCCATTTTCTATTTTTCTTTTAAATTTAATACAAACAAATCGTCGCTGGTGTTCCACAAGGATCAATCTTGTCGCCACTGCTTTACAGCATCTATACATCAGATCTACCTGCATCTGCTAACACCACCTTAGCGACTTATGCTGACGATACAGTCATCCTTTCTTCTGATGTAAAGCCAGAAGCAGCAAGTAATAATTTACAAAGTCACATTAACTTTTTAAATTATTGGTTAAAAATCTGGAGGATCCAATTCAATGCTTCAAAATCAGTGCATGTCACCTTCTCTCTCCGGAAAGGCGAATGTCCTCAACTATTCCTCGACAATAAACCGATACCACAACGACAAAAAGTTAAATACCTTGGACTTCACTTTGACAAGAGATTCACCTGGGCGACTCATATAAAAACCAAAAGACTGACTTTGAACTCCAAATTGAAAGAACTATTTCGACTTCTTGGACGCCGCTCTTCACTGACTCTAAAATCTAAACTATTACTATACAAAGTTTATCTCAAACCAATATGGACCTATGGACTACAAATTTATGGCACAGCTAAACCGAGCAATCTACAAAAATTACAAGCCTTTCAGTCAAAATGCCTACGTTTAATCACCTGCGCACCTTTTTATGTCAACAACAAAATTCTACATGACGACCTTAATATTCCGTTCATAAGTGAAGTAGTTAAGTCCAGCTACAGTGTTTTTCACAGAAAATTGCATGATCACCCCAACGAATTAATCACCAAACTATCGGATGCATCACTACCAGGAAATCCGCAGCGCAGGTTGAAACGTCAATGGGCCAGAGATCTTCTATAAAGTGATTTATTTTATTTTTCTTTCTTCTTTTTTTTTTCTTATGTTGTTATTTATCATTCATGTATCATGAACTTTATTTCATAGAACATATACCAATGGGTATCACTGTTCTTTTTCATTTATTTATTTTTATTTATTTTTTTTTTATTTTTTTTTCCTTGTCATCCTTTGTTTACTGTCATCTAATTTGCTCGTTGTATCGTAGTATATAGTTGCAAATAAAGTTATTAAAGTAAAAAAAAAAAAAAAAAAAAAAAAAAAAAAAAAAATTTTATACATCAACAAATTGTTGCACTGACCACTAGGAAATACATTTACATAGTTTAAATTTCTTTTTCAAAACTCCTTAATTAATTTACGGCGTTGTTTCTTCCTTTCCTCTAGCCATTTTGTGATCCATAGTATCTTTTATTTTTCTCTGGAAATTTAGGCTTATCAATATAATATAAACCATGATCCTACAGTTAGTCTTTGCTTATTGCCGAGAAATTTCGTTGCTTATTTGAGAGTTTACCAGAATCAATATTAAATCGCTGTCTTTAATGTTTTTGAAAAATATAAGTTAGATTATATCAATTATTGTCAATGAGCCCGTAGAGTAGTCAACAGATAGGCCAACCTCACTGCGATCTACTCTTCCCTATAATGAATTTTCCGCATCCAGTTGCAAGCTCAATCCTCCTTATCGCCTCACTACTCTTAGTTTCTATTCAAGTAGTATCTCTGCCCATCTCCTAATCAGTGCAATCTGTGTAACAATTTCAGTGATATAATATATTCTTCAACGAAGATCTTCGTTACTAGTTTATCGCATAATGAAACGCAAACAAAACACCAAAAACTTCCATTTTGGTTGCGTGACTCTCGGTTTATTAGCATATACGATGGTCAAGATCAGTTTTCCACCATCATAGTTCCTAACCGCGTAGAATAGCAATTTATGTTCCTGTATGTCGTTGATCTAAGACCCAGCTTGTTGCATAACATAACCTATACATAATATTTACTGGCTACGGTCAAACTAAACAGGTTAGCCACTACATCAGATTCTAGACAGAAAATATGAATCTTTAGATTAGTGGACACGATGGGAACAGATGTACCACTATCTAGTTTTTAACACAAAAATATGAACTAGGTAGATGCTGGCTATTAATGATTTTTAAAACCTTTAAATAAAGCTATTAACTATGTAAATGGTAGGAACTGGCAGAATAGATATTTTTAATCATTTTTTCAACATATCTCAGTTAATCTCAGTTAAATTATTTTGTATTTAACCCGTGAACGAAAAGATTTCAAGTTGATACTACGTTACTGAAGTTAACAACTAAATAATAGTTATTAAAAGAACATTAAAAATCGAAATCAAAATAAAATAATGAACTAAAAACATCAATAATCAAGTTAATAACAATGCATCTTTTTTATAGTGATCCGAATTTTTAGAACATTTATTTAAATTAGTGAATTAAATTTATTTATCAATATAGTTGATTAAAACATGGACTCGTGGAGCTGTGTTCTGGCGATAGCGGTGCGATGAACATTGTATAGGGACGCTCTGACAAAGTTTAAAATAATTTAAATGGTAGTAATCAAATAAATAATATATATATTTCTAAACGACAATATTTAAATTATCGTAAATCACTAAAATCGAACCGGGAATCCGGAAACTAAATTAATAAATTCTTTTTTTTTAGCCTATATCGATATCAAGAACAATCGCTAGACGCCGACCTACATCAACGGAAGATATTCAGAGCAAAGCAAGAAGAACCGGTAACCATTAACAAATTCATTTACATACAACTGAGATAATTTCAATTCATTCTTTTTCAAAATTTAATTTCAAAATTATTTATCTAAAATATTTATTTCTTAAATTCAAAAGCCAGTACGGGGATTTTATTAGTGTAAGTTGATTGTCATTTGTTTATTATAGACTGTCAATTGTTTTTTTTTTTTTATAGATAGCCATTCAATTTTAACACAAGCAATGAACAATTATTTATTAAAACCCTGAGAATAAATTTAAGAGTTATCATTTTTTTGTAATTGTAATCAATATTTTTTTTAAATTTAATTAAACGTCTTAAAACAACAAATTGTTTTATTATTCATTTACAACACATTTATTAGTAGTAGCGAGAACGTTACAAGATTAATAAAACAATTGTTGAAAATTCAAGAAATAATTTAAAAATAATAATAATAAGTTAAATAATAATCAAAAATAAACAATTTCTAATTAAAATTTAAATATTCTAAACAGTAACTAAATATATCAATATAAATTATAAAAAGGAATTAGGCCTATACTATTCCAGAAGCCAAATATCTGAATTTAAAGCAAGAAAACAAAAGATAGTATAATTTAAATTAAATAATTTTAACCAGTAAGAAAATAATTTAAGGAAATATAAAATTATCAAAAGTCAATTTAATTATGGAACCAAATGAAATAAGTTTGATTATTTTAAAATATAGAGGTAACAATTTAAATAAATTTATTCAAGACTATAAAACCGAGTGCAATAATGCATCAATGCCCCATTTGACTCCCGATCAATGGATGGACAACAAGAAGCAAGAACTCCAAGAAATCAGAACAATTTCGTAATTATAAAATAATTATTATTTATATAATTCTCATAAATATTATTTATTAAATTTTATTATTAATACCAAATATTGCAATATATTATTTTAGCATTTAAATACAATTAAAGCAACTAGATTTATAATAATTAAAGTGTTATCAATAAATTTCATTTCATTAAAACATTTCAATTTTTATGTAACACAATTTTATTTTGTCAATTTCAATTTAACATTTCCGTTTTCATTAAATATTTTTTTCATTTTTAATTTAATGTTCAATTTTCTTCATATATCATTTAAACTTACATTTTATTGCGTTTTACAACCGGCAGCACACAATAGTTAGAAACTTTTCTTTTCAACAGATCGGTAGGACACTTCAGAAGATCTTATTAAGCCTTTCACAGAGCACCGGAGAGAGAATAATTATTATCTTCAGTCGCACATATAGGCCTAATTGTTTCAGGTAAAGATGTCAGATGAATTGAAGTCCCATAGCCGAGCGAGTGAGAGGGAGATAACTACGCATAACTACACATGCGTCCAAAGGTCTCTACCGTTATAATCCAGATCTGAAAAATTCTGCAGTCGTTATTTTGGCCCGTGCTACTGTGTACGCGCGCGCGCGCGCGCGTGTGTGTGTGTGTGTGTGTGTGTGCGCGCGCGCGCGCGCGTGTACGCGCGCGTTTGTGATTGTGATTGTTTTTTTAATATTATACATTGTTCTCTTGTGAAAATATTCATTCGATCGGTGTTTGTTGTGGGACCCTAATTTCTTACTAGCCTACATACAATTTTAACTGAAATTGAGATTTCGCGGTGCATTTTATGAGGCAAAAATAATATTGTCTATTGACGTAAGTGTTCGTAAACGTAGGCAAACAATCCATAGCGGAGAAAGAAATTTGATTTTACATGTATTAAAATGCTGTGAGGAGGAAGCTAATTTTATCAGACTTAATCTCCCTATTAATAAACCGGTTGAAAGAACTTCAAAAAATTGTAAAACATCCCGCAAACAATTAAACGGATAAAGAAAGAAGAATAAAACTGCTTTGTTAGTTTACTGCATGCATAAACGCTCAAAACAAACAGTAAAATTATACAATGTTATTGGAATGGTACGTATGGCTTGTGTGAGTGAGAGCGTTACGCATTCTCACTCCCACAGCTAGCGGAATTGAATTCATCTGAATACTGTATTCTGAATTTCGTGACCGAGATTATCAATATACTACTGCTATCTCATTGTTACCGATAGTAATTTTCTCATTTGGAACTTATATAGTTTACTATATAAGTAGTAGTTTACTGTATATATAGTTTAGTTTGTACTATATTTAAAATAACTAGGAAGATACAAGTCAACTGGTTCAAGAAATTCAGGGAGGAGCTTCTTGAATGAAGAGAACAAAAAATAACACAAGAAACGGTCTTCTTCTTGTCGTGCCTATCTGGTTTCGGATGTTGGCGATCATCATGGCTATTTAGAACTTGTTAGTCGCAATCCGGAACAATCGTGGAGCTCTTACCGAACCAGTTCCTCAAATTGGCGAGCCAGGAAATTTTTCTTCTACCAGGATTCCTCTTTCCTTCTGTCTTCGCCTACATAATGCACTGCAGTAGATCATGCTTTTTTTGTTTCTCATTAAATGATCGAGGTGCTGCAGTTTGCGGTAATTAAATATTTTGTCCAATTCCAGACCCTTGTTCATTCTCAAAAAAACTTCAATATTAGTGACTTTTAAAAACGGTACTCAACAGATAAGAGTACAGTAAAATCATTAAAACTATTATGGTATTCCAGTAGCAAGCCAAAAGAACGAAGATGGGAACTGATCCAAGGAGAGAAAGGCAGCACACACACATACACAAACACACACACACACACACATAGTCACACTCTGATGATGAAGAACTATTGCGTTGCTCGGACGAAGAAAAAGGAGAACTAGTCCGCAGAATTAGAGTAGCCCAAAGTGACCTAATCGAAAGTTAATAATTTAAGATAACTGTGGAAGTGTTTAACAAAGTTTAACGTTTTTTTCAGTCGGGTAAATTTATTTAGATAACATTGTGACAGTTTCTTTAAATTTTATTTTATGTATTTTTCATACTACATATATAAAATTGTTTGACTATATAAAGAGGTTAAGCGAATATTTAAAGGGATATTGTCTGTCAGGTGAGAAATTACTTCTAAACTATCTTAAAACACCGTGAAATCTTAGTTCAAGTAATCTGAAATTAAATTATTTTTTATTAATGATAACTTTTTGTTCTTTTAACACTGAATGTACAACTTATTTAGGTGTTTTAAGTTAAAAATTTACGAACAAAAGAACCAACAATAACTGAGAACTTAAATAGAATGAATAATGGAACAGTTTTTTTATTTTTAAATCACAGAAAAAAACAAATTTAGCATTCCTAAATCATTTCCGGTTGCTTACTTGCTTGTTTCCGGTTATAGTAGCTGCTACACAGCCATAAAATGAAAGAATAAAATACATGGTTGAGTCACACTATTTTTTCCACCTGCCACCCTCCTTAAAAAAAAATAAATAGAAACGTAAAACATAGAAGACTAAAATATAAATGGGCTGAGTTTAGTAGGTACCGTGTTATACTACAATCTAATCTAAAATAGAATTCTTTCTTCACCTGTTCTTTAAATTTTAATACATAAATCATTACTTTCATTTTATAGCATGTATTCTAACATTAATTTTAAGTCTGGATAAAATATTTCGAAATTAACTCTATATTTTAAAAGTCATTTAAATTTATTTCATTTTTCCGGTACTTGAACGAATGTTTTTAACGTTTTCGTGTAAATTAAAACGGTTTCACACTTACTGAGCAATTATATGATGAATTTTAGAAATCGCATAAAATATTGTGAGTTTAAAACAAAAATATTGCATAAACAATTTGATATTATATATTGCTAAGTATTAGTTTTATCGTGAATTTAAATAATTTACAAGAGAAGAGAAATGTTAGTACTTATTTTTTAAAAACGTTTAGTCCGTTTCTGAAAACAATTTATAGAATTTTTATTCCTAAAATCGTTAAAAATTTGTTTCTCTATAAAAATTTTTTAATGGTTGTGTGCACTTTGACAATGTTGAGATCTCAGTGTAGTAAGGAATTTCGTATGTGGTAGGGAGTCACTACATTACGATTAAACGTAATAACATTTTTTTGAAAAGCTTGTAGTAACGTGGTACTCGCTGTCTAGTATTCAAATCCGTATAAAAGTAAATACCTTTAATAGGACTTTTTTCCTTTAATTTTTATTACGTTATTGAACATTGAGTTGCACAATTCTCCGTTTGCAACAATTGAGGTTGCAACAATTGAGTTGCCCAGTGGTACATTCTCCGTTTATAACTACGGGTGTTGTCCGTTATTCAGACCAAGAGGTCTCTACTCCATTTTCGCTTCAGACCTCGCACAGTTGGGTAGTTCCTTGTAGCTAGATCACAGGGTATACAAGGATGCGGTTAGCTCCTTTACTGTTGGAATTTTGAAATCGTCGTGAGGGTTTTATTGCATACATAATTTTATTGCTTACATAAAAAGGAGCGCCAGAAGCAAGTCTTAAGAATTTTGACTGAAAGGTCTGGATTGACTTTAAGTTAGCCTACTTCGTTAGTCCAGATTGGTCTCAAAAGAGTTTTGTGTATTAAAATTTTGGAATGGAGGTTCAATTTTGATTGAGGGTTAATAAAGTAAAAGAGTAGCTTCTGGCGGCGGTTAAGATTTAAACGTTTTGTACGCAGATGATGCTTCCAAGTTAGTCGCCTGTCAAGCCATAAGCTAAGATATCGCACTACTCTGGCCTGGTTATTCAGCATCACAGGTGGACAAGATTGACGTCGTAAGGTGAACGTAACTTGTATTGATTTATTTAGTATGATTTGAATGAAACCTTCGTCTCTAAATCAGCTATTGAATAGCTGACAAGCGACGATGATTTTTACTACTAAACCAACCCGGTGGGTTACGTAATTACAATTTGTTTTTCTTTTTGTTTAATTTGCAAGTATGTTCTACCGTGGAGAGGAGAGTACAAAGGCTTTAAAGTATGATTCACCGAAATCCTTTTTTTGTTTGAAATGGTTTCATATCAGTCCTATGTCTACTATAAAAACTTAAAACTTAATTGTGCTATACTAAAAGTTAAATATTTTAACTACGGTAACAACTTATTAATGAAATGGACTGAAAATTCATTGATTTTCAATAATTTTTTCAGTCTTTTCAAAAGAATGTTGAAAATAGTAAAATGATTATCGTTGATAAGTGTGCGTGCCCAAGGAAATCGATAAATGTGCACTAATCAAACACAGAAAACTTACATTTGACAAAATTAATTATAAAAATTACATACTCTTAATATCTTGGTCTTAATTGAAAAAGAATACAATTCTATCATAGTATTTTTGATAAGTATTAAATAAGTTACAAGAATTTATCCTTAGAGTACATCCAGGATGGACAAAATGCATCATTGGTGAAATTTCGTGGTAAAAAGAAATGGTTACAAATGACCCCGTCTATAAATGAGTTATCATTTATAAAAGTACATTCTACCTAACTTTGTAACTCGTGTAAACAAAATCCTAATCTAATGAGCATACGGTGGGAAGAATAAAATTGGCGTGACTACCGCCAGTAGAGAGTCATGTTGATAACAGTCAACAGACTGTGTTTATGTTTGTTTCTAAAACAGTACCTAATACTTCGAAGCTTCTTCTGAGAATTTCAGTGATTTATTCTTCTTCGGACAATACTCTTTTTGCAAATAAATACAATTTAAATTTGATGCGAATGGTTCTCAATTTTGTGATAGCTCGCGCTTAGAATTTTCTGTAACCTCATTTATACTTAGTATTATTGATGAAAAAACAACTTCACAATCATATAATAGAGTTTTCTTGAAATTAAGTTCAAGTATTATTTAGAAACGGTCTTATAAAATATAATTACAATTCAGGACATAACCCGCTTAAAATTTTGATCTAACCACAAAAATAACTTCAACATTTTTATTTTTTAGCTCCAATTTCAAGAAAATAAAATGAATGGTAGAAAAAATTAAAAACAGAATATATAAAGTATAGACTTGACAGTACTACTAAGAAAACACAGAAAGATGTGGGTGCCGTGACTAATGATTGCCTACAGCAAAGGAATTTAAAAAGCAAGGAAATGAATGAAACATGAAAGTATTCTTAAAACGAAAATGAATTTGAAGGTAAGTTGGCAGAACAGACCCACACAAAAAGAAATTCATCTTTTGAAGATTATTTTTTACTGTTAGTTAGGCCTGCCTAAAACTTCATAACCATGCTAGAAAGACTTTTAAAAAATCCGGATTAGGTAATATGCTTATGTTTAATTGATGTATAATTTTTCTCTGTTAACATCAAACTAAATTACGATCGTAGCTACTGAAAACAGATATTTCTACAATAAAATTAATAATCTAATGTTCCCTTTAAATGATCGTCTTAGAAACGATAGCAAAAGCAAAATACAACAACAATTTTGGCCATAACGCGTAATCTTCACTACAAATTTTCAAAATTTGAATAATTAATTGTAATATTTAAATATAAAAAAATACGTAATAGGTACTTGTACATGTTAAGTTCACTCTGCAACATCAAGACAGCCCTTAAGTTTACCTCAACCGAAAGCTGATTCTAAGGTCTAATGTTGGTAAATATCTTGATATGCAACAGGACCATAGGCTAACGTTAAATAGGAAAATTCAGGCCAAGCGTTATCAATTGAACCTTAAAGTAAAAAGTATGTACTAGTTGTTAGGCCGGAATTTAAGTTTGTTTTCCTCATCCAAATTTACACTCTATAAAACCGTATGAAAACCATTATGGCCTTAAGGAATTCAGCTCCAGTAGTTCGAACATAGAAACATTAGAGCGTTCCTAGAAAAAAACCATCACAGAATTTTTTTAAATTACTTTGTACGTCAGTAATAGCTATGTCTATGCTGACATACTAGTGAAAATAGAAAAGCAGGAAATTACGATTTTCAATGCACGTTATCAAAGAAGGCTCTTTGACCATCCAAACTACTTGGCTCTACATCCTTTAGACAACAATAACATCGGGTTTGGTAGAGTCAAGTGATATAACATACTCGATCTGCCATGCAGATTTAAGAACACTGTAAAACATCTGTAAATCAAGCACTCTTGAATAAGAGTTTAAGACTTTTAACCTTCAGTAAACTCTATTGACATATGAGGTGTGGCTGTTAAATAACGAGACTGACGTAAAAAAATTTATTTTTATTTTATACATAATCACTTATTGTCACCTTCAATATACACTCCTTCTCTATCCCTACAACGCTCCATGCGAATTTTCCGTTAATAGAAACCGTGCTGGAAGTCATCTTCTGTCAGCTCCTTCAGGACACATGCCGCTTTCTCTTTTACAGCTTCCACAGACTCAAATTTTGTCCCTTTTAATGCAGATTTCATCTTAGGGAACAGGTAGAAGTCACATGGTGCAAGATCTGGAGAATAAGGTGGATGTTTTAACACTGAGATGCTGTACTTGGCTAGGAACCTCTTGACAGATAACGCGGAATAAGCTGGCGCATTGTCTTGGTGGAGAACCCATGATTTGTCCTTCCACATTTCGGGGCGTTTTTTCCTTACTCTTTGACGTAGTTAAGAAAATACCTCGAGGTAGTAATATTGATTAATTGTTTGACCTTCAGGAATCCAGTGAAGGTACACAATCCCATGGATATCAAAAAAACACTCATCATTGCTTTAAATGTTGACTTGCTCATTCGAGCTTTTTTGGCTCTCGGTGAAGTTCGGCTCTTCCACTGCATGGATTGGTGCTTCGTTTTCAAATCATAAGTAAAAAACCACGTTTCATCACATGTTATTATCTTCTACCTTTTCCCTAAGGTGAAATCTGCATTAAAAGGGACAAGATCTCAGTCTGTGGAAGCTATAAAAGAGAAAGCGGCACGTGTCCTGAAGGGGCTGACAGAAGATGACTTCTAGCCCTGTTTCCAACAATGGAAAATTTGCTTAGAGCGTTGTCGGGATAGAGAAGGAATGTATATTGAAGGTGACAGTAAGTGATTATGTATAAAATAAAAATGAAATTTTTTACAACGTCAGTCTCGTTATTTAATTCCCACACCTCGTAATTACTTATTGTTTTGAATTTAAGAACAGGTTGTAATAATATCAGTTTCGTAATTTAAAAAGAAACATTACGTATGGAGAACAATTCTGCTTCCTATAAAAGAAAGGCAACAAATATATTTCTAACATTTATATTAAATATGTTTATTGTGCAACTACAGTTCTTTTCATAAAGTGGATAATAAAAAATTGAATAAATGCTATCCTAATGTGGACAAAATTAAGAAGTCGGCAAAGGCGCTCGATAGTTTGGCTATTTGTAAATAATTCACGATAGTATTTCATAGATGTTTCCAGTGAGATACCGTATCTTATTGAAACTACTTTTCGGGTAAATACGCCTAATATATTTCAACTTTTCGTAAGGTAGAACTGTAGTTTGAATGTAAGTTAAAAAGTTTAGGCTATTTTAAAGACTATCTTATCTTTATAGCAGTAGTATCCAGACTTCCTAACTTTTATCAAACAAAAGAAATTCGCAGGGAAACTTGTTCCATTCCTAATATAATACAGTATATTTTGTAGATTTGTCTTTTTTATTGTATCTTCAGGTTTGCCATACTTACTTTTTGTGATGTAATAAATTGAAAGCTTGACAATAATTTTTATAAAGAAAAATAAACCCATTTTAAGCCCAAAATTATTCAGAGAATTTCTTTGAACTGTATCTATTTTTTTTCTCGTATAGGGACAATTTTAGACCACTTGAAGTGACTTCAGACGTTTATGTAATTATCATTATTTCACTGTAGGCTTTTCTCCTTTCTTCTGTCAACCCGGTTCTGATTTCCCTCTTTATGGAAGCCCTTAAAGTTCGTAATTTGTTGTTTAAATTTGGTTCGGTCCAATAAATTTTCTCGGTTTATTTCGAATTTCTCTGTATCTTTTCTGTTTTCTTTAAACCATTTATGCGACACCTTAAATCTATTGTTTAGTGTCTAAAAAATTTGTTTTGCCAACCAGTTCCCAACCAGTTCTGCACAGGTGTCCGTAAAAGTTTCATCTTCTTTTTTGTTATTTCCATTAATCGTTCATTATCCTTATTCAGTTCTTCTTGACCTCGTAGTGTTATCAATTAAATAAATAATTTATAAGCCTGTGACCCTTTTTTGCCAATATACTCTCAAAAATATGGTATACAGACCTAGAGAATAAAATTTTTACAAAACTTATGAACTACAAATTACTGTAAACAATTGATTTATATGATTGTTATGTACGTATTTTATTTTAAACTTTTGTAAATTCTCTAAATGGCTTCTTCATTTGTTCAATTTTTTTGATCGTTATTTTTCTATATAAGGCGGTGTTTTGGAACTACAAATTGTGAGTTTGTGTAATAAACAGCTTGCTTGAAAAAGTTTTGATTTCATAAAATTTGAATTGGGTTGGAAGGTTTCTTGATTTTAACCAGCTAGCGCACGAGCGCCTGAGCTTGTAGTTTAGGAACTAGACTGAAAGTCAGTTGAAACTGATTTACTGGAGCAGACGCGTTCTTATTGGAATTTTATCCTAAGCATTTCATGATAATGTAATTATTTTACTTTATTTTATTCCATTGTATTTTATAGTGAACACAGAAAGGTTAGGTAGGCCTATATTAGAAATTGAAAAAAGATCGTCCATTATGGAACATGTAAACTTTATAGGTAAAAGAAAAACTAACTGGAAAATTCAAGAAAGAATTAATAAAGAATAAACAATAAAATGTTACCGGTAATTTTCTTAATAGCAATAAAACTTTACTTCACCTTCCTTAAACATTTCATGAAAATAGTGAAATTCACCTAGCTTTTGCGTATTGTTAAAATAAGATATACTAGTTGTTTGCATTTATATAAACAATTTTATACCTTAAAAGAGAATTTTCAAATAAAAACATTTCTTCTCTTAAAGAAAAATTCATTTTGGCTTAGTAAAATGTAGTAAATATTATGAACGTTTCGAAGGCAACTGTAAAGTAGTAAACAAGTACCAAGTTTTTGTAACTACACAAGTTGCTAGCTTGAGCTAACTACTCGCTTGAAGAAGCGCAAACGCACACTTGTAGTTCCGTTAATCCTTAGACCTATGGTTTTAGTATTTTGTTTTGAAAGCATTTTTTTACGATTCCGATTATTTTGTTATATTTTTGATCATTATTTAACATCTTTAATTCACAGTATTATTTTATTTCTTTTTGCAAAGAAAACAGTAAAAATTAATTTTTACTGTTACATTTAATTTTTACATTTAGTAAAAACAAAATACTTTGAAACACCAACAATTGTGATACTGTCACAGAAATATAAATGGGGAAAATTAAATTCTTTAAAAATAATCTTGCTTAGGCTAAATACTATTAAGAATACTGCATGTCATGAACTTTCTAACCTAAGAAAATCTACGCAGAAATTTTAATCAGTTTTAACAAAAATAGTTTTATGTTTTATTCATTAAATGAACATGTATAACAAACAAAACAACATAAATCTCACTTCGTTAGAACAAATGGCGTTTCTAATTTTATGATAGTGCACTGTTTCTAATGGAACATTTCTAGTGACAACTACATAGGTTTTCGTAACGAAATTAATACCCAATACAGTTTATACTATTTTCAACTCATTCATTACATTATCAAATCTGCTGCTGTTAGTGTGACAATCTATTCCAAAATGGACAACTTTTACTGAAAACATGTAATTCATTTTTGGAATACAGTTAGACATAACAAAGTAGGTAGATGAGATTGTGAAAGAAATAATAGTATGACTAATAATAATTATGAGAAACTGTAAAGAGAATTGTGATACAGTAAAACTGGAAGAAAAAGATATGAATGATTGTATGTGTTTTTCTTTTTTTACTTTATTTAAAATAGCATCAACATCTTGGTTACTAGCTACTACGTTGGGTTAAGGAATGGTGAGTTTGAACGAGTACTAATTTTCCAGACCTTAGTAAGTAATCGAACCTGGGATATCTATTTAGCAGCGTAGAGTGCTAATGTAAAACTTTTGTTAAGCACACTCATTAAGGTTGAAGAGTCGTAAAGAAAACTAACGTAGTACAGTCTACGTAGATGTCTACGATTTGGACACACCTGCTCGTACCGTAATCATCCGGTTAGATGTTTACGGTGCAGCAACTCTCATCCGACTGCCGATTGTCCAAGAGGCGCCAGTGAACCCTGAGTATACATTCTTTGCAATGGCAATCATTCGTCTACATACAAAGGACGTCAAGCATATACATAACTGAGAAACAAAAGAAATGTTAATTTTTCTAAATATTCCGTAAATAAATCTCTTGTAATGTATGAGCCTCCAGTCAGTGTTGCAGTTCCCGCGAGTCAAGTAGAGTCAAATCATACACAATATACGTCTAACACCGTTCGATTAAAAGTGTAAAAAAAATGCTAACCACTGGGCCACCGAGGCGCTCGAATAATTATATGACCTGGTATTACTCTATCTACCGTTACTTAAAACGTATTAATTCTTCATTTAATAAAACTGATTTTATTATTTTTAGGAGTTTCTTTCTAAGGGCCACTATATCTAAAAAAAAAAAATAATAATAATATACAAATAGTTTTTCTGTCTGTCGATTTCACCGTATTCTCTCTCTTCTATAAACGTATCACCTCCAACCTACAGAGTCTGATTGATTTTTATGAAATTTAGCCATTGGCCTGCCCTAATTTTCCAGGTCAAAAACGTTAAGTTTTTTGTAATTTTTTTATTAAAAATTTAATATCTGTTTTTACAATTTTTTTAATTTTATGATATTGGTTCCAAAACTTGAATAAATTGGTAAAGCTTGCATTCATCATTACAGTCCTATAGTTGCCCAAAAAATCCCTTGACAAAGGGCGTTTTAAACCCAAGGGCGTTATGTTCTGAGTACCCGGTATCGGCCCAGTATACATTTTTTATACTCATATGAGAGTGTTGACATGTAATTTAAATATGTCGTGCATTGTTTTATATAGTTGTTTCGCGACGTTAATTACGTATGGTATTGGTAAATCTTTGTGTAACATAATGTTTGTGACGTAAACGGGCCATTGCATTATCGGACATAAAATCTTGTTTTAAATTGTTTATATACGTTTCATGTGTGAAGGTTTAGCAATCCTCCAATACTGAACTCCATATGTCCAGACTAGTGTGAAAACTGTCTTGTAAATTGTCAATTTATGTGAAATGTTCAATTTAGAATGCCTATCAAGTAAGTGTTCCAGATAATAGGAACGTGTTTTGAGTTTGTAGCGTATATATGTCGAAATTTAATAAAAATTATAAAGTCAGGTATCAGGTTCGGTACGGTAATACCCTATAATATAATATCATTCTTTCCTTTTTCAAAATATTGGAAAATTATTCGAAAAATAGGTACAAAAAGTCACATCTGTTTTTGATTTCAAAGTTATGTAAAACTTCCAAAAACAGAAGAGATTGTATCAATTTTTTAAGAAATATATTTTACCTACTAAGGTTTTACATTATATCATAGTTAATTTCATTAAAAGCCGTTTGGCGCAACGAGCAAAAATTTTTAAGTTTTGATTTTTGTTTTTATATCTACGGGCAAAGTTGATTCAAATTTATTGGTCTTTTTATTTTTAAGATTTTTTAGTATTCTAAGTTGTTTACAATAAAACTAAATAGTATTTTAGTATGCGTCAATATTAACCGTTGTATTAATAAATACTTGTAATAGATTGACTATTACACTTCCCCCGATCGTAGAGGTAGGACCTACCATGATGTTATAAGTATGTATAGACCGATCATGTTACAGGACTTCCACATCAACTAACAATTTCAATTTAATTAATGCTCGATAGCTTAGTTGGTTCATTATACCCCAACAGGCGGTGCACTATCATTAATTTTAACATGGCATCATTAACAAACCCAATTGTTCCCAATAAAACACGATTAAGATATAATATCATATTACAGCCCGTCTGTATCCTTCTCCGATAATATAATAAACTTCATATATTCCATCATTAAAATTATTTTAAAATTTTATTTATTTAGCACGTATTTATATATTATATATTTTAGTACCGTATGAATTTGGAAATTATTCCAGTGGAAATTAATTAAAATGTATTCTCTTCCCATACTGTTTTAGTTAGCAACAATTATAACGACACAACAGAAAATACAATAAGCTTTTGTGGCTTCGAATAGGCTTATCATACATAAGCCTTCATCTAATATTCACGTAAATCAGGAATTATATCAGCATTGTAAATTTATTACTACCAGGTCTACTACGTTTAATTGTTTTATTCCACATATCATTTGTTGTTAAAATATTTAAAATTAATTTTCCAAATTATAACGTATTCTATTTGGACTTAAAATTTTAATAGTTTAAGTTTCCATTCATTATTTAATTAACATTTTAACTTAATATTATATTTCACTACATACTTTACTAAATTTTAGTACAAAATTGCACCATTACAATACAAGACACAAGGATCTCTTACTTTTACATAATGCCTCAAAAACTTTATACCAAAGGTTTTTTTACTACTAGCACCCAAGCTGCTCAATCTGATCCCCTTTACAATTTAAAAATACCTCGAAGATCATAAATTATAAAAAGCAATAACCATTTTTGGATAATACAAGTAGAAACCGAAACTATAAAAACAATGGTTGCACCAGCAATCCATTAATTTAGTCAACTCGTTTATCGGTCCGATGATTAGGTTTCTAGTTGTGAATAAATTGGCCTATTTTTGATTTACATATTTTCATATTTTATTTTTGTTTCCTTTGAATGGGTTGGGAAGTATTGCCATTTTCTCCTTACAGCCCCGACCGATGAGGCACCTCACCTTGACCGATTTTCGTTGTTCAATCCGCTCAAAGATTTTTTACGTGACAATAAGTTCGATGACAATGAAGGAATCAAAAGAACGGTTCAAAAACACAAAGAATGCTACGTTGCATAAATCAGAAATCTTACAGAACAATGATGTAAGTGTCTAAATGTTGCTAGAGACTGTATTGGCAAGTATCTTAAGTTTCTTTATCATTGAATAAATAGTTTTTTCTCTACATCAATGTTTGTATTGAAAGTCCCTTGGGATATACAGAAAGATCCCTACACAGAAGATTAAAAGAAAGTTGGAGTAGAGACCTCTTGATGTGATCTTTAAAAAAATTAATCTTTAAAATTTATAATGTTCATGTTTTTAATCTTTAACGTTTGTATCCTTTCTTGTTTGTGTATATATCCACATAAAAGTGTATTTTTAAATATCAATTTCATTTTTATTACTCGTTTTTGCGAATATAAAAAAATTGTGTCGGTAGAATCTAGTTTTAATTTATCTATATGATGTCATTCTGTATTTTTCGTTTATTGTGTGCTCAATTTGGTTGTTGTGTACTTTTTACAGTTACAAATAAAGAATTATTAAAGTTAAAAATAGTATTTTAATTTTTTTTTAAATATTGTATTATAAATAAGATTTTAAGCTATTGTTCCATGCAGCAAATGTCAGACGAAATTTAATACGTCGCCGCCTACGAAGAAAATGGAGTAGAGATCTATTCATTTAATTCAAAAATACATTTATAATTCTAAAAGGTTTTCCGTATAGTATCATTTTGTATTGTACAGATTTTATAAAACTTTAAAATTTCACTTTTGTAATTTATTTTATTTTGCGTTCAGAATTTTATTACTCAAGTATGTTAAAAATTTTACTTTTACACTACCTACTCCTTGTTCTATGTAGGCTACTATTGTATGTATATTATTCTTGTATTTACTATCCAATTTTTCCTATATCTGTTCTCTAATTTTATAAACTTCATATTAGTCTTATTGATTAACCTTGAATTATCCATTAGGGTGTATTTAAAAAACAAATTCTGAATTTTTCACGTTTTTGTGGTGTGTCCCTTCACTGCAAAGGAAAATACCATATTTGTAGTGAAAGCTGTAACTGGAATTCAACTTCTAAAAATCCAGTACCATTATCAGAAATTGTTTAATATAAATGAATCGGAAAATTCTTTAAAATTTATTTATGTTAATGTTCAATTTATGTATGCTCAATACCGTGAATTCGATTCCTTCATTTATTGTTTTGTTTTGTTGAATTAACACATTTTGTCAAATAAGTTTTTAAAGGTACATGTACACAAACTCATAATCTAAGATGAACAATGAACGTACGCCTTAAATATAAAATTTATAAAACCTGTAAATAATGTAAATCCATTTAAAAAATGTTCTGATAATGTTCTGATAGTGAGTTTGTTTTTGTTTTATATAAATAAAGGTTGATAGTGGATTTTAATTATATATTGTTATTTCCTATACAATATTGTATAGTTTATAAATAAAGAATAGAAGTTAAAAATAAATGAATTTTTCAAAAATGTATTGAAAACTTTCTTAAAGTCAGCAGAATACAACCAACTCGACGCTTGTTTCTACACAAATAGTTAATCACAAATAGCAAAAACTGTTGTCCTTTTATCTTTGGCCCGATGTAAAAAACCGCTTGGTTCTGCTATTGAGTGTGTGCATAATTATAATCACAGAAAATACTTAGTGCCAGCCATCCTAGCCGCGAGAACCAATTCATATTTAATTTTTTGACGCTTTTTATTGAAAATTTAGTATATTTTATTACAATAATACAACAATTTCTAAATATGACGCTAAACGTTCCAAAGTTTGAATCACTTTCTGGAGCTTGCAGTCATCACTACAGTCCTACAATGGGCCAAGAAAATCCCTTGGTCAGAGGCGTTTTAAATAATGTTCTGAGTACTCTGTATCGGCCTAATGTATATGTTTTGTATAATAGGGTTGACATGTAATTGAAATTTGTCGTACATTTTCTTGTATATTTGTTTCGCGTCGTTAGTTACGTATGGCATTTGTAAGTCTTTGTGTAACATTAGCTTTGTGACGTAAAAGGGCCATTGCTCGTAGAATTTTGTTTCAATCGCTTGAATACGTTTCGTGTGTGAAGGTTTAGCAAATCCCCAAAGTTGAACTCCAGAATATGTGTGTGATCGTGTGTTTCAGTTAAGTCCAGATTGGTCTTAAAACTGTCTTGTAGATTTTTAATTTATGTGATAAGTTTAATTTAGAACGTCTATCGAGTAAGCGTTTCGGTAAATAGAAACGTGTTTTGAGTATGTTTCACATCTAAATAAAATCGTATCTAGCATAAACTTTGTAAGCAAGATTAAAAGTATAAATTTGTATATTGGGTGTAATTTCCTCAAGATTTCCAAAAAGTTTTAGTAATTTTAGTTTAAATTACTTTCGTCAAAATTTTTAACAAAATGCTTTGATACCTTAATTTGATAAGCACAAAATACAAACTTAAATCTGAAGCTTGAAAAAAATGTAGCTGAAGATATCAATAAGAAAAATTATTCGATCGAGTTATAATACAAACTGATCGTAATTTTATTAACATAGAAGTTTAACTCAGAATTTTAGTGGTCTGATAAAGGGATTTTAATGTTAGAGCCACTTGTATATTATATTGTACAATGAATTTGGAGTTTATTGTGTTGTATGTTTAAGTATGTTTTAATGTTGAGTTCAAGAGAAATGGAAATTGTTCAGGGTTCTAAACCACAGAATAGTTCATGTGTTAGGAATGCGTTTGATGTAACCATGTAATTAAATAACAGTTTCTGAATAAAATTGCAGTCTCTATATACTCTTCATTTTTATTATATTTAAATTATAACTATTTATTACACCGAAATGTAAATGTCAGTAATAAATTTACTTTAGTAATAATTCGTATCAGGTTCATCTTTTATTTTCATCTGTCCATGATTAATATGACTTCAAATGGAAAAATATAGTAATATGTAAGAGCTGTTTTGTTATTCACGAAAATTTCTGTAATATTTTTACCGACACTTTTGCAGGACTAATTTTTAAAGCCATTTGGAACGGTGATTCGAGTAGCTCTTGGAAATAACTATTACTATTGGAAATAACTGCTAAAATTCTCTTGGAAATAACTATTATAATTTAAAAATAGTTATTTATCTTGGAAATAACTACAAAAATTCTCAAAGCCCTTCCTGTGAAGGCGTTAAAAGATTTATTTATTATTTTCAACGCTATTCTTAAACTAGGCTTATCAAAACCAATGATACTGGTGTTCAATCAGTACATGATGATTCAGCCACAGCGTCTAAGCATCTGCAACAACTACTGAACACAATACAGGACAAGCAGAATAAATAGCTTATGAAAACAAGTGAAACAAAAAGCACACATTTATCTTTGACACTACAAAAACACAAATGCCTACCTGTTTACATAAATAATACACAGATACCTAATGCAGACTTTTCTAGATACCTTAATACATCTTGACAAACGACTGAATTGGAAACACGCATTCAAAACAAAAGGAAACAGCTGAATACAAAATTAAAACAGTTATATTGGATACTAGGTAATCGTTCGGCACTCAATCTTAACAACAAACTTACAATTTACTAGGCAATTCTTAAACCAATTTGGACGTATAGAATCCAATTATGGGGCTAGGCAAGTCACACCATCATTGAAATCCTGCAAAAGTACCAATCAATGCTCAGGACAATTACAGCATCACTTTGATTACGAAAAACATATTATACAGAGGTTTACACATTCCTACATTTCAATAAGAAATCAACACATAACGTGCAAAATACCAAAGAAGTCTAAAATCACACACAAATCACCTAGCCATCTCACTCTTAAATAATTCAAACAACACTCGCTGACTGAAACAAAGGCATCCTATGAAAGTATTTTAAAAAGACAAGATAACACATGACTTAAATCTACGAAGTTCCCAATTTGGGGGTGGGGTTTCTTCAATTATGACTTTTAAAAAACACATACTTAATATACTACTTTAAATAGAATGTCGATTTTTCTGTATTTAAAATTTATTACCGTTAAAATAGCGGTATTTGTAAAATATTTTATTAAAAAATTAAAATCTTTATTTTTGGCTCGCACGGCCTTCGTTGATTGCACCGAATGAACATTAGCCAGTTCGCCTCAGCCCATAGAACAAGAAACGACAATATGACAGTTAGACCTGTTCTTATATAGAGAGTTAACTTGCAACATTCACGTAACAAAATGATATACAAAATTAAAACACTGTTTTATCAGTTAAAAAATTACCTGATAGAAGTTCAAAACTTAGTAAAATAAACTGGTCATTTATGAAAGGCAGTGAAACATTGATATTGAACATAACATCTACTAAGAAACTTAGAGGAACGTAACGAAAAATAGAAATATTAATGCTTAGAGAGTCATTAGAGGACAATATCAGTTATGAACATCTACGCTAAAAAAACAAGTGTCACTGATGTTACTACACAGATTGCACTGATAAAATGGAATTGGACAGGACATGTAGCCAGAATGACGGGTGGAAGATGGACAATTAGATTGTTTAAATGGAGATCAAAAACAGACAAGGGACACAGAGGCAGATCTACCACACTTTTGGCCGTCAATAACAAAAAAATGGCTAAAAACTGTTTGAATAGAGCTCAAAATAGAAAAAATAGATACTAATGAGAGAGACCTTTATCAGGTAATGAACGCAGAGGGAGTTTTTGTTTTGTTTTACGTCCGATTGTTTTGCAATTACTGATAATGCAGACGGTGAGAAGGATGATAGATGAAGATGAGTGATGAAAAAATGCCAGACCTGACCGGGATTCAAACCCGGTGCCCCGGCGTAGAAGCCAGTTGCGTTAATCAGACGCAAAGGGATAGTTGACAAATTATAATATAAGGCATAAAGCCAATACGGACTATGAGGTTAGTTCTGGGAATCAGTAAAACCGACCCATATTGAGCTATAAATAATTAAGACATTTGAAAAAAAATATTCCTAACATTCCACAACGGCCTTATTGTGTTACAAAGAGTACCCTTCATTATCATTTACAACTCTCATAAATCTGAATAAAACTACCTGCACAAATCTTTATAAATTAATTGATATACTATAACAGTGGTTTTCAATCTGAAGGTCGTGACCCCCATGGGGGTCATGATGATATTATAGGGTTCGCGAAACAATAATGAAATCATTTAATCATTTTATGAGAAAAAATCATTTAGTATAGACTTACTTACAAAAATTTACATTCTATAAATACACTTACTTGTAAAGAAACGAAATTAACCATTAATTAATTGTTAATGTGTTTGCATTTGTTTATCGTTAAAATTTTCTTTATACGTGGATCTTCATTAGAAACATATAAAAGTATATTTGTTCTCGAGTGATAACATACGATTCCTAAATTTAGTTTTTAGAGCAACCATAGAGGAAAACCCCTTTTCACAGAGATAAGACGAGAAAAAAGGTATTCATATTTTCAATGCCTCTGTAACTAAATTTTCATATTCATGTCGTCGAGCAAGCCAAAACGTATTTAAATCTTCAGATGCAAATTTCAGTTGGAGCGTTTTGTCGGCAGAAATTTCGATGGGCAGGTCGTGAATCTCAACTGATAGCTTAGCTGCGGCAATTATTAATAGTAAGGCTAACTACTATTAATGGGGGGGGGGGGGGGTCACGAAATATTAATTTTATTTTTTTTACTATTTGGGGGTCGCGGAGCAAGAAAAATCACTGCACTATAAATCCACTGAAATAGGGAATGAGCACACCTTGCATACCGTACAGTGTGCTGCTTGGTAACGGCCAATGGCCACCAAATCTTCTGGTATCAAATCAACGAGGAAGCCGAGATAATAACTGTTAGCTTTTACAAGAGAAAATAAGTATGTATTTTATATTTAATAAGGTATTACTTATTAGTTGTTAAGAGATTGTGAATTTTTGAATGAAGAAATTAAAAAAATAAATGAATAATGGTAATGATAGTTGATAGTTATCATTCTGCGGTTCATAAAGTTTTTAGATTACTTTTTGTTCTTAAACAATAAAATGAATTGTACTTCTTGTTAATAAACAATTGTTGTTTGTCAAAAAATATAACATTGTAGTTGATGTATTTATTACCTTTAAAACACTGCAGAAACAACTACAAACTACGCTAAAAGAAAATATAGTTACATGCATTTAGATTAAAAGTACAGCTGCAACACACGCAAACAAAACAGAATAAAAAGTAAAAAGCATAGTGAACCCATCATGCAAGAAAATATACGATAGTGTTAAAGAACTCTAGTTATCCTGTGTTTTATAAGAGTGTATATATATTTGTAATGGAGTGCAGCAGTATGTGGTGTGTGAGATAAATTGAGAAAAAGAAGCAAACTCCCATAAGTGACACTCTTTATTCATCAGCTATTTTTTACTTTACTTTATTATTACTACTGTACCGCCTTCAAATATAAAGAGAGTAAAAATATTTTAAAATGTTACTTTTCTAAAAATATCTTCTTTACGAGTGCATTCCACGAGACCCCTGGCGATTCTATGTTAGTAGTAGAACGAATAAAATTCTTCTAACCTTAACTAAAGGAATCAATATTTTCAAAATATTATGTTTCATCATTTTACACATTTATACATATACTTACTTTTACGAACACTTTTATTTTCGATCATTTTAAATAAATATTTAATTTCTTAATTTTATGGATTGCTTTAGTAGGCTGTCTATTTCTACCGTTTTTACTTTCTCTCGCCTTGTATGAATAAAAAGAAAGGGAAGGTATTGTTTTCATGTCGTTTTACGAAATCGAGTTTCACCGGAAATACACTTTTTCAGGACCCTGAGCCAAAAAGCATGTTTTATCGATTGGTCTGTGTGTGAACAAAACATCTCAAGAACGAAATAGCGTACGCAGTTTAAATTTAGAAATCATGTTTGTACTATTAGGGGACCCGACACGAATATTTCTGACAAAATCAGTCAAACGGAAGTAGTAGTAATACATGCTACTTTTCACGTTTTTGCAATTTTCTCAAAAAAATAATCCAACGATTTTTCGGCCTGCAACAGTATATTGGGGGTTGAAGAAAAAGGTTTTCCAAAGTATCTGCAACGCCTTTAGATTCTCTACAACAGTTAAATCTGCGAATACGTGACCATTCCATCAGTAAAAAATTAAATTTAAAACTTTTGTGACAAATATCTAGAAAATTTGAGTGCAGTCATGTAACATTTTGGCTATAAACCTTTTAATTAATGGTAACATTGTTGGACGACTTCATATTTCATCATATTTTAGATTTCAATTCGAGAAATTAATAGGACAAAAACTATATTATTAATGTAAATGACATAGAAGGAGTCTCCCTGAATGGCCTCTTCTCAGACGTTATTTTGTTAAGTCGCCATTTACTTTAAGTAAAAAATTCATTGTGAATATCAATGAACAGTTAATAAATATTTTGTCCTGAGATATGGCAAAGAATGGGGAATTTTGTACAAAATAATATTTTGGGCTTTTATATTTAAAAATCTATACCACGGTATGTTTAAAGATATAATGATGTTAGACTATAATTTTTTTTAGTTTTTAAATTGACAGTGAAAGAAATACATAAATTTTAACTTTTATTAAAATGTTATACAATTATTTTCCATATCCTTTTTGAATAGAGCCCAAATAATTGTGCTGTAAAATAATTAACCGTAAAAATTGAATTTCATATCTAACCGATGCTATAACCGCAGAAATAACGTTCCAAACTAAAAATAATAATGGTTACCACAGAAATATTATTCAGTTAGCATAACTTGATCCGGAATTGATGAACACTTTGTTACATAGAAAAAATTAAAATTGTCTCATTTTATAGAGCACACAAAAAATAATGTAATGTAAAATATTTGACTAAATTAAATGCTAAAACAAATCGTAATACGTGAAATTGATCAAATTACAAAAAAAATATAAATAATTTTTTTTCGCATGTAAAGATAGATTGATTTAGGTCTGCTTTAAGGCTATGTTTATTCTGACGTAAACAGCCAACTTGATCAATGATGTTTTATTAAATCAGTAGGTACTTTATATCAAAAAACAATAGACTGAATATGAATCACGACCTAAACGCGGTGTCGAGACATTTTGAGTAGGTTACTCGAATTGTGAATTTGTCCTTTTGTGCGAGAAGAAACAAGTGAAAGCAAGATGGAAATAAGGTGTGAAGAAGAAGGGAAGTGACTTCATGATTTTACAGGCAGGCAGGAAGGAAGCTTGTTTTGAAAGTAAACTGTCGGCAACGCTATAGTCGTCGTACGCTCATCCCGAGGAAGAACAAAGTTGTGTTGCACAGCAAAGTATAGCAAGAGTCAAGCTTTAAAGCTCTAAGCGATTGTATAGATCCCCGTATAGAGCGAGTGCAAACAGGCAGGGCTATGAATGGAAAGCAAGCCTTCGTTATTTTGCCCCCCAGCAAACTAAAACATAGATGAAGTACCCTCCACATTAGGTATTCTTCGAGTAAATACTCCCGCAATTTCCGCGCTTTTATTTCGAAAAGCCCACCCACTTACTCTTTTCGATTCTATCTCGACAAAATTTACAGACGAATTTACTCCTAAATCAACTGACTTGAGCACTAAAACAAATTTAAGACTTTTCTTCTTTAGAAAATCACTTCTAGTTCTTCGAAAAACATGGAATACAACGAGAATGAATAAATGAATGAACTCCGGTTTTTACTAGTTAATTATACAGTTTATAAACCTACTCCATACTTCACCTAAAGAAATAAATAACATTTCTTAGATGTCAAGTTTTAATTGACAATTTTCAAGTAGCTAAAGCCACCGAACATTTTATAATAAAGCATTACATTGGTTCACAATGTATCTTCTTTCTTCCGTACATTTTATTTCTTTGTTGTACATGGCCCAGATGGATAGATGAACCCCTGAACACATTTTAAAACTTTACATTATTTCTTACAGTAGCAGTTTAGTTTTTAAGTTAGTAATTCCAAACCAAATGAATTTATGTTTCTTAAAAAACTGCGAATTCTTTGATTTTTATTAAATTCAATAGCTGCATGAATTGAAAAGCATAGTTTCGATTTTTGCATCAACTTGATAACTTGAAAAAATGAAATAACTTATTGGCAATAAAACTATGTGGGGAGAAAAATACCTTTATGAATTAAATCATAACGAGCATTCGTTTAGAATTGAGATAAAAACGGAGATAAGAACCTTACAGTTTTAAATACCTGTATAACTTTATTTAATAAATGACTACAATTTTAAAATAACTTTTACGCGTATTTAATTTTATACTGTTATATATTAAAATGTATTCTATTGTCCAGAACAAATTTTTTGTTTCTATACTTTCATTATTAACTGGCCATCAAATCGGTCGAATTTTGTATTCCAGAGAAAACAAAAAATTCAGATAAAAGTAATTTAATCTGTTACGGTCAATTTGTACAATTTTATCACGGAAACTAAGAGACTATGAGGCAGAATTATAAATCCAAAGCATTAAATAAATAAACTCAAACAATTAATTTTATATTTTTTTCAACCATACTAATACAACACTGAATATTGTTCAAAGACACCAGTCCAAAGCACTTAGAGCAATAACAAACGCACCTTTTTACGTAACCAATCATACCCTTCACAAAGACCTGAAAATACTTACGGTTCGAGACATTGTCAACGCAACATACAACTCATTACACACAAAGACAATTGACCACATAAATCCAAGTGTCCAATCTGTTTCAGCTAACGATCACCCAGTTAACAAACGACTGAAACGAAGGTGGAATAGGGATCTTCTCCGACCACCATAAAAAAAATCAATTTAACTTGTCATGCCTGTGTCATTTCATAAAAACAAAAAATCATTTCATATAAAAAAATCATCCATCATAGTTTATAAATCTATTATCATTGAAAAATATTGGCACCACATTCCTTGCAAAATTTCACGCCGAAATCGGTCACTGGATCAATTTCATATTCACATCACATTCCCGCCATTCCTCATTCATTCCATCTCATTTATTAGTTGTGTTTTAAAAATGATCTACAGTTGTAAATAAAAATAAAGTTGAAGCCAAAAAAACCATACCAAAACAATAATAACCTTTTTTTCTTTGTTTGTTTAACGTCGCATCAACTACAGTGGTCATTAGCGACGACGTTGGGTTGTTTCTGTGAAGGATGAAATGATTTTTTGTAACGTATGAGAATATTCAGAGCCTGAGTGGGATTCAAAACCAAGACCGCATGATGAGAGGTGAGCACGTTACCAACTACGCCAATGCGGCCGGCATAACCTTTAACCTTTACCTTACCTAATTCAGTTTAAAGGGTTAGAAAATATGTATTCGTAAGAGAGCTAAATTTTAATATGATATCATTTATAGATTTATAATGTAATACCTCATGTAATATTTTCTGTCGAAATCATATTTGACTAGTCGAAAGTGTCTACATTTCTTACCAGTTACACTTATCAGAAATTTATCTACAAATCTGAGTAAAAATGTAAACTGTTGCTGCTTTTGATTACTAAAAATTAAACAATCAAATAGTATTATACACTTAGATTTAGGAATTTAGCTAATTTAATAATTATATTATTATAATTCAGCTGAATTCGAGAATCAAAGCAAAAAAATAGAGAATGCAAACATAACAGTCATGGAATGCCAATACCATAAAAATGATAGTGTACCACTTCTTTTTATTAAACCTCACTTGTTTCATTATATGTAAATAAAAGCAGGTGATCTTATTCCAAAAACAAAGCTGAGGTAATTAAATATTTCGAAATGAAAAATTAAAGTCTATAAATAACAACTTTGTAAAATCCATATTAAAAATAAATGTGAGATTAAATTCACAGAACAAAACAACCTAAGACAACAAAATTTAGCTGGAATGAAAGAAACTATAACAAAAAAGAAAATTTTATACGATCCATTCCATATTTTACAAATATAAATGTCTGAAAGATTTTTAAATTCATTAACATAAGTAAATCAATTCGTAAGTAATAATCATGAAATTAAACTTAACTTTTACCGTCATAAGAGTTTTGTTAATATTTTCAAAGTGCTAAGGTTGCTGAAAGGAAACTGCAAGCCAGCAGATAAGTAGAATAAGGTTGAAAGTGCAGTGGATGATAAAGAAAGAAGACAGAACCAAATTTACACAAATTATTAGATAGCGACGCAAAAGGAGAGAGAGGGTTGAAGGAGAGAAATTCTTAGTTAGAAGGAGAAATGGTTTACTTACGTAGTAGGGTACCACTTTGTGTAGATCAACAATTAGCAAGATATTTACCTTTTAAACAAAACTAATCCTAAAACTTTATGATCTTCATTATTTCTAACAATACTCCAATGTAGTAAGCTACAGCAATATAAAATGTATCAATTATAAACTACCTTGAAACTTAGTGGATGTTTACCTAAACCTATCCTTTAAATTAATTTCATTATAAGAATTATAAAGTAAGAGGTTAAACAAAATGTGAACTTAGTATTTGTTTTGTTGAAAATTTAATAGATAATTTTATTTTACTCGATTCTAAAATAATGCTCAAGTAAAATATTAATTGCTGGCCACCTCCGTAGCGTTGTGGTAGAGCGCTAGTCTACAACGCGGAGACCCCGGGTTCCATTCCCGGCTAGGGTCTGGAAATTACTACAAATTAAAACCCGACGTTATAGTTAGATAACCCACCTTAGTTGCTAATAACCAAGCTATTGCTACGACTTTAAATAAAAAAAAAAAGAATTACTTGTTTACCAATCGAATGCCTGGTTGTATCTAACAAGGTCTACGGCAGTGACGGGTAAACGTTTGTATTACAGAGACAGAGGAAAATAAAAACTATCTAGGCATACCAAAAAAATTTATTTAGAAGAAGTGATTGAAAAAATAGCAAAATAGAGTTTAATCAGTTGATTTGGTACGGGCATATGCAATGGATTAGTGAAGATCGGTGGCCTCTAGTAGCTTTGAATTATTGTCCGGTGATGAGGAGGAAAAGAGGGAGGCCTCTGAAAACGTGGCGGAATGGTGTGATGCGGGCAATGGAGGCAAGAAATTTGGAGAAGGGTGACTGGCGAGACAAGCAGTCATGGCGATTAAGATCCGGGATGCGGAGTAACTATGCAGGATCCCCGCTTTCAAGAATAACACATTGAAAAAGTACTTTTTTAAAAATTTCTTTTTAAATGTTAACATGTTTTTTTAAAACTCAGTTATGACTGAAATAGCATAAAGGATTGCGTGATGAAAGGAACTCTGTTTTTTAAAGTGTCTCAAAATTCGAATGTAACTGGTATGATTTTTTTTTTTTTTTTTTTTTTTTTTGTTTTATGTCCGACTATTCTGCAAATTCTGCTAACGTAGACGGTGGATAATGATGATAATGAAAATGAGTGATAAAAAAATGCCAGACATGGCCGGGAATAGAACCGGCGTAGAAGCCAGTTGCGCTAACCACTACGCCAACGGGCCGGCCTACGGTAACGGTAACTGGTATGAGCTGACTTTGAAAAGTGGAGCGAAATGGTCATTTGTCAATGTGTTTCCTAATAGTATATAACAAACAATACGAGGACCCAAAAAGGGAGGGAGAACCCAAAAAAAACCGGACTGAGAGCGCGCTGCCATTTGTAGATGCAGTAGAGAGTTCTTCTTCTACATGGGGTTAGTAGAGACCTTCAACAAACAACTGTCCAGACGGCGTCAGTTTGTAGGTTAACTTTTGATCGTAGTGTTGTGTTTCTCTTACTGTTGTCGTGTTCCGCCTGAGACGTCGTTATGGCAGATTTAAAATAACAAAGAGTGTGTTTGAAATTTTTTCCTGCTTGGAAAATCGGCCACGAAAGCTAACCAAATGCTTCAACAGGCTTTCAAGGAGGATGTTATGAGCCGCACACAAGTTTACGAGTGGGTTGGGCGTTTTAAACATGGTGAGATGAGTTTTGAAGACCATGCTCGTTCGAACCATGTTCAAACATTGTCTTTTTTGATGTTCGTGGAATTGTGCATCGGGAATTTTTTCTCCTGGCCAGTCTGTTAACCAAAACTCTTATTTGGAATTTTTAAGACATTTATGAGAGGATGTGCAAGAGCAAAGCCCGGAACTTTAGCGATCAGGTACCTGGTTTCTTCATCACAACAACGCCACCGCACACACGGCCTTACGAGTGAACCGCTATTTGGCCTCTCCTGGGTGGTCTGTAGTTCCTTACCCTCAGTACTCACTAGACCTAGCCCCACGCCACTTTTTTCTGTTCCCGAGAATGAAAAATCTAAAAGGTAAGCGTTTTGATGATGTACAGGTGGTAAAAACAGTTTCGCAAAGGACACTGAACGACATCAAAGTTGAAGAGTTCCAGAGGTTCTTCAAACAGTAAAAAAAGACTTGACAAGTGCATCGCATCTAATAGAGAGTTCTTTGAAAGCGACTGAAGGAATTTTGTAAAAAAGATAAATACATTTTTTATAACAAAAATTCGGTTTTTTGGGCCCCCTCGTATACTACATAGAGAGTTAAACATTCATACAGTTAACACATTCAGTTAAAAACACCAAAGATGATTCGAATTACACCACATATCATCTGGCTATCTTTTAGACGACATTTACAGACTAAATTAAAGAATTATTTTGTAAGTAAAATAAATGAACAAAAAACTATATACAACGAAGTTCGTTCCTTGGAGGGTTATTTTATAAATAAGAGATACCATCGACTTATTATTCTTTCTAGAATAGATTATTGGTGCTGCAATAAGAAAATGCATTTTTACTACTATTGTAATTTCTATTTTTAAAATTTTCGTTATAAAAATATAAAAATTTAGGATGTTATTTTTTAGATTTTTATTAGAGAATATAAAATACTATTTGTTTAAATAAATACGCACTGTACAAAATAAATAAAACAGCAAACCTCTATAAACTAATCGATATTAATAAACAAATGATTTCAAAGTAGTTGTTTTAGAAGTATAATTGAAAACGCATGAACTACTGCTGTTAAACGAAAATTTCAATACAATTTACTAGTGTTTATTATTGTACTAAATTAACTTTTTACTACAAATAAAATCTGTAAATAGTTACACGCAGTTCTCTAACTAAACAAACTTACCGAACGAATGGTTATGAGTAAATTAAAATAAATTTTAAACCTTTTAATAGCTTCTTTAACTAACAAATTCTTTCAACTAATATTCATTTGGCAATTTCCCAAACTTGGACACCTGATCATAGTGCAGAAAGCACTTACTTTTTTAAGTATTTACTATACAACTGAAATTATATTTAAAAAGAAACAAAAAAACATCAAAGAAGGAACGTTTAAAAATTTATTTATTGTTTTATTTAATTTCATAGTAACACATTTCAAGAATAGATGTGTTTCTTTTGTGAGTTTCAGTTCCTATGTATTCTATAAAATTGTAGTTCGTGTTACATTTTTTAAACATCTGATAGAGTTTTACCATTAAATTTGTTGCACTTTGAATCAAAAGAGTAGAACCTTTAATTTAGTTTGATTTCACAATTTTATTACCCATACAAATGATAAATTTATTAATAAAATTTATTAGATATCAATGGAATTAATTGAAGTACAGTTCAGTGCAGTAAAAATCTTGAGTTTGGTAAGGTCTACTTAAATAGAAGTAAAATAAGTCATGGTGACTAGAGGCGGTTAAATCTACACTGCGATATTTTGAAGAGCAAATGGCATCAGCTTGCAAATATGCTTTTGCGTCGGCTTCGAGACCAAGTAATAATTGCAAACTTCAACAAAATTGAAAGACACGAAAAAAACCATTTTCTTCACAGAAAATATACTTACGTTACGATTTCAGCCAGGTTTTTCATATTTTTACAATATCTAAAAGGAAAGTGTTTGAGAATTCTCGAGAAGGACCGAGATTTAAAAGGTGTTGATGTAAATAATAATAGTTCGTAGTAAACAATTAATGGTGTTCTAAAAAATAGAAATATAACGCACAAATGGTTATTGTATAGTAAAGGTCAGCCTATTGTTTAACGGCTACCTAAAGAAATCGGGTATCTATTTAGATAATTAGCTCTTTTTGTAACATTCTATTCAGTTATGAGTTGTTTACGTTTTGTAAAAACTTGTATTTTTATTACTATATCAAAAATCTCTGTCCTTCTCGTGATTTCTATAGCGTCATCTATAGCGGGTGTCCCACGGAATATGAACCATAGAGAAATAGCATTGATTTTCATTAGTTTGTTAATGTTTTCTTCCCACAAATAAAATCAGACTTTTTATAATCAGGAATCAATAGACAACGTTTAGACCTTCAAACAAAAATATCAATTTTGATACATTTAAGCTGTATTTTAGCTTCAATGCAGAAATACATATTTACAACTGTTTTCTATTTAAGTAGGTATTGTAAATTTTATCAACTTGTCGCATTGTATGTTTGGAGTAATGGCAACGTTATAGTGTAGATATGTAAAGACACCTGCTGTAAAATATTTTGATTGTTAAAAAATTTTGGATACATAAAAAATTAATTATTTGTTTACTTTTTAATTTTGACAATTTTGTTTTATCATCTAAAATTATTGCAACAGTCAGCTGTCTCTGAAAATTAAATGCTGCTGAAGGAAATATAGCTAACTTATTAGGTATTTAAAATAATACTGAATTTGCTTTCAAAAAAAATCAGTTTTTAAGTAAGCCTAAATAATTTCAGATGATAAAAAAGTGACAAAATTAAAAAATAAATAATTAATTTTTTTTAATATTTCCAATATTTTTTTACTCCAAATATACAACGTAACAATTTGAGAAAATTTACAGTACTTAAATATAAAACTGTTACAAATTTATGTATTTCTGTATTTAAGCTAAAATACAACTTAAAATGTATCAAAATTGATATTTTTTAAAAGGTCTCAACATTTTCTAATAATTCCTGATTATAACAAGTCTGCATTTATTCGTGGGAAGAAAATGTTAGAAAACTAACGAAAATCAACGCTATATTCCTATGGTTCAAATTCCGTGCGACACCCGGAGCAGCCCCGTTTTGAAGTGAGTTAGCCTTTGATCTGCTATCGACGAGTTTCGATCTGTGATTTAGTAAGTATGTTACACTGAGTACGAGTACGTCTGCGATGAGATCCACCGTAGATTGTAGACACGTACAATCGTTGTTAACTTTGTAAGTAGGACTTAGTGTAAATAAGAGAAAAATAATCTTGTAATTGCTTAAGTTTACGTTATCAATTTTATTGTAATTAATTGGTTATATATTATAAGTAATTTACTTGAAATATTTGCAATTTACTGTAGATTAAGGCTTTTTATTAATTATAATTTTTAGTTTGTAATAAATACTTGTAAATTTTTAACTATTGTCTGATAATTATTTAATTTACCTAGATCCCAAAACGGACCTTAGAGATAAGTGTCATAATATTAATGTTTTCGAGATTTTTTTTGGTTATAATTAGGCTATTACATTCTTCTTTAAATTAATATTGCAAAGGTAATTACGTACTACTAAGATATTTTGTATACTCGTTACTCAAAAAGTAAGATGTTTTGTTTCACTACTGTTAATGCAATCGATGATCATTTTGTTAATTACTGTTCATACACTATTTTATGAAAATCGTTTGAAATTACAAAACTTCTTATAAAACTTCAAATATTTTTTTTAAATTTTGTATAATCCATTTTCAAATGAATAAAGTTAGTAATGGTTTATAGCAATTTTTTTATTACTATACATCCATCCGTGCAACCCGACATTCTCGGTAACCCAGCATGACCCGAGTCCACAAAAGGTTTGTGGGGTTCTATTGTACTTACAATGTACTTATTTCAATCTTCTTGTATAATGTTAAAATTAAATATTTTTTTATAAATACACAGACCAAATAAAGTTATACAAACCATTAATAAACACCATAAACTACCAGTGATAATTAACTGGTGTAACCCAAGTTAATTTTGAAGAGCGTGTTCAGCTAAAATTATTATTGAGCTTGTTTAACGAGAACACTGTGTTTTAGTACGATCAAAGCAAATTAATTGACAACATGTTCATGCTCGAGTTGTGACGTCATCATTCTAGTTGCATCAACAAAATGATGCTCTGTACTTTTCACCCGTTCTATCGTATTATATCTTCATTCTTCATCTCGAATATGACGTTAATGTAGTTAGTACCTTGTAAAGAAATTTCACGGTGTATATTTTTATTTTATTTATCTCTTTCTGCATCTGGTTCGGATCCTTTTAACCCATTCACAAATGTAATTAGATACGTCAGAGATTATCATTTTTTCTCTTTCATTTGTAAAAACAAGAATAAATAATTTTTCACAGTAGTATACGTTATAAAATTATTTTTTTTTTAGTTAAATTTGTCAAAGCAAATATTTCATTACATAAATATACTACATTCTGTTATATTCTTTAACATTGTCAAGTTTACAAATTAAGAAATTATTAGAAAATTACAACCTTCAGTCATTTTTATACATTTCACCATCAAACTAAGTAAATAATTAGGATTTTAAATTTTGTTTATATAATATGAGTATATTTTTAAGTGGTTATTTTATTTGGCTCAGCAAAATCCAGTAATCTTAATCATCTACAGACGTTCCAATCAAAATTTCTCTGTTTAATATGTAGAGCTCCGTACTTCGTAAGTAAATTTCACTCGTAAACTCTTGTTTCACTCATAGTAGATTCACCAAAAGCCACTGTCAACAATTCAAATGGGGTACTACACTTAATATCATTTTTCACACAAAATTTAATGCAAACTTTTTGATCCATTTTTTCGGAAGTAACAAATCGCCGAGCGAATTTAAACACATGTACTCTTTTCAACTACTGTTAATAAACTGTACATTCAAAATGGCTGCAAATGCGAACATGTGTTAAAAACAGGTGTATCAACAAGGTAAAAGATCAATTTTGGAAATCAAATTTACATAAACCTGCGAAATAAAAAAGTTCCCGTTATATTTTTGTCAAACCTCGTACATGTTTTACGACATAAACCGACTGTAGGCTACTCATGTTTACGACATTTATTTCAACAAAGTTTCAAAAAAATTTATAAAAATTAAACGATAGTTACACAAATTCTAAAAAACAGAACATATTTTGCAGTTACATTAACTTATGATTTGTGTATAAAAAGTAGAATCAACTTATAGTTTTTCTGATCGTTTTTTTAAGCAATTGAGAATCTTATTTAGGTCAGCAAACGGTCGATAGAGACCAGTAGTAACGCTAGTAACAATTTTTCAAGAATCATCCTTCTATCCTTATATTCTGTTTCCATAAAATATGAGTTACCCAGTCAAGAAAATTGAAGTTTGGTCTGCCAATAAACTCGACCACAAACTACATTTTAGTCAGCATCCTCCGTCCGTATTGATAAAGTTTCACTATTGGATAAAAAGATACCTGTACTTTAGTTAAAGAAAAAGAATAAAACTTTTCCGAATATGTATTTTTAATTAACACCTTGACAACGTTACTTTACTGTTCACATGCCAAGTCGAAATTTTGAATATTTTTATGAAATTCCCTCCTAAAGTCTCGAAATATTTTATACTGTAATAAATACCTAGTTCAAAAAATATTAAAAAAATCATTGTTGCCAATAATGAATTAGCACTTCGTCATTTTCAAATAATTATTCAAGATAATTAATTAAAGGCATTAAACATTCCCTCACACAACTCATAATAACCTTCCTCATCCAGAGCCGACTAATATTTAGTTATTCTGATATTTTTTCATCTTCTTGTCCACATAAATAAGAAAACACGAAGTTTTCAAATGTTAGCTAAAATTACTCTGAAATCAGTGAATAAATTTTGTTAACGTAACCAGAGTTGTACAATGAATTACTGAACAGTAACGATGTATTTTAACGTAATTAAAATCATCAGACCTAGCCAAAATTCAATTTTTTAGTCTATAACTTAACGGTGCTCTACCGAATATAAACCTAACTTTCTAATTTTTTAATCTGATATTTTCAATTTGTTGACTTTTGAATTCCACAATAAAAATATTAAAAAAAAACATTTTTTCAGGAACCGCTTATTAACTTATTTCATTTCATTTTGCAACTATGGAAAGATAACTAGTAAAAATGTTCAGAACTTAAAATTAATTTTTAAAAAATGCATTAATGACTTTGAGGAGGATACGATAGTGCTCTATAAAATTAAAATTGTGTTCAATTTTTATGAGTTGAATTTTTACTACTATACCCCAACGAACTAAAGACTTCAGATGAGATCTAGCCAATAAGAGCCAAAGTCGGATGTGAGGTTCCCCTTCAGTAAATCATACTCTGTTCCACCAAACTACAGCTGAATTTTTGTTAGTCTGTCATCCACAGCGGGACCACAACGTGACGACGCAGGATACAATTAACGAAAGTCAATTGGCTCTGTGCTGTGGTCTAGGTCACCATGCTCCGCCTTCATCTGCAGTCTCTAGTTCGTTGAGGTATAGTGTTGTGTCTCCACTCTATTAGGGGTTTTAGTCCTCTTTGTACGATTTCAGCAGAAATCGCTTAAGCGATTTTATTAAGAAAGTTTACATCAAAATAATATAATAGCGTAGTACAGTTTTCATAAAAACGACAGCTCTAAATTCTACAACTAAAATTTTAACCGTACCAACCTACTGGCGTTGGTTTCTATTTAAAGCTTACAACGGTTACTGGATTGTTACGCTTTTCAATCCTCTTGTTTGAAGTTGAGGCTTGAATATTGTCAAAAATATTATGAAAAGACTCGAGGCTTTTGAGATATGATTCTATAGATTTTTATTAACAATATCCTGAGTAGATTGAATCAACAATAACAAAGTGCTGAGAAGAATGTGTAAAGAATGTGGTGTCCTTAAATGAAGTGAAACAGAAAAAAATTAAATACTAAAAGCACAAAAAGCGTAATGAGCGCAAATTACAGCCTCCTGCAACTTTATTTATAAGAAAAAAAGTGCAGTGGAAGAATTCCAGATACGAAACAAATTACTGGCTATGAAATTTAGGAAAATGGTTTTCCTTGAACACTACGAAACATTATGAAACGTGAAAGTTCTAATAATAATTATAAAACTTTTAAATAGTTTTAACTGAAAATCTTAATAGTTAGGCCTACTCGTACTATTGAGGCAAATAAGTTGTTTAGGTCACAGCCGAAAGGCTGGTTTGAACCTCTAGAGGCTTTACTAAATAAAACGAGGATATAGGTAGTATTAACTTTGCCTTCCTCACTGAGTAGAAAAGTATGATTATCAGCATGCCAGCCCCTGAAAACCATCTACTTCCCACCCTGCAAATGACACCTTCATATCATTACCCACAGGGTCTGGATGTATAATGAAATTGATTAATCTTAGAGGAGACACTGTGACTAATCTCTTTTGCACCGCTATCTCTTCTGTTCTTAAATGCTTCAGTCATATAATTGACTGACCATGTGATAAGAATCAGAAATATTTTTTGTAGTACTGGAACTAGCAGAAAAAAAAGAAAATTTAACACTCCACCAAATTAATTAGATTAGATGGAATCCTTAAAAGAAAAAAAAATGTACAGTACATGAACAAATAGTATTTATGAAATAAAATGTTTTGTATTTTCATTTCAATTATAATAAAAAATATTCTTGAAACACTTTTAACAAAAATTTCCAATTATTTATTGCCAAGGGTTGTTTTATTTTACACACAAGCGGATGTTTAATATTGATGTTAGAAAAGAGAATAATGACACTAATGTAAATAGCAATATTTTAAATTTAACTGAGTTCCTTCAAAAATTCTTCATGAATTTTTTTATTTATTTTTTCCTTACATTCTTATTTCCACAGGTGTTTAGGTGGTAAACTATGTATTGAGCTGTTTCCTGACACTTGATCTATAGCAGCATGAAATACTCTGGGTATACTATAACAGATATAGCTGTAGTTCTGTGATACTTTTAGTGAGGGTTAATGGCCTTTTTAAAACCTTTTAACGACTACCATCTTAGCTTATATCTCTTGAATGAACAAGCATCCTAACTCTTCAATCATTCTTCCCCAACAACCAAACTTAAGCCTGTCATTTAGAAAAAATGGACAAAAAATTGTCATAGTAAAATACCCGTTGTCACAACACAACATACCTTTGGTAAGTTGATGAATGTTATAGCACGTCATAATACCAGTCATTAATAAATATAACATGAACGTATTTTTAGGATAATGTTCAACAGATTTTGTGTAGGAGTTAAAAACCGATTTCTTTTTATAATGAAATCAATTTCCTTTAAAATATTATGTGCTATCATCGTAAACAATTTTTTTTTAATTTTGTTGAAACAACAATAGGTCGCCGTATGTTTAGCAACATGAAGGTACATAATTATTTTATTTTTTGATAATTACTCCTTTATTAAAATCTTTTTTGTCGATAATCTTAAATCTAGCATTGTACCCAAGCACAACCTCTTTGTATGTGATTGCATGGTATATATAAATGTCAATTTGAACAATTTTGACTCCATCTCGTCGTAAAAAAATACTTTTCTTTTAATTTAAAACAATAATAAAAATAGATAAAATTATTGTTAAAAAATAAACACCAATGATAAGTTTACTTTTAATTTTTCTATGTACCTAACACGGGTAATCCACCCAGCAACCTATCGGGCACCTCCCTAAATGGCGGATACGGGGATACTCATCAGATATTACGTATACCGGGGAAATAAAATGCTCGAAGTAGTAAAATAACTAGCTCTGCTGACCTGCAATCAGGAGTTGGTCCTCCAAAAGCAATAGGAAGGAAACCCATAAATAAATATTAATAGTCCAAGTTGGTGGTTTTTTTATCGGGTCAACGACTCGGCTAAATATTAACCGTTATGAGAACAACAACTCAGCTTCAGAAAATATTCCTGGGAAACGAACCGAAAATAAACTATTGACATGAGTGATGAATTATGGTACAGATCAAGGTTGATGTAACCGAGGACCTTTAAATTATGGTGGAGATGGGATAACTGGGGATGGCAAGGGATAGATGACGTTGGAGGAATTAGTTTGAGAAGCCAAGGATTACATCGGGCTGTAGCGCTGAAGAAAGAAGAAGATCCACCCAAGATTTCTAAGTAAGCAATTTGTTATAAACCAATAATACCTCTGATAAATCTTGAAATGAAGTAGTGTAAATCTAACATCGATTACTTCTGCCATAAACAAACTTTATTTTTCCTCTGAGTCAAACTACAGTTCATTACAGCTGTTGATCTAATAAAATTTTGAATACAAATTAATCCAACCAATCATGTTTCCTTTACTCTTCGAAAAGGAATATGTCCTAATGTCTTTCTTAATAACGTTCCCATATCTTAAAAGTGTGAAACTCGATACTTAGGGCTTATCTTGGACAAAAGACTTCGGTGACAGTCACACATAAAAAAGAAAAGATTTCAATTAATTACAAAATTACGTCAATTATACCGATTTCTCAGCAGAACCTCTCCTTTACCAAAATCTCAAAATTATCGCTGTACAAATCATTATTTAAAACAGTTTGCACTTCCGGAGTCCAGTTATATTGCTCAGCAAAATCCAGTAATCTTAATCATCTACGGACGTTCCAATCAAAATTTTTACGTTTAATATCAAGAGCTCAGTTTTACAATGACACTCTACACTCCGATTTAGGGATTCTTACAGTTGAAGAGGTAGCACAGTCCTATTATAAAAAATTATTTTCAAAATTACTACTGAAACCAAATCCTCTAATTCAAGAACTTATCTGCTTTCACCTTCCTAGGAATCCAGCCTGGCGCCTAAAAAGAAGACGGAATAGAGATCTTCTCGAGTTATAACTAAAAATAATAAAATAAAAAACACAAAATAAAAATAAATAGACCAATTATCATATTCAATACTGACTTATATATCCAAAGATATAGGCTACCATTGGGTATCAATGTTTGTCTTTGTGTTTCCTTTTTTCATGATTGTTTGATATGTACGTATATCATATTTTCTATTAGTCGTATATTTGTGTACTGTTTAAAATTTCTAATAAAAGATAAAAAAAATTAGATAGATTTGATTTCATTTAATTTCTTATTTATTTTATATTATTTTGTTTCTCTTTAACAGTAGACTACCTAATAATTGATCTCTTTGTATAAGACTGAAACACTTAAATAATTCCGTCTGAAATATAAATTATAAAAATTATAATAAGATTTAAACTAAGATATTTTACTTTATTCGAATTAGTAGATTTGCATAAATACTGGAAATGTCTTTAAGGATCTCTATATTTTTTACAACAGCACGTTAAGAGTTGGTTTTTAAAATCATCATTATCTGAAGTTTAATTGAGGGCATAAGAGGAAGAGGTTTTTTATTATTATTATTCTCTTAAAGTCTTAAAAAATCTTATGAAAATAATAAAAAAGATATTAAAATGTAGATTAGATTCTTTTTTACTTTCTTTTAATGATATTGCTTTAGTTGAGTTTACGATATTAGATTTAATTAATTTTCCATTACTAATAATGACGTAGAAACAATGAAAATGCACAGCTTAGATAATAAAATTCTTTACTTATAAAGCATTGTAGCTTGAAAACTACCTTATAAGATTTTAAATGTATTAATTATCAGCATAAACCTTCAATTATGCTCAAATATTAGTGAGAACACTACTTACCAAAAAATAAAGTTGTTTTTTCGTGGTTTTACAACATTGTCAGCCTACTTAACGATAAGCCTATTATAATTAATACATTGTTATCGACTGGTTGGCGCACCTGGCCGAAATTTGGAAATGGAGGGAAAAGCTCTTGAAGTATGTGAAGAGTATAGATACATGAGAGTGTTGCTTAGTTTAGAGAGCGGTAGTCAACGAGAAATAGCAAACAGAATTATACGGGGAAGAGAGTTACCCAGCTGTTGAATTCAGTGCTGTGATTTTAAAAGATCCGAAAGGAGACAAAAAATATGAAATTCAATGCACAAGAGTTTGCTTACCTAAGTTGCTGAGACATGAGAGAAATGAAAAGAGGGTATTAGTTACACATACGGATTACCTAAGGAGGAATTGTCGATTTTTAAGGTTGAACCACATATGAAATGACGAGATTCTGAAAAGAAGAGGTTAAACTAAAACTATTGTCGTGGATATTGGGAGGAAAAAGTTATAGTTGTATGAACACCTACGAAGAATGAAGGAAGGAGATTGTCTGTTAGAATCTTCAGTTGGGATCCATGGGAGAGGAAGAAGAGGGCTTACAACGAGGAGGTGGATTGATGGTATCATGGAATCTATTGCCAGGAGAGGACTGGCAGAGGAGGATTAACGTAATAAAGGAAATTGGCGTCTAAGATGTGAGAAATAGCAAGCTTGAATCTGTAAACAACTCACAAAAAAAAATTTCTCATTAAGTTGGATTTTCAAATATTTTAAAACCCCGCTAATCAAACTAATCGGGACTAAGACTTGTTCGGATTACGCAGGAAATTTTCATTATAACAAAAATAATTCAAGAATAGGTAAATTTAACATTACGCACGCATTGTCGGAATAATATGTTATGCAAACTGTGTATAATTAAATGAGAATACAACACACAACTGTAAACATAGAATTGTCAATGAGCTATTGTGCCTAGCAGGGTACCTCCTATTTGTTTATAGCCCAAATCAGTGGTTACCAACTGGCGGATCGTAGTTCGAGATCCGCCAGATTTATTTTTTGCGAACCACGAGCTTTCGAGAATAATTTTTTTGTATGTGCAATGTAAAATTTCTCATGTGTAATGTAAAGTTTTAGGTTAGGGTGTGTGCATGCTGAGAGAAACTGGTGATGTCAATACGACGTATACCCAAGTTTCTCTGAATAGAGTTCACGCTCCCTTGACAAATTTACGGCCGCGATCAGGCAAAAAGCAACTCCTGGTAGCGCCACGCAACAAAATACAAAAAACCATAACTGTGATTAAAAAACCATAACAGCCTACAGTAGTTTGAAACTGTTGCTACATTTATTTCTCAAATCTTTTCGATATCAACACTTAATATTAAGATTTAGCATGACTGCCATTTCTAAATTGTTACAGTCAGCAAGGTAGGTAAGTAAAAAGTTGGCCGGACCGAGGCAGTTTCATTTAAATTTTAAACGGAACTTGATCAAATTCAGTTGATGATCACTGGCCCAAATCTGTGAGAATAAGTTTTATGTGTTGTAGCTCATGCAACAAATTTCATGCTGTGAAAATTCAGCTGAAGTTATTAACAAGTGGTTATCATGATGATGAAGTCTTCAGTTTACAGACGAAGAAATAGTTTCCGTAATCATACTGAACTCCGGCGAAGATTTAGAGGAAACAGATGAAATTTGTAACACAGAAGAACTGCTTTCTTCACATTCAAAAGAAACTAAAGCACTGGAAATAGCACTGCAGTACGTAGAGCAGTACAACAATTCTACGCCCACAGACGTCATGTCTATGATAATATTGCGTCATCAAGGTTTTTGGCATTACACCAGCAAACAATTTGTGACTTTATGCAGCTAGGCAGTGGTTAAATACAGCAGACAATACTGATACGATGTTCACTTGATCAGCTCTCAGTTGCCACTCCAACGAATCAGACTAACGAATTAAAAGGCAATGAATCCAACAAAATAAAATTTAAAAAATGTAATATTATCTGAATCACCAGTGAAAACATCCTTCACTATTCTGCTTGAGATTTTTTTTTAATTAAAAGTAATATTATCAAATTAATTTTAAATTTAAATGAATTGTTGTAACACTACGTTTGTAAAATAGAAACTAACAACTGAAATACAAACGTTGTTAGTATTATCACAGTGAAATCTATGTGCATAATAAAGTAAGTTAGTTTTAAAAATTATTTTATTTAGAGTAAAAAAACTATTAATTTCAATTAGTCTTAGTGTTTATAATGCAACTACATTGCTGAATCATTTAAAAATTATGACACTGTTCTCGTCTGAAAATTAACGGAAATGTCAAGTATCGTCAAAGTGATGTAAGATTACAAACGAGATTTCTTCATACACGCACAGATCACACATTTTTGTTTTCACGTGAGAAATAATGTAGTAATAATTTTTATTCTTGTAACTTACTTATAAGGTAAAATTAATAGGTTTTTTCTTTATAGGGTATTTCCCCCATATATTTAATGACAAATATGAATAATAACGCAGTGTAACTTATACCGATTGTATTTTTCTCACGCGTGTTTATAATTTACAGTTTTATAAGAAAGCTATGTTTATTAGTCAACTTGAAAGGTATGATATCAACTTAATTATTTTAATAATTATATTTTGCCTGATAAAATGACTATGTTTTGTACTATTATGTCACGCCATAATATTCAATATAATTTTTATGTCGGTTAGATACAGGGTAGAAAATGTTCATGAGGAAACAACTTCAATCAAATAATGTTCCATATCTTGGTTTGTACTTAGAAAGGGGTTCATATGAAACATTCACGTCAACCATCAACGACTAAATGACAGATTATTACAGTTTTAAAAGAAAGCTATTTAGTTAACTTGAAAGGTATGATATTAACTTAAATTTTTTAATAATTATATTTTACTCGATAAACTGTCAACGTTTTGTACTATTATGTCACGCCAAAAAATTGAATATAATTTTTATGTCAGTTAGATCCAGAGTAGAAAAATTTTCATGAGAAAATAACCTCTATCATAACATATTTCATATCTTGGTTTGTACTTAGAAAGGGGATTGACAAGAAACATCCATGTCGACCATCAGTGACAATAATTACTAAATGGCAGACAGAAACAGTTAAAAAATATTTCGCCAAGCGTTAAAAATACGCATGACTTCTAAACTCTTGACGTATAAGGAGGTATGGTAGACAGATTTACGAAGCAGAAAAGCCGTTACTCATTTTACGAATATACGTTTCCAATGTAAATTCTTACTGCTCTACACTGATTCCCCAGGATATGTGTATTTTTATAAAATATTATATCCAAAAAAAACAGTCCACGACGTATTTCTTAAGTCAATGACACATATCATAGGTTCGGAGTCAGACTTAGAAAATGTACCACTACAAATGTACAAGGTAATAATAACCCTAATACAGTTTAGCCAACCAATTGTTTTTAATCTCACTACTATTGATAATTATGTAATCATTTATAATTAAATTTTTACTTTTTGTAAATTATATTAACTGGCTAATTATATTGAAATATTATTTCTAAATTAATAAATTAAATAACTTAATTATCTCAACTAATAATTAAAAATCAGTTGTTAATTTAGTGATGGAAGTTTTTATCTTTAAATGAATCAAAAGAGTGTTTAAAAGTTACAAAAAACATTTATTAAAATTTTAAAATAAAAAAATATATAGAAATATCTACGCAGATCATCAAATTAATCAAATCAAATTAAAAGACATATTTACAACAAAAAATTATATTTTATTTGAAAGTTTCAAAAATTATCAAACAAAAATTAATTAATATAAGCGAATGCATATTTGATTTGGCGTGCTGTTAACCGGGGCAGTTTGAAGAGAAACGTTGTGTTAGTGTGCGGTTTGATTCATTAAAATGTTTTAAATAAATATATAGTATAATTGATATATAATTCATAGTATAAAGTCACAGATAGACCTATGAAATAATATTTAGTGAAAGAACATTAGGTATTTAATTGAATTACGGCGAGGAATATATTAAAATACGAATGGAACATTAAACGAAACTCTAAAGCGAGCGACAGATTTCAGAAACGATAAGTATAGAACATAACCCAGTAAAATATTAAATATTAATTCATTAACAGCTGAGATAGACTTTATAAAATATATTTTAATAATAAAAATAACTAAATAATATCTAAAATATTCTAAACTTATTTTTTTAAAAGCCAGTCAGATTCAATTAAAATTTTATTTAAAACCCCACGATTTCCGGTTCACGTGAAAGTGGCAGCTAATTTTTGTGCTCTTGTTATCAGTTAAATTTTTTGATTGTTTTTATAGTGTTTGTGATTCTTTATGTTTTCCTGAACTCGTAAAAATAAAAGTTTTTATTTTATTGTGTTTTTCATATGCATTACCTAAGTATTTTTTTTATATTTTTATTTATTTGTTGATTTACCATAACCTATAAAAAATAGAAGGCCTAACCTATAGGTTTTTGTTTGCCATGGCAACCAATATTAGTTGTGATGATCAGTCAGCTGTAACGAATAATGCTTCTTCTTCTTCAATACGTGATCCCCGATTACGGTCTTCTTTATTGCATGAAGCAGCAGCTGTCGGATGGCAGGAAGTAAATTATAAAGGAAGAAAAAGAACCAATTCAGCCAACATAAATGATAGTAATAATTCAAAAACTAGTAAGAAAGATATGCAAGATAACTTAACCCTTTCCAATAACTTTAATATGTTAAATAGTGTAAATGTGGATCAAGAAGAAAATAAAGAGATAGAACCAAGACCACCACCAATATTTATCCCGGGGGTTCTTTCAATTTCAGATTTGAATAGAGATCTAAATAAAATAGTTACTTCTCAAGATTACGTTATTAAAACTATTGGCAGGGATACGATAAAAATTAATGCTAAAAATCTTTCAATCCATGAAGTCATATTTAGAATGTTAAAAAACAATAATGTGCAATTTCATTCATATCAACCGCGACATTTGAGGGCATATAGAGTTGTGCTTCGTAATGTTCACCATTCTACGGACCCGCAAGATATTAAAGAAGCACTAACATCACTCGGGCATGAAGTCAGAAATGTAACGAACATTCTGCATAGACAAACCAAGGGAAAATTGTCGTTGTTCTTTGTTGACCTTGAACCACATAGTAGCAATAAAGAAATTTATAATGTGAAATATTTACTTAACTTAAAAGTAGAATTTGAATCACCACATACAAGGTCAAATAACATACCACAATGTAAGCGTTGCCAAAGATACTTTCATACGCAGGGATATTGTCATCACAGTCCAAGGCGTGTAAAATGTGGAGAAAATCACGAATCTATGAACTGTAAAATTCCAGTTACAACTAAAGCTAAATGTGTTCATTGTGGAGAAGAACATCCAGCAAGTTACAAGGGGTGTAAAGTTTATCAAGAAATAATAAAAAATAAATTTTTTCGATCCAAACCTCTAATTACTCCAACGATATTTGACAGCGGAAAAACTCAATCCAATGTTACTTTAAGTAATCGAGTTAAACCAGGTATTTCTTATTCCAGAATTACTAAAGATTTTAATGCTAATAGTACTTTTCGTAATCGTAGTAATAATGATGCAAGTGAAAATTTAGAAAACAATAACAATTTAATGCAAGTAATGCAACTCACCTTTAGCAAAATTGAAAACATGATGCTAAAACAAGCAGAACAAGTGAACACGCTTGTCAATCTTTTGACAACTCTTATTTCAAAACTTAAAATATGAATCTCAGTTATAAAATGACCATCTGGAATGCAAATGGTCTTTCGCAACATTCTAGAGAGCTAGAAATGTTTATTACTTTAAATAAAATGGATATTCTTCTTATATCAGAGACACATTTCACCGAGAGAAGTCATTTTAAATTACAAAATTTTAATGTTTATGACACCAAGCATCCCGATGGAAGAGCTCATGCTGGAAGTGCCATATTAATTCGTAAGAGCATAAAACATTACGAGTTACCAGCTTATAAGACTGCTCATATCCAAGCAACGAGTATTTGTGTAGAAGACTGGAATGGACCATTAGTAATATCGGCTGTCTACTATCCCCCACGACACAACATAAGCAAAAACCTATTTCAAATTTTTTTTAATACGCTAGGTAACAGATTTATAACAGGTGGTGACTTCAACGCCAAACACCAGTCCTGGGGCTCACGTCTCAACACACCTCGCGGAAGAGAATTATATAAAGCTGTTACAAATCTAAATTTACAGGCTATCTCAACTGGTGAACCAACATATTGGCCTAGTGATAACAATAGAATACCAGATCTTTTAGACTTTCTAATTACTAAAGGAATATCACCAAATTATATACATGTAAATTCTTGTGCAGATCTAAGTTCTGACCATTCTCCTGTAATAGCGACAGTAAGTTCTGGTGCAATCCGTATTGAAAAACAATTCAAACTTACGACCAGAAAAACAGATTGGCGTAATTTTAAAGACATGGTGGAAAGGGATTTAACATCAAACATTCCCCTTCGAACGCCTGAAGATATTGAAGTAGCAATAAATTATGTAAACAAAACATTTCAAAAGTGCGCATGGCAGTCAACTCCAAGTGAAAATGAAGTCAATTGTTTCCTTGATTTTCCTACTTCCATTAAAAGAAAAATTGAAGAAAAAAGGAGACTTCGAAGAATTTGGCAATATAGTAGAAACCAGCGAGATAAAAGAAATTTTAATATTGCTTGCCGTAATTTAAAAGAAATGATATCTGATTTTAGGAATGAAACTTTTCAAAATTATTTAAAAAATTTATCTCCAAATGATGATACTGATTATTCGTTGTGGAAAGCCACTAAAAAAATAAAACGTACTTTTAAAAGCATTCCTCCCCTAAGAAAGGCTGACAACACCTGGGCAAAAACTGATGAAGAGAAAGCAAAATTATTTGCTCAAGAACTGGAAGATCGTTTTACACCTTTCAATGATTTGGGTCATGCACAAGATGAACTTATAATGCAAAGGTTTCTTTGTGAAGAAATGCAAAATAACTTGCCTCCACTTCATTTTTCGTTACAAGAATTAAAACAATGTGTTAAGAACCTTCATCCAGCGAAAGCTCCAGGCTATGATTTTATCACTGGAAATATTCTTCAAGAACTCCCTCGTAAAGGACTAGTGGTTTTATTACTAATATTTAATGCTGTTCTCCGTCTAAATTACGTGCCATATCAGTGGAAAGTAGCTAAAATAATAATGCTTCAAAAACCTGGTAAACCTCCATCAGTATCTTCATCTTACCGCCCTATAAGTCTTCTTCCCATCCTTTCAAAATTATTCGAAAAAATGTTTCTTCTACGGTTAAGTCCTCATCTTGAAAATAATAATTTAATTCCAAACCATCAATTTGGGTTTAGAAAACAACATTCAACGATTGAACAAGTTCATCGCTTAGTTAAAGAAATCCGAAACAGTTTTGAGAATAAATTGTATTGTTCTGCCGTTTTCTTGGATGTTCAACAAGCATTTGATCGCGTATGGCATACAGGACTTCTATACAAAATTAAAGAAAAACTCCCAGGAAATTTTTATCGTATCTTACGTTCATATCTTACGGAAAGAATGTTCCAAGTTAAATTAAATGATACAATTACTGATTTGAAATCAATAAAAGCTGGTGTCCCTCAAGGAAGTGTTCTTGGACCTGTTCTCTACACTATTTATACATCAGACTTACCGAATGGAAATGATGTTCTCACCGCTACATTTGCAGATGACACTGCTATTCTAGCTTCTGATGGTAACCCAGTGATTGCTTCAGAAAAATTACAACACAGTTTAATACAAATTGAACACTGGTTAAGTAAATGGAAGATTAAAGTTAACGAAGGAAAATCGAATCATGTCACATTTACTTTAAAGAGGAACACATGTCCACCAGTAACGCTTAATGGTATCCAAATTCCACAAAATGACGACGTCAAATATTTAGGGATGCATTTGGATAAAAGACTTACATGGGCTAAACACATAAGAACTAAACGCAAACAACTCAACATTAAATTCAGCAAACATTTTTGGTTAATTGGAAATAAATCTAAACTTTCGATAGATAACAAACTATTGTTGTACAAAACGATACTAAAACCAATTTGGACGTATGGTATACAGCTTTGGGGAACTGCGTCAAATTCAAATATTGAAATTTTACAAAGATTCCAATCCAAGACCCTCAGGACAATGCTAGCTGTTCCTTGGTACGTCAACAACTTGCGAATCCATGAAGACTGTAACATCAAACCAATCAAAGAAGTGATCAGTGAATTTAGTGATAAGTACATTTCAAAATTAAACAATCATGAGAACTTTCTGGCAGTTAATCTCTTGGACAACAGTGACACATTACGTAGACTTCAAAGATTTGATCCTCTAGATTTACCTTTCAGATTCTAAAAAACACACACAAACACAAGCACTTACTCTTACACAAACATATAAAACAAACATATACAACTAAACTTGATATAACGATATTTTTAAAAATATTGCTCCCTATATAGGGTAAACCATTGGGTTTTTATCCTTTTATGTGAATTATTCATTTGATCAATTGTACTTATTGCTATAAAGCAGATTGTACATAACATATTGTGTGATAAAAAAAAAATTTAAAACCGATTTTCATTTGTTTTTTTTTTAATCATTTATTTAACGTCGCATCAACTACAACGGTCATTAGCGACAACGTTGGAGTGTAACTATATACAATGGAGGATGAAATTATTTTTTGTAACGTATGAAAATATGCCATACCTGAGTGGGATTCGAACCCAAGACCGCATGATGAGAGGCGAGCACGTTACCAACTGCGCCAATGCGGCCGGCTTCATTTGTTTTATTTTGATTTTCATTTGTTTTTTTGCGTTAATAAGTTAGAAATAAAAATAATAAATGTTACAAAATCATATTAATACGTTAGAACTCACAATAAATTCTCATGATGTACCATAAATTCTACAAAGATACCTGAAAAACCGATGCAGTAAAGATATAGTGCATTAACAACATTAAGATATAAGGTTAACTAACTTCACAATACTGCAGCCTATTTTAGAAGGAGTATTCCGTCTTTCGTTTTATACAGAAGACCCACGGGACAGTATACAAGAATACCAGTTAATCTAATGTTAAAAACAATTCAGCTTAATTTTTATCTCTTTATAATGTCAGATAATTAATCAACTTTTTGTCTCTGTAAGGTATATCTAAGTATATTGTGACAAAATCTGAAGGAAAAGTGTTATTCCAGAATTGTCTAGGAGGACTGAGATTTTAATTTTTTTTTCAGGGCTCCCACACTTCCCTACACCCTCCCGTCTCCTCCCACAGAACAGTGTGCAGCCAGGTACGGAAGTCCGTCAGCAAGTAGAAAGTTAATATAAATAATAAGAGTTGATAAATAGGGTTATTTCTACTTAAAGGTTAGGTACAGTAAAGGCCTATTGTTGTAAAGGATACATGGAAGGGTTGGCGTATCTATTTACATAATAACCCCTTTTGTTTTGGTGTAATTTTTTAATGTGTCCTTTGTGTTTTTTACTTTTTGTTTGTTTACCTTCGAGAATCAGCCAGAAAACTTTGTATTTTTATGTATTTATTTTTCAATTTATTTATTTAACTTCACATCGTCATTATTTAAGGTCATTAGCGACGACGTTGGGGTGTAACTGTGCATAATGAGGATGAAATAAATAGGGTTATTTCTACTTAAAGGTTAGGTACAGTAAAGGCCTATTGTTGTAAAGGATACATGGAAGGATTGGCGTATCTATTTACATAATAACCCCTTTTGTTTTGGTGTAATTTTTTAATGTGTTCTTTATGTTTTTTACTTTTTGTTTGTTTACCTTCGAGAATCAGCCAGAAAACTTTGTATTTTTATGTATTTATTTTTTAATTTATTTATTTAACTTCACATCGTCATTATTTAAGGTCATTAGCGACGATGTTGGGGTGTAACTGTGCATAATGAGGATGAAATAACTTTTTGTAACGTATGAAAATATGCCGTGCCTGAGTGGGATTCGAACCCAGGGCCGCATGATGAGAGGCGAGCACGTTACCACTTAGCCAATGCGGCCGGCATTTTTATTTGTATTTTTATTATTATATATAGAAAAATCTCTATGAATCTAGAATCCCGATGAGTTAGTATTTAAAGGGGCCATGATCCCTTTTCGAGTTAGTCTTGATCTGTCTGTCATTCAGTGACTGAATTGCGTGGTGCGTAACAGTTACGTTTAGAGAAGGTCAAACTGTGCTGTGTATTGTATTTTATATCGTCTAGCGTATATTGTCGACATGTATAATCGTTTGTTAACTTTGTAAGTAGGACTTAGATAAATGAAGTGGAAGATGATCTAGTAAGGTTCATTTAATGTCTTTAATTTATGGTAATTATTTTAATACTTATTATAATTATCAATTTAATTGTAGATTTAAGTAACAGTATTATATGTAATTTATAGTTTGTAATAAACACTTGTAATTTTTAACGATAATTTGTTCAAGCTATTTATTTTACTCAGATCCCGATACGGACTTTAGCGACAAGTGTCACAATATATTCCTTTATACCTTTGTTTAGGACTGTGAAATCTGTACTACTGAAAGCCCAAATACTCGATTGTATGGGTACTTCTTAGTGAAGCATGAATTTTAGAGCTCTCATATTCTTCCTCATCTCGCTTCTTGTGACGACTAATATACAAATAATAGCAGAATAAAATAATACTAAATAAAATTCATTATTTAAAGAATATAATACAACAAAGAAATATAAATGCAACATTCATTAAAATACTAATACCAAAATTATAAATAGCAGCCGAGGTGAAAACACAATACAACAAAAGAGGCTTTACAATTTTATTATTCTTTACATGTGAAATAAAATAAGAAGATGAATTAAGTAGAAACAGTAATTCATGAATAAGTTTTTGGAGAATAAAACAAAATTTCAAAAGTCATATTTGTATTGTTCATTAAAAGACAAAGGTGTGCGGTAATTATGAACTTGTATAAAATGTTTTAAGTTAATAAAACTTGCAATGTTTTGTAAAGAGAGAGCAGAAGTTAAGACAATGTGTAATAAAATGAACTAAAACCCGTTTCCTATCTGAACAATTAATTTTGTAAGTGAGAGTTGGTGTAACACACAAGTTACACGAGTGACATTGCAGAAACAAGGGCAGCACACTATCAGCAAAGCCCAACTTTATCAAAGCTCAGAAAAACCGCGCAGGCAGAATAGAGTGAATAATGGGTCCAACTCGTGTTATAAAGGAGGCAGGGAAGCGCGTAATGCAACATGGCTTCCAAGATGATTTACGTACTATTCAGCTCCTACCCCCTCCTGTTTCAAACACCCTCTACTGAACTCTATATAAAGCTCTTAAAAAGGATTAGACACCTCTGTATACCCACTCCATAAATTATTGAGGACAGGTTTCTGTAGGAAGTTCACGGATTTAGATAAAGCAACAATAAAGAAACGAATAAGTAATCTACCTTTCATCCCAAAAAAATAATCCCGACTTTTTTTGAATTATGTCGGTATCAAATTAGACATAAGCATAACAATCTTTCTTCCAAAAACTCAATTTTATAAGAACTATCCATTATTGTAACAGAATGTGAACATAGTCATAGAACAATGTCGTCAAGTCATGACAAAGGAAATACAAGAACATTTCTATGAATTCACAAAATGCTTCCACAAGATTTTTTTTATAAATTTTTATAACCGCCTTTAACACAAACGTGGAGTGTAACATTATTTGCACTCAATCTGTTAGTTGCAGGGCTAGAAAAAAACAGTTCTGTTTCTTATCACATGGTCAGCCAATTAACTGACTAAATCATTTAAGAACAAAAGATGTACAGGTGTAAAAGAGACTAATCAGAGTTACCTCCTCTGAAAGTAATGAATTTCATTTAACAGCCAGACCCTGTGGTGAATAAAGTGAAGGTATCATTTGCATAGTGGAAAGTACATGCTTTTCAGAGGGCCTGGCATGCTTATAAGCATACTTTTCAACTCAGAAAAGCATTCTGGTAAACCACCTCACTCCTCGTTTAACTCAGTAAATAATAATACCTCTACAAATTCAAACCAGCCTTTTGGCTCTTGACCTAAACAACACAAATTTTTATGTGGTAAAAATTGGCTAAAAAACGTTTTCTATATTTGTTATTTTTGAAACAGTACATTGTTGACAACCATCCAATTGATGGTTGATTTTACGAGATTTTTGAGTTGAGCAACATGAGTTTTAACAGAAACACCAACTGTTATTTATTCGTCAGCTAGTCTGACAAGGGTCACAAAAAATGTCGTTCACTAAATTGGATTTGACAAGTATAAACAATATTCTGTTAGCTAAATGACCTGGTCCGAAGTTTAAACGAAAAATTTGATAAAATGAAAAAATGAATGATAGAATGATAAAATGTAATTTCTCAGACAGTATTTTAACAGTTCTTTATAATGTTGATGACACTGAAACCGACATCTTAAGCTAAAATATTAATCTAGTAGCGGGTTCTGTCACGATAAGTAAAGATAGGCTGATTTTTCTAATGTATACAGAGCAGTCACTACTGACACTTGACACATGCGGAATATTTGAATGCTTTGGCTTAAATAATTTGAATTTACATTTTATTATTATAATCAACTTTATTTTTATAAGCCTACTAAGGGCCATAGTAGTTCACCAATTCGGCAGTTGTTATCCATCATCGGCTTCCTTTTTTCTTCTCCATCTCTCGTTCATTCTTTCGCTTTGATCCAACCTGCTTTCTCTCGACCAAGAGAGTAGCTTTAGAAAGAGAGCTTTTGAGAGTGTGAGTGTTTCAAGAGAGAGTGTCTCCCTTTTGTTCCTCTAGGAAAGCGCCTTCAATTTATTTCTTTACTAGAATTAACAAAAGAAGATATCTCTCAAAGAATAGATTATTTGATAGGCCTAGATATCTTGCTTTACTTCATCAATCAATCTTTCCATATCTTTTTACTTTCTCTTGCCTATATGAATATATAGGAAGGAAAGTATTGTTTTCATGTCGATTTTTCGAAATCGAGTTTTCACCGGATCTATACGTTTTCAGACCCCCTGAACCCAAAAAACATGTTTTTAGCGATTGGTCTGTGTGTGTGTCTGTGTTTGTGTGTGTGTGTCTGTGTGTGTGTGTGTGTGTGTGTGTGAACAGAATATCTCAAGAACGGAACATCGTACGAACTTGAAACTTGAAACTTAAGTTACATACCACTACCGGACGCGACACGAACATTTTCATCAAAATCGGTCAACCGGAAGTAGTAGTTTATTCGTATAATTTTTCAGTTTTTTGCGATTTTCTCAAAAACTGGTCCTACGATTTTTTTTAAAATCGCGTATTTTACTCAATTTTTTATTCTCTACAAGATAGGGTAGGCGCCATGTTTGCTGAAATTCTCGGTGAGGCTGTTTTCACGTAAAAACGTTGTTTTTTTAAGATTACGGCTTTAATATAAATTTTAGCGCAAAAACTTATATAATATTCTCTAGTTGTAGAGAATTTAAAAACCTACAACTTCTGTTTCAAACATTTTTTTGTATAACGCTTAGTTTAGCAGTAATTTGCGATTTTCTGATTTTTTCTCACGAAAACGTGAGAAAAATCGATTTTTTTAACATTTCGGTCTTAGTATGCATTTTACGACAAAAGTGTATATAATTAAATTTATAGAAAATTAAAAGATCTACAACTTTTGTTTAGAGCATTTTTCTCTACAGAGCCTATTTTAGCGTGAAAGCGTGATTTTCCGTATTTTTAAGCCAAACTGAGTTCGATTGTCATTTTGCGTCATTCACTCATGATTAAAATAAGGTTATGTTTTTGAGGTTAGTTTTTGTTCATTTCTAATGTTTTAATACTAATGTTAGGTTTATTGTTAATTATTTGCATTGGCAAGAGAAAGTTGTGTGAGTGTTTCACACCAGATTTTTTTGATTTTCACGAACCAACCGAATTTCGTCTTGCGGTTGTCAATCATAGTAAAAATCTTGTGTATAATGTATGTTTTAGTCCGTTCTGTATAGATGGCCGTAGAAAGTCAGTCTTCTTTTTCTTATTGTATCCGTGATTTTCCGATGTGGCTGTAAATTTCTTCATTACTGCAGGTATGAATAAAGTTTTCTTTCCTGCTTCTAAATGTTTTTCTGAGGATCTTCCGTTCCTCTACTTCCAATCTCTGCAAGTCCCCCTTTTTGTGTAGGGTCAAAAACTTCTTCGAGTTGTATAACCAACTTAATTCTGTTAAAGAATTTTTTTCTTATTTCTACGATTAAATTAGGCTCTGTTAACTACATCAGTCTTCTTAGTAATAGAACATAAGCTGTGTAAAAAGATTTGTCCTAACAATAGTATTTTGCACAAGTTAGATCAGGCTTTCAAAGTTGTTTAATACATCTGTCTTAAAATATACAATTTATACAATAATAATAATAGTCTAATAATAATAATAATAATTTTACAATTTATTAGACGTGAAGTCGGAAATTGACAGAAAAATAATTCAAAATGAATTTAAGTGTTCAGTAGATAACAGCTACTTCAAGAAAAATTTAAAACATTACGACCGAGTCGGTAAATTACATCCCGATTTATGTCCGTGTCTTCAAGACTGAAAGTTTTATAATTGTTCTGACCTGCCGACAGATGTAAGTCTGGACAGGATTTTTGTATAATTATTTTTACTTAGTTTTGGATTCTTGTTTAAATAAAGAATTTAATTGAATCTTTAATAATTTTATAGTTTAAATTAGCGTTTTCTGTTATTTGTAAAAGTATCCTTAAATTTTACTTCGGTAGCAATAACTTCCAGTAGTTGTTAGAATAAACAGTTGATTGATCTAAATAAATATGCTTGTATCAAAATGTATTACTAATAGGTAATGTTTGTTTAGAACCGTTTAATCTAAAAAAATAGTGCCGAATATTTTGTAACCTTCCTATTGCTGGGTTTATAAAGGGTTAATTAAACCACTGTTTATATTGCGGAGAGTGAATTCACACAATGGGTAAGCACTCAAAAAATTAAACCCCCGAACCTTTTACGAACTGAAGTATTGAACCAAAACCTCAGTTTGCAACATATAACTGTGAAATATTAAGTATTAACAAATTATTTTAGTGAAATACGTCAAATATGGAAATATTAAAAAACGGAACTTTGAAGCACACGCAATACACTAATAATTGCAGGACAAAATATCGCTACGCGTACACTGGCCTCCCCGGTTTGGTCTTTGATCTACAATTTTGGAGATGGTTTTCGGCGTTGTTTATGCGCAAAGTCTACCTATACCAAATTAACGGCTGAGTGGAGATAGTTCTTTACTGCTCTACATCTGCGCTAAATCACCTTTCGTACTGAAATAATTAACGTTCAGTCGATTTGTTTATCAGTTCTAGATAATGAAATTCTATTGAAAACGCAGAGTTTTATTATGTACCATTATGTTACATTTTTAACTATGAGATACTAATGGTCCATCTCAAATTACTTCGAACCCTTGAATATCCGCCATTGCTTTTAAACAATATTCAGAACTAATTCAATATCAACAATAACAAATGGTCTTCAGTATATTAATAGCAATTTACATTCATTTTTTAAACTATTGTTTTTTTACAATTAATTAATTATTAATGGTGATTTCGTTTAATATTTTATAAGATTTAAAATTTTTCCTCAATGAAATTATTGCCCTACTCTGTTAAGTTTGAAACTGCTTTCAGATAAATTTTTTGTTACAAAAACGAGGATTATCAGAAGCTGAAGTGAAAGAAGGGAAAACATTATAGCAATAAATCAAGTAGTAGGCTAAGTAGTGATGGATGATAAAGGGGGTGCACCTTCCGAGATTGTAATTACTTTTATTACCGAATGTATTTAGAAATTACCAACTTCTAAAGGAGGATATTAAACCATGTTACGACCAAGCTGAGTGAAAAGTTTTCATCTGAGAGACAAGAAATCATCAAACAATACTTAAAAACAGTCCCATCCAATTTCTTAAGTCTTCTTAATACACTCTATATAAAGCCAAAATAAAAATACTTTTAACAAGAGTAAATTCTGTTTTGTACTAAGTTATAAAGTATTGAAAAGTAACTCCTACCCTGAAAGAAACTTTTACTCGGAAATGTATTTAATATATACAAAAAGAATGCGTTAGCATATTTTATGTTCAGAAAAAAGTCACTGCAAAGGATTTCCGGTTTCATAAATAGTACTAAAAGAGTTCAACCGGTTGTTGATGATTCACTTTAATAAATAGGTTTGAAAAATTAATTGTCAACAGGCTTTCTTAAGTAAGACCAATTGCACACATGTGTATCTTTTTAAAGTCCATACTTTGTCGGCTTGGTAAATCCGCATACATCAGTAGTTGCTTGATGTACAACAGACTTATCAACATGGATGATGATTCACGCAAAATGAGTCATAAAATGTCATTTTTAGTAAAACATTCTTTATGTGGTTTCACATTTTATTGTGTGCGAAACTGTTTCATTGTTTATTTCGGGAACAGGATTTATGCTTGTTCCCAAAGACAGATTAAACAGGAACTATAGAGTGTATGTAACAACAATCTTGATTTCAAAAAACCTTTATCATCGGATTAATAACAAAGCACATAATCCAAAAAATGCTATTTTGATAATTTCATTCTCTTGACTTTGTTTTTGGTCCCTGTAGACAGGGCTTCACGTCTATGAAGCTGTGTAACTCCAAAAAAAATGAAAATGCAAAGAAATGGAAAAACAAACCTCGTATATTTTAGGAAGGAATTTTGTTTTTGCAAACCAAATACCTCCCGGTAGTCCCACCCTCTATTCATGTGACAGTCCGTTGCTTGTGCAACGTTTCTATTTACATAATATTTATGTTATTTAACACAGTGATTAAATACAGACCAATCAGTAAAATCATGGTTTTGATTCAAGGGCCTGAAATTGTGTATTTCTGGTGAAAAATTGATTTCAAAAATTTTTCAAATGAAAACATAACTTTTCTTGGGTAAATTTTATACAGGGTAAGATAAAGTAAAAATGTCTATCAATTTTTTTCAATGAGTTGTGTATTTATATTAAAGCTAAGTTTACATTTCTCTATTAACATTAAAAGAAAATACTAAACATACATTATATTTTTATATAGGCCTAATCAAATTAATCAGCGTGATTGTCCAAGAAAGTTTAAAATAGATTATTTTTATTGAAACTAATTTTAACTGAACTCATATGCAGTAAATTTTCCATTACATCCAAATCGTTTACACGGTAATTGTTTTCCGTAATAAATTTTCTGACTTCGTAAATTGCACATTACAGTTCGAAATTAAAGTGACCGTTACGAATCGTAGATTATATTACTTTGTATAAATTTACCGTCGTATTTTCTTTAAGTTCAAGTGCTTATATTAAATTTGAATTGTAGGTAAATTATTTTATAATGTATTCTGTAACAACAATATATCTGAATTTCAAATTAATATCATAAACTTTTATACTAAAAGTCATATTGAACGTGCTTCATAGAATTTGTTGTAACATGAATTTTCCTCCACCAGCGTATCATATCTTTACACTAATGTCTTATTTATTTTAATTGTTTGCGTATCAATATGATCGATACTAAATGTTGATTATAAAATTAAAACTTAACGTGAAAATTTAAAAAAATCTTCAGTCAAATTAATCTTAATTAATACAATAAAATAAAAAGTTAAAAATAAACCAATAATTCAAGACATAATTAACGGCAATCACAAAACGACAGTAAAACAGTAATTATTCTTTGGCTCTCTTTCTCAATTAAAAATTAAAGGGAGCGAGAAAGCCGATCAAGCCAAACGTACACTGCATGCTCCAATAAAACAAATAAATCTTCCCATCGAGACCCGCAGAAGATGTTCAAAAACAAGTTCAAATTAATTTGGAAACAACTAAAAAGTAACCTACACATAGTACGGACTGGTACTCATGACACACAACCGAAAGTTTTTTGACAATAGGCTAGACCAAGTGACCCTTACACGACTACGAATTGGTCATACTAAAATGACAAATAGTCAATTCATGACGAAACAAGAACTTAATAAATGTAGACACAGCAACACAAAATTCTTCAAAAAATACCTAACACTTCATGTAAAATGCCCGACCCGGAACACTGTACGGAGACAATTTCACTTACCAGACAATAACAAAGATTGCTTTAATGATACATACTACAAAAAACACTAAAATTTGTAAAATTTTCAAATATTCGAAGTCAATTACGATAAAACAGAAAAAAATTTATATAAAATAACGTAAAAGACGTATGATTGACGAATTAGGTATTGTAAACCCACCGGATTAGTCTAGAAAGGTAAAGTTGTCGCCGCAAGTCACTGATTTTTGGAGATGAAGGTTCCTGGTTCAAATCCAAGTAACGGTTACTTTTATACGAATTTAAATACTAGACAGTGGTAACCGATGTACTTTCACGGTTGGAGTTCAATTAACCATACTCTCGCAGGAATGGTCGGCCTGGGTTTGTACAAGCCTACTACTAATTTATGTCATACACATCATCCTCGTTTCATTGGGTCATAGGGTTGCTTATTGTTCTAAATTGAACAGATTGCAACGTACAAACATTAGGTTTTTATTTTTTTTTTAATTTGATTTTTAAAAAAATTATGAACCTATGGTACATTATTGTAATACTTTGTTATGTAAATGGTTTTTGTTAAGAAATGGAGTCGCTAAAAACTGAAAAATAATTTTGATGTGACCATAACAAAAACTGATTGTTATAATCTGTATAATAATTTTTTTAATCTATTCAATTTTTTTATTAAAGAGCCACAAACTGAAAATAAAATAATAAATTCAAAAGACTCAAAAAAATCAAGTCAAGAGATTCAGAAACAATCCCTATATCGTTTACAACTAATTCCCAGAGAGGGCAGGACTCGCTCTTTAAACACAATCCTACTCAAGCCAAAGACATCTATAGTTTCCCAATCTATCGCGTAGTCAATTCTTTTTGTGAAGCAATGATACAATAATTCGTTCTTGACGTTTGCACATAAAAAAATCTCTTAGTCTCGTTGATGGTGGAATGTATAGACTAACCTTCGACAACAAAGAGAATTCATCAGTATCACCTACCAGTAAACTTCTTAAAAATATTAAATCTGCAGTAATCCTTTTTGCTTCTTAAATTATCAAAAGAAAAAAATTACCATTAATTTAAAATATGGGAAAAGTGTCATGACAAGTCCAGTAGTTTGGAAGTACAAATACCGCAAAACCCTTTTCTACACCTTTGTCTTAACAACTACTTAACACAGACACAATTATTAATTAACAATGGTAATGAATTAGCAAATACACACTGGTGTCTTACTACTAACAAAAACAGTTTTTTATTTTACTAAAAAGCCGTAAAAGTTTGTATTAGCTTATCCGAAACAAAGCTGCATATACTTAAATGTTGTTTGTTGTGTGACAAAGGAATATTACAAGCCTCCAATCACAATTATTTCATCTCAAAGTATAGTAAACTCTTGATCATCCGTCTCCCGCTTATCCATCACGCCACAACAAAGTTTAACTAAATCATGAATGATTGGGAAAACATTCATGAAACGTTTGTTACTGCTGTATAATGGTATGGAAATAGCGTTTTATTTCGAAAACATGTTTGTTTATTTTAAATTTAGGATAATTTTAACTGCATGTACAAAAGCAGAACTAAATTTACATAAATTTCATGATCAAGACAGTTTCATTTATGATTTTTAACGTCTCTTTGAAAATAAAGGTCATTTAATGTAAAACTCACGTTGGAAATAACTTTTCTTTGCACTCTTTCGCTTAATCCTTCTTCCTGGTCATCCGTTAACCGGCCCGCTCGTTTACGACGGATAATCAGGGGATTTTACTGCTGCAAACAAACTAAAAGTATTGTCATCAATTAGTAGAAGTATTGACAATTGGTAACCGTGACAGCGAATGCTCGCTACGCAGAAGTAAGCATTACTTAAGCGCATTACTTAGTACGACGTAAAGTTTTATAATAATGTAAAGCAACTGTAAGCTTATTTATTACACAAAGACGGTAACTGCTTTTCGTTCGATTAATAACAAGTGTAGTAAATCTCAATCGTAGGTTTCATTACTGATAGGTTTTCTAAGGGTTCTATTTCCCAAATTACTTCTTATCAGAAATTTAAAGCTTTTTCAGTACAAGAAAGAAAACAATATAAAATGTAATAAATAGGTACTTAAATGGATACATATAAATTTAAAAATTTTATAAGCGAAATATCTGTGGAGAGGGAACAACGGTTACTTACAAATGTTTAGATCCAGAAAGAGTCTGAACAATATAGTTAAGGAAGTCACAAAAGACGCAGCGAACAAAGGCTTGACAAATATTGTGCCCTCTAATGCAATGAAAGCAATTCTTTGAGCCACAATGGGAAATGTCTTTCCTATTATGTGGTGGCCTCAGGCGTCTGTCCGCGATTTATATTTTTAATCTAGATCTGAATGGCTTCACCTTATTGCACTCATTCTGACAGCTTTCCCTTTTCACCCTACGATAGGTAGTAAATTTTTTAGAGATTACGTTGCAACAAATCTTAAAATCTCTAACGTTTCCAATTTTCAACTTTCGTCGACGTTCTTATGTGTTTATACCTAGTAAAAATTTTTGGCCCGTTTGATAAAATTGGCCGATTCATACAAAATCCATTCTTAGATTCTGTATTCGTTCCAGTTTTACCGCTGTCAGTATATTCTCTAAATTCATGCATTAAACGAATAACTGCCAAAAAATATTACGCATATTTAAATAAATCTCATTTCATACATTTCTCTTACCATCGTTAAAATTGTTATTTCACACATCTTAACTGAATTGTTTTAAATAGCCTACATTGATTTTTTAACGAGAAGTAATTTTTGCAATTAAATTTTTAAATTTTAAATACAAACTTTAAGCAAAGACGACAAAAGTCTGAATAATAACGTTCTTTCAATCAATATATATATATATATATATATATATATATATATATATTTATAAAATACATTCAGTAGTGTGTTTCAAAAACTAAACTATGCTTAAACGACTAGACTAAACTTGATTCTGAGCTGTTCATAAATATATTGAAGCATGAAGTTGAAGAATACAACAATGACCATGATGGAGATGATAATGACGTTAAGATGACGATGGTTAGTAGTAAAAATTAAAAAATTAAATGAGTTACATGATTAACGAAATCATAAAGATAAGTTTAATGTTTTTAAAACGTTTCACGGTGTGAATATCTTCGCTGTTGTCGAGGACATTGGTGTGAAGGATTTTTATGCTGAAATAACATTTTTTTTATTTAAGGTAGCCTGGGTCTGTACAAGACTACACCTCATGTACATCATACACATCATCTCATTGAGTCATGGGCTTGCTTATTGTTCTGGATTAAACAGATTACAACGTACATACAAAGTTATTTAGGTCATCACCCAAAAGGCTGATTTGAACCTCTATAGGTTTTACTACTGTGGTGAATGAAGTGAAGGTGTCACTTGCAGAGTAAAAAATATGTGCTTCCCAGTGGGCCCGGCATGCTGATAAGCATACTTTTCCACTCAGTGAGGAAGCCATGGTAAACCACCTCTACAGGTTCAAACCAGCCTTTTTGCTGATGACCTAAACAACAACACGTTTTACTAAGTAAAAGGGAAGTGAGGTGGTTTACCATTGCTTTTATCGCTTAATGGAAAAGTATGCTTATCAGCATGCCAGGCCCTCTAAAAAGCATCTATTTTCCACCCTGCAAATGACCCGTTCTCTTCATTCCACAGTATCTGGCTGTATAATGATGAAATTCATTACTCTTAGAAGAGATAACTGTGACTAGCGTCTTTTACACTTCTACTTCTCTGTTCTTAAATGCTTCAATCTTATAATTGGCTGACCAATTGATAAAAAACAGAACTATTTTTTGTAGCTCTAGAGCTAGCAGACTGAGTGCAAATTTAACACTTCACTTCCTATTATCGGCATTACACCAATTGGAAAAAAATTTAATTTTAACAACCTATAGTAAAACATAGTTTATAGTGAGAAAGGATTTCAGTAAGCTAACTTCCACGGTTAATATAGGTATATCTTTTTGTTAAAAAATATTTTATTTAATTGTTGAAAATTATTTTGTTAAATTTTACTTTGAAGAAGAATTTCGATTTATTTACTGGTATGTAATATAAACGAATAATTTATCGAAATTAATAAAAATATATAAAATTTTAATCATACAAATTAACTGGTTTCTACGCTAGGAATCCAAAGTTTATTGCCGTCAAATTTGGACTCATTTCAATTACTTGAATCAGTAATTGATAGTAAATACAAGATTTTCTCATGAATCTTCAATGATTTTAATTTACAATAATTAATTTTACATTAATTAATTGATTTTAATAACATTGCATGAGCTAAATGGAAAATACTTTATTTTTTTTTAAATACTTAATGAGTGTACTTTTCAATCTGTTCAATTGAAGAACAATAAGCAACTACATGACCTAATGAAATGAGGACAATATCGAAAAGGAAAGAGTGTCCGTGAATTCTCGAGGAGGACCGAGATTTTTAAATTGTTAACGTAAATAATAAGAGTTATAAAATAGAGTTTCCAAGAAATAGAAATATTATGTATAATATAAATGGTTGTATAGTACAGGTTCGGTGCCTATTGTTGTAGGGGTATTGTGAAAGAGTTTGGTACCTATTTAGATAATTGGCCTTTTTGTAACACTTTTTATTCAACTCTAACTTGTTTACAGTTTTTTAAGATTTATCCAGAAGCCATCAGAAGGATTTGTATTTGTTTTGTTATATCGAAAATCTCCGTCCTTCTAGTGACTTCCACAGCGCCATGTACATAAGCAGCCGCCGAGTTCGGTCCTGAGTTTATTATTTTCTCTATCTTCGACTTTGTATTGCGTGCTTAACGGTTACGTTTGGAGAAGGCCACCGTTACTGTGATTGTTTTACGTTTATTCTGTATCATTTGTAAGTAGTAGGTATTTAGTAAATTAGTTAAGTTTTTTTATTGTTATTAGTCTATTATTCATTATAAGTAATTTACTTATAGATTTTAGTCATTTTATTAATTGTAATATTTTTAGTTGTAATAAACACTTGAATTTTAAACTGTAGTAAGTTAATTATATAATTTACCCAGATCTCGAAACGGACCTTAGAGATAAGTGTCACAATATGTACAACTTGTAAATGGGGTGTAGTCTCGTACAGACTCAGGTCTACCATTCCTGAGAGAGTATGGTTAAACCCCAACCATCAAAGTACACCGGTAACCACTGTCTAGTATTCAAGTCTGTACAAAAAGTAACTACTTTTACTAGGATATGAACCACGGAATCTTCTTCCACGGAAAGGAAAATAACACAGGTTTTGACCGACTGCAATACAAAGTAGATCAGTAATAGATCGGGTAAAAGATTTTATAATGTTTTTTCGTAATGTTTAAAAGGAATTGTCACGGAAGTGTTAGGAATATAATATAAAATAACGGAGAAATTGTAATTTCATAACTCCTTAATGAGAAAATTTGCTGATTAATATAACAAAATATGAATACAGTTGAACATGCGTTAATAACCAACTTGCGTGACTTAATTCATTACCTAATTGATATCCCAATCTTATGCAAAATTTATTAGTTTTCAAATATAACTAACAATTTATGAAAAGAATTAGTGGAAAGCTAAATAATAATTAGTTTTAAAAAGAATGCGGAACAAAAGATGCTGGTATTTTTAGTTATAAATCTGTTGAATACACGACACTACAGTGTTTGCATTGGCTGGAAATTTATAAATAAAATGACATTTTTAAAGATTTTTGAAAGAAAGAGGTCGTTTTAGATAATTTTTGTTTAGTGTACTTTCATTATTTTTATACGTATTACCTTACATCATTATTCGATAACATTAATTCATCCTCTTTAAATCTGTCAAATTATATCTCTTATGACATTGATATAACCAATTTCTTCCCATCTTTTTAAGAACTTACCCGTGAATCTCAATTAACCAATTAACATTAAAAAAACACTAGATTTAGACATTAAAAAAATTAACTCAATTTATCATATGCTTAGGATCCATTCTGTCTACATGATCTACCAAAAACTTCTGCCGTGATTTTAACTATTTTCCAATATCCTCTCTAATATTATCATTTATTAGACTAATCCAAGATCCCTTAATAGTCCTCTATTTCTTCATTTCAATTGTTTGCAACATTATTTTAATTGTTGTGGTGTGTTTTTGTTTCGATCGTATACTTCAAAATGGTATGAAGCAGGTCTAAAATCTTTTCTTTGCTTGGTTCAGACGTTTTTCCATATCACGTTTCGGACACGACCACAAATTCTTGCTACATAATACACCTGTGTTCTGACTTTTTCTTCAGGTTGCCTGTTACTTTACAAATTTACTCCTAGGTAGTTAAGACAATGTTTTTAATTTTTTTTTCGTGTACTGCTAGTTTACCTCTTACGGGAATTCTAGAGATTACCATAGATTGTGTTGTTTTTTGTTGATATGATCGTATTAATGTTTTGAACTCGGTTTTAAATTTATTTAAGACAAATCGTCCTTACTCTCTCCTACTAATACCGAAATATCTATATGTATTTCAGTCGGCCATCAACCAATCTGTAGCCAATATCACCTTCGTTTATATTTCAAGTGTGTCGATCCATCACGATGTTAAAGAGCATTGGATTTAAACTCACCCTTTGTCGAATGCCTGTAACTAACGTGACCTCTACATTTAAGACATTTTCAGTTGTTATTCTGATTTTGTTGTTATAGTTAAATTCTTTAATGAATTTTAGATATCATGCAGCAATATTATTCTTCCTTAGAATTTCGATTAATCTTTCAAATGTCCTCGGTGTTTGACATATCTACGAGGCAAATAAGCAAGAGTTTGTTAAACATTATTAATTTTTCCAAAACTTATCGTACCACAAATATTCCATTAGCCGCTGAGCGGTTGCTTCGGAATCCTGTTCCTGCTTCCGGGAAACAATTTTATTACTGCTAAAAATTTTAGGAACATTTCTCTAACCTTCCTGTCTTAATTTGGTATTGAAATTATTGAATCCCAAATAACCTAAACATTATTTTTCTTTTCATATTAGTGAATAATTAACATTAATCCTTTAGATATGTCAAGTTTAATAACTTATCTATTTTAGTAGTCTTTTGCATATTCATTTTTATAAAATTAGAATTCATATATAATGAAATAATATTGTAATATTTAAAATAGAATGACATTCAGAATAAAAAATATAATTACCTACTAAAATTATCAACAAACAAAGATGATTCGATTTATTAACCAACACGAATTTGAAATTAGATTCGTTGTCAAATAAAATTTTAATTTGTTCATAAATTCAAATTTTGCATCCAATTATATTTTCATAACTAACTTAATTTGTTGAGCGATTTATTTTGTAAATAAATTCCATATATTAATTTTCATATAGAATTTTGAAAACATTGTATACTTAACTAGAAAAACAATAGACTAAATTAATTTAACAAATAACGACATTAACAAAAATTTATATTCGATATTTTAATGTCATATAGTTTTAGTGCAAAATGTATGCGTTAATTCTTTTTACAAATTATTAAAATCAGTCATATTCTATAATTCATTAATTCAGTCATTTCTATAATTTTATTATTGGTGTTTAACAAATTTAAATAAATTACTTAATAAAAACTTTACTGGTTTAAAGCTATGTGAAAAGGTGTGTTTAAAGGTACTGGATGCGTAAAAATGTTAAGATTACAGTAATTCTTCGAAAGTATAATTCTTCATAAATTTACAATTTTTTTAGAAGTGTTCTGGTAAACTTTTTTACAGTAGCGTTTAAAAATATTGTAACATAATCGACTAGACGGATCACGAATGTTCCAGAATTCCATTCATGGAGATAATTAGGGAATAATAAAAATATCAATTGTGAATGACAGTTGTAACCATAAAAGTGTCTATTCATTCATAAGGGTTGTAATAACTATCATAAAGTTTAGGTATTGTGTACAGCTATTATGAGGGAGGCAGGTTGTTTACGTTTTCAAAAGACTTTTTGTTGACCTATTAACAAGATTTTTCTAGCATTCATAAATAAAGAGTTATTTTTGTACTTGAGTAGATTTCACTACTTTATTCTGGAACAATCTTTATGAATGAGTAGGTATAAAAAGAGACCCCCGAGTGCGGTCAGTCAGTAATCGTTTGATCTTTGACGAATGTCCATCGGACGTAGGTAGGCGCGTACCGAACATTGTGTCAGTCGACGATTGTAACACTGTCTGTGAGTCTATTGTGTAAAGCCTTTTTGTGAGTGTATTATAAAGTTAATGTGAAAAGTTAATGTGAATTCAATTTCTATGTTTTGTATGTCTGTGTAAGCTATAAAAGTGATTGTAAGTTATTTATTGTTTATTATCTAGTTCAAGTGAGTTATTAAATCATTTATTGTGTTATTTAATTATAATTAGTTTAATCCTTTATTTTTTAATCTTTTAGTCTAAAAAATATTTGTAATTTGTAAACTTTAGCGTATTAATTATTTAATAACCTAGATCCCGAAACGGACCTTAGCAATAAGTGTCACAATATACTTCTTTGAAATACGTAGTAACTTACTGTAAAAATGCTGATTTCTTTATCTTAATAACTACTAGAGGACCCATTATTCCTAAAACTTATGAAATAATTATAAGAAATTAATACTTAAAAAATTTAAGTAATAATAGGAGTCAAACGCGCATCAGTGTGAGAACTTAATAGAAGACGAATTTTGACATTGAAGACTTATCATCAATGAATTTTGATTGAATTATTATTTTTTAAATGAACATGACTTTTAAAATGGCATACGAATAAACAATGTTATATTATAGGTTATTGTTATTTCATGAAAATATATTTGTTATTACTGTAGCTAATAAATCTCAAGTTAAAATATTATAAGTTGTATTTCACTTTAGACACTTTTAATTTGCTTGGTTTCTTGTGAGAAACCTCCTTCGTTAAATGAAGCAACAATTGAAAAGAAAATTTCATTGAAAAGAAATTAACAGTGAAAAGAAATTTAAACGTCTTTTGGAAATTTTGATTTATTACAACAAATTTGTTTAAGAACAAACAATGGGTACAATCTCATTTTTATTCCATTTTCGTATTCGCTAGTCTTCATGTTTTGTATTCTTTCTAATGGAACATGCCAAGAAAGTATTGACCAAGTGGCCCTACTCATTGGAGTAACAAAGAACGGCATTTGAATCAACACTGAACAACAAAAACTTTTGCAGACGACCTAGCATTCGCTTCCAGGAACATGGGAAAACCAATTGAAATTGACGTGTTAAAAGATCAAGCACAAAAAAGGCTTGAAAAACTATAAATAAATAAACTATATCTATAGCTGTTATAAATACATGATGAACATTTAAACAGTAGCTACACTGTCACTTGAAGACAAAATACGGTTGAATTGGAAAAGTTGGTACCTTTAAGTACCTTGCGTAGATGATATAACTGAATACCAGGGAAAGTAAAGCGAATAACACCAGACATAAGAATATGGCCCTGGACTTTGATTAACTCACAACTTGTGTAAGGAAAAACTCTCGAGACAAGCCAAGCTCAGACACTATGGTACTGTAATAAAATCTGTTTGGTTTTACACGAGTGAATGTCTTAAAATTATTTAAGTGAAGTAAGGAAATTGTAGAGAAAGATCCTCCGCTTGATGACGGGTCCAAAGATATTAGACGGACAGTACAAGAAAAATAAGAACTAAACAAGAAAAATTAAAAACTGTATTAAAAAAATTAAAATGTGTTAATGAAAACTACCTAAAAACTATGACTAAAATGCTATGGACACCTGTTCAGAAAGGATGACAACTGGTTGATTAATTTTTTCGGACACTAAACAATAGATCTAAGGTGTCGGATCAGTTGTTTAAATAACTGAGAAATAATTCTGAGAAAATAGGAATAAACAAAGAAAAAAATAACGAACCGAACCATGTTCAAACCATTGATTACTCACTTTAAGAGTTTCCACGAAGAGAAAAACACTAGATGGGCGGAACAAAATAGGAAAACTTACAGCGAAAGAATTATGAGAGCGTGCCTACGAAAAGAATTTTCATAAATGTGTAAAGTTACGTGATCTCAATGTGTGCTAATCTTTACTTGGTATAAAATGGCAAGAAATGAAAAAAAATCTTTTTATCAGAGTTTATACCTGTGTCCATTTCAGTGTAACAAAAATTTGTACAGTAATTATAAACAAGGTTTAAATATTCATTTGTTCGTTTAAATAGTCCACTACTCTTTGTAGACTTTAATATAAATTAACTGTTTAAATAATTTCTAGTATTATCATCTAGGATCGTGACCCAGACTCGGAGCACATTGCGAATAGTTGATGTACACTAACCAGACTAAACCGATTAGAGTATTGCATGTCCTTTAATACAGCAAAATATCGTGACCAATATTAATTAGTCTATTGGAGAAGGAGAAAATTAATTAATTTATGTGTTGTTTCCAAGAAACCATCAGTAGTATTAAACGGTGAACTATGGACAACAGGAAATTAATAATTCAGTGTGTTAGATAACATTCCGTAAAAATTATTCTTTCATTTAGTATGTAGGTAACAACAATGTTATTTGGGAAAATGCGTTTCTTTAAATATGAAAATTATATTTCATCAAAGAATATTAATTTTATATTTTGACCACATCCATGGTGTAGTTGTTAGCGTTCTATACAGTAAAATCGAAGTTTCCGGGTTCTATTTTCAGCTTGACAATGGATATTTTAAAATAGTTGATACTTTACAATATTCTTTAATGACCAAGTTATTAATGCGTCTTTAAGTAAGTTAAAACAATGTTATTCTTTACCCTTAATAAGTAACTTAAATTGGATTGGATAACTAATGCATAATGAAGTAATTTAATACCATCATGTACTATACTCTTAAGCGGTATAGTACAGGGACTGTTCAGAAGGTTGAATACTATAAATTCAGGTTCCGCTTACGGAACTTATGAGAACCTGGAAACCTCCAACACTATTGACCTTACTTGATCATCCTTTACTTTTTTTTACTGAAAGCAGCACATAGATAATGCATTAAAAATAGTTTGCCAAAAAAATTGACAAAGAGAGATATAATACACGTGCATGTGACAGAGACTGTTACTTGTTTTAATGACATTTAATGAATTAAAGTTTAAGGAAATTTTAACGAATAAATTTTATTCATTTGTTTGTTTTTAGAAAATAGTTCTGAATAGTAATAGTTTCTGAATAAAATAGTTTCTTTTTAATAGTAATGCCTGTCATCAGATTTTTGGGATTCACTGAAAAAATATTTTTTGTTCTTTTGAAGAGTGACTTAGCAACACCAACATCAGCTTTAAAAAATGGCTCTCTCCTTACCAGTTTATTATCTTATAAAATACATTGATATTTTTGAAGCAACTCACATTTTGAACCTCATCTAAGGCAATTTTGGATAATTCATAATAGAAATAAAGGTTTTTTTTAAGTTACAAAATTATCAAGGTTATCAAGGTCACCGTAACGTTTCGAATCATTAAGTCAGAGAGGCTAGTTTCAATCGTGTAACGTTTTTATTTAAAAAAAAAAGTAAAATTGAACGATAGCGTTAGTTTATAAACTTCAGGTACCGTTTGTAACGATTCATTAAAGATACACCAATGGACACCGCAATATTTTGTGTACTTGGGCTTAGGTAAGGTTTTGGAATCATAATATTAGCTACTGAGGGTTTAATAGGACCTACAAACTGACAAATATCTATAAACATTGAAGTAATTATTGACACAAGAGTAATTTGAGTATTTACAAATAATATTGTATCGGTATATTTTTATCTGTAATTTTTTTTTTAAATTAAATCAAGAGCTGAAATAATAACGATTGCGTTTTTAACACACACATTATTGCGTTATTAGAATCGATAAAATATATCGAAACAGTTTTCCTTCCATTTAAAAGTTAGATTTATTTTTGAATATTACGTTACTAAGATAAATTTAGAATTAAGATTTATGTTTTAAGTAACTATACTAACAGACATTTCAGTAATTATAGGATACGGAATTCTCTTCAATGTAAATCAGTTAGATAATTAATACAGACATAAAAGATATGCTTCTCGTTTTCTTGATCAGCTGCAGCATATGTTAAAGTTTTTTAAACGTTCCAACAACGTTTGAAAGCAGTTCATTTTAAAATACAGTCCTAGCACACTTAGTATCCTTAGCACACATTTTAATTCACTTTTTTCGATTATTAAAGTTACATTTAACACCAACCTATACCCTTCCTTCTAATTTACAAATCAATAAAATTTATTTATGTACTGTTAGTGACTTTTTTAAAGTTCTGAAACTAACTCATACAACTCCTTTACTCGTTTTGTGGTTTAATCTATAAGTTTATATTATGTTATTTCCAACATCTTGACCGATTTTAATGAGCTTTGTTACCACATTACTTTGGCAGCACATGGTTTTTACCCTTTGTTAACTATTTGTTTTTCTCTTTTTAATTTATTGTTACGAATTATCTTAATATTAGTGGAGTCGAATTAAAGTCTATAACATTTGATATATTTATTAATTTATTTAAAAAGCTTAAGGCAACTTCTAATGATAAATGGTAAAATCGCTTTTATTATTTCTTTAATTTTAAGTAAGAATAACGAGAAAGTTATGAAAACGAAAATAAAGTCCACAGTCCTTTCTCAATTGATTTTTTGAAAAAATTATAGTAATTCATTGAGATGATTTCTTTTTTCACCAAAGTCGGTTGCTATCTTATCTACAGTTTCCTTAAAAATGAGTCATATATTTTTAGTTGTCTAAAATAAAGAATTAAATTAAACTGATCATTTATGTAAAACTTTTCAATTTTTTTTTATTAAAATTTTCCAGAACGTTACCCTGAATCGCCACCATTTTGGAACAAAAGGGAAAAATGTGATATCTTATAAGCCCAATCACGTTTAAGTTGGATGAATTAAGTACGAGCGGTACAGAGAAGGACAGCGAGACGGTTGCTAAATTTCGTTGAAATGTGTTATAGCCTGGGATGCCAAAAACGCCAATAACAGCTATACAAAGTAGCAAAAAATATATTCCATGATTTCTTATATAAACTTCTTACTCTAAATTCCAGGAATATTCATCGAAATGTTTTCTGACTGAAAAATAAAACAAGAAGTAAATAATATACAGAAAACCAATTTAATATTTTTATATTCGTTAAGTTTTTTTAATCCTACCTTTAAATCCGGAATACAAAGAAATTAATTAATTTTTCAATATATTTTTATCGAATAAGTAATTCCTTCAAGCCTAATGTTATTTTCTAAAATAATTTTTATGTTATAAAATTGGATTTAGGCTTGATTATTTTACGGGAACAATAGTTCTATAACTACCTATTTGTCATGACCTCCCAGTTAATTTCTGAAGCGTCAAGAGGTCTTGGGTATCAGAATTAATCGTCTTTTATTTAACTTATTCATAGTTAACAAGCTGGTCGAAGTTAAATTAGTTGCCATGGTAACGACTTAAAACCACTAGAGTTCTGACCGTATTTACCTCTGTTTTGAAGTTGAATTTCAATAGATGGGTCCTTCAATAAAAGAAGAAAAATAATTTTCAAACTAAATTATTCAAATTTTTATTAACACTGAAATAAACTTATCCATTTTCGATATTTCAAAAAAACTCGTATTGATGGTGTGATTTTGGTACATATTTGACAAAGAAATTGTTTAATCTAAAACCAATTTCATACTGTTACGATAACCTACTCTCTGTGCGGAAAAGTGAAACCAATACTATCAATAAGAATATATGTTTTCACAAAATTTTAAGTAAATCTTTTTCTCCACTTTAATATGAACAGGGAACTAAATCTGTGAATATATATATCTGTGAATATATAGTTATTGGCCTATATATGCAATAGGTGTATATATATATAAAAAAGTTTTCGTGAAAGTTTTTTTTTATTTTTCGAGGGAAATCACCCTCTGGTGAAACGTCATCCTTCCCGTCCCACACAGATCTCCTTCATTCTAGCAACTCTTTAGTACGAGTATTATTTTCCTTAGATTAAGTAATAAAACTAAAAATTGCAATAAATATATCAATTGTTAACCTAATTATTGAAAAACACTTTAAAATTTTTGAAAAAATTCAGTGATAAATTTCTACGGAATAATTCTTCACAATTCTAGAAATACAAAATAGTTTTCACATATGGTTTTGTGTTATATATGTTTTGAGTTCACATACGTTTGAGTTATGACAAAAACCATAAGTGATTTCTGTATCTACTCTTTAGAAGAATCGCATGACACTATGTTTATTAACAAATTCCGACTTTGATTTCTTGACTTCCGGATTTGTGCCACTTCCAGTCGAAACCGGAACTGAAAACCCAATAATTTCTGTATCGATTTTCCTTTAAGAGGAATCGAATGACACTGTTTGTTCCCAAATTCCGACTTTGATTTCTTGACTTCTGGTTTTGGGCTACTTTCAGTCAAAACCGGAACTTCAATCCCTAATCAACGCCACTAACTTTTTGTCTAGATTACGAGTCCAAAAATCGTTTGTTGCTATCTCTTGTAGTTTCTAACTTTGATTTCTTATCTTTCGATTTAGAACCACTTCCGATCGAAATCAGAACTTCAAACTCAAATTAGGCCCACTAACTTTTTGTGTAGATTACGAATCCGAAAACCGTTTGTTGTTATCTCCAGATGTTTTTTACATCTGGGTATGACGGACGGACGGAGAAAGGAAAATGATATACAACAATTTAAAAAAATGCCACCAGCAAGTATATGGATTTCTTGAATGTTGAGGACCTATTTATGTTTTCCTCTTTTTCATCTTTACATAAACTTATCTTACAAAAACTTCTTCTTCTTTACGTAAATTACATAGACACCTATAGTCTTATTTCGCGATTTTTTTGTATATGTAATTTTTGAAGTAAAATTTTCACCTAAACAAACGATTCTTATCACCATAACGACCCTTCAAAACAAACTGAATTTCACAACTTCACCACTTCGTTCGCCACCAGAATAGTAGCACGGTACTTAAATTAAATTATTTTATTATGTACTTCACAACATCTCTTTACGGCTTTTACCAATTTTCATTTCGGACATTTTGCAGAATGCCAAAATTGTCCTCCTAACAACGATGTAATTGTTTTTAAATCTCTAGAACTCTGTATTTGAGGGAAAATAATTTCGATTTAAAATACATTGGAACAGTACTTAGTTTTTATTATTATATATAAAAACCATATTTTTCGTTTTTTTATTACAGTAATTACTTTATTAATTAATGATTCATTAGCAGCATATTAGTTAAGACAGGTGAAGCAGTAAAAAAGGCAGTTAATATTTCATTCTTTAGCTAGGGTTAGAACAGGAGATTTCTGCTAAATCACTAGGTATAATATTACGCTTTTTAATGTTTTAACGAGGACTCAAACTGTTAAACTTGGCAAAAATTTGATAATTCAAATGCACAATAAATATTGTTTCTTAAAAATGAAAATGATTAATTATAGATACAACAATTTCTGTTGAAATAGATACAATTTGTCATACTAGCGTAAAAATTTAATAATATTTAATACTTGAATAGATATGTTTTGCCAAATTTAAATATCTGTGAACAAATGACTAATAATTACAACTTACCCTGAACAGACAGTCTTAACTTTCTTTTATTATTTTATTTAAACCAAAGTAATTATTCTTTTATAAATATTTTGGCAAAATTTCTAAATATTTTTTATGTTATAGGATAAAGTAACACATGAGTACACGTGTGAACTCGGAAACAGCAATATAAAAATCAACGTGTTAAAAGAACGACCAGAGAAACAGGACCGTAGATTTCCTTTCAGAAAACTAAATATGTAACGAACTTCAAAACAGCTCCGTGTGACTTGAAGACGTAATACGGAAAAACTGGAAAAATTGATACCTATAAGTACCTCGGAGAGATAATACAACCGGATACCAGCAAAAAGGAACCAATTTAGAGCAGACGAGGAACGATGGCCAGTGGACTCGGAGGAACTCATTACTGGTACAGGAAGAAAACACTTTCAAGACAAGCCAATATTATAAATTATAATACTGTGAAAAAACCTGTAAGTCTGTACGTGAGTGAGTGCCTTAGAATGACCGGGGAAAGGCTGGTATAAGAAAAGAAGAGAAATTTGAGAGAGAAACAACTGCAAGGTAACGGGTCCAAAGATAATTAACGGAAAATATAGGATACGAGGTCGAGAATAACTGTACAAGCAAAATGAATGACTAATAAAAACAATTAGAAAAAGAAGGCTAAAATTTTACAAACACCTGTTTAAAATCGTTGACAACCGGTTAGAAAACAAAATTTTAAAACCGCAAATAATAAACCTATGTGTTGGATAAATGGTTTAAAGAAGTCAGAAGGGATATTGAGAAAACCGAGTAAACTTAATGAACCGAACCGAATTCAGCCAACTAATTACAAACTTTAAGGACTTCCATAAAGAGCAAAAACGGAGCACCGGGTGAACAGAAGAAAGGAGGAAAACCTAAACAGTGAACGAATACTAAGAATGTGGGCTGCAAAAAATCTTCCAGAAACGTCTAAAGCCATCTCACGTGGTCTAAAATTGGCCCTATAAGAGAAAAAATAGTAACATATATGTACTTTTTTAAATTTTGTATTGTAACTTAGTTCAGATACAATATTATGATCAATTTGTTTCCTTACTATATATATCGATATCAAACTAATAATGATGAAAGATACTGCAGAAAGATAACTCATAACTCTTATCGATATTAAACGTCAGATGTAACGATTTTTAATTAAAACTGAGGGAGATCCTGTGTTAGCTACCTGTATCAGAACACGCGAATAAGCTATTGAAACCAGGTGGGGATTAACTGAAATATAAACGCACACAACAACTTGGCTGGCATCATACTCACATCACATAACCGAATCAGGAAATTACATTGGGTGGTAACATATCCACATTTATTGGTTTACATTCTACTGGGGAGTGACTCACCTCACTTTTTTACGGTGAATAGCACAATAATCTTATATGCGTTTGGTGGATAATAAATAAATAATGGTTCAACTGAAAAACCAATATTAATGGGTAGAAAAAATGATCGAAGCGTTTTATGTTTTTCATTTTATATTCTCCGGTACTTGATTTCCGTTCTTTATTTTTGATGTATTACGAATCTTAACGACCAGATCATTTATGATTCACCATATTCACATTAATACCTTACGGGGTTACTTTTGTTTAATTAGGTAGTAAAAATAAGTAAGGTTTATTGCAGTTAATTCCTCCCTTTTCTTCTTTAATTTTATTACACACATTTCATACTCCATTACAATATTATAAACATTAATTTCTGTTTAAATTTTTAATTTTTTAATCAAATTTTAAGCTACAAGTTCAATTCAAAGCTGAATGTGAATGTAACAAAACGAATAAAGTTCTGAAGACATTAAAATGTGATAATTCATATGTGCCTGTAAGTGAGTGAATGCCTTAGAATGACCGGAAAGGCTGGTTTAAGACAATCAGGGAAATTCCAGTGAAATGATCCACTGCTAGATAGTGGATCCGAAGTGACAGAAGGACATAACAAGTTACGAGGACAAGAAGGTCTACACGAAAAAGAAACAATTAATAGAAACGATAAAATTAAAACTCTACGGACACCTGTATAAAGTTGATGAAAAACGGTTGACAGCAATTGTTAAGGCAGTAAAAAATACACCCAAGCTGTAAAGAAGTCATAATGATATTTAGAACACTGGAATAAACTGAGAGAACATAATGGATTGAACAGAATTCAGACAACTGATTACCTACTTTAAGGGCTTCCATGAAGAGTAACAACAGTACACCATGTGGACTTTTTAAATTCTACGGACACCTGTACAAAGTGGATGACAAACGGTTGACAAAAATTGTAGACAGTAAACAATACACCTAAGCTGTAAAGAAGTAATAATGATATTAAGAACACTGGAATAAACTGAGAGAACGTAATGGATTGAATAGAATTCAGACTACTGATTACCTACTTTAAGGGCTTCCATGAAGAGTAAAAACAGAACACCGAGTGGACTGAGAAATGAGAAAAGCCTACAGTGAACGAATCCTGAGAATGTGGTCTAAAAAGAGATTTGAGAAAAGCGTAAAGTCAAAATTACAAAGTCAAAATTAGTCCAATACGAAAAAAGTTACTGCAGCGATAACCTGAATGAGGCAGGCCAGTTCTCTATCTCGAGGTTACATTCTATTATGCTTAGTAAACAAATTACGACAGCGTTTATCGTATTTATAGATTACAATGAACTTGATACTAATCTTACATTAAAAGAAAGATATACTACTACTATATTTATATTGTAATGAGACAAATTTAATGGACATCTGGACTTGTTTATGTTTATATTTGAGTATTGAAATAAATATAAATAACTCCAGCTGATTAAAATAAAATATTTAAAAATTATTTAATTCTCATAAACAAAATATGGTTACTAAGCAACTAAGAAGAAGAAATATTATTGTAAATTATTTTAATGGGACGAAGAGCCTGAAGCTGACAACATGCTTTATTAAAACGTCCGTCCCATTCATACATTAAACTTAATCAATTCGTTTATTAATAATTATAAATATATGTACATTCAAAGTAAATAATATATAAAAATTGTTGTCGCTGGATTTTTTAACATTCAAGTCAAATGAAACCAGTGAGTTGATTTAACAGTATTAAGAACAGGAGTATTATTTTAGAATTGCACTTAAACAATGAAACTTGTGATTGTAATTATGAAAATATATTAATTAAATAAAAACCATAATGTATAAATGTGAATAATGTTTTATTGAATGAAATAGGGGACAAGGTAAAATGGAAAAATAATAAAATCGAACTTGAAAGCTGATACAACACCAAATAAGAAAACAATATTAATTTAATTATTTCATAGCAAATTTGGCTAATCCCTCGTGGGGATAGTATAATCTATAACAATATCTAATAAGTCACGTACATAAAAACACAATTTCAATTTTTTTTTTTTTTTTTTTTTTAGCTAGGTCATTAGCAACTACGGTGGAATATGTAACGGTGGGTTTTACCTTGTGAACATTTCCAGAACCTAGCCGGGAATCGAACTGGTCTGCATGGTAGGCTAGCGCGCTACCACTACACTACGGAGGCAGGCACTATTTCAAATTTAGTGTAAAAAGATATTGTTTTAAAAATATTTTTAGATTCCTATGGATGAATCACCCTTTTCTCACAATTATTACTATTGATTTAAAATTTACACGTGTTCACTAAGAGCGGTATATAAAATGTTACAGTTTAAAATATAAATAAAGTTATAATAAGAACATGAGCGTATATTTTTATAATTATTGTTAGTTTTTAGTGCATAAAAAATGCTTAATTTATATGTTATGTTCTTATTCTTGAACTAAATCCTTATTCTGTAAGTTGAATCAAAATTATTTTTAGAACTGTTTTAAAAAATAACGGAGCTCTGTTTTACGTTCGTTCTCTATTTCTATAACCCTATGCGCTTGATATATTAAAATAAGGCCGAGTAGAAAGCTCTTTCATTTAAACTAAATGCATAGATACGTAAAACACCGATTATCCGAATTAACCTAAATAAACTTGGATTCGGATAATCAGAAATTCAGATAATTGAACAGATCAACGTTATATTAATACTTTGTCTAACTTTTATAGAATAGCATTGATATTTTTATGTTGATAAATGGAGTTTGTGTTGTTTAGGTCATCAGCCAAAAGGCTGGTTTGAACCTCTAGAGGTTTTACTAAGTAAAACGAGGAGTGAGGTGGTTTACCATTGCCTTCCTCACTGAGTGGAAAAAGTACGCTTATCAGCATGCCGGGCCCTCTGAAAAGCACATATTTTCCACTCTGTAAATGACACCTTCACTTCATTCACCACAGGGTCTGGCTGTATAATGAAATTCATTACTTTCAGAGGAGATAACTCTGATTAGTGTCTTTTACACCTCTACCTCTTCTGTTCTTAAATGATTCAGTCATTTAATTGGCTGATCATGTGATAAGAAACAGAACTTTTTATTTTAGCCCTGCAACTAACAGACCAAGTGGAAATAATTTGCACTCCACCTGTCTGTTATGGGCAGAAATGGAGTTTATGATGTTTATTATGTTATAACGTTGTGTTTTGATAATAGTACATTTTCTTTGTTTTATTTTATGTCGCATCAACTACTGTGGTCATTAGCGACGACGTTGGGTTGTAACTGTGAATGAGTGAATGATGAAATGATTTTTGTAACATATAAAAATGCCGTGACTGAGTGGGATTCGAACCCAAGACCGCATGAGTTGTAACTGTGAATGAGTGAATGATGAAATGATTTTTGTAACATATAAAAATGCCGTGACTGAGTGGGATTCGAACCCAAGACCGCATGATGAGAGGCGAGCATGTTACTAACTACGCTAATGCGGCCGGCAATAGAAGTCAAAACAGGTTTAATTTGTTACCCGACAAATACTTTTATGCGTTATACTTTTAGGGTTTAAAAATAGAAAAAATGACAGGTATACAATAATTTTTACAACTGTTTTAAAAATGTATGAACGAAAATACAGAAATTTCAGAAAAAAATTTAATATTGTACAGTATTTAATATTTACTGTAGGCCTATATATTTTTAATTATTTACAATCATTTAAAAAAAAGAATGAGATTTGTTTTGAAAACGTTTCTGTATCAATATCACGGCATTGTTTTGATAGAAGCTGAGGAACAAGTCAACAAGTTTTCCTGAAGGTGAAGATCAAGTAAACGAATTCCCAGAATAGTGATACTTTATATTCGTATTGTTCTACTGCTGCTTATCATCCAGGGTAAAATAGATGGAAGAAGAGATTCAAGACGCTGAAGCAATATCTTGGCTGCGAGATCTCAAAAAGTGATTTAGAAGAACATCAACGAGCTCGTTCGTGTAGCGGCAGACAGGGCAAGGATTGCCATTATGGTTGTTGACATCCGGAACGGATAGCGCACTAGAAGAAGATATTTGTAATTTATTTCATTAGACATTTTTCTGTACTTCTAACGACGCTACGTATTTAAATGTTGTACGCTGCATACAAAATATTGATCTTAGTAACCACCAAACTAAACAACTAAGTTTCTCGGATCCGTTTTGGTTATGGTGGGTTACGAATAAGAGGGTTTCGGATAATTAGGGGTTTACTGTACATATTTAACGAAAATTAAACTGTAAATAAATTCCGAAATATTTTTTCCCAAAATCGATTCGGATAATTAAACACTCAGATAATAGGCGTTCTAATGTATATTGTTTTAATGTATTTCTGAAATTTAAAATAAATACTTATAATATAAATCAGAACACAAGTAAGAGCTTGACCCAGTATGTTTACGAGGCTTCTATAGAGAGAAGTAACAATGCAAGTCTATTTAGTACTGTTTGCAATACACTAGAAATGCGATCTAACACAACAACCGTCCCCTTCCATCATTTAATTAGTAATTTTATGTTTCCTGCAACCATTAATCACTATTTACATGCAGCTACAAAGCTTGCTACAACCGTTACCAAATTAACATTATCATTCGGATCAACACGATTTACATTATGTAACCAACTGATATTTTTCAAAGTACTTATTACATAAATTCACAAATTATATACCATACATTAACTTTTCATGACATATTTTGATTTATAAGCCGCATCGAATTATAACGAAACTAATTATTTATTTTTGCGTTCATTCATTTTACATTCATTATGATTGATCGTGTTTTGAGAATAGTTACCATTTTATATCGAATGGAATAACCTTGAAAATGTTTTATTGGTTACAATTCGCTAATTCCTATTTAGTAAGTGATAAATGGAATAATGAATTTGTTAACACTGTTTTTACAGACACAACACAAATTATTAGTTCGACATCTTTTGGCATTTTGATAAACATTTCTTTCAATTTATATTTATTTCTCTTTAACCTGATTTTGTACAAACGTATGAAACATACAGAAGTGTATGTATTTCTTCACTATTTCAATTGCTATAAGTTTTCCTTTATATAATCTGTAAAAACTTCAAAATTTTCATCATAATACTTAAAAAAACATGATCTAAAATAATAAATTATTTTGTTAATATAATGATATAACCTAAATAAATGTTTAGATCATCAGCCGAACGGCTGGTTTCAACCTCTAGAGGCTTTACTAAGTAAAATTAGGAGTGAGGTGGTTTACTTTGCCTTACCGAGTAGAAGAGTTTGCTTATCAGCATTCCAGGCCCTCTGAAAATTATATACTAAAAAAACATGAAAAACAGAGACTCTGAAATTTTTAAGCATAAGAATACGTATAAGATTTTAACCAAGAAAAAAATCAAGATTGAACACCGGGTCTTCTCTGATGCAGAAACAAAAGCAAAATCTATTGGCATGAAAAAATATTGGGATCAAGAAAATCCAAATATCCCAAATTAAGAACCAAATAAAAGACCAGAATACAGGGTTAAGGTGGGTCAATGAGGACGAAAGAAAAGAAGAAAAATTATTCACCTATGCATTAAAGATATTTTTATCTAAAATAATCCGGTTAACAAATATGTTTAATGGATGAACTTTTTTCAGATAATTGAGTATTTGTTAAATAAAAACCACTAATCTGTGGAAGCATCTGGACACACATAAAATAATAAAAGAAAGACACATATAAACATAATAGTTGGTATGGTATGACCTTGTCCAAAGAATAGTATAGAAATTAAAAAAATAAATAAATCAATAGTATAGGATAAATAATTCCAAAGAAGGTTTCTTTTTCCGTCCAGAAAATGGAAGGAGAAGAGGTCACCCCTGGAAAACATGGATACAAAGAATTTTAGACGTGATGGCAGCAAGAACTCTCAGGGAGGGAGACTAAAAATACAGGAGGCAATGAGCTGTAAGATGCAGAAAACGGAGAAATCCATAGAGTCCCTAACAAAAAAAGCAACATTAATAAAATTAATGTTAAAAAAGAATAAGTGATAATATCAACATTAAACCTATTGAACTGATTTTATAAGTAAAACACCACAATTTCTCCAAGTAAGTTTACCATGAAACACAATAATACCGAAGGATTTTTGTAAAATAAATAAAAATAATTTTTCATCTAAAACAACAAACTTATCGTACAATATTCTCGTATGACTATCCTTTATCAGTGTCTCTTTAGAGTACCAATTCCATCGTAGAAGATTGGCTACAACTCTGGTAAATTGCTCTCTATCGTGAAATTCTCTCAGAAAAATATGAGTGTTTATGCTGTCCAATTTAATGGTTTTTAACCACGAGTATTTCATTCGTTCAGGTCTTCGCCTTCAGAAACATTCTAAGAAGCTTATACTTCTTCTTCACTTATACCCTTTATTAAATAACCGAGTTAATTCTTCTTTTGATAATTCTCATCATTTTACCATAAATTAAGAAAATTCTTTAACTCCAGCAATCTACAGAGAGACTACTTGAATGAAATGAACGATTAAGTGATATGCACATTTTTTTAGACGAGAGAAAATTTGTTTTTAATTAGTTCCGTTGAAAGTTACTTCTTCAGTTAGTTTTAAAGTAGTACTTACAAAACAGATTTAAATGTACTGGTTTAGTGGACCTATGACTCATCAAATCGTGCAGTTATTGGTAAACTAAAAGTATTGCCATCAAAACTAAATTTTTCATCTGCATTAGCTTTCATTTGTATAATAGTTGGACGTATAATAACAACTTTATTTTTTTGTCTTTAATATTTATTACGGTACTGTACAATGAGCTGCACAATTTCCGTCCATGATATTTTAGTTTAACAGACGGTGGGAAATTTTACTTTCAGAAGAAGAGATACCCAGCGGTTCATTTTCCGTTTAGAACTATTGGTGTTGTCCGCTATTCAAACCAAGAGGTCTCTGCTCCATTTTTGCTTTAGGCGTCGTATAGTTGGAAAAGTTCTTGTCGCTAGGTCACGGGCTACAACCTGTTGTGATCGGGATGGTTATCTACTCGTTCATGAAATTTACTATCTAAGGACACAGCTAGGTCCTTTAATATCAGATCTTTTATATCATTGTGAAGGTTTTATGCTTACTTATAAAGTAGAGCCAGATGGAAGTCTTAAGAATTTTGACTGAAAGGCCTGGATTGACTATAAGTTACTCTCTGCCGCTACTCCATAGAGTCGGACACCATAACCCCAGATTGGTCTCAAAAGGGTTTTGTAAATCAAAACTAATCCAGATTTTTTAAAAGTTTCCTCAGTATCTATTCATTCTGATTCTTCACACTGCTCTAAAGATCTCAATCATATTGAGAATCATTTGAATAATAAATACATTTCAAAACAAAATATAAACTGACTATAATTCATTAGTTAGTAAACTTATTGAAATGTTTCTCTTCGGCAGTCGATACCTACAATTCAAATCCGCAAAGAATCAATTAGTGGTAAGGTTTATAATTTATCCATCAAACTAATATTTTGACTTAATACATCTGTTTAAACCGTATTAATAAAATAATTTTGTTGTACAGTAAGCCTGTTGAAATATTATTATCTTTTGAACCCAATCACATAAAGTAAAAAAATGAAATTTCTCAAAATTTACTGGTTAATCACAACCGCACACTTGAAGATGTAACTAAATAAAGCGAAAAATTATAAATTTGTACTGATCCTACAAATTGATGTAGGTAAAACTATTCAATTAATAAGTAGACCTGAATACATAACGTAAAATAAGGGATTCCTCAGAAAGATATTACAAAAATAACCTAAAATATGGAATTCATCCAAAAAGCAAGTAGCTTAACTTGAACGATCGCTATCTGTCATATTAAACAACTGCCAAAATACTTTAACTGAAATATTGTTTATGGGTTAACATTAGCACTCAACCAAATTTATTAACAACTCTTCTGTATACATAATATTTTGTGTTTTAATGTTTTGTAACCAAAAACTTTAGAACTTTTTGTAATTTTTGTATTCCGTAACAAGGTTAAACTATGCTAAATATATTTATTTTTTTTTGGAGGTAAACAATCTATAGTTGATCTTGTATTGATTGAAATTATCATGGCGTTATTTTTTTAAGGAATAAATATGATGAAATATCTTTAAAAAACCATGGAAAATACCATGCATTTGGAAAGAACTACACACTTTTCTGCACAACAAATATTTTCACATAATCTTTACAAACATTAAACCAAAAGAATTAAATTTGTCACTTACTTGCCAGAGATATTTATCATAAATCGTTTATATAAGAAATCTGTATAGCGATTAAAATAACACCACGATTCTTTTTTGCAGATGCATTACAACTGTTACAAAGGTATTTGGATAAATTTGACAATTGTTTAGATTCTTGGTGAATACAAATTAGTGAAACCAAATCTGTACCAATTACATTTAGATTAAAAAAGGGTAATCTGTCCGGCAGTAAAGCTGTACAATTATATCATTCCGCACTGTAAAACTTTCAGATATCTGAGCTTACACTTAGGTTGTCGCCTTACGTAGATATAGAACATTTTATCTACTAAAAGAAAACAATAATATCTAAATTTTTGAAAAATTTATTGGCTTTTCGATAATAAATTTCTTCTACAAAAATTAAACTAAAAAAATCTATAAATTAATTTTAAAACCTCTTTAGATATATGGAATATAATTTTAGAGTATCTAGGCAAATTCCAACATTGAAATTTCAGAAAAATATTTCAGTCAAAAATACTGATATCCCACTTACAGTATTTAAAACAGCACTGCAATCTAGATACAATACATACACTTTGTGTAACTAGGTTCAGTATTATACACTTATCAAAATTTAAATAATCAAATTGTACAGTTACAGTATGTACTGTACTGTTCAAGCATGAGTGCTGTAAGCTAAAGATCGCACGTACATTACTGTATTTACTTGGTGAATCATCGCTGGACAATATCAAGGCGAACTTGGAGCAGCAGCTCATCACCAAACTGGCTGAACTTACGATGGTGAGCCAACTGTGCGATGTGCTGCCTTTAAACGTCACACAAAAGAACAGAAAAAAATAAAGATTTTTGTAGAAAAAATTACCAGTTGTAGGTTATTTGTAATGCATGTTAACATAATGTAGTGTGCTTCAGTCCAAAGAAATAAACGATAAGTTTTCCCGTTACATTTCGTTTTTATCGATTTTCTGTTGTTTCCGGTTTATCAGGATTTTTTCTTTTCTGCATCGCTTTCGCTCCAATTAGTCCGGATAAACGAGTTAGTAATGAAGGGTTACTTTAAATTCATGTAATACAGAAATTATTAAAAAAATATTACCTCAAGATTTAAAATCTTCAGAAGAATATTAATTAAAACCTTATTAATTAGGTGGTACTATAATTAAAGAAGAGTTACGCTTACTTATGTTATAAAAGTAAATGTACATATTTTTTATTAAAAAATATAAATAATAAATAAAAAGGAAATTAAATTCTTTTGTAAGTTTAATAAAAGATTGTACGCAATTACTGGAAATTCGTATCTTTTCTAGAAGATAAATTACGAGAAAGTAAATATTTGTATTTTTATAATTTTGAAATTTGAAGTCTTTTATATCAATTTATTTATTCATTTCTCTTATTTTTATATAAAATAAATAAACATAAAAAGGAACAAATTATTATAATGTAATATGAGATATTTTAATCTTCCACCACCGACCTCCCGCGCTGTTATGAGAAGAAATTCTTTCTCTTAAGATAAAAAAACAGTGAGAACAGAAGAGAAAAAATGTTACCACTCCGTTTCTCTTCTTGATTAAATATTTCTTTTTTTGTGACTTTATAAAGAAAAAACGAAGTCTTTTGAGAAAAACTGTTCTCGTTGGTTTGGGTCTGTACACAGACGGCGCTAACGCATTTCTACTGTCGTCATTATATCACGTTAATGTGCCGAACAGCTGTTATTTTCATTGTCCGGGACCAGGAGAAGGGTGAATTTGCACAGGGATTCCCGTTTAATGTAACAGATGATTATAATTTCTTATATTTATTGCATTATTATTATATTAACAAATTTTATAAATTTATTATTATTATTTTACATCATAATGTACTTCATAAAATTTTTATTATTAATCTAAGAGAGTGAAAATACGAGAACCTCACGCCAAGTAAAATCGGTTTCTCAAAAGTTGGTTGTATGTGATCGATGGATACGTGGTAGTTAGCAAAGATTTGACTGTAATTAGATTAGATGTAAGCCGTTTAGCAGGATTGAGGAACAAATAGCGTGGCAAATCGAACTTTGCCATCAGTGTAGTAACACCAGTCTACAATCATGTTCTACAAATTATCTACACTTTAATCTACAAATCTACAGTTAAATTATTTAATGTGTGTTCTTCAAAAATTCAACAGAACACCCAGATTTACAGTACTTTGACTTTTCATAGCAAATCAGCACGATATAAGAATCGTAACGCAACAAGAACTGTAAAACGCGACCGGTTAGCAAATTTATTCTATCAATTATAAACGGGACGTATTATTTTAATTCTAACTTTACTAAGCTTACAAATATATAGTTCCACCGCTTCGTTGTCATCGAAAGGCTGGTCTCTAAGAAGCTTCTTCTTGGAGGGTCCAAAAAGATGGTAGTGACAAGGTAATGATTCTGGACTACAGGGCGGATGTTCTAGCGGTCCCCATCCTATGGATCCAGTTTTGGCAACGTTAGCCACATGAGTTAGCCTTGACATGTAGGCCTACAAGAATGGAACTCCTGACCAATTGCTTCTTCATTCGAAATGACAATTTTGCGACATCAGTAATTCACAATACTCAATATTGCGCATTAATTGTCCATTAGTCGTGGAGCTGATCAACGTGAAAAGCGCCCCTATAAGATTTCGGATCGCCTCCATATTGGCCTCGGTCACACTTGTCCTTGAGCGGCGATCGTGGCTCTCGTTCTCGACATTTCGAAACCCTCCCAAAAGTTCTTTGTGCCAAGCAAACACACAGGTTATTGACAGGATATTATCTCAGGCGGTATCGGTAATCGCTGTAAAATTTCGGTTGGGTTCACCCACTCCTTGGTTAGAAACTTGACAATCCGCTGCTCCACGGACACTTCCATTTCTTTCTCGCTGAAGGTTTCTTTTGATACTAAAGGGACCCGAGAGAGTTGAGGTCGATTCACCTCTTTCTCTCTCTCTCTCTAATTGTACAAATTGAGAGTATTCCCAGAATTGAAATTATTCTACGAGCATATCAACCACTTCCAAGTCTAGGACCTCTCCGGCCGCATTGGCGTAGTTGGTAACGTGCTCGCCTTTCATCATGCGGTCTTGGGTTCGAATCCCATTCAGGCACGGCACATTCACATTTTCATACGTTACAAAAAAAATAATTTCATCCTTCACCGTCTGCATTAAGTAATTGCAGAACAGTCGGACGTTAAACCAAAAAAAAAAAAGGACTTCTCCGGAATTTTTAAAAATTCTGTCCCATTTGTATTTCATAGGCCTATACCTTTGAAAATAAATTGAGTAGTTTCGTTTAAAAAATTCTTATATACTTAGCTAAATATTGAACGTACTACTGTAACAATCGCATCGTAATAATTCTAACTTTTCAATGTTGCCGCCAGGGTGGTCGGGAGACTGCGGATGGAGGAGACATATGGAGATCAGCGGGGTCTCCCTCTCCCACCGTAAATCAATCCTGTCCCGATCTCAGAAGGTAAGGTAGGCACACTAATTCCTGAGCTGGTGATTAAAGAGATGAATGAAAGTGAGAGAGTGAGTGTTGGTCAGTGGCAGAGAGAGGGGAATTAGGCTACGATTCTCTTCCACGCCCCGCTGACAGTATGTAATTTTTTTTTTAACCCGACATACTCTTGTAGTATTGTATAAACAGTTCCGAAGGAGGTGGAGGGTTGTCTGCTGATGTCGGATTAAGTGGCCAGGCGGCGGGTTTTTGGTTGGTAGGCGGTCGCGTCCTCCTTGGGGTTGGACGAGGACGCCTCAATTGAGTCCAACACTACTTCCCCCAACGTGAGGGAGTTTTTCTCGCCGCCTCGAATATAAAAAAGTCGCTGCCAGAAAGCAGCACCATCGAAAGTATAATAATTTAATTATTTTGTTATTGCCTTCGCTATATCTCATTACAAGTTATTTAATTCCGTTCGGTAGAACTTTGTATGGACAAACTGAATTTCCATTTAAAATGCAATGGACCACATTTTTACGTTTAAATAGGCCCATATGGATAGTTTGGTAATAACACATTTCAGAAAAACACTACTCATTAGCATGAAACTTGCATTTATATGATAAAATGTTCATTTTTACATGAATAGGCTGTACTTTGATTGTTACAAGACTGGATGTTGAATAAATAAAAATATAATGATAATGATTAAATATTACAGAATTAAATTAAATTAACAATTTGTGATTACTGAGAACTAATCAAAGGAATAGTTTATCCCAAAATCTCTGCTCAACCTTTTGTGGACTTGACGATTGGTGTTACCTGACAAAATTGGGACAGTTCACACACGGATAGGTGGATAGGTTCACACTGGTTTTTAATTTCTATTTAAGATTCTGTATTAAAATCTAAGTGAAGAGTACAAAATTGTAAAACATATGAAAGAGCACTAACAGCTTCCTCAGCATGTTTTTTCAATTGAAAACGTAAATGTTTAGCCACAGGACTCTGCTGCGCCATTGATCTGACATCCGTGCACCCACGCTAATTTTTACGTAAGGATTTACTAAGTACTTTCAAATGAAGTAAAAATAAAATAAAAATTTACAACAGCGTGTGTTAACCTGCACTATTAATTAATAAAAAATCAATAATTAATAAAGAAGTTTATAAATAATTAATTTATAAAAACATAATAAAGAAGTAGGTGTTTATTGTATTGTCAAAGTCAATATATTTTCAAACAAATCATTAATAAATTAATGTTTTGTAATAACAATTCGTTTAATTATTTTTAACATTTTACATTAGCTATGCCATTTTAATATGGATTTTTTTTTAATTTCTATGATTTTAATTTAGTAATATAACAAAATTTATTACAAAACGGATTCCCGTTCAACTACAGTTTAGGCAAAAATTTTAATTAAAATTCTATAATAGAACACTTACATAGAGGATGATATTGCCATAAGCTTAGTTGTTGATTGGATTTGATATTGTATTGAAAATTTGCATTCTAAAGACAAAGCCAATATTAAATCCTATATCGTATTACGTTGTAGAGTTCAATCAAAATATCTAACCGCTACTCTATGATAATTTGAAATGGTTTTCGCAAAATATGTTCAAAAAATATTTACTTATTTTATAAAAAATACTTACAATGTAATTTTTAAAAAGAAGTTTAAAAATTGAAGTTGTTAAGATGAAAGATCTTAACTTTTTATCAACAATAATCAAATGCACGTTTTGTTATCAAAAAATGTGAATATCAGGTAAATAAACAAGGGTTGAACATTCATATCGGAAGTAGGAAATAATATTATTTTTTTGTTGTGGTTTATTGTTCACTTGTCTAACTGGGACTTCGGGACAGTCCAGTTATACCCGGATGACAGAAAGCAGAATAGTTCGGTCACGCTGGTTAGGAGGTTTATTTACTTTTTAATTTAATAGAATTTGGAATTTCCATTTCATATTTGTGACCTCTTTCCTAAAATTCACATTCAGAAGTACATCTAAAATTGAAAAAAATCATAAAAATGGAAACGGCGTACACATACACACGCGCACGCGCGCACACACATACACACCCGCGCGATTACAATGCGGCTAAATTATAATCTATTCTTTTCTTTGAACAATAAACAACCGATCTGGCAAAATAGTAAAAAACTAAAGGTCAAACATCCATCGACCTATGACCTCAGTGATATTTATACTTTTGTAAATAAAAATACAATTTTAATAATAATGGAAAAATAATAATGAAATAAAATACAAAAGATACTGCGCTAAATTTGTGTTACAACATCTTTAAGGTAAGTTCAAAAAATTCTAACATTAACCTTGAATGTGGAACATTTACACGACTTTCTCTTGCCAATTATAAATAATTGCTTTTGTAAATAAAGAATCGCGTTAAAATTTCAATGTTTGAATTTTCAAATGTACCTTAAAATTGTACTCCGTACCTCCAAATAGGTTTTAACATTGATTTGTAGAGATTTATATTGTAAGATTTTTTATAGAAGAGATTTTTGTTCAAATACCAAAATATATTTTGAACATTTAGGTCTAGTTGTTTTCTTTGTACGTAATAACTAATAATTTATTAAAATATATGATGTAGTGTACCTAAATAAATATCCTAGTATTTCATTCTTGACATAGTAATTAATATAATTTAATTAAATACATGAAGATGTTTATTTAAATATAAAATATTATAAATTCGGGGTGTGTAAGGACTGTAACTTATTAAGAGCGAACGTTCAACAGTTAATTTAAAACAAGTGTAAACTGGAGGCTATAATGAAACACCCTTCCTATTTTTTTAAACATCAACTCTACTGCTACCCGACTAGACCGGATATTTCAATCAAGGAAACCACTACTAACTTATTCGTACAACTCACTATAAAGGAAATGTCTTTATTTTACTGTATAAGGGAACAAGTAATAGGGTAGATATTATGGGTAGAAACAATTTATACAATATAATCATAGAAAGAGGGGGTGAGAATAATATTATGAGTCATAGATTAAATCTACTATTATACTTAAGCCTTATAGACCCATGAACAACTCATAATCTTACTTTGTTTTAATGTTTGTAATACAACATTATTATATTGTATAATAAGAAAACTACACTTCTTAGTAATACAGTACTTAGTGTCACGCAGGTCATGTTCTCTAAGTTGATATGTTCCATTATGTTCCGTAAACAATTTCCTACACAAGTACTGTATCTAATACCAAGTGGTCACTATACCTTGAAACAGATGGCTCATATGAAAATGACTATGACGTAAAAAATAAACTAAACAAATTTAATCAGATGTATAGGACTTTTCGTTTGGTATTAAGGCAAAAGACATAACAAAATAAGGGTAAAGTTTAATAAGGCGGTTGCTTTTCCAGCCTTGATTTCCGCCTTGGAAACTGAAATTCATTAATTTTATATAAATCTACAGTATTGAATGAACAATCAGCTTTTATTTCCAACCTATGGACAAAATAAGTAGGTATTTCATGCAGTTAAATTTTTTTCATAATTACATTTGTTTTGTTTTTAAATAAAGTTAAATTTTAATATCTAGTCTTTAATTTTTTTTAAGTAATTTGCATGAGTCTTTTTAGAATTAAATTTTCTACTAATCTAATTAATAAAAAATACACCTTAATTTACCTTTTACCAAAGGAATTTCACGTTAAAGACAAAAATGTGTTATTTTTTTAGTCCCAATTTTAGTGTTTTACGTAAGATATCTTTAAAACTGATGAAGTTACATCACTGGGACCAATTTTATTCAATTTTTCAGGTAAAACACATAAGAAACCATCAGATTTGTCTCCTTATTACAGCCTTAAAAATTTCTGTATGGTCTCATTTCACCGAAGGGACTGAATTCTCGGTGACGAAGCGTTTTCGGGCCTATGTTTACATGAACTTTTTCCTTAGAACGATTTTTAGCTATAGAATTAAACTTTTAGCTATAGAACGAGCTACCGAGAGATTGCCGTCTACTTCTCAATCACCCTGTCACCTTTAATCACCCAAGGCAAGAATTGGGAATTTATCCAGTTAACGAAAAAATAAAATTATACCGTGCCCAATTGGTCGATAATTTAAACAGAAGCCAGAAAGCCACTTACCCGGTTTAGCAAGAAGGTACAAATCAATAGGAAGCAGAGATATTGGAAGGCCGAAGAAAATATGGGTGCTGGAACAGGTAGAAATGCCTAATTCATGAGGAGGAGGAAGAGTAAAAAATGGTGATTAAGAAGAAGTATCTAATGTGTACAACTTCTAGAATTGATCACTTCCTTCTTGACATAAAATTAGAAGAGAATCTATTAAAGCGTGCTCATAATCTCAAAAATTTAATTTATGTATTATATTCTCTAACAGGACTTCCCTCTGCAAGTCCATCGGTTTGATCCAAGAGGGAAGAGAGACGTTCGCAGACCTAAATAGAGATGGATATAAACATAATATGTAAATTCGGAACAGGTTTATTTATGCCTAGCCTTGTTTAGAAAATGAAATAGAAAATTTCGATAAATAGACAATAGATTTAGATACGTAAATCTCAAACATCTAAAGTAATCTAACAACTAATTTTAATTAAATCTATTTTTAAGTCCCTTCGGAGTCCTACGATTGAGTGGTGTTCTCCTCCAAGCCCTCATTTCCTTTATTCAGCTATTTCCCCCCATGCGGGACACTTTTGAAAAAGGGAGATAGAGGTAAGTAATAGGATTACAAACGCCCGCTAAATCAACAAAAATGTTTATTTTTACAATCTAAACTAATTTTTAATATAATTAAAGTCGCATTAACATCTTGGTCTTTAGCGACTATTATTGATTGAGAAATCATAGGTTTTAACTTGTAATAAATTCCAGATCCTAACCGGGAATCAAACCCAGGACCTTCCGCTTTGTAGTTTAGTCTAACGCTTTGTAGTCTAACTGTCGCCATAAAGGCGGTAAAAATTTATTTTTCATTCGATTTGATTTATTTTTTGGTCAGTTTCAATAATGTGATATAAATAATCTTGAAAATAAGTAAAGCAGTAATGTAAGTCTGGATAAAATAATAAAAAATGTAAATAAAAAATTGGTCGCCTATGTGGCCCAGTGGTCAGATGCTAGATAGCGTTGCATATTGCAAAGCGGTAAGTCCTGGATTGAATTCCCGTTCTTATTTCCAAAAGCCTCCTATTAGACTCAGTTCCAGTGAAACAACATTTTTACAGCTTATCTTGGTTCATAAAAAAGATCATCATTGAAATTGGGTCATTTGGGCATCCCACGAGAAATCGTGTGACCACGAGACATTTGGCTAAATTAGGACAAAGGAGGAATAGTAAAAAAATATATAAAGCCTCGCTTTGTTGACAAGAAGAGAAATTGGAGACGTGAAAGAAGTGTGTAGTATTAATAACTCTAACTTAAATAACTCTATTTCACTATCTTCATAGTTACAATACAAAAATCTGGAAATTTTCGGACTAATAAATTTTACATGAATTTATCTGAGTACTTATGAAAACTTTAAAATAATCGTAATGGTACAAGAATTTGTATACATATTTTTTGGTTGTATCTTTTACGACAGATGTAACGTCGCATTCGAACGTAGATTGAAGTTCCTCTTCTGATCCTCAAAAATGTTGATTGTAAAACCTAAATTTAGTTGACAGAACTCTAATTCCTTTAATTTGATAATATTTTATTTTATAAGATCGTTCTCTAAAGGCTGATGTATGATATATAAATTACAAGTTCCATCAAAAGGCAAAAGAAAATTTTGTAATATGATTTCGTTTTGATTTCCCGTAAAAGTACTTGATTATCAGCGACTACAGTAGGGATTTATTTTATTTACTAATATAGGTTTGATCGGTGCGAAATATTTTCACACCTTAGTCTGAAACCTATCTAGGAACCCTCTGCTTAAAACCTTAATCAACCAATAATTCAGGCATTCTCTGGAAGAAGGGAACATAAGCCAAAAGAATGTTTTAAGAAAAATGCTATTAAATAGTGTTTTTGCGCTATATCTTATCCCAATATTGTTTCTTGTGCATGAAAATTGATAATTTAATTAAGTCAAGAGTTTTGTAACTAGTAATTATGGTAATTTTTACCAGTTAGAGACCTTTTTTTGAATATTATAATCAAAATAAAAAATGCTGCCACCTAGAATAGAGATATTGAAATTAAATTTTAGTAAGAGGTTATAGCCTAAAACATTGCGAACATTTTAAACTGTTCTGCGAAAAAAGGGAACCTACCGATATGTTTCCTTATTTCGGTGAATGCCTCAATTTCATTTTGGAATATCGTAAATGTCGAATTAATTCATATAATTTTAAAGGTCTTTTCACTAAGATGAATTTTGTCTTGATGACTTTGAAGAAGAGTCCATATCTTTCTCAGTAAGTTTATTTTTATAACTAGAATAAAGTGAAGAATATAAAATCATTCTACGTTAAAACTTGTATCGTTGGCTGTTTAATACCCTATAAATCTCATCCAAATCTAGTCGCCTGACAAAGTAATAACCTTCTAATATTCTTCGACAGAGAGAAATATATCGTTGTACTCTACCTACCAACCTAAAATTAATATTTTAAAAAACCTGTTAAAGACAACAATAAAAACATTTTTAAATAATCAAATTTAATTTTTAAAATAGAATACGTTTTTAAAACATTCTACTTCTTTGAAACGTTACATTAAAATTGAATTCGTTAACCGATTTTACGTCGTATTTTAGGTAACCTTCCACAAGTGATATCAATGACAGATATTTACTGAACATCTTCCACGAGAAAAATTCCTAGAAATATAAATAGCATAGCCTGTACGACAATATAATAATTTATGCGCTTTGGTTCTTCTTTTTATTAAGAAATAAATTAAAATTTTTAAGAGCAAACAGAGTAGAATATAAAGGTACAAGAGTACATTCTTACGAGAAAGAGGGGAGAAGGTATTCTTAAAGGTAGAGGTACATTCTTACGAGTAATTAGGTAACAGAAATAATAATATATTCCTCCTTAACAGTGAAATGCAATTTTTTCATTTCTCTATAGGATTTACCGTACGGAACTGAAATTATGAATATAATTTAAGAAAACGATGAAAGTATAGAGAGAGATACATTAGTTAAGAAAGGAAACTTCTGAATTTTTAATGAAATGTTTTTTTAAATTAAAGATATTTTGAGTCTTTATGTGATATCGTGTACCTAACTAAAATTATTAATATAACAACGTGTAATTCACAATAGGAATGTTCAGTTTTCGCTAAAATGAGAGAAGAGTAAAATCATTATCGTCTTACCATCCACGAAATTTTTTTCCTGTAGTAGAAGACCGGATGTGTGTTGAGAAAATTTATAATTTTCTTTATTTTTGTAATACTTCTTCTGATTAGGGAGCTATTTTTGCAGCTCGTACTCTCAGCATTCTTACTCTGTAATCTTTTCTCATTCTTTACTTCTATCCAGTGTTCTGCTTTTGTTCTTCGTGTAAGACCTTGAAGTAATCATCAGCCAGAACGTGATTCGATGTTTCCTTCGTTTATTCTGTCGTCGACTGCCCAACTAATATCGTCGCCTACAGACGGTCCCGGAGCCTGCCACAGAGAGCGCTTCCAACGCGCAGAAAGCAGTGCCCCTCCGATTTGAAGTTGACTCGCCGGCGGGGTACAAAAACAGCTGCAATGAACCGTGAGAGCCACTCACTATTCAACCCCCGACCAGGAAGGAACACCTGAAGAAGAGGAAGAAGAACAGCCCAGCCGAGACCGGACACAGCCTCGGTCGGCGACAATTCTATTTCTTTTATTATTCTTTCTTAACCACTTATCCAACACCTTAGGTCTATTATTTACTGTCTTAAAAAATTTTCTACCGCTTGCCATCCATTTTACACATACCAGAAGAATTTTCATCTCCACCAACCTTTGGTTTTTTTTTGTTCAGTTCTTCTCTTCCTCGTAACCAGTATTGTACTGTCTACTTCTATCTTCGGATTTATTATCTTGCAGCTGTAATTTCTAATGATTTGTTTTATCTACGAGTACTTCTCTTAGACCAGCCTACCAAGGCAATCTCAAGTATTTGCTTGTGTACAGACATGCAAGTTTCTTCTTAGTTCTATAGTATCTTATCTTGGCTTGTATTGACAGTGCTTTCTTCTTATAGGTTCTAAGTTCGTCGAAGTACAGTGGCCATCCTTCCTCGCCAGCTCTTGCTTCGTTTTTGCTGGTCTACTGTATTATCTCTTCTGCCCCGTGTACTTTAATATATCAACTTTTAAAGTGTTTCCTTATTTTGTCTTTAAGTTACGCTAGTTGTTATGATGTTCATACTTGTTAATTTTTGTATGGTAAAATTTTATACATCAATATTTTCCGTAGACTGATTTCCTCAATTCCACATTAGGTTTTTCAAATTCAAGCTCCGGTTAACACGCACTTTCTTTATATAACAAGAACAGTTAGTTTTTTCGATTGTAGTTTTCTGACCTTTTTGAGAAAGAAATGGGACTTTTCTTACTTAAACCTCATCATACCTACAAATACTTGTAGGATAAAATAATTATAAAACCAGATTTTATAATCTATACACATTGTGATTATAATGTTTCGTGAGCTATTAACAATTCTCCAAACTATTTTTGAGAATTAGATCTGAGAACCTCTTTGGTAGTCTTATGGATGCAATTAACAAAAAACCATATTTTAGTTAATATCATCATCGTAATCTTGCTTCTTAAAGCGCATTTCCAATTAATCTATTAACAACAATTTTAGTTTTACATTTTAACAAACGGATTGTAAAATATTATGTTCATGTTTGCGCATCGAAAGATGTCAAAACAATTTTACTCTGCATCGAACATTCTACTAAATTAAAAAAGATGAAAATTTTGAAAAGTGTTAGTTCCTCTTTAGATATAAAAATCTAAATTCCAACAGAAATATTCATTACAACGATTATTTTTAATTGTTTTAACGAATTATTTTTAAAACATTTAAACTAGTATGTTGTAATGAAGAGGAATTTAAATGTCACAGTGGTTACAACTAGCAATTTCAGTGTAAAACCGAGAGGATGACATTACGAGATATGCGTCAGTAATATTATAGCGTCCGTCCATGATAAACCTTGTTTACTTTTAAACGACATGCAGTAAAAATGTCAAACTACTTAACACTCTTTGTAACAAAGATATCAATGAATTTAAGCGTACATGTACATTATTATTATTAAGCCTGCTTTAGAGTCATCATCTATTTTTGAACTAGAATAGCTACTTAAATTTATGTCAGAAAGTGATTGTAATTTAACTCAACAACTTAAATTTTTTAATTGTCACATCAATATAGAAATATCAAAAAGAAATACAAATAATAAATTTCACATTTTAAAATTTATTTTGATTAGGATATAACAGTATACCAGTAGTTTTTTCCTAATCGTTTATAATATTTTAATTAATTTAAGTACCCTGTTTATACTCAGTACTAATTCATTAAGGAAGCTCAAGAAGTAACTAAGTTACATGATATTGTTTTTAATCAATCAATGTTGCTTCGTACGTTATACTACTCTAACTTATTTCAATGAATAACTATCCCATCAGTTTCATTAAAAAAAGTTTTGGTTGGCTATGAAATAATAAGCAGACATTTTATTAGAAATACATGTAGCTCAAAATTTTTATAAATAAAAATGTTCACTGTAAAAATTTCACAACTATTTCAAAAAAAGTTACTGAAAACTACACGCTACCAAATTTAGTGTTATCAGATTCCTAAATAAGTCAGTTCCTTTTAAGTATTATCTATCTTTTATAGGTGAATTTTTGTATTAATTTTATTTAATGAAAAACGGTACACTACAAGAAAGGAGGAAAAGACAGGCTTAAGATCATTGAAAAGAGCATTCTTTTAGATAAATCCGTGGACCTTTAAAAAAAACTATAAAATCATATTTAAGAAGAAATCGTACGTGGAAGTACATATATCTAGAAACAGAAAATATCGAATAAAACTATAAATTAGAAACAAGAAAATAATAAACTAGGAATCAAAAACGATGACTGCCTGGACAGAAGCAAGTTTAGGAAATAGGTTTTCAATTTAAGGATTGATCCAACAAAAAAAGAAAATCTTTGAGAAAGAAAGGATAGAAAAATCTGTTTGAATGAAAGCAAGATAGGCGCCAGCCAAAAGTGAAGAAAAAATTTGGTATGGAAGAAAAAATAGGATAATTTGACGAATGCTGTCTTTCAATGCCTTTTTGAGAAAAAAAACACTAAAAACAAATATTTTGAAAGAACAAAATGACAAGTGCAGTTTTATATCGCGAGTATTCTTATTAGGCTATATCTATTAAAATATTAATTAGAAAATCACACAAGATTTGAAAGATCTTAATTTATGAAATTCATATCTATAAATAAACCCATAATCACTTTTTAATAAATTAATTGATATTTGTGATACGCTACTTTTTTTTCTATGAACAGTTAAATTCTATCACGTAAGTCCAAAACATGATAACATTTCTGGTATCTAAAATTTTCCGCTTAATTTGAAATATTTAGGTATTTTAAAGAAAATCATGAAGGTCATTTTATAAACACCGAAATTATTATTTTGAAAACTTTCATCTTTTGAGCCAAAAATGAAACAACACCAAACTTCTTCGTCGATTTTTTCGTTATATTATTTGTAGAGGCTAAAATGTATAACCTTCCCTGAATTACATAAATGAGAATTACCTAAAGGCTGAAATGAAACCCCAGGGTACCTTTTTGATTGCTTTTACCTTTCACGGCTGTCTGCTGATCTACTTTTCAGTTCGTTTGACCATTACAAATAATAATATTTAGTAATTGATGTAACTAAATTTCCTATAATGACCTCTTATCAGATGACTCAATAGATATACCGTGAGACCTAAACGGATAAATTTATTTTAGAAATTTAAAAGCTTTATTTTAAGTTCAACCAAGTTAGTAGAATAAATTCAATAACCTAGGTGCAACTAAAATAAATGTAATGTTGAAATTTATAATGTTCTTGATAATTGGTCCACTGAATATTCATATTGTATTTGTTTTACAATTTTTCTTTGTTTTCGTGCATGTGAAGAAAAAAATTTTTATGCGAGGCAGGATTATTGAAGATGAAGTTTAATTTTTTGTTTTATTACTTTTTTTAGATCCAAGCCACAAAATACAAGAAATTAAATGTGACTAATATTTGATACGACCAATAAACGAATAACTAAATTATTCAACAATGTAATATCTCCAATAGGAATACCAATAGCCTTGGGGTACTCCATGCAAACCAACATATTTATTCGCTCTTCAATTGTAGAACCTACAGGGCAAAAAGCCTGTAGGCGTATCATGACAACAATATTCTATATATATGCATTAACATATCCATCCACCTCTGGGGACATGTAAAAATATCTCAGTATGGAACCTGAAATTATTAAATGACCGAACAGGTACTGACTAGAAGGGACAATCTGTAGAATATGGGATATAACAAAATAAAAATAAATTTTTATCTCTAAATTGCGATACAGCGAATTTGATGTTTATAATTCAGTATATATTGTTAAACTTTTGAAAATTATCCTAGAACTGTTCGGATACACTTATAGTATAAATTATCTTGGTACATGGAAATATCTTTTTGTTTTAGATATGTATATTCTTTAACTAAATATGAGCACTCGAGACAACCAAATGTAATACAAATAAAACATATATCTAAAATACGTATTCAAAAAATACAGTACAAAAATAACAATTGTAATTAACTCCTTTTGAATTTATATTTATTGCCCTAAGGATCTGAATTATGATAGTTTTAAGTCATCTGTTTTTAGTGTGAAAGGAATTTTGATTAGTGTTTTCTTCTTAACTTTTTTAAAAGAAAAATTTCTTCTATTTAGTTAATTGTTTACAAAAACAAATAGTAAGTTAAAGTGTACCGTATCCGTTTCTTTGTACTACAACATGAATTAGAATATTTTATTTACTTTTTAGTAAAATATATAAAGGAATTCATAAAAAGGCTGCAGGGACATTAGTATTCTGTAGCGTTGGTGACAGTATAAGAAATGAGAATGATAGGCGAAGCATAAGTAAAACAATATTCAACAACAAATATGAAAAAATTGAATACGTTAAAATAGGAGTTTCTACATTAGGACTTACGTTCTTTCTGGAAGTCTAATGCGTCGTCGGCCAGGGACTCTTGGAAGTCCCACAGGACGCAGCAAAACAAGAAGTAAAGTACAACTAGGATGAAGTATGACGTCATGTTTTCACAACACAAGGCTTCTTCCTTCTACACCTTCACCTACACATCCCACACTTTATCCTGTCACTTTCTGATGCGCCTTCACCACCGTTTTATTTCCTTTATTTCGCCTTCTCACTTATCTTCCTTTAAAACTGAAGTCGTCTGTCTAATATTACAACCTAAGATGTGAGTTATTTTCAGAATCACACTCTATAAAAGTTTATTCTCTTTAACTTTTCTCTTATTTATACAGTTAAAACTACAAATTTTGTTACAACGAAAAAAGCAATAATCTTTTACTAACACATTAACTAGAATTACACACCTTAACCAGTCCATGACATACAAAAGGAGATTCTAATTCACTGTCCACTCAAAACGCTCGTAAACCATCTTTAAAAAGTTTTTATTATTTAAAAATATATAACCCTCTTGGTACCCCGTAAAATATTAACATTTTTTTATAAAAATTCACAAAAGAAATACTACTGTAAATGAAAAAGAACGATAGCAATTTTCAAGAATACTAAGATAAAATAGATACCTAATTCTTATCCTCTGCTATGTTAACTCAGTAAATTTATAAAGCTGTCCCCTAGCTCAGTTTGTCAGATTGGCAAAACCAATTATTTTTGGGTTAAAATTAAATTTACAACCATATCAATAATTTAATTATATATTTCTTTAAGAAAAAACCATCAACTACTTGGTCATGAACGACTGCGGTGGGTATTGCAATTGGAAAGGTGAGTTTTGACTTCTGATAATTTTCAGAACCTAGCCGGTAATCGAACCGATATGTAGGCAAGCTCACTAAACACTAAGCCACAGAGATGGCCTATCAATATTTTTTACATCATCAAACATTTATTTAGTGATTTTTCTTTTTAATTTTTTAAGAATAATCATTAATTATGTTATCACTTTAACTGCGAAACTGAAAGATTTGCTTCTATAATTTGAAGTATTTTAACACCACTGTTACTCACCCATTATCTTTTATAGATGCGTGGTCATCACTTATACCCAGTAATTAAAGCAATATAAAAAGTTAAGATTTGGGCCAACTTGGTAGAACAGTAAACTGAACACCCCAGCAAGAAAAAGTAAATTTATAAATTATGACCAGTTGTTTTTGGAATTTACTTTACGAACTTTATCACTAAACGATATTTTATTGACTTAACAGATTAATAGGCCTATTTTAGAAATTAATAGTGTAAATCGATTATATATCTCTTTGCAATACTTTACACATTTTAATTAAATTACTTGTAATTTAAAATGTGTAGGCTATTTAATAGAGATAAGTTGTTTAAAGTATAAGAGTCAGAAAGATATTGAGAAACTGGAATATGCCGAGAAAACACAACAGATCGAACAAAATTCAAACAACGAATTACTGACTTTAAGGGCTTCCACGAAGAGCAAAAACAGATTACCGGATGAACGGCAGAAAGGAGAAAAGCTTACAGTGCGAAAATGTAGGCTGTGATAATGTGGAAAAGAGCTACCAGAAATGTAAACACTTTGAAATTAATCTCTTTACGTGGTCTAAAACTTTCCTTAGAAGTAAAAAGAAAGAAAGAGATATTAAATTTGATTAGATCAACGTGTCTGAAAATGTTATTATTTCTACGTAAGCCTAATAGTAGGCCAGTAATAAAGTTACATTTTGGATATTATTTGTAATAACTAAAAATTATTTTAATACTTAATTTAAATAATCTGAACTTTTTACTGGTGTAAGAAATGAAATTAATTACAATACAATACAAAAAAGATTTCCAAATTGTGCATCTATCTTGTTAATTTAATAGCCTACTAAAAAAGAATTTTTAAAATTAAAATTTTTAATGGGTTTTTTAAGGACAATTACCAAATTTTTCAAAACGGTATAATTTTATCCTAAACTAACAAAAAAATACCCTTAAAACGACCAATTAGTCCTCATGGAGTCCAAAAATTTATTAACCATGGCATCGGTGCGGTAAATCATCAAAATCCGGGTTATTAATTTTTTTTCTACGTTTATCGGGAATTTGGGGAAAAAATAACGATGGTTGATGAAAAACCTGACATGGTTAGCTACATTTAAATAAAAATTCACCAGAAGCAGTCAGTGGAATTTGAATCCACTACTCGATAAAAGAACCCTTATCCTTTTAAATATATTTATATATAGATTTAGCATGAAACTGCATAAATTTAAAGTAAATAAAAATAGTTCTGAGGAAAGAGACAGCTCTATTTTATTTAAATTATAAAAAAATCTATTAAATACGTTATTTCAATAAATTTAAAAATATGCTGCTAAAATAATGTAATTAAATCCTAATTGTTAATGTTAACTCAATTATTTACATTACCTTGATACATTTTAAGTTTAAGAAAACAGCATACATATTTTTTGTACGTATGTAGCTTATATTTTAAAAAAATATTTGATAGTAACATCACTACAATATTTATTAGAGATTATAATATTTTCAATTTAAAAATCTATTTATGATTTTATATCAGATAAACAATAATTCTTTTGTTTTATTTACACTTAAAACACAATTCACTAGACATTTTTGATATGCACTAAGTAACACTGCTGTCAAACCGAATAATCCTATCTGATTGTATCTAGCACTGACATTTACCTATTCGACGCCAATTAGCATTACATCCCCAACACTCGCATATACCACATGGCATGTCACACCGTTACTGGAGCTCCAAGGCCCTGATGGCCTACCATGTGCGTGCATTCATATTAGGAGGGGGAAGTGTGTTCTATAAATGAAAACGAGGAGTGAGTCTTCTGTCTCATTACTTATTGGACCTCCTGCGTGTGTGAATGTGTATATGTGTGAATGCATCATATAGTTACCATTTGATCGTATATGTGTTTTTATTAATATATATTTCTGGTCATGTATATATAAATGTACACAAACCGAAGGGTGGGAAATCTTTGGAACATATAATAAATTAAAATATACTATTCGGTCCGCTTATAACCATCGGTCTCAACTCTTTTGAAAAGAAAGATACATTTTACAAAAAAATATAAGAAAAAAGTTACAGCATCCCTCAAAAATAATATAGTTATAAAATACTACTTTAACTTGTTTGTATAAAGATGTTAAAGCACTCCCTTTTAAGATTAATGTTGTATACCAATAAACTATTTTCTTTTTTTTATTGCTAACTATAAAACATATTAACTAAATTCCTCACTAGAAAACCCTATAAATAAAAATAAACTTTTATTTCTTCAGTAAACTAAAGTAAAATAAATTTTTATAGCGACAACTGATCGAAGAAGGAATAAAAAGTTTGGCCAATAATACTCTGTGGTAAACAAAAAAAACTACCTTGTTTCATTACAAAATTTTATACTTCTGTACTTAAAAAAAATAGGAGAGTTTTGTAACTATTAATAGGTTTATTTACAAATCGTAAAAAATTACACGATTTAGCAGAACATACGAACAAAGACTGAACGGATATCCGAATCATTTTGCGATAAATTTACTGGATAAGAGCGACTCATTTCGTTTATGAAAAACAGTAATTAACTTTCTACTTTCTACATTAATTGGGAATTTGGGAAAAACAGTAACGATAAATGACAAAAAAACCTGACGTAGATAGCTACATTTTAATAAAAGAAAGATACATTTTACAAAAAACGTTTTAAAAGTTTACAAAAAACATTTTAAAAGTTCACCAGAAACAGTCAGAGGGATCTGAAACGACGACTCGATAAAAGAACCCTTATCCTTTTAATAGATTTACTTGTATATGAAACTGCTTATTTAAAGTAAATAAAAAATAGTTCTGAAGATAGGCAGCTATATTTTACTTAAGTTATAAAAAATCTAAAAGAAAAGAAGAAAATTCAGTCTCGAAACTAACTCAGCTTTTGTTGATTTTCAAAAGGCTTTCGATGCAGTGGATAGAATAAAATTATGGGAAATATTGCGAGATACAAGATATCCTTCCCATTTTATAAAAGCAGTCCAAAGCCTGTACAAAGATACCAGAGGGATAATAGCAGTGGAGAACTCTAATTTTGAAGAAGTAATTATTAACAGAGGAGTAAGACAAGGGTGTGGTCCATCAACCACTTCGTTAAATATTTATTTGAATGACGTGATCAGTAGATGGAAGTCTGAAATACCCACTGGCATTCTCATAGGAGAAGATAGGGTTATAAACTGCCTATTATTTACTGCTTACCTGACAGTGCTACTGGAGAATGAGGATGACCTGCAGAGAGCACTCTTCATGCTGAACAAACTCTGCAAAGAATATAAGTTCACAGTTTCGACGAAGAAGACAAAGGTAATGGCATTCAGGGGGAAGGAGCCAGTCAGAAGAAAAATTATTATAGATAATAATATTTTGGAACAGATATCCCACTTTCAGTATCTAGGTTGCAACATTACATACCAACAGGATAAAGATGCTTACAATTAGATGCACCGATTTCAGCAAATATTCGGAACTATCCACCGTACCGTAAAAAATTGCACCAGCAAAAACATGAGGGTGAGATTTTATAAAACATTAGCAGTGCCGACCCTACTCTATGGCTGTGAAACTTGGGTGTTATCAAAGACAGGAAAGTAGATTGCAAGAATCTGAAATGAAATTTCTTCGACAACGTATGAGTGTAGTTGAGAAGATCGTTACAGGAATACCGAGATAAGGAAAGAGCTCAACATCTTCTCTATAAACGACAAGGTATCTCAGAACAGAATGCGGTGGTTAGAGCATATGAACAGAATGATGGAGGATATGATACCTAAGCAGACACTGGGTTATAAGCCGAAGGGCAGGAGAAAATGAGGGCGCCCGAGAAAGAAATGGGCAGATCTGAGAGGTTCGGAACAGGCAGAGATGCCTAATCCTTAAAAGGCAGAAGAAGAAGATAAAAAATTTATTAAATATGTAATTTCAAATAAATTCAAAATATGCTGATTTAATAATATTAAATCCTAATTGGAATTCATTATTTACATTACCTTACTACATTGGACAACAGCGATTATACCTTAATGAGACTTAACAGTTACAATGAGTTAGAATTAAGTTGTTTATTTCATCAGCCCAAAGGCTGGTTTGAACCTTCAGAGGTTTTACTAAGTCAAACGAGAAGTAAGGTGGTTTACCGTGCCTTCCTCACTGAGTGGAAAAGTATGCTTATCAGGATACCAGGCCATCTTAAAAGCATCTACTTTCCACCCTGCAAATAACACCTTCACCTCATTCACCAAAGGAGCTGGCTGTATAATGATGGAATTCATTACTCTCAAAGGAGACAATTCTGACTAGTATCTTTTACACCTCTACCTCTTCTGTTCTTTAATGCTTCAGTCATATAAATGGCTGACTATGTGATAAGAAACAGAATTATGTTTTGTAGCTCTGGAACTAGCATATCGAGTGTAAATAATTTAATACTTCACCTGCCTGATATGGGCATTAAATACCAGGTTTGAACCCAATCAACTTTATTTTTACAAACGCACGTATATTTTTTTGTTTCAATTTTCATTAATTTCAAAATTAATTTACTCTATTTAAAGAATTAAAAATCGACAAAGTAGTTATCTGTAATAATTATTAATAATGTGTAATAATGTTTAGTATATTCAATGTTAACTTTTTTACTTATTATTGTTAAATCTGTATAAAAGAACAGATTGTAATTTTGCTGATTTGATAATAAAAAATGAACGACTACGAAAGGTTTTAGAACAGTACTAAGTGTAAAACGTAGTAAACACTAATCAAACAAACCCTAGACTCTAAGCTTTGGCTTAGTTGCATAACCATTTCCAGTTTGAGAAAATCGTTGTTATTTTAAATAACGTTAATTTGTAAATTTGCAAATATTTTGAATACGGCTTACTTTTAGCTAATTCTAACAAATAAAACTGTATGCAAATTAGCATTATTAAAATTCCGTAGGGCTACTTTAGAAAATATATGTTAGAATGAGTTTTACAAAATGAATTTGTGTTCATTGTTCAAGTTTTCAACGTAATGTATTCTTTAAATTTTTATTTCTCGGATAATTCCAAAGATTTTAATTCATTAATATGGTTTGGTTTCTCATAACTTTAATCGAAGATTTACATAGTACTTTTACGCTTCGAATTCGTTTACCTCTTCTCAATCAAACTAGCGACTTCTGAAAAAAAAACTTAAGAACTGAGTTTAATATCAATCATCTTTTCTAATTATTTGACTTTATCGTAAATTTTCAACAGAAATTTAATATTTTGTTGAATACTTAATTCCAAATGCTTTAGTTCTGATGTTTTTAGTTAATTTAAAGTCGTATCAACAATATGGTTATTAGTGACAATTTTATTTTATATAATGGAACGGTGGATTTTGACTTGTAATAATTTCCAGACGCTAGCCGGAAGTAGAACTCGGGATCTTCCGCTTTATAGACTATCGCGCTAACCACTACGCTACAGAGACGTTTTGTTCTGGTTTGCTTTCATCACCTTCCTGCTCCAATTTCATTTCAGAAACATCTCGTATTATTTTTCTTAATTACGGTATCTCAAGAAACTAAATCCGAAAAGTATTGTAAATTGAAAAATTACGACAGAAATATTTTCACCTATTTTTACGCTTCTTATATTATACTGAAGAAACGACAGTATGACAACGCAAAGACTTCAAAAAATGAGTGTTGAAAATTGGCTAGACGTCAAAGAGAAACATTCATGAGGGTTCTTTGTGGGTGGCTTAAATAGACATTTCTAATTTTTTCTTAAATCAGTGATGGGTAAATTTTCAACGATACCTTATATAAAAAGCTTCTTTTCGCTTAAATTAATTCCGTTAATAAATTAAAATATTCCACATAGTTGGGGATGAGAAAATGTAAGAGTTGAGACAATTTTTATTTGAAGTTTTTACATCTTTGTAGACGTTTGTCTCAAAAGAATCTGAAAAATACTGAAATTTACCATAAATTTAATTTACATTTACTGTTCCTTTTTGCAACCAGATATGTGTAATATTTCAATGATTTGGACACGTTTTAAACAGTTTTTAAACGTAAGCATAATTATTTGTTGTGTTATACATGTAGTAATTAGAGTAAGGCATTAGATCACATCGATCAAAATTTAATAATTACATCACATCAATTTTATCACATCGTTATAAAAAAATTCCTAGCGTTAATTTTTTTCACTCCATAAACAGCTTTTAAAATAGGAAATTGTCAACTACCTGCTTCAAAAAAAATAATCCAGAGCCTGTAGCAATTTTATTTTCATGTTTGATGTCTTCAGTTGACAGTTATGTAATCTTGCTGAGTGATAGATGAATATAAATTAAAGTAATGTACTTACTAAGTACACAGTAACCCTGCTAATTAGAACTCTGCTAGTTCAAAATTTCGGATAATCCGAAAAGGTTTTTATTTATTTATTTTTAATTAACTAATGCGTGCGTAATATAAAATTATGTTTTTCTGGGCTACAAAAAATAGTTCTATTTCTTATCATATAGTCAGCCAACTATGAATTATGACTGACCTATTTAAGAACAGAAGAGGTAGAGGTGTAAAAGGCACTAGTCAGAGTTATCTTCTCTTAGAGTAATAAATTTCACAGCCACACACTGTGGTGAATGAAGTGAAGGTGTCATTTGCAGGGTGGAAAGTGGGTACTTTTCGGAGGGCCTCGCATGCTGATGAGCATACTCTTTCAACTCAGTGAGTAAGGCAATAGTAAACCACCTCACTCCTCGTTTTTGCTCAGTAAAACCTCTAAAGGTTCAAACCAGCCTTTTGGCTGTTAATCTAAACAACAAGCCCTGCAATAACTTAGTGTACATGTCTCCCATTAAGGATTCAACCTCACGAAAGATTTCTCTGATTTATGTAGCCTACTTTTGTTGATTGACGGCATGAAGATTTTGCATTCGGTAAAATTTAATGATGCTATACATTTGTTTAATACGAGTAATCTTATTAGAGAATGCCATTGCAGAACTTTAGATTGTTTCTTAAGGATAACCGGTCAATGACATAGTGGTCCTTATATCGATGGACTCCATATATCCTAATCAAAATCCTAAAAGATTTTTGATTCTGAAGATAAAGAAAATATCAAATTATGTATTTTATGTTACTAAAACACTGGACCTACATTATTTAACCATTTCATTTTTATTCAATAATAAACTCAAATTGACACCACAGTATAAATTTCTATTAACAGGTAAGTAGTACCCTAATTGAATTTATAATCAATGTGAAGAAAAATAAATCATCAGACATTAAGAATAACAGCAATATTCTTATTGAATATTCTCTTATCAGTGTTAGAAATAATATTTATAAAATGATAAGAAGTAACAAAATAATCATAAATCATATTATATTAGTTTCATCATAATATTAGTAAACATTTATTACCGTTATATACAAGTACGATTGAACCAAATCCCATAACAAAACATTTTAATTAAATTCATGGATTAAAAAATAGTTATGATATATTTTCTTAATTAAAAATATGCAGATTTAATATAATATAAAAATTTAATTATTCTATTAATAAATTGTTAATTTTTGTATCTCTGTTAAAATATTTAAAGCTTTCCATGACAGGCAGGTGGATTTTAAAATTATTTGTCCTCAATCTGATAGTTCCCGGGCTAAAATAAATAGTTCTGTTTCTTAGCAAATGGTCAGCCAATTAAATGACTGAATCATTTAAGAACAGAAGAGGCAGAGGTGTAAAATGACACTAATCAGAGTTATCTCCTGCGAAAATAATGAATTTCATTATACAGCCAGACCTTGTGGTGCATGAAGTGAAGGTGTCATTTGCAGGGTAGAAAATGTGTTCTTTTCAGAGTGTTTTACAGAGGCATGCTGATAAGCATATTTTTCGACTCAGAGAGAAAGGCAATGGTAAACCCCATTACTCCTCGATTTACTTAGTAAAACCTCTCGAGGTCCAAATCAGCTTTTCAGCTGATGATCTAAACAATATTTACAGTTGCATCAACAGCTTGGTTATTAGCAACTACGGTTGATTTTGGCTTGTTATAATTTCCAGACGCTAGCTGAGGATCGAACCCGGGAACTTCGCGTTGTAGACTACCGCGCTACCACTACGCTACGGTAGTGGTCATACAATATTTATTTATACATTTAGAAAAATAATCCGAAAAGAAATAATAAGTGTTTGTTACTAATTTCCTATTACAATAAGCCCCCTTTGTAAGTTCGAAGGGCCGCAATAATTTATACATTATAGGGAAATTCTGTTACCGATAGTAAATTATAATATTTTTCTCTAAAGTTCACCTTACGACGTCAAACTTGTCCATCTGTGGTGTAGAGTAACGTTCATATCCCCCCAGGCGAGAGTGTTACGATATCTTGGCTTGTGGCTTGACAGACAACAGCTAACTTGGAGGCAAACGTTTAGAATGTAACCGCTGCCAGAAGCTACTTTTCCGCTTAATTAACCTCGATCAAAATTGAACCTTCGTTCCAATATTTTAATACACAAAACCCTTTTGAAATCATTCTGGGGTTATGATGTCCACCTCTTAGGAGTAGCGACAGAGAATAACTTAAACTCGATTCAGGCCTTTCAATCAAAATTCTTAAACTTGCTTCTGATGCTCCTTTTTATTGTAAACCCTCCATGACGATTTCAGAATTCCGACAGTAAAGGAACTAATTCCGTTCTTCTATAGTAAATGCCACGAAAGACTAGATGACCATCCATACCAACACGTAATCTAGCTACAAGGAACTTCTCAACAGTGCAACGTCTAAAGTGAAAATGGAGCAGAGACCTCTTGGTCCGAGTAACGAACAACACTCAGTTATAAACGTAAAATGTACCCCTGGGTACCTCTTCTCCTTAAAGAAAAATTTCCCACCGCCCTTTATACATCATATACGGAAATTGTGCAACTCAATGTACAGTACCGTAATAAAAATTAGGCAAAAAAAGAATATTTTGCGCTATTTGTTACTCAGGAATACAGAATAACATTATTCTGCCATAGTCAGAAGATATAAAGTACCTGGGCTTCATCTTGACCGCCCACTGACGTGGAAGAACAGATTCTAACAAAATAAAGACAGTTGGACTTTAAACCGAGAAAATGTTTTAGTTAACTAGGAAGATGCTCACAACAGCTATCAACTGGCTCAAAACTAGCGCTATACAAGATATTTTAAAGCCTGTGTGGACGTACAGGTTACAACTCCGGTTAAACAACAAAAAATTTCAATATTGACGTTGTAGAACATTTTCGGATAAAATCTTTAATTAGGATACTATGGTACATAAGAAACAAATATATTTTTAACAACATATGGCTTAACTCAGTAAAACAGGAAATCACACGATTTAGCAGATATACAAACAAACATTGAATGGACATCCGAATTATTTCGCGATAAACTTCCTGGATAACAGAGACCGTACTTTTACAAGACTTAAAAGATACGATGTGTTTGACTTAATAGCAGATTTGATAATGATAAACCTTTGAACTTAATGACGAAAATTGTATATAACTTTAATATATTTAAAAATTAAAGTACAATGACATTGTAGACAGTGGAATACATATTTATATTTTCAAAAAATTGCTAATAAATACTGAATAAAATAACAAAAATAACGGCCCAAGAATTATAACCATAACAAACAGAAAGCGTGTTATGAATGATAAACTAGAGTACAATAAAAATACTTAAAATAGTTCTGTTTCTTATCACATGGTCGCCAATTATATGACTGAAGCATTTAAGAACAGAAGAGGTACAGGTGTAAAAGATACTAGTCAGAGTTATCTCCTCTGAGAGTAATACATTTTATTATACAGCCAGACCCTGTGGTGAATGAAGTGAAGGTGTCATTTGCAGGGTGGAAAGAAGATACTTTTTAGAGGGCCTGGCAAGCTGTTAAGCATGGTTTTCCTCTCAGTGAGGAAGGCAATTGTAAACCTTTTCTCTTCTCGTTTTACTTAGTTAAGCCTCTTAGTTAAACCAGCCTATCGGCTGATGATTTAAACAACAATACAATTAACGCATTACTTAAAAAAATTTATTATTATATTTACAAATATTCATCAGATACTGGACTTTCAGAAGTAAAGGATTATGTGAAAATAAATCATTTATCTGGGCTTTAGTCAAATATTATGGTTACTTAATTTATAAAATTAATTATTTTCAGTAATAATTTATTAATTAGAAATAGTATTAAACATTTTGCATAATTTTTAAATGGTTAATTTCACTCATTTCAAATCACAAATATTGATATTTACTTGCGTCCATTGCCAAGATATTTTGTTTACAAAAAATATTAGTAATTTTTAATTCAAAAAAATTATAATTTATGATTATGAATTATAATTATAGGCTAGTATTGAATTTTTTTATTGATTAATTTAAATTTCATGTGAACAGTTCATTGAACAAAATCTACATTATTAATAATACTAGACTAATTTTTTTAAATTTAGATCTCTTAAATATTTAGATTTCCTTGAGATAATTTTAGAAAAGTAGAAATATTTTCTCATTTCGTTTAGAAACACAACATTTTCGCTTACGTAATTTGTTATTAAAAATAAACTGTATCTTTTTATAAGTATTTATGTTTAATATTTAATTAATAACAAACACAACACATAGAATCATTACGATATAATTATTAATATAATGTACGTACAGATCAAAAAACTTTAACTTCTTTATCCCTAAGACTTTTACACACACCGGCTTGCCGGGCCGGTTTGCTGGCCGTATTCAACCATACTGGCAGCCGACAATTGGGTAGTCTAGTAGAGAGTCCCGGCTGCAAACCGGCTAGAAACCGGGCCGGTTCAGTGTGTAAAGCAACATTGACGCCAATGCTCGACTACACAGCCGGCTTGCCGGCCCGGCATGCCGGTGTGTGTGTAAAGAGTCTAATGTGTGTACGTTCCAATCTGTTCAATTCAGAACAATAAGCAACCCCATGACCTGATGAGATTAGAATGATGTGTATGACGTGTAAATGAAGTCTAGTCTTGTACAGACCCAGGCCGACCATTCCTGACTGAGTAAAATTAATTGAACCCCAACCACCAAAATATAAAATACCTGTCTAGTATTCAAATCTGTATATTTCTAATTTTTCCCAGGGTAAAAAGTGCAAACTAAGGGTTTAACATAAGAGAAGGAACAGAGTTAGGCCAAATAGGCCACAAAGTTCCCAGGTTAGTAGGATGGTCGGATGATGTATATCAGTGTGAGAAAAACAAGGCCTAAAGACTAGTAGGAATGAAAAACGACTTGATGAGAACCGCAGTTGACAATAAAAAGTAACTAAGATTCCATTATAATAAAAATTACAATTTTCTCCTTACAAGAACAAAAATGTTCAAATAAGCCAAGGAGCACTTATACATAAAATTTGTTGAAAACAAATCGAAAACAGGTTTAGTAAGGTAAAACCTTACACCCTATTAGTCTGGATTAGCGGAATGAAGTACTGAAAAAATGTCTTAGTTTTTTGGTCAACAATTTAAAAATAAATAGAAATTCTATTACAAGTTGTTTTCTTTTATAAAAAAAGCCCGAACTATATACCAATAATAAAATTAGCCGTAGTAAAACAATAGTGACATTTTATTACGTACATTATGACCCAGTTTTAGTATGGAACAGTGATCATTTGTAAAACTCCAACTAAAAATAGAACCCAAAACTTCAAATTTGTAGTTCAGTACATTATCAAATTGTACCATCGAGAAGCGGTCAATTTAATTTTATCTTTGCATCTGAATAAAATTTTTATAAAAATGCTCACACTAATTTAAATATTTGAACTAACTGGTATAATGAAACTGCAATAGATAATTTAATTATATATTAGCAATTGGCTTTTTAGCTGTTGTTGAAAATAATACTTACATAAACTAATCGACGGTATCAGATAACTGCAGGAAAATAAAGATATAATTAAAATTTTAATAAAAATAACATCTAATCTCATGAAACCTAATACGGAGAAAAGTAAAATTATCTTTTGACTAACTGGCTGTGTAAAAGAACTTACCGTTAATAAATTGTCCGGAATTTTTTGTTTAAAAAATAAATGTTTTGTATTTATAATACAAGTAGTAACAGTATTAAACCTTTAAGATGGTATAAAACCGTTAGCATTTTTTACTGAAGCAATTAGGAAGATAAATACGAAACAAAAACTAATTTCATTATTAGATTTACAATTTAAGTCATTTTTGAATTTTGCGGAGTCAAACAAACAAAGGGTTTTTTTGTGAAAGTAGTTAGCAAGGACAGCGGGTGGTTAAGAAAGGGGGAGAACCGGGGACAGGCACATCCTGTGGGCTTCCAGCCAGCGCCAGAGAACTCCCTGCGGTTAAAATAACTCCTTCTATCCCCTCCCACTATCTCAGGTTAGGTTGGACATTTTATTCATAGAAGTTGGCACCCTGAAACACATTCAAACATTTATATACACCCGCTGCATTATGGAACCTGACGCTGTTTAATGGCCACTCTAGTCAATGAAAGAGTCTTCTGAAAACTACACGGTGAAAAAGATTAATAAGACACAAGTTGTTGGAGTTAAATCAAATCGAGCAGTCCTGGCAATGTTACAATAAAATATAAAACACTAAACACCCTTTTAATGAGTACAAAATTTTAATAATAAATACGACACAGCTTCAAGTAAGCTTCTACACAAAGTACATCGGGAATATGTTTTAATATTAACAGTTACGTTACGCATTAATACAAGAACTTCAATCAATTTGATCCAGTAGATCATAAGACAAACATACTTAAGTCGGGCGCCATGAAATTTACCACAGCAATAAATAAAAATTTTTCTTTTTAATTTGTACGACTAACACGTTATATCTACTTTAATTAAACTCTAATACAAAGAAGATACATGAAATTACCTGGATTTATTTATATATAATAAAATACTGTGGTAAAATTACACGGGAAATCTATTTTTTAAATTATAAGCTTATTAAAATATAAACTATTTATTTTAAACTAACAAATAAATAATCTCAGCACTCAGAGAGAAATATTTAATTATCTATGTCATAAATAATTTCAATGTACCGTATTTACTTGCGTAAAAGAACCCTTTTTCTAATTATTTTACTTCAAAAGTTAGGGGGGGGGGGGTTCTTATATGCGAGTATCTTATATGTACAAGAATATTCAAAAATATTGTTTTTAGTTACTAACTTTTTTATGAAGCGCATAATAATTAAAAGTAAGAATGGAGCTTAGCTACCTTTTTATTGTTGAATATGAATACGTGTCACAATTGGTGCTTTCCTCATTGTCCTCTCTGGGACTTTCACTCATAACCTAAGCAGCCATTATCAGAATACTCATCTTCCCAGAACTCATAATCTTCCGATCCGTCCATTTCATTCGATATCTCTTTCTTTTTGAAACTTCTCACGATTATTTTAGAGAAAATTGATTCCCAAGCTTCCACAATCCATTTACACGAAACGTCAATTTAGGTTTTTGTATTTTACCATATTTAGTGTAAGAGTGAACTTCCGTTGCTATCCATTCCGTACAACATTTCGTTAAGTTATCCTTAAATAGCTTGTTTATTGAGACGTCAAGAGGTTGTAAAACAGACTTTTATATAAAATTATTTATATAGTATATGTCGTATATGTGAGGGGGCCTAATATGCGAGTAAACATGGTAATTTACTAGCGATTCAACCACACTACACGTAGACTTATTTCGAGATTCAGAAGAGTGAATTAAATAAACTGGTTTACTGCTTATCTTGATTTTCCCAATCTCATTTCATACTTTTATCTTTCTTAGCATCACTTTAAGAAAATTTATTCGAATTTTCAGAAATACAACTCTTTGAGAAATTACGGAAAAATATTTATTTAAAAGGAATTTCCTTTCTATTCTTTAAAAGGAAGAGGTAAAAACTCAATTATTTTAGTTTCATAACATTTCACATAAAGAATAAGCGTGCCGAGTTTTATAACCGTAGTCTACATGTTCAGGAGTATAGAAGTAATATTTACTGCTTACGATGGTCACCCTTAGTTTATTCTTTGAACGCAAGCGGTCGAAACGCAAATGCTTTGGTTTTTCTGTTTAACCCCTGAGAAACAAGCCATATTAAGCTCTCTACGAGATCGGAATGTTAGAGGATTAGTGGTGAGTCAGTGATAATTTTCGTATTTTTATGAATAGATTACAACGGAGATAAACTAATTTACAAAAATATATATTTCCGCCATGAGCTAACGCATAAAATATAAGTATGGTTTAAAATTTCATCAACAGAAGTATTTTTTATTTCCCATAATTTCTCTTGGACGATAAAGATGAATATCAGAAGAATAGATGTGTTTGAGCTTTGGTTGTACAGGCGCATGCTGAAAATACCCTGGACGGATAAAGTACCCAACGAGACAGTCTCCCGGAGAATGAGAACCGAAAAAGGAAAATGGAATACCTGGGTCACATTATGCGTGGACCTAGATATGAAATGCTTCGCTTGATATTACAAGGCAAGATTCAGGGGGAGAGAGATATGGGAAGAAAAAGAATTTCTTGGTTGATGAATCTTCGCGACTGGTTTCGTTGTACCACCAGCAAAGGTATTCAAAGCTGCAGTTTTCAAGGTCCGAATAGTCGTCATGATTAGCAACCTCAGGTCGGAGAGGGCACGATGAAAAAAAGAAAATAATTTCTCTTCTTGGATTCATAAAATCAATAGTTCTTTATACAATAATAATATTAGGCGATACACCTATTGCTTAACGCAACTAGTTCCTGTAACAGGGGTCTCGAATTCGATTCCCAGTCAGTTCTGGAATTTTATCACCACACCTTTTCATCTTTTCTCCTTTACAGTCTGCCTTAATGCGCCTATCAGTCGGACATAAATAACAAGAATTAGGTTTCCAAGATATACTCACGTATAGATGGTGTCATTTCATATGGCTTGGAACCTGCCCCCACCATTCCGCAGAATATTATTACTACCCATCTTGCCTTAAGTGTATAGTTTGTTTATTGACCTAACCTTTGCTGTAATTTATCTGTACAAATGAGTCACCTGCCGCCAATTAGATCTATCAAAAACAAAATCATATTACTCACATTCAATGATCGTTTTTGTTTAGTACACCACATTCATTAATGCTTTAAACAAAAGAAATTATTAGCTGTATAAAAATGTATTTGTATTTACATTTTTATGAACGGGTTTGTAATAAATTGTATTGTTAAACATGTATAAAAACAAATTAAATGACACGTGCAAATGGTAAATTAATGATATTTACACTAATCACAGCCATTTCTACGAGTATATGCTTTTCATTTACGTACGCACATCCCCATAGCCAACTGGCCATGTCTGAATTGTTAACTCCCGCTAGGACACACATAAATAATTATATTTTGTAGATACATAGAGAGGACGCCAAATAAGCTTGCCGGTGTAGCTGCGCGAACAGTTCGGATTCAGTCGGTAGATTTCGTGTCGTAGTTACACACTGCCCATTAAATCACATTCACTGAACGATGTATTGCTTGAGTCGCAGCTCCTTGTAGTTGGAAGGAATGCAGTGTGTTGTTATAGTAGCAGGAAAATGAATGAGTTAGTAGTATTCGCTGCATTTGAAGTGGTAGCGTGACTAACTAGACTAAAAAAATATTCTTATCTTCCGGCGCATTAATTTAACAAATACCTACCGGGATATTAACTTGGTCGGATTCATAATATTTAACTTGCCAATTTATATCAAAATATTTGAATCAATGAATGTAGTAAATACAAACAAATATGTTAAATACGTAAAGTTTGAATACAAATGTTTTGTATCAGAGTAATACAACAACCGTTTTCCCAGCATGCGTCACTCATTCATTACACCTCACCCATACCCTTAACCCCGCAACTACACGTAGCTTGGAACCGCACAATAAATTATCATCTATTAGCGACGTTAAAAACATTTAATTGTAAACGTTGTATACAACATTAACGCCAACCACATACAACAAACACATTACGACTAATGTTTTCAGGTCAGCTGATATATAACGTTGCGAGAGCGACGTGACTCTGATCACAGCTGGTACAGCACTGACCCCCACCGCTCACTGAGGTAACCAAGCACGCCATTACCAAAATAAACCTTCTGCGCATTTCATAAAACCGGCAAGCTTGTTTGGCGTCCGCTCTACACACCACACACATCCTCGCTCACCCGTTCACAGAAATAAGGTATCAATAATTAAAACGAATATAATGGGATGGGCAAGATAGGGAAGTTTACATTAAGTAAAAGACTGTAAAAGTCTCTACTAAGTTGGTTTCTTCTATAGATGTAACTGCAATGATTGTTAACAGCTCCCACTCTCCACGAACTATACTAAATGGCACCATCTACACAACTAAAATTTTTAAAAAATTATTACACATTTTCACATTACTTAACAATTTTTTAATGAAGTTATTTATAATACAAGAATTATAAGTTAATGAATACATATTACAAATGAAATAATTCTATTAAAAGTATGAAAATGATTTTACATTTTAAGCAAAAAATACATCTACAACAAGTTAGGTTGATTTAAGAACTAAAAAGTGAGTTGGTAGTACGTCATTAAAGACTATCAAAGATATGCGGGTGAAGAGCACCAATCAAAAATTCGTAAATTTCAATACATTAGTTATGAAATGAGTATTTTAAATTCTAGAAAATAATTTATAGAAGTATTTTTATTTTGGGATTTTAATTAGTAAAAAATCGCGCAAATGTTTTGGAATGTTCTTCATGTTAGGTAATGCACACACTGTATTTTAACTAAATGTAACTGTATTATAATATACTATAAGTAAACAAATAAAAAGAATATAAATTAAATAGCAAAGCCACACAAAATACTTATTTTTAAAAATATTATTGTAAATATATTTTAACTTTGGGTGGTTTTCGAGTGGTAACTTTTCTATTTTTTACTACTTTGTGGATGAAACTGAACAACTGGATGACCATCAAAACTTACTTTGCGAACGGATAATCAAAATCTGATTACCTAGTAAAAAGTTGCCTTCTTTTTCAAGTGCCTTTTTCAAACTTTTCGGAAAAGTGTATGTGTGATCATAACCAACATGCAGCTCATGCTGAAGAAAAATTATGCTCGAAAAAATATATAAATCATTTTACGAACAGAATTAGTGTTACAACTTATATATTTTTAGCGGGTCGCATTGGCGTAGTTGGTAACGTGCTCGCCTCTCATCATGCGGTCTAGGGTTCGAATCCCATTCAGGCTCGGCATATTTTCATACGTTACAAAAAATTATTTCATCCTTCACCGTCTGCATTAGTAGTAATTGCAGAACAGTCGGACGATAAACAAAAAAAAAATTATATATTTTTATTTTAAATTCAAAATATAGCCTATAAATTAATCATAAATAACATATTTATATTTATTTAAGTATTTGGAATATTATCAATATAATAATAATAACAACAATAAGATCATAATTTTTTGATTTTTAGTGCTCGACCCCCAAAATAAATAAATAAAACTAACAACTAGGAACTTCATTAAGTAAATTAGATATTTTAGAAATAAAATAGTAAAAATAGTATTATAGAACTATATTATAAGACTTAAATATAAATAATGAAAAATTAAATTACAATAAATCTAAAATGAATATAGATAAAGATCATAATTAAATGGTTTTTAAAGTGGTGATTAACACGAAACATAAATTTTGGTTGAACAGTAATTTGGGTACTATGGGAAAAACATCATATGGATTAAATGAACAATGTTTTCTGATTCTAAAGATCTTTAAGATAGGATATTATAAAAGCAATAATTATTATTTTCAAAATTTAAAAAGATTAAATCGTTAGTTTTACTTTAGAGAATCAAAGATTGTTTGGGGAACTTCTAACTAATTATATTGCACATGTCAGTTACATTTTTCTTAATTGTTTACATTATTTTTATTTTTTTCATTATACATTTTTTTTCTTAGTTTTAAATGTTTGTTATTGTCACACGGATTATGTACGTAAAAAATTATAAAGTATATTATTAACATTGGTGTTGATTTCTTCTAATCACTCTTTCTCTTTTTCCATCTCTTATATACGATTGAGTTAGAGAGAGAAAAATAGTGTGAGAATGATAGCCTGTCTTGCACCTAACACTCCCACCGATTAATACAAAAGGCGTAAATTTTTCTTACTTTAAAAAGATCTCCAACGAAACCTTGGTCCAATAGAAAAAAAATTCAATTTATTAATAATAATATTAACTAGTCGGCTGATTGCTCAACGAACAGAAACAATTCTTCCATAAAACTACGAGTTTCTAAAGCTAACAATAAAAATTAAGTTACTAAAAAAGTATAAAATTAAAAATAAATATTGAGTTTCTAATCACAGTGTATTATAGTGTGAGTCATATCATTTTGAGAGTCAATGTCTGATGTTTTTATAACTAAAAACATCGTCCGCGTTGATAAATGAACACTCACTACGGAAATTCGAAATTTTTTAAATAACATTTCTTGAAAGATAGATATAGGCTATATATAAAACTACCATTCCAATGTAATAAGCAGTCAAACAACGACTTCTCAATGGAATTATTTATTTATGTTGTGATTAATGTGTGTACAATATTTGTAGAAACGAACGATAATGACCCCGCACTGCTACCCACTCCATCGCGGTGTTCTCAAGGTCAGAGCTAACATCAAAACTCTGGAAATTTTTTTTTGTACGTACGTACGTTGGAGTATACAGTCGATCTAGCTCCTATACATTTTCTGTTACATATTTATTTAAAAAAAAGTTGATTAAACTTGTTTCGCATGCGAAGCCGCGCGGGGCATGCTAGTTACACGTAAAACCAACCAAATTTTCTATTTTCATACGTTATTAGCGGATTTTCGTTACATCTGACATCTTTATAACTGAATTTTTCTGTAGATGCTATAGTTTTAATTTACTTGTTTGAGTAAGGTGATTGTTTGAGTAGCACATGTAAATTCGATTCGGTAATACTATGGCTCTATCGACCTTTAAGCTTTAAGCTTATAAACACGTGACGCACACACTAATGTAATGAATAAAATACTTCTGTAATAATTTTACAATATTGTAATTCACCAAAAACACAAAAATAAATAAACTAATACCCATTGTTGTCGTAGTCGTAACGGTTTGGTTTGGTAACCGAATCAAAATTGTTTCCGTACGTATTCCCATAATCGTTATAACCATTTCCTCCATAACCAGTACCCCCGGCCTGATATCCATATCGAGGTCTTCTAGTAAACTGCCTATTTAAAAAATCATTTATTATTCTATATTTAAGAGAATGTTCTTCAGCAATAGTCCTATTCAAAACATTCCGTATTAATTGTTTAATTTTAGGTACAACAAGTGAATCTTTCAATTCTGAATTAGTAAATTGCGCATAAAGACATCTACCGAATCTTAATGGACGTCGAAGATTTCTACCGGATATGCAAGCAGTAATCATCTGTAAAAAGTCAACTGCGTACTTTGATATATCTTCTGCTCTGATAGCATTTGTTTGTGTACGATGGTGATTCCAGAAGGTTCCAGGAAATTCAACCTAAAATTTAAAATAATAAGATTAAAACACAAAAATAACATATTTCCTACTTTTACTTTCTCTTGCCCTACATGAATATATATGGGGAAGGAAAGTATTGATTTCATATCGATTTTTCGAAATCGAGCTTTCACCAGATTATATACACTTTTTAAGGTTTTAAAGGATTCTTTTAAGGTTGTGGCCTTAGTATGAATTTTACGACAAAAGCATACAATAGGTAATACAAATTGTAGGAAATCAAAAAACCTACAACTTTTACTTAAAGCATTTTTCTCTACAGAGCCTAATTTAGCGTCAAAGAGTGATTTTCCAAATTATAAAGCAAACTGAGGTTGATTTTAATTTTTAATCATTTACTCATGATTAGAATTAGGTTATGTTTTTATTTTTTTGTTCTTTATTTAAAGTCGTATCAACAGCTTTAGCATTAGCTTCAGCATTATCGACTACGGTAGGATAACAAACTGTATAAATGGGTTTTAGTACGGAATAATTTTCTGACCCTAACCGGCAATCGAACACGGGACCACCGCTTAGTAGGCTAGCGCACTATCCACTACGCCACGGAGGCGACCATTTTTCATTTTACGTTGTTTGTGTTGTTCAGGTTATCAGCCGGCAGGCTGGTTTGAACCTGTAGAGCTTTTACTAAGTAAAACGAGGAGTCAGGTAGTTTACAATTGCCTTCCTCACTGAGTGAAAAAGTACGCTTATCAGAATGCCGGGACCTCTGAAAAGCACATATTTTCCACACTGCAAATGGCACCTTCACTTCATTCATCACAAGGTCTGGCTGTATAATGAAATTTATTACTTTCAGAGGAGATAACTCTGATTAGTGTCTTTTACACCTCTACCTCTTTTGTTCTTAAATGATTTAGTCATTTAATTGGCATGTATTTGGAATTAACTTGATCGATGAAACATTTGACAGTGTTACAAGAGTTCCTTTCTACTAGGATGTATTAGTAAATATATTTTCTTTTACAAACAAATAATTTTGAACATTGAGTAAAATGTGGACTATTGTAAGTACTGAAAAATGTACCTATAGCCCTATTATTAGTTAAACATTAAAAGATTTTTTTCTTTATTCAGAAGCAACTATTACCATAAGTTAATACAACCAGCAGTAAATGTTATATAAATGTATGCGTGCAATATGGAGCAGCGATGCTGCAGGATGAGGAGAGGGGGAAGTTGGTCACTCAGTTTGTGGAGAGGGTGGTCGGGAGACTGCGGAGGGAGGAGATAATATATGGAGATCAGCGGGATCGCCCTCTCCCACAGTGAATCAATCCTGTCCCGATCTCAGTAGGTAAGGTAGGCACTCTAATTCCCTGAGCTGGTGATGGGGTTGGTCAGTGACAGCGAGAAGGGAATGTGGCTACGGTTCCCTTCCACGCCCCGCTGACAGTAGCCTATGTAAATTTTTTAATCCGACATTTCCCTTTTAGTATTACATAAACAGTTCCGAGGGAGGTGGAGGTTGTTTTGCGGATGTCGGATCAAGTGGCCAGGCGGTGGGTTTTTGGTTGGTAAGGCGGTTGCGGCATCCTTGGGGCTGGACGAGGACGCCTCAATTGAGTCCAACACTACTTCCCTCATCGTGAGGGAGTAAACATGAGTTTTCTCGCCGCCTAGGATAAAAAAAAGCGTGCAATATGTTTTGTTTTTATTGTGATAAGGAAATTACAGTGACAATCCCTCGTCGGTGTTTTATAGATTATATCCCTATTCCAGTACATCTTTAATATTTAAAACCTAGAAAATATCTTTAATATTCTTTACGGACTTGGTAAAAGGCGTGGTTGTGACAATTTTCTTATTACTTCCTACGTATGATTAATTAATTCTGAATAAAAATAAATATTTTTTTAATGGTTGCGTATACTGTATTCATGCAAATTCTCGAAGTATGACAGAATGTAATACGTTGTAGAGATTACATAAGATTAAACGTAAACATTTGTTTTGAAAAACTTGTATCCTGTTCACATTTTTTTATTTTTTCGTAGAAACCACACAACTTCAAAGCTCCCTGGATCCACATCGAATTATAACAATTTAGTTTTTGTTTAATAATATTCAAGTGTGGTCTTCGGTGCACTATGTTTTTAATCGGTGATTCAGCAAAATTATTTTTTATCGTCTGTAATGATTCCATGTTAATCTTCTGTTTAGTTAAAGTTGAAATACTTAAACGTGATGTTGATTATAATATCTGTATAATCTACGTTACACGAAAATTAGCTTCAAGGTCACTGCAGTTTGTTGCATTATTGCCGGATCACACACTTCACTCCCGCGCACTGCATCAAGACAGATGCTTGGTATTACCTCATACGTCGCATGACAAGGTGTAATATATGACAACACACTGGTTGATGACAATCTAATAGGTGATAGGCGAGGAGGAGGTGTTAATAGTGAATGACCTTGAAGCTCATTTTCGTGCGACGCAAGTTATAATAGGGTTAACATAGTTTTGATATTTAGCCAAATAAGTTATCTTGACATGTCCTGTACTTTGCTCGAGAGTATCCTGGTAGTAGTCAGTAACAACAAAAATGTATTAATTGCTTTGCATCATAAACCCACCAGGTTAATCTAATGGTAAAGTCGTCACCGCGAATCAGTGTTACCAGCTGACCTTCGGAAACGAAGGTTCCTGGTTCAAATCCTAGTAAATGTTACTTTTATAAAGATTTAAAGTCTAGACAGTGGTTACCGGTGTACACCTCATTTATACGTCACATCCTCGTCTCATTGGGTCATGGGGTTGCTTATTACTCTTATATTGAACAGATTGCAACGTACACACATTAGGAATAAAAAAAATTTGATTTGCATCAGAAAAAATAAATGATGAGCGGTTATCACGACGACGTATCCAAGGCGCGTAAAAATGTAGAAAATATCATTTCTCAAAATTGGAACTCTAACAGAAATATACCGTAAAATGTATTTTATTTATTACATTGGAGAATGTCACTTATATACAGTGATATTCTAAATTCAAGATTGGTGTAAGATTTCCAGGAAGAAGTAATGATCGCTGTAATTATATTTTCCTGGCTTGTATCTATTATTTTTGTTTTATTGGTAATATATTTTTATCACTACTAAATTTGTTTGTATTATTTAAGTTATACGGTTAAATTTTTTTCGATTTATAATATTACATATTCAAATTGCTTCAGACTGTGCTAAAGTATGAAAGGTTAAAAATTTAAGAATGTTGTTTAAGGGATTTAACCATTACTCAAATTTCATGATTAACTATACTTCACATTATTTACGTATAGCCAAGTCTCACTACTTTTAAATATAAAAGATATTGTAACATTGTACAGCGATATATGGTTGAAGGAATAGATTGTATTGTAAGGAAGTATATTTTTTGTATAATTTTTTGTATGATTTTTTTGGGGTGTAGTGTATTGAACAAGGGTAATGGATTGTGATGAATGAAATGTTTTTAATATGATTTCTCGGAAATCCAAACAAGTAGAAACATTTGTTTTTTTATTTTGATTCCTTCTATCATGATATGGAAAAGTGTAGAAAGTGTTAAAAGGGTCTCGTCAGACCGCAGGTATAAAAACAGTTAGCGTCTTTGTAGTCAGTTATTACTTGGGATGTGAATGGAATTAGTGTTATCGGACTGATCGAAATAGTGTCGTTACGGGACTGGTTCAAACTTTCGTTAATAGTGTGTGTGCGCACGGGTGGTAGCAAGTGGTTGTGGCCAGGTAAAGCATGGTTTTGATTGTTAAGTGACAATATCTTATTTACAGTCGAATGTAGTTTAAGCTTTTTTAGTTTTGTAATTTATTTAATTGAAGTAATTAATTGAAAAATGTCTTTTTAGTCTAAGTTTACTAATTAATTGTAATTATTAATCGTGTGAACAAATAATTTTTATAAGTTTAAAGAAAGTTTGTTTATTATGTATTATACCCAGAACCCTTGCCCATAACAGACAGGTGGAGTGTCAAATTATTTACACTCAATCTGTTAGATGCAGGGCTAAAATAAATAGTTCTGTTTCTTATCAGATGGTCAGCCAATTAAATGACTGAATCATTTAAGAACAGAAGAGGTAGAGGTGTAAAAGACACTAATCAGAGTTATCTCCTCTGAAAGTAATGGATTTCATTATGCAGCCAGACCCTGTGGTGAATGAAGTGAAAGTGTCTTTTGCAGAGTGGAAAATATATGCTTTTCAGAGGGCCTGGCATGCTGATAAGGGTAATTTTTCACTCAGTGAGGAAGGCAATGGTAAACCACCTCACTCCTCGATTTACTTAGTAAAACCTCTACAGGTTCAAACCAGCCTACAGGCTGATGACCTAAACAACAACAACACCCAGAACCCGAATGAACCTAGGCTTAGATGTTACAACAATATTATAAAATATTTTTTGTAGTAACAAACAATTATTTGTAGCATAGGGCAATTATTTAGTATCATAATTAAGATCATGAAAAAGGCACGAACATTTTTAATAGTTAACCCAAAAAATGTTCTTTTTAAGGAAGCTTAAAAATAGGATTTTTTAATTTTGAAGTGGCGTATTATCAAAACCTCAGGTACATTTTTTACACTTTGAACAAGTAATCATTGAATAGAAATAAATAGAGGAAATTAATTCGTTATAATTAGCGTTAAAATGAACGTAGAATTGACACTAAAAATAACTGAAAAATACTTCCAAATTAAAAATTATTTTCAAAATAGAAATCAAATGTAGTGAACTTGCCAAGAATCACTTTTTCTTAAGTTTATTTTCTGCCAATAAATATTTTCATGATTCGTAATTTAACTTACCACAAACATTAAAATAAATTTTTATTTTTATGGCATTCAGTTTTGTGACTGATTAAAATTAGCTTTCAATTAAGTTATTTTTAAAACAAAACTAAAATTAACTAAGTAAAAAAGATTAATTTAATTTATTTGTGTGACTTTTGAACCAAATATTTTGTAAGTTAGTTAAATGTTTTATTATTCATTCCAAAAAATATTCTAAGCAAGTGAGTAAAACAGCTGCAACAGGAAATGTTGGTTTTCATCTGTTTAGCCAGTATTTTTGTTTACAAATAAGAAGCTAATAATAACATTTTACCCTTCTTTTATGGGAATATTTAATTATATTTACGTTTCTTTTAATGCTGTAAATAAGTTAAGTAAATGGACTGTAATTTGTAACAATTTTACTACAGTCGTTAAATTTATCTTTATTATCCAAAGTTAACCTACGCTTAGATTTGTACGTATTTAATAACCATAAATATTTAAAATTGTATTTCTTTTCTGGAGTAGATTGGAAGATTCTTTCTACGAATTTTTCTTTTCGTTTATTTAGGCTGCCTTGTCTACAAGAAAGGTATTAGTTACAGATACTTCTGGAAAGATCTACAATTAGAAAAAGTATTTTTTTATTACCGAAAAATCTACAATCTATTCTGATATAAAAAATAAGCTGGTGGATATACTTTTTACGTATCATGAGCGAAGAAAACCTCTTAATGGTGGGACTTCGTAAATTATTCCTTTATGAGTTGTTTTGTCACTGCAGAATAAGTCTTCGTTTCAGTCGGCGAGTGTCGTCAAATTTGTTTAAGAGTGAGATGGCCAGATATTTGGGTGTGATTCTAGTTTCCTTTGGTATTTTGTACTGTATGTACTGATTTCTTGTAGAATTTTACAATTATCCACCGGCTGTAGTCAAAACTAGTAGTCATCAAACAATCTCTTGTTTACTGTGACACACTCCCTGTCAAGTGACTTCTTAGTTCATGATTTGAACTAGGTTTTGAGAAATAATTAGTCTGTGTTTGAATTCGCTAAAAGAAGCATACAGATCATATTAACTTAATTCTTTTGTAATTTTTAAAATAGAAAATATAATGTCATTCTGTAATGACTGTTTCTCAAGAATTGGAGTAGATAAATAATAGGGCTGTGTGTATCAAAGTAAAACAAGTTAAAAGTGAGTACTTCCAGAGGGAGTTTGTAGTAGACAATGTCGTTTCGAAATTATTAATACTGAAGAAAGTAGCAGTGACGAAAGTAGCCTGTAACGGTTTCTCTATTAACTGAAGTATTCCCGCTAACATAACTTATTAATATTAAATTAAACTTTTACATTAAATAAAACACAAAATTCCATCTGTACTGTTCGATGGTTGGTTCAAGAAAATTTTATTTCTAATTATTTGGTCTTAGGTTCGAATCTCAAGTAATTGCAGAAGAGTCTGATGTTAAAAAAAAATTGTTGCAAATTATAACTTTGGAATTAGATAATGTCTTTGGAAAACCAAAATAAAATAAAATAAAATATTAAGTAAATTTTGAAAAAATAATTTTGTTTACTACTTTGTCAATTAATAAAATAAAAAAATTAAATATTGTGGTTTATAATTTTAACTAGTTAAATTGAAATTTAGAAAAAAAATAAATTTTATATAAATTAAATATCTGCCTGCACTAATAAAATTGGTGTATATAACGGTGTGTGACAGTCTTGGGTGTCTGGAATGTTATATTTTTATTTTTATTTGTTACAAGTTTACATTCATGTGTGTATGTTTTTTATTTATTTTACATGTTTTTGTGACCCGTATACAGCCTTTTTGTGATCCTTTATGTCTGTGATATTATTTATTTTATATGTAAATTTTATTTCCAAATTTTTTATACTAGCTTTAAGATTTTAATTATATATGTTTCAATGTTGTGTTATTTATCCTAAATGTGATATTAGGTTTAAGTTTACGTTTGTGGCCCCTTTACAGCCTTTTTTTCGTTTTTTGTGATATTACTTTTTATGTACATTTTATGGTTTTTTGCCTGTGATACTAGTCAGTAAGATTTTAAATGTTAAATAGAAAATATGTTCTGCACTGGGGTTATCTACACCCTTGTGCGGATTAACAGGCGATGATAACCGTCACGGTTCTTCGCCTTAAAACAAAAAATGCACTAATAAAATGTACGAATCAGCTGTTCTAAAGAAATTCGTATACACAACAGCTGATCGCTTCAAGCCTGTTGATGCCTGCGCCCCTTTATCTACTTAATTTATTAACTTTTTAAAAAGTAACAGTTTACAAACATCAAAAAATTTGTTCTAATCCCGGAAACCTTGATGATGACGCAATATTTTGCGCCTCGTAGACATGACGCTGTGTGCGTATCGTTGTGCTGCTATAAGTAATGCATTGCTATTTCAAATGAGAAATAAGCCATTTCGTGGTACATATTTATTTTTGGATTATTTTTTGTTAATATGCACATTTTTTTGATAATCCGAACAAGTCCCGGCTTCAATTAGTTCGGATTAGTGGGGTTGTTGTATAGTTAAATGAATATGCTTATATGCTTTTCCCTCTTCTTTTTGTATATCATTTAAATGAGTTTTGAATACCGTACACAAGTTAATTTTTCTGTGTTACATCCACTTAGTGTATAGTCTCTACTGCAACTTATCCAGTGCGCTTTTAACATTCCTTTTCCATCCTAAAATAAATTTGCTCATAATCCCCATACCATTCTACTCTTTGCTACTACTCTAGTACCAATGGTTCTTTTCTTTACCGATTTATTTATAACTTCATAGTGGTTCATTAAATTTATTGGCTAATTGCTTTTTCCAGTTTCACTACACACAAATTTTTCAGTTATCATTTTAGGAATCCAAATGTTTAAAATGTACCTAAAGAGAATTAAAATACTTTAAGGGAAGACTGTACATCGTATCCCGCCAATGTTAAATTTGCTATTTTTAGGTACATTTTTCACAAGATTGGTAAAAAATAGGGAAATGAAACTGTACTTACTTGTAGTTGTCGGGTTGCTCGAGCTACTGACATTTTCGCAACTTAATCCGTTAAACAATAAAGTTAAAAACAGAATAAGGAATAACATTATATTTTTACAATTTTTTTACGGTATTTTACATATTAATAATTTTTGTAGCTTTTGAGGAAGTCATAAAAGTGCCGGAATATGTGAATGTACAAAATAAATAACTGGTAAAAATTTCAGCCTGGTATATTTAATGGTTTCCGAGAAAAATTTACTTAAATGTTAAAAATCTAAATTTACGGGAACGGGCAAAAATACAAAAAGGCACGAATCAAAAACAAAATGTACACTAACACGTAAATCTCCTTTCAACATTTGTTAGAAAGCTGAACCAACAGCTGCGAGTATTAAAAACGGTAATGCAGATATTTTAAAAACCAAAATTGCTCTAAAACGATCGGTATAAAATTATAAAAAATATTCGTTCTTAATGATACGATAATTTTTCTGGGTAAACCTCCTAAAAACTTAATTTTTTCATTAAAGTAATTTTTCGCGTAATTTAATGTTTTTGTAGTTGATCTCGGTCTGAACTATTGAAAAACGTAAAGAACCGAAATTCAAAATTTTCAGTTAAAACCATCATACAGTCTCGCCTTAAGAAGGGACAGAAAAAATATTTTATTAGGTTAGGTAGTATATTCCTTTCTAGCCCCAAGAACAAGTAGATGAAATTCAAATGCTTTACTTCTCCTATGTAGCTTTCAACTGACAGAATGCGCATGCCAGTATTTGGTAACTGTAACTCCTTATGAAGTTATACAAAAAATATGTTTTGCTTAAAGATAGTCAATCCATTTTTACCCCGAATTTAAGCTCTCTAATTAATTTGGTAGCTAAAGATTAAAATGATGATCCTTTATTAAATGGTCATCCTGTTAATACATCCAGATATCAAAAGCCTGAAGGTATTGTAACTGTTATTATTTTTATGTAAAGTATTTTCATTGTTCTCATTATAATATTATCTCTTTCAAGATTAGTTTAACAACCACGTTCCTAAATTCTAACCTCTTCCGCTAAAAAAACATTGGAAATGTTATTCAAAATTGTATTATTGTCGATTATAGGCTACATAAAAAATCCATTAGCTTTTAATAGTTCATTTAAAGTTGCATGAACAGCTTGGTCATTAGCGACTACCGTGGGTTTCGGTACTGTAAAGGTGGGTTTTAACGTGTTAAAATTTCCAGATCCTAGCCGGAAATCGAATCCAGGACCTTCCACTTTTTCGCGCCACAAAAGTGTAGTGTCTATTAGCTAATTTAGTTCAAAGAAATGTGACTTTGGAGAATGCATATCCCAAAGCCTATTGTTCAATAAATAATATGAATAATTAATGCAAGCAGATGCTTTCCTATGACGTTTTTACATATTGACAATTAAGTTGTTTAAAAGTAATCGCTCATGTACTATAGATACACCAATGTTACTATTGCTCATATTACAAATAATTTTATTCAAACAAACTTAGTTTAATTTTTCTTTTGTTTTAATGGTGTTTTACTAGTACAATAGTAGAGTTGGAAGAGTTGATAACTTCAAGTGCCTCCCGGAGATAAAACAACAGAAGAACAGCGAAAAGGAAGCAAAAACAGCAGGCGAGAAAAGATGGCCGCTGCTCTCCGAAAAACTTATAATCTCTATAAGAAGAAAGCACTCTCGGGACAAGCCAAGATCAGACATTATAAAACTGTAATAAAACGTGTGTTTCTGTACGCGAGTATGCCTTAGAATGACCGGAATGGCTGGTCTAAGAAAAACAGATAAATTTGAGAGAAACATCCTCCGCAAGATAATGGGTCCGAAGATAGTAGACGAACAGTACGGTTTAGTAGGAAGGGAAGAACTGTACAAGAAAAACGAAAGATTAAAAGAAATGATCAGAATATTAAGACAAAAATACTACGGACACCCTATCTGGATGACAAACGGTTGACAAAACCAATTTTAAAACACAAAACGATAAACCTAAAGTGCTGGGAGTGGTTTAAATGGATGAAAAAGGATATTGAGTAAACTGAAATAAACCAAGAAAACATAATACCTCGAACCAAATATTCAGATAACACTGATAACTGACTTCAAGGGCTTTTACGAAGAACAAAGGCAAAATACTGAATGAACGTAAGAAAAAAGAGAAGCCAATAGCGAACGGATGCTGAGAGCATTGGCTGCAAACACAGATTCCTGAAATACCTTATGTTACTTTACATGGTCTAAAATTGTTCCTATACGGTAAAAACTGTATTAGAAAGATTATTTACATAGTGCATATAGAACATAATACAGAAAAACAGAAATCGAAAACATAGAAAGTACCCCAAAGTACAAAATAACCCAGGAATTAATTAGGAAATAAACGTACAGTACATGCAAGATCCAAATTAACCCAATATTATATTTCTGCTGCTATTCATTGTGGCTGCAATAAATCATCATAATTAGTAAAATTTAACATTAACTTTCTAGTTTGTCTTAATAAATTTAAATTTACTTGTATTGTATTTATAGTGCAATAATCTAAATAATTTAAAAAAACTTTACTAAGAAACATTCTTCTAAAAAACTTTTAACAGCTAAAATTCTTTTGAAGAAATGTTAGGAAGTTTTCGAGCTGTTATAAACCACAAAACAAAATACCGGTAAGTAGATCGTCTCTTTTGTAATCAAAACTTGTACTTAATTCAACTCAACTTATTCTTTTGATTTTAGTTTTTCGAGAAATCAATTCTCGAGATTCTTTGTTATTCACAAACTTATTAGTCACAATTATTTATCTTTATTTTTGTAATCTCTAAAGAGACTGCTTTAGAATTTTACTTTAAAATCACAAATTTATTTTAAATTTTGCTCTAGTGTGTAGACTTGTAGAATACTGTGAAAAAAATATTAAAAATAGTTTACAAAACAATCAAAATATTTTTATAAAATATTATTGACAAGAAAGATTGGATACAGTAGGCCTATTTGTGTTAAGTGTGTAAGTCAAACTGAATTAGTATAAAAAAGCGTTTATACAGATTTCAGAAAAACGGCTGCAATTTTGGACAAGATTATTGATTGATACCGCATTTGTTTTTACAAAATCTTTTAGCCTCATTAATAGTACTAAAATCTTGCTTAACGGTTGTAAATCCCAATTCAAAACTTTAGTTTACCTCTTCTACTAAGTAGGCATTACTAAGTAGGTATTTACTTTATTCCATAAGTCTCCTCCTTCCCAGGTCGCTAATATTTTAAAATAACTTTGTAAAATATTCGATTCAAACAAACAAATTAATTTGTTCTTTTAGTTCAAAATACTTAAATAGAAGTTGAAAATTTTTTATACAAGTTTGCAGTTAGGCATATTTCACATAAGTGGCTGAAATAGGACTGTATACTTAAATAAGTAACGATTTTCTTTATAAGTAGTGTATTTTGTTATTAGTTATTTACAATGTTCATATGAAAAGCGTTTATTGGTTCTAGAAACAGAATAATACACACAATCTTCCAGTTATTTTCCATTTACTGAAAATTTATTTTGTTTACTAACGCATACACTACAACCTTTTAAAAACTATTCGATCATTGTTAACCAGAATTTTTTATACGAGTTGATTTTTTATCGTATGTTGACAAGCTTGACGAGACAAAAGCTATAAGTAAAAAAGTAATCTCTATGAAAACAATCGATTGAAAAGATGGTCACATAAACTTTAGAAGGTACGTTGTTTACGTACAGGCTACTGTACGTTTCAGTTTGTTTTACACGTGTGGAGTTAACTGTAAATTTTATTTCAGTTTTACTTTATTTAAATAAATTTTCCGTGTCCCAATAAAAATGCCCGTATCCATAAAATGTATATTTTTCCTCCTGAACTCTTTTAAGTGCACACTGGTTTTATTACAAAAAAATTTTTAATGTTTAACTTAATGCACAACTACCAAATGAACCTTATAATTATTTATAAATGCGGCTTATTTTACAAAATGTTTCGGAGAGCTAATTAACACAATCATTATTAAATCACCCATCTAGAATGGTTAAGGTGTTACATTAACCTTAATGTGCAAAACATCAAATGTAAAATAATATCATTATAACCACTCACTTTCACGGTGAACTAACTACAAATCTCTGAGATGTTGAGTATAAATTAGATACAATGAATTTTGTTTTAATAACTTGTACTTATTCAACAAATCGGTGTTTCTTTAAATGAGAGGCAATATTATATTTTATATATACGAGGTTTGTTCAAAAAATAACGGGAATTTTCGTTTTTTGTAAAAAATATTTATTTATTCATCTACATTAATATTGTCGCCTTCAAAATAGTCCCCTTCGCATGCAATACACTTGTGCCAACGCTTTTTCCAATCCTCGAAATACTTCTGAAACTCGATCTCTGTGATAGCTTTTAGCTCTTTCACCGATTCGCTTTTAATGTCATCTATGCTTGTAAAACGACGGCCTTTTAATGTTCTCTTTATTTTTGGTAATAGAAAAAAGTCACATAGAGCCATGTCTGGCGAATATGGAGGCTGGGGCATCGTTACAGTTTTGTTTTTGGCCAAAAATTCACGAACAAGCAATGAAGTGTGAGCAGGTGCATTATCGTGGTGCAAAAGCCATGAATTGTTTTGCCACAAATTCGGGCGTTTTTTCGGATTGCTTCACGCAAACGGCGTTGAACTTGTAGGTAGTACTCCTTATTGATTGTTTGACCTTGTGGCATGAATTCATGATGCACTATGCCATTAAAATCGAAGAACACAGTGAGCATAACCTTGACATTCGACCGCACTTGTCGAACCTTTTTCGGTCTGGCGATCCAGAATGCCTCCACTGGGACGATTGAGCCTTAGTTTCGACATCGTATCCGTAAACACATGTTTCGTCACCTGTTATAACACGTTTGAGTAGATCCGCATCGTTGTCGACTTCATTTAGTGACTCCTGAGCAACTTCCATTCGCCGCTGTTTTTGTTAGAAATTCAACAATTTTTGAACAAATTTTGCTGCCACACGTTTCATACCCAAAACATCCGAAAAAATTTCATGGCATGAGCCAATCGATATGCCAACATCATCACTGACTTCTCTGATTGTGATCCGGCGATCGTTCATAACCATTTCTTTCACTTTTTTCACGTTTTCATCGGTTGTTGATGTGTTGGACGTCCGGGTCGTTCGTCATCTCCAACGTTTTCGCGGCCATCTTGGAAACGCTTATACCACTCGTAAATCCTTGTTTTACTCATAGCAGACTCACCATATGCCTTTGTTAACATTTCACACACTTTATTATTATTATTATTTTGCTTTTACGGCCATATTAGACCACTCAATCAATTTTTGGAGGCTTTTCTCCTAGCCCAGTAATCTCTCAACACTTGGGCTCTTCTTTCCCGTTCTGCTTCCGAATAAATCACCTTTCTCCTCTTTATTTCTATTTCTTTAAATCTAGTCTCACTTTGGTGTAATATTTTCAATTTATTCGATTTTTGCCTTAAGTCTTGTTCTGTAATCCGTAGTTCCGCCATGTCTTCCTTGACCTCTTTTATCCATCTTGGATGTTGTTTGGATGTAATCAATCTTTCTACCAGTTGTTTTAAAACTCTGGTCTCTGGTGTTCTGAGAATGTGCCCGAAGAAGGAAACTCTCTTCTCCCTCATCTTGTCTAATATTGAATCCGTATGTTTGTATACTTGCTTGTTTGGCAACAGCACCCACATCCCGTCTTTCTGGTGTTTCTTACCAATACACGCTCTTAGAATCCTTCTTTCTATTTTCAGGACACCTTCTATTTTGCTTTTCAAGCCTTTCAGATTGAAGAGGGTTTCACTGCAATACGCAACTTCCGGCTGAACTACTGTTTTATAATGTCTTAATTTGGTCTGGATTGATAGTGACTTCTTATTGTATGTATATCTAGTTGTAATTTGTGCTCTGTTTAGTTTGTTTCTTCTTTGATCCCAGGATTCTTTTTCTTGATTGTTATATCTGATAATTTCTCCAAGATATTTAAATGACTCAACCCTTTCTATCTTATTCTTGTTTAAACTAATTTCGTTTATCACTAGTGGGTCTGTAGCCATGAACTTTGTCTTTTCGTATGAAATTCTTAGTCCCACTCTATTTGCGATCTGTTCTAAAGTTGTTATCTGTTCTTTTGCTTCCGCTATTGAAACTGCCATGAAAGCCAGATCATCGGCAAATCCTACGCAATTTAACGCAATTTCATTATTTTTCCTTCCAATTTTAACATTCCTAGGGTTGGACTTCTGCCATTCCCTCATAATGTATTCCAATGCGCAATTAAAGAGTATAGGGGATATTCCATCTCCTTGCCTTAGCCCTGTTTTTATCTCAAATGATTGTGAGATTTCTCCTCTGAATTTTGTCATGGACTTTGTGTTGGTTAGGGTAAGTCCAATCATATTTACTAGTTTTGGGTGGACTCCTAAATTCCTGAGGATCTTTAACATTGTTGGTCTGTGTATACTATCATACGCTTTTTTGAAGTCTATAAACGAGATTATTAGTTGTTTGTTTCTTCTTCTGTATGAGTCTATCAGCAGCTTTAATGTTAGGATCTGGCCCGCGCAACTTCTCCAAGGCCTAAAACCTCCTTGGTATTCCCCCAGTTCTTCATTTAACTGATCTTTTATCCTGTTGTATAGGATTCTAGAGAAAACTTTATACGTACAATCCAATAAGGAAATCCCCCTGTAGTTGTCCGGGTTTGATTTATCTCCCTTCTTATGCAAAGGATGAATTATTGCTGTTGTCCAATTCTCTGGTAATTTTTTCTCTTTCCATATTTTTACTAGATTTAAGTGGAGTGCTCGTATTACTCCTTTATCCACATACTTCCATATTTCTGCCGTGACTGGCTCTGCTCCACTTGCTTTGTTATTTTTCATCTCTTTTACTGCAAGTTGGACTTCTTGTATTGTTGGGGGTTCTGTGTTTTCCACTTCCGTTTTTATTGGCGTATTAGTGTCTACTTCCAGGGGATTCACGGGTTCTTCACAGTTTAGTAGATCCTTAAAGGTATGAGCTAATATTTCCGTGCTTTCACGACTGTTATGGGCTATTCTTCCTTCTTTGTTCCTCAGTGTCAATGTGACTGGTTCATATCTCCTTGTTGCTTCCTGAAACATTCTGTAGTAATCTCTAGTACTTACTTTTTTGTAGTTCTCTTCTATTTGTGAGATCATATCTTTCTGGTATTGGCGTTTTACTTGTCTCAGGGTTCTCTGCGTTTCCTTTCTTTGTTTTGTGAGTTCTTGATAAGATTTTTCTGTTCTCCTGGTTTGGTGATCAATCCAGGCTTGGTGTCTTCTATTTACCGCATCATCACAAGTTTGATTCCACCACGCGTGTTTCTTTCTAGAGTTTGGTGGAGCTGTCTGTTTGGCTATTTCCAGAAGTTTTGGCACCATATCTGCAATCCCTTCATTAGCTGATAGTCTAGATGTTAGTTCTAGGTATTCAGAATTATCTTTTAAATTGTGTTGGTTATATTCTCTTTTGACTCGTTTTTCCCTTTTAACTGTTTTTCTAGCTGGAGTAAATATTATCTTAATTTTTATCAAGTAGTGATCCGAACCTGTATCAATCCCACGAAGGACTTTCACATTCTGGATCTCTTTGTGGTGTTCCTTATCCATGCAAACATGGTCTATCTGCCATTCTCCTTTAGTCCAGTTAGGATGTTTCCAAGTTTTCAATTTTCCAGGTTTTCGCATAAAATAGGTGGATTTCGATACCATGTTGTGACTCCGGCAGAATTCGACCAGTCTCTTACCGTTTTCGTTTGTGGTCTTGTGGGCTGGCCATTTTCCCACGACATCTCGGAATCTTTTGTTTTGACCCAGTTGTGCATTATAGTCCCCTATCAGGATCTTCACATGATTCTTGGGTAACTGTGAAGATGTTTGATCCAGCATATCCCAGAAGTCCTCTACTTCCTTTTTATGCTCAGCTTGTCTATTCTTCTCATTTGTGGGAGCGTGGCCGTTAATTATCGTGTATGTTTTTGTCGGTGTTTTTACAGTGAGAGTTGCCAATCGTGGGGATATGGATGCAAAGTCAGTTACTGCATTGATGATCTTGGTACTAACTATGAATCCAGTTTCTCCCTTCATTGTTCCCTTACCAGGTATACCATTGTAAATCCTGTATCCTTAGGATTTAAATGGCTGTTGCGTTGTGTTTCTCATCTCCTGTATTCCCGCTATTATGATTTTTTGTTGGTCTAATATGTCTGTGAGAGTTTTGAGTTTTCCAGTTTGTAACAATGAATTGACATTGTGTGTTGCCAGGTATGATACTCTCTTGTGTTTGAGTTTCATATGTGATCTATTCAGATGCTCCGATCCATCCGTGTCTTTCAGTTGACTGCCCACCCCAATCCGAGTGCAGTCTTTTCGGGAATGTGTTGTTCCCGGAGGTGGAGTTTTTCCTAAAAGACCTTCCATATTTGATTGTCAGGGTAATCATCCCAAGTTGGAGTTTCCTCCGGTTTACAACTCTAGATGTTATCCAGAGAGGTGGAATTTTTAATACAGAAGTTTTCCACTTCCTCTGTATTCCACTACCGTTGACTTAATAAAGTTCTTCCGCTTTCAGGGACAGTTTCCCATCCCTAGGACAATAGAGTGCCCCAATCCTACTACCGCTCATCCGCCCTCCAGGAGGCCGTTGGCACTTGTAGTTGGAATGACCCCTTATACCGGGTGTCACTCGGTCCCCTCATTCGTTAGCCGCTTGCATGTTTATGCAACCGTTGCCCCCTCTCTACCACGGGGAGGTGAACATAGGGATTTCCTCTTCATTGGATCTAAGGCTATACGGCATTTCCTAGATCCTCAGATTCTTCAGAGAGGATTCTTCAGATTCTTCACACACTTTATTACACTTTATTTCATTTTTCACGCAAAATTTAATACAAATTCTTTGATCCATTTTTTAACAAACAAAAATAACCGTGCTCGAAAAACACGTCTAACCTTAGCGGCTTCCACTTAAGAACTAAGCAATGAATATTGCTGAAAATTTTATCGTACGTCAGGGGCATGTGTACCAACATAATAAAAAAAAAATTTACTACAGACTATCCAAACCCGCGAAATTTAAAAATTCCCGTTACTTTTTGAACACACCTCGTATAGTTTATTTAAAATCGCTTGAACGTCTTGTTCACTATTGACTGCGGTGGGTTACGGAACTCTGGGTTTTAAGTTGTAATTACTTTTCAGTAGGCTATTGCGCTAACCACTACGCCACGGAGTTAGCCGGAAAACAATTTTGTTAGATAATATGAAAAGGTTATTATCTCTTCAACCAAAAATAAGCCCTCTCGACAAGAGGCTTACCTGGAAGAAATATTTCACGGCAAAGAGGAAACAATTAAATTTAAAAAAATTCAACCAAATGAAGTAGTTGCTTGGAATGAAGTCAGAGCTATCTAAAGAAGTTAATTGATAGTTTATACTTGATAGTTTATAGTTATTTAAGCCATACTTAAGCCTTTCTGGACATATGAATTACAAATCGTGTGGAACGACAAGTAAGTCAAGTGTTGACATTTTAGAAAGGTTCATGGACATTCCTTAAAATATCAGTAACAAATAAATATATTGTGACTTACATCTCAACACTGTTAGAAGAAGATATTTCATTGTTCAGAGAATGTTACCAACAGAGATTATACCGTCGTCCTAATTATCCGGCTCTTAATTTGCTAAATACGAGTAATCAAGACTTAAAAGATTTAATGTTTTATATTTACCGTAGACTATAGATTTCAGAATTCGTTCTTTATTGTTTTTATTTAAGTTAAATGTTATTTAAAATATAGATGCTAAAATTTTCACAATGTTTATCAGTTGGATCAAATTCAGTGGATTTCTGTGATTCTATTAATGTGAGTTCCTGTCGTTGGCAAAATTACTTATTGTTCTCATATTTTAAAGAACAAATTGAAATGTCTTCTTAAATACAAAATTTGAAATTCAAAACATCTCATTATTTTTAAAAACTTTTATTTTTTACGTTTTTTTAACTTGACGCCGATTGATCTCAGTATATTAACAAAATATAAAGTTTGAAATGTTTTATGAAAATTATTTTAGTGTTTTTAAAATAATATATAAAATAATTCTGAAATTACAAAATTAAGACTACACGCGTAAACAATTAAATTATTTTGTAATCACATAAAAATATGAGATTCCCTAATATTATTTCCTAATTATTTTGAGATTTCTCGCTGACTGACTTACTCTTAAGTAATTTTCTAACTACCCTATAATGTAAAGAGCTGAAATTCAGCTAAATTGTTCCTCTAGGGAGTTTCAAACAGAAAAACTAAACCAGTTACATATCAATTGCTTGTTCTAGGGGGGCGAAAAGGGATGACAACCCTAAACCAATACGTAATTCTTCTATACCTTCCCAAAGATCTACAGGTCAGAAAATCGACATAGGCTACGTGCTTTGTAAGTGAAACCTAGAAAAAATAAAGCATTCTAATTTTACGACCGCTTGCGTCTAATGGGGGGAAGGGGATAACTACTCCACAGCAATAGACATTATTTTTATACCTCTCCAAAGAAATACAGGTCTAAAATTCACGATTTTTGTTTGAATATTAATAACGTAGGTCCTCGATAGCAAGAAACTCAAGGAGATTTGGAAATCAGTCATGTTATCGAGGGACTCTTTTAGTTGAGGTTGGTGCTATCAAGGTTGTGTAGACTAAAGGTCACGCTTTCAAGGTCTGGAAAGCTTAATCTCTTCATAAAAAGGTTGCATTATGTAAAACTACGAACACTGAAGTTGAAATCGTACCATAAAGGTTCGGTTCCCCAAAAAGCCGTGCTATAGAGGGTTAGAGCTTTGACCTGAATTGTCTGCATTGGGAAAAAAATCCGTTTATTGAAGTTTTAAAATAATAATAATCTGACTTTAGAGGTACCTTTAACATTAACTGTTATGGCAATTTCAAGGGGATTAGAAAAATGCACCTGTAATCGAGGAAATCATGCTATTTTGAGATTCTTGTTAGTGAAGGTCTACTGTAATAATTTTTACTCAACCAGTGAAATCAGCAAACCCAATTTTAGCGCAAACCTTCCGAAGCGGTTACTTTTTAGAATATTACTGAATATTATAAATATTTTATATTTTTTAGAAAGAAAAGCTATTATACTCCTTTCTTATTATTCAAGTATGTAAGATAAATTACTACATATACTAAAACAAATTTTATTTAAAATATAGGCTAACCACTAGCTTATTTACTAGTAAAAATTACTAAAGTATTTACTTACAAATATTAAAATAAAATATACAAAAACTTGTAAAAATATTCCGAGTTTCATGGCAATAGTGAAAAAAGTATGCCACTTCGTGCCCGTTATGTAACCCACCGAATATTTTCAATACAATATGCGTGTAAAAACATCAACTAGCCTTCTGAATACACGGTAATAAAATATCGGCTTCACTATCATCATGACTATTAAACTGATGTTATTTTTCTATTTACTCAATAAATTGTTAGGTACACAAAAGCCGTTCTTATCTATTTCAAGTTAGGTTTTTATCAAATTTCAGTCTCATTTTTTCATAAATACTATTTAAATTTTAGTCTACAAATGTGTCACATGTTTTACAGTATTAGGAATATTTAATTGTTAAATTATTATTTTTTTTTTAGTTTATTTTTAAAGTCGCATCAACTTATTGGTTAATAATCACTACTTTGGGTTAAGAAATGGTGGGTTTAAAAGTGTAATAATTTTCCAGACCATAGTCAAGAATCGAGCCAGGGACCTCCGCTTTGCAACGTAGCACGTATTACTGGGTCAACGAAACGACCAAATTAATTTTACTTTCAATAATTTTCTTTATTATTTTTTTAGTTTATTTTATGTTGCATCAACATCTTGGTTATTAGCGACTACGTTGGGATGAGGAACGGTAGGTTAGAACTTGGAATAATTTTCCAAACACTGGGCGGGAATCAAACCCGGGACCTCTACTTAGCAGCGTAGCATGCTAACCACTGGGCTATGGTGGCAGGCAATTTTTCTTATTAATATTACTCATTCAATTTTTTAAAATGTTTACAGGTGGATCAACAACTAAGTTCTTTAATATTGTTTCAATTTTACAAATTTTAACCCTCTTGATCCCACGGATATTTTAGCTAGTCTAAACCAAGAACACTGCCTTTTTTCATTTTTATCATTTTATTCCCTGTTATCATTTTTGATGATTGTCTTTTTATTTTTTAGAATCTTCTTCTACTTGTATATAGTATGTGTAGGCCTACCTTTTTTGATAAATGTACATTAATAGTTTACCTGATTGATTTATATCCAAATTAAAATCAAGAAAACCATCTACTTGCCAAAAAAAGATTTACGTAATTCTGAAGACCACCATATATTTTTAAAAAATTTATATTTAGACCATTTCTAGAATTTTTTTATTTTTTTATATAACCAATTGAATGATTAACTTTTTTACAAATGGAGATGGTGGGCTTATTATTGCAACACATTTTGATTTCTTCATTTATTGTCTTTCACACCGGCTCCTTCCACACTTTACAGAAAAGTGCTTTTCTCAAAGTGTATGTGAATCTCTAAAACTTTTCCAGTGTCTAACAAAAGACATTATTATACTGGTATTATAATTATTATTACCTATATTTCCTTTAAAGAATATCAATGAAGTCTTTTGAAAAATTAAAACTGAAGTTTTTATAATATTACATTATTCAAATTTTGCCGTCTTTTTTTATATGTTCTGTAGGTATTAAATTTTTTTAACGGATTTATTTGTCACTTTTTGCACCAGCTGTGCCTTTGTAATAGCTTTAAAATTATATCCAAACTATTATATTTTTTGAATTTATTGTTACAGTTGAGAATTGTAACCCTACATTGTGCTTAATCACTACAATGGACGAATGTATTAATTAGGAATGAAATGAGGAGTTACACTATGATGGAAAATTACAATGGCAGTGCTGATTTTGATGAAATCACAAAGTCATGATGGTGATCATCCCTGCACCAAAGACTTCTAAAATCAGGAAAATTTTGGATGGCCATATATCAAAATCATTTGAATGATTTTGTACTTTTTCAAAGATTTTTTTATAAAACTGTGTTGTGATTATTTTACATAAGGAATGCAAAAGTTCAAATCATTCTTACAAAAAAATTTAACAGAAGTTATTCTGCAGAAAATATCAGAATAAGAGTTATGCTTTAGACTAATGTACATAATTTTCTTTATCAAATACCAGTGTGAAAATTAGCGGTGCACCACCTTTAACTATACTAGTGGGCAAATACACTAATGTGAACTAAAAAAATAAATATAAAAAAGTGGGCGCCAGCTCTATCAGCAGAGCATGAGAAAGATAAATAAAATAAAATAAAGACTATATTTCCTTACTTTAAACAAAATATTTAATGAATAATAAACTAATGAATACTTATATGAAACTACTAACAAAATAATCCTTAACCTATCTAAAAATATAGCCAACGTTTTCTCTGCCACGACTTTAATACAAAAACAAAACTAACAAACCCTTAATAAATAAGAAATGAATTTACCTCCAATTAAATATATATATCCCTTTCTTCTTCTTCTCCTCATTCTCCTTGTCACTCCTTGTTCTCCTAGTCACTCCTCGTTTTTCTAATCACTTCTTCAAATGATACTTCTTCTTAACTAACCATTCTGTTCCACTCTTAAGTCCCAAGGGAACTGATTTTAGTTTCCTGGATCAGAACCAGGACCTTTGGTTGACAAGCCTTCCTCTCTCACCAACCTGGAGAGCCAACGGAAAGGAAAACCATCCCAGTGTTTGACCGTTAAGTTGGTAGATGGAAGAAAAGCCCAAAAACACCGAGGGAGAAATACAACCGTCCAAAGAATACCAGGTGATTGACCATTGGCTATATTTACAACCTATTGTCTAACTACTACTCTAATGTAGCTTATCCTAAAAATGGGGGTTTTCCCTTACATTATTTATTTGGTTTTTACCTTAATAATGGAAGTTACGGTAATTAGGAATTATCATAACTTCCATTGTTTGTACAATAATTGTACTTTTACAATGGTACAGTGGTTTGAAAGTGGATTTTAAGCATACAAATAGTTTGAGGTTTTTGTTAACAACAAAAAGAAAGCTGGCTGTAGAAAATACTCGAGTTTCAATTCATCCTTTTAAGTTTTAATAAAACTGCAATTTAAAAAACCATATAAATCTAACTAACTCTTGTAGTTTCTAAGAGGTTCAACAAAAATATTTCCTGTTCAATATAGGAAAGATTAGGGACAACCAGTTCACCTGAAATTTGTAGGTATCTTTAATAAATGTAAAAATAAAAATATGCATAATATAAGTTTTGAACGATAAATTTTATTCGAAACAGGAAACACTAAGTAATTTTTCAAAGAAAATTATGCATAAAAATAGTCTTTTAATAAATTTATGAACAAATGAAATGTATTTTCCAATCAAAAACAGTATTAAATTACTGATGATGGTCAAATTCCTAAAGCTATAAAATGTTTTAGATTATTTAAAAGAAAATTCAATGCACAATATAAAATTTTTAAGACCAAATAAAAATAGATATAATATTTTTAATATGCTAAAAATCTCATAGAATTAACACAGAGTTATTAAAATTGGATTTCTAATTTTTCTTTGCAATAACTTTGTTGTAATTACCCCAAGGGACTTAAAAACTTTCTTTTTTTGTTTCACTCAGAAATGAAAATAATTTTGTTTCTTTTATGATTTATGTATAATATTTCTATGGTCTCATTTTTAAAACAAAAAAGTCAGAATCGATTTCTTTTTTATTAAAATATAAAGTATAAAAGTAAACTTACTTTCAATCATTTTAATCTAAAGACAAAACAAAAACCTGAATGCTTAAAATATTATCATACATAATATTAACTTTTTTAGCAATACATTATTTTTTAAATATTCCAGATTTTAATGTCAACAATCGATATCATTAAAATGTAGTTTCAAATAAAACAAATTTACTATGGTGAAAATATTTATGTTAAATTTAATATGACTCAAATTTTAGTTCATACCTTGTTAAGCTTTACAGCAAAACTTCATACTGGAAAAAGATTTAACTCAATTTTTAATATTGTAGGTACATACTAACTCACAAATTTCAAATTGAATTTAAATAAACACACTATTACAACAGAATTTTATAAAATATCTGACATTGTATTATTACACATTATGTTTTAATGCATGCACTTGTGTTATTTTATATAATTATTAATATTTTATTTTTTTTTTTTTAACAGTATAGTTTTTCTTTTGCAATCAGTTAATAAATACAATAACTTTAAGCAAATATGAGAAAATCTGAGTAATGTTAGAATTAAAATACAAACGACACTCAGTGGTGTGTTTGAAAAAGACCAAACTGTGAAGAAACAAAAAATATATCTATACAAAATCAAACTTGATGAACCGTGAATCAACATCCCGAAACACAAAGTGTTGAAGTTGGAGATGGCAATGACAATGGTAGAGATGAAAACGACGCCAATTATGAGATGCTGATGATTAGGAGTTGAAGTAGAAAAGATGAAAAAAATTTTAAATGACTAACAAAATCGTAGAGGTAAGTCCATGGCTGGGACTCGTGGCAGAGTCCTGTAACTCAGCTACATTGAGAGCCGGAAAATTGGTCCTGGTCCTTACCCATTCGTAAAATTAATTAATAAAATTCAGAAATTTGTATCCGCAAATATATTCCTGATGATTATTGATTGGTTTCAACACCCTGCGAAGGGAAGTGATGAAGTGGTTACACTACTGATACGCACTACTACTACATAGTATTACTACTACTATATATATTAATATTAATGTCACAGAAGTTCGGTTCATATTATAGAATAATGAGAGGAAAGACTTTATTCAACATTACAATGCTAGTTCTCAAACACGACTCATCATTGACTTCCTAGTGCTCAACTATTTCTATAGGTTCCTAACCTAACCTTCCAGATGTTTCTAAGGAGAATTTTCCAAATGAGATAACGCAACAAAAACAAAAACATAAACATTAAAGTGTGTGAGTGCAGTTATATATTACATATGACAAACGTCACTATATGTTATAAACCATTATCATATGTCACTGACAATGATATTTTGGAAATAGTTGGCAGAGGTAGTCCCATCACCAGGTTGTTAAAGCCTGTTTTGCAGAATAATCACATTTACCTTGAAGCACTAAAAAAAAGAGAGAATCTTCTGCTCTTTTGTTCAAAGGTCCTCCATTTATGGATCAAAGCTTTAGACTCTTTAAACAAGATATACACTTCAACCAAGCAGAATATTCTATGGAAATATTAGATTAATATTTAACTATGGAAATGAGTTTCTGGAGAAGATATCTGTTGACTGTGCTTGACAATATTAGGAATGAAAAGATTTAAAACTACCAGACCCCGCATGGCTTCGTATGCAAAACGTGTAAAATCAATTTTTTTTAAATAAATATGAAACAGAATTGTGTAGCTGCTAGTTGATTGTATACCTTAACGTACACACACACAAAATGACATTTTGATAATTTCACCTGTGTACATCTCTCGCCTTCAACAATACGTACTTACATGGTGTACATGTGACATATGCATATTTATGAAAATCTTCATTAGGGCCCTTAGGGTTATCATTTTTGAAAATTTAAAAATAAAATGTTGCTGTGAATATAAATACAAATATATGCTGACAAAATTTCATGAAAATCCGTTCAACGGTTTTAGAAATTAACCTGCACAAAAAACATGCTTGTCTTTATTATTATAGATAAAGTTGACAATATATTTTATTAATTGATGAAATTGAAGAAAGACAACTCATTTGGTACAATTATTTCCGAAGAATGGAAGAAAACAGGCAAGAAACAAGAACGACCCAGAAAGGAATGGATGGATGGTGTTATAAGAGCTGTATAGAAAGGAATGGTCTAAGGGATGAAGACGTATGTCTAGAAATTAATGGCATTTTTGGTTGAACAAAATGGCCTGGTCCTGTAGAATAACCACTATAATAATAGCAATAATAATATTGGCAATATTAGGAAGGTCTTTTTTATAAGAGTATATAAAAAATGTTAACAAATATGAAGAGGTCTGTATGTTCATAGTAATTTATAATCTAAAATTTCTTCCTGTTCAATTCAACATCACAGTCAAAGAAATCCACTTCAAGTAAATAACTAAAAATCTATCTTTATAATTCCAATCCGCTTGTATTTATAGTAACACCTTCTATAAACTTTAGATGTTAATTGTGTATTTTTTTGAAAACAAACTTAGTCTGCTGATGTGTCTTTAAAAACTGAACTTAAAGTTGTTTTCCTTCTTTCTCACATGTATAAACCAACAGCCTATTATTTTCATCCCTCCTTGGAATCAGCAGTTCTATTCTGAAACTAGTATCAGAGCCATGCTGTGCAATGATAAAGAGATGTGGCCGCATCAGGCAGCACCGTAAGGGGGTGGCACAAGCAGTGAAATCAAAATATAGTTGAACCATTCAATAATTAAACATTTTTATATAATGGTTTATATTATTCCAGTATCTATGTGTTCGATTTATAATTTATCACACGCCTCGGTGTGTGAATTGCTTTTGGTATTCTTTGGTTTCAGTAACTGGTGCAGGTGCACATTTGATAATTTTGGTCGACTTTTGATCCAACAGCACTATTATTTTTGTTTGTAATATACTGTGTGGCCAATCCTAAAAGCCAAGGTGGCAGTTATCACAAAAAATAAGTACACTTGTTATGTGTTGATAATCCTGCTTTGAGATTGCAATTTATTAATGATATTTTTGAATTTAATGTAAGTTTGTCTTAAGAAGTGGGGAGTGGTTGTGCTGTTTGAATCAGTAAATCAGGCATAATACAATACACCTGTATTACACCTATAATATTTTTTAATTTATTCTAATTCAATTTTTGTGTTTAAAAATAGATCAGGCAAGAGAATTATTGTTTTTTAAAGCAATTGTAGTTTCATCATTAAAATTTTTTTTCTTTTTTTTTGTAATTCCTAGTTTGTGTACGTTGCAATCTGTTCAATTCAGAACAATAAGCAACCCCATGCCCCAATGAGATGAGGATGATGTGTATGACGTGTATATGAGGTGTAGTCTTGTACAGACTCAGGTCGACCATTCCTGAGAGAGTATGGTTAATTGAACCCCAACCATCAAAGTACACCGGTAATCACTGTCTAGCATTCAAATCCATAAAAAAGTAACTACCTTTACTAGGATTTGAACCAGGAACCTTCATCTCCGTCTACAGTTGGCATCTCCGTCTACAGTTGGCAACGACTTTACCTCTAGACCAACCCGGTGGGTTATCATTAAAAATGACATTATAATGATTGCTCATAACAGGCAGGTGGAGTGTTAAATTATTAACTGCACTCAATCTGTAGGTTCCAGGGTTACAAAAAATAGTTTTGTTTCTTACCACGTAGTCAGCCAATTATATGAATAAACTATCTAATAATAGAAAAGGTAGAGGTGTAAAAGACAGTAGTCAGAGTTATTTCCTCTGAAAGTAATGAATTTCACTACATAGCCAGACCCAGTGGTGAATGAAGTGAAGATGTCATTTGCAGGGTAGAAAGTAGGTGCTTTTCAGAGGACCAGGCATGCTGATAAACATACTTTTCCACTCAGTAAGGATGGCAAAGTAAACCACCCCACTCCTTGTTTTACTTAGTAAAACCTCTAGAATTTCAAACCAGCCTTTCGGCTGTTGAACTAAATAACAAACAACAACTTTATAACAATAGAAACTCAAATTAGAAAGTAACATTAGCATTGACTGTTTATATCTCAAATATGGAAGGTGTACTTATGTGTAACAGATAGAGAATTATTTAGGTAATATCTACTTAAGGAGTGCCATTTAAGGCTCCTGAAATAGTTAAGGAATGGCATTTTATCATTATGAGGATGAAATCCCGTGTGCATGGTCCCGCCTAGTATTCACATCCATTAGGTTGAAAGTGTTAGTCTCCTACGACTCACCTCATTACTAATTCCAATAGAATCAAGTACAGCATGAATTATAATCTTTCTTTGGTCAGTTGATACTGTATCAGTACACTAGGTACCAAAAGTATCAGGTACTTTAACCACTATTATTCAGTACTTGTTCCAAGCACCAGTAACAGAAAAATCTGTTCTAACCCAAAACAACTGCTGAGTCAGTGTGGCAACCACATTAATTAATTGTCTTCTCTTCACTACTCAACAGGGCTGGAATGAGGTAACACACTTTCATTGGTGCTATTATTAAATGCACTTTACCGCATGTTTAGTGATGTTTGTATTTGTTGATGTGGTAGCACTGTCCACTAGCTTTTCTTCGCGCTTAAAGATTCACATATTTTGTACATTAAGGTTATGTCTTCATTACAGTTAGGTTGTGTGTTAACTAGATGTAAAATGTTGTTAAAATATTTTTATAGAAATGTAATTGCTAATGAAGAAAGAAACAACTGTGGCTTTTTTGAGGTAGCGCAAACATACATAAATGTAAACTATAAGTACATACCTATAACATTTAATATCCTTTTCGTATTATATTGTATAGTATTATTTGCTGTTGTAAATTATCGTATTATTATCCTTTTCTTGAAAATTATCCTTTTTATTGTCCTTATTTTATCCTTTTTTCTTTAAATTATCCTTTTACTTAATTATCCTTAACAAAATAATTAATTAGCTTAATTACAACGGTTGGAGTACTGTCAATGGGCGAGCTCCTCAATGTCTTAAAATTTGTTAATATTTGTATCCTTTTTTTATCAAATTTGCTTGTTGTTAATTGTATACAGTTTCAAATAAAAATATCTTGTACAGTCAAAAAAAATATTCTTTTTATTGTAAACATATGAGAAAAGTACAAGTGGACAGTGCTACCACATCAACAAATACAAACTTTACTAAACATAACATGGTAGGCTGCATACTATAGTAGCACTCTTTCATTATTCCATTTCATACCAGATTTTAGTCAGTATCCAAGGAACATTTGGAGTGCAAAGACTATTTAATAGTACTATGTGCCTAAGCTAATAAGAATACTGCACTGTGAAGGAGTTCACTGCAGTAAAAATATTCCAACAGATGTCATGTCACTGCTGTACTGTTACTGCGAATACATAAATGTATTCATAACATTAACAGAAATACCTACATAAATGTATTTTTATACTGATTAATGGCAAGAATTGATAATGAGTCATGTCACATTGAAAAATATTGGAATTAATATTTAAAAGAAAAGAATAACATGGTATCTTTATAAAATGTCATAAAATATTTTATTACAAATTACGAATATATAACATAACCATAAAATAAATTAAAATTTTCATTTTGGTTGAGTAAAAGAGGTAAATTTATCACTTATATTTGTGGCAATATTCTGACCAATTTGTGCGAAAGCTTGAATTATTTTTTGCAATATTTCAGTTAAATATTGAAAAGGTCGCAGAAGAGTGTTAAACATATCAGCAAATGGAGTGGTTCCACCTGGTCCCATTACTTCATGAGTACCAGAACTTGCAATTTCAGCTTGGCGTCTATATCTTCCCAGAGCCTCAGCAAATACAACCTAAAACAATTTAACAGCTATTGATTCAAAATTTTCAAAACAATAATCAAAGTTTTTGTGTTTATCAAATCTTATGAAAAATAATAATTTGTTTAAATCATTCACTTTTATCCAAGTTTTTTCGAATTAATTGAATGTTTCTTTTGTGAATTTTGAATGTAATTTTCAACTCTGGAAGTATTTGTAAACATAGGTTATGATGGTGATAGCCTCACAACCTTTTGTAATTACTAGAAAGGTTACAAATTTAACACCACTTGTTACAATAATCGACATTCTTATGTTTCTTTCCCTCAAATAAACATTAAGGTTTGATAAGGTCTGGAAAATGCTAGAATTTTAAAAGGTTAAACAAGTTCAATTACTGAAGTACTGAAGAAACTATATCTTCTAAAAATTTTAACAAGTGTGAAAATTATACCATTTTATGTACTCTTTATGATGGATCGAATGAAACACATGTAACAAAAATCATAAAGAATAAAATCAAGGCAGGTAAAAAAGTCGGTAAAACAATTTCAAATATTTTTTATACATTATAATTTACTGTAAGCTGCAGAATGCATTATAAAGATTTATGCTTAAATTATATTAAAAAATTGCACTTAGAAATTTAAATAGAGAAGTTTCATTTTAAATTCTTGTCATCTATTTCTCAAAATCTCATTAGTTTTTACCAATTTTTTCATATTTTTTTGTAAAAACCAAAAAATGTTCTCTCTACAACCACTATTTAAACCTGTTTGTTCAGTTGCTTTATTTAAGGGTAAACATACATTTCAATTTGAAATAAATTGAACAGTGGGTATTTTAAATTTTTAGCAAATGTTTTAAATGTAAATTTTATTTTTCAAAATTTTTATTTCTGGAACTCTGATTATTTATAGTATTCCTTTTTTATAATTACTCAGAACATAAGGCTATGCTAATTGACACCATAAAATTCTGCAGGCTGCTTCCCTGGTACTGTACTTAGAGTGCTAGACTGTGATGAACATTGTTAAGTGGAAGGTCCCTGGTTCAATTTCCAGCTAGGTTTCGGAATTGTAACTTGTTAAAACCACTGATTATGTACCACAACCCATGCTAGTCACTAAATAACCTAAGCTGTTGATGCCACTTTAAATAAATAATAAAAAAACATTCTCTAAAATTTTCATTTGATATTTTTTGTGAATTTGTTATTCGCATTAATTTATTTGAGGTTAGAAGTACTGAGAAATATAAGTATAAGAAAAGGACTGAAGTAACACCTTTAAATTTATCAACAACTTTTGTTTGACATATATATGTTTTTGAAAATTCTCTAGAGAGTTTATTCACCATTGTATTTCAGCAGGTAATAAGTCTGCGTGAAGTACAGGCATAATTGCTAGCTTAATAAATAATTTGAGGGTCTACTAAATTAAAATAAAGAAGGAGGTCAAAACAGAAGAGCACATTAAGCTGTGAAGAAAGACAGACAGACAAATAAACAGAAATGTACTAAGATAATGAAAATAGGTAACAAAGTAGTAGTGCTATGTAAATATTTAAAATTCTTAACTACAGGTTTTTGTCTCTTCACCAATTTCCATAATGATTTGCAAATAAGTTTCAAAACAAAAGATAATTTTTTAAGCATGTAAAACAAAACTTCATGATAAAACTAAACAATACCAGACAATTAAATATTCTATGGAAGGTTGCTGTGTAAATGAAACCTTAATTATAAACAAAAAAATTATTAATTAACAGTTTTCTTTTTGTAAAAGTAACACATTAAACAAAACATTAAATTATTCTGTTACTTATTTCTTCAATGGTTGTTAATGTGAAGTATAAACATTAAATTAAATTATTTGATCCTAAAATCTCAAAGAAAATTTCACATGGAAAACAAGTTTGTATGTCAAGTAAAATGAAAGAAAAAAATTAACTAAAGAGAAGGGGGGAAGTCTACTATTTTATTAAAATGTTTACTCTTAATATTGTAATGGTTTTCTGGACACTGCTTCAATGAATAGAGTGCATTGCATTCAGTTTACAACGCATAAAAAATATCTCAAAAGTTAATTACAACCTTAACACTCAGGGTTAAAATAAAAAAGTACGCTATTTGTATAAAAATCATATCTCTGTAATCTTTAAACCTACTAACTTAAATTTGGTGTAAAATTAAAGATTGCATTTATCTCTCATGGTTTAGAACCGATTTTAAAAATTCCCAAAAACAATTTTCAATATGTAAAATAAAATAATACATTTTGTGACAAACTAATTATTCAAAGTTAAATTAAAATAGAAGAGCTAAATTTTATGAAAAATGCTTTTGACACAAATCATAGTGTATTTAATTGCCAACACTTAAGTAAAAAATTATGACAAGCTATCATAGAACTGAAGTTATGATTTTTCTTGTGTTTCAAGGCGTAAAATAGTAATTTATGAGAAACATTGAATAAAGTTTTAAGGGGTGCCTAATTTATAATGGTACCGCTTTAATTATTAATTAATTAATAAATAGTAATTTATTATTATTAATTTTTAAATACCTTCAGATGCAAATGGGACAAAGTAATTACACCATTTTATTCAGAACAATGTGAACTATAATAATTTATTTTATTAAAACAGAACATTTACAATCAATTACATATTATTTTAACTGTTAGCAAACAGGATAATAAAAGTAAATAATCACAATATTTTCCAGTGACCATTCTCTACATATTACAAACAACAAATACAATTTAATAAACTGTTGTTTATAAAATTTAAAATTAATTGAAAGAAGAAATTAAAATGAGAAACAATTTTTTGATAAAGAAATGAAAAATTAATTGGGGGATTAAAATGTATTAAAACAAACATATTAAAATTACTGATACTTTATGGGCACTAGTAATTTGGAATTTTAATAGCCCAGTAATTAATGTATTTTAAGATAAATCTAAAATATAAATTTTTTTTAGTCACATCAGTAGCTAGGCCATTAGTGGCTACTGTAATACGGTGTGATGGATTCTAACTTTTTATAATTTCCAGACCCTAGGCAGGAGTTGAACTTGGGAATTTTCACTTGGTAGCTTAACATGTTAATCACAATGCCATAGAGGCTGTCAAATGAACTGCTTAAAATATTTCTATAGTGTTAATTAATTAATTAAAATTATTTATAGCCAGTAGATTGTCATGGCTGTGAAGATGATGTTGACAATTCTGGTTAAATTTCTTATTATATAGTTTATAATAGTTAGCCTATTTTAAAATGTGAATATTTTTATACAAGATAAACTAATGAGTTTTGCTGACGTTCACCGCTTTTGTTATTGAAGTGAATATTTCAATAATTAGCATTCCAAATTAACTTGAATATTAATTTTTGTTCAATAAGATTACAGACGCATATTAAAAGTGCATGCAGAAAATTTTTAAGTAACAATTCTACATTAAATATAGGGCTGATATTAATAATTAGGGCAGCACTAATTTGTTAATGATATACTATTTAGTTATATATTTTTGATTATCCAGCTGCAACGTAAATAAAAGTTTTAAAAGATTATGATAGTTCTTCTTCTTCTTATTGTGCCCTCTCCGACCGGAGGTTGGCAATCATGACAGCTATTCAGACCTTGGACACCACAGCTCTGAACAACTCGGCTGATGAACAATGAAACCAGTCTCAAAGATTCTTCAACCAAGAAATTCTTCTTCCCACATCTCTCTTCCCCAGAATCTTGCTTTGTATTATCAAGCGAAGCATTTCATATTTTGGTCCACACATCATATGACCCAGATATTTCATTTTCATTTTCTGCATGGTGTAAACAAGCTCCTTATCATATTTAAATACGATTTCAATTAGAACCCAATTTTCTCTCACATTGAGATGGCCTGCACTAAGGATTTTCTGTAAATACAATTGAATCGGTGAGTGGAAAAAGGGTAATACTCCAAAATCCTTATTTTCGAGAAATTAAAAAAAACTGTTTTGTAACTTTGTTTCTGGTTTAATGGTAAAATGACCAATTGGTCATTTGTAGTACTATATTAAACCTTTGTAATGGTGACTTTAGAATTTGTTTTACAACAATCATGGGATTGATTTTCGATTATTAATATGTTGACTATCACCTTTTTCTAGATTTAGTACAAGTGAATGGGAAAAATTAAGTTGAAAAAACAATATAATGTGCCAATGTGCTACAAAACTTTATTTTAATTTTAAAATAATTTACAGTTACATTTTGAAAATAATAAGACAGAAACCAGAGGTCCAACTGGTGTTCACTATTGAATGGAAGAAGGGTAATATTCCTGGAATATTATTCTTTTTCCACTCTACTAAATTTTTAATGTAGCTTAGCTGCTTTTAGATACAAGGAATATTTCCCTTTTAACAACCAATACATGCACCGAAGTAAACTTAACAAAACTGCTATCTTCGTTCAATTTCGCATTTTTTTAGAATATTACCCTTTTTCCACTCACCGATTCAATTGTACATCCAACCAATAGCAGAGCAGATCAATTGAAGACCATGATGCAACAACCGGCCATCTCCATTTTTAAGCATTTTTAGGTTATAATGCATTCTTATAGTAAAAAAATCGTTCTATCATTTGGTGCAACAAACAGTCAAATTCAATCATATGTTTGGTAAAGAGAAAGAAGTTGGCTGTGCATACAAACGTGCGAAGTTAGGATTTTTTTGTATCTCCTGAGATAACCGATTGTTGCACCAAGGTCTTCAATTATTTACAACAGTTCCAAACATAAGTGGAATGAACTCTAGCATGGTCGAAACCATTTTTTTTAGAAAAAACGTAACTTAATCTAAAAAATCAGTAAAAACAATTAAAAGTTTTGGAATAAAATTGACAACTCAACCCCATGTCAAACTACACACATGAAATTTATCTGATTTTATTGGTAGGCCATTATAAAAATACCCCAATAAGAACAGCAAATTCAGTAAACAGATTTTTTTTAAATGTCAATTTACTGAAAATCCATGTTATGAAGTAGGACACCATATTTGTAAAAATAACACATTAAATTATAAAAGCTATATTTATTTTCTAAAACTCATTTCAAACAACCTGATCAAACCTAGCACAGAAACTGAAGTAATGGCTTTTGTTGGGAAATCAAAGGTAGTGATTAATAACTCTACCATTGAGTAGGTTAAAACTTTCAATTACTTGAGCCGCCACATTGGTTTTCACAGAGAGTTTGATGTAGATAAAAAAAAATACATAGTTTTTAGAGAACATGCGGAACAGTGGCAACTACACTGAGGAACAGAGCAAACTGATGGGATTTTGTTGTACAATGGCATTTCCAAATCCTATATACAACAGCAAAACTTGGTTTCTTGCAGGAAAAAGGAAACAAAAATTGAAAGTTACAGAGATAGGCCTACATTTTTTAATGAGGATCAAGAGTTGTACAACGGAGGACAGACTGAAATTTCTACATAAGGCAAGAGTTGCAGACAATAAGAGTAAATGAGACAATTGGTTATTAACGCTATCAGTTATTAAATAAATGGTTTGAATATTATCTTCAAAGAATGAAAGAAAGTAGAATTCTTAACAGGTCCTGGGAAACAGGCCTGAAGGAAATGGAAGCTTGGGAAACTACTACAATGCTGGTAGTTTATTTTACTATAGTTTTTTAATTTAATTTTATAAAATATCTTGATTCCATCTCACGTTAAATGGCCCATGCCATAAAGAAAAGAACAACACATTAAATAAAATATGCTTTTAAAAATGAAAAAAAAAATATAGTAAAAATAATTATATAGCTACATACTTAAAATTTGTTGCTAAATAACAAGCTGGTACAATATTCTAAATCTTCAAAATTTGGCATTAAATTTTTCTTTTTGTTTTATGTTAACTGATTGTTTGTTTGGTTTTAAGTGACTACAGTGTGTTGTAAATAAATATCAGTTGGCTTTTATATGATAAGATTACTTGTTGGTAACAAAAAATGGAACCCATTACATTTTACTTTTGATTCTACCAGTACTCCACTAAAGTAACACACATTAATGTATCATAAATTTGTAAAATGTGAAAAAATATTGAACTACAATAATAAATAGAGTTGTGTGATAGGACAAGAGATGAAGTAATTAAAATATTTAATTATCAGCAACAGAAAGCTAGATTAGCCTAAGCAATGGAAGCTAAAGTCCAGGGTTCGATTCCTAGATCTATTAACTTTTCACTTAGTTCCACATAGGCATTATGTTCTAAAAACCACGATAGTCACTGATGACCAAGCAGTTGATGTGCTTATAAACTAAAATAAGTAAAAAATGAAATTTTATGGTTTAGTAATAAATTTACAATTTCAAATTTGAAAAAAATAAAATTATTACCATCTTACTGATTAAGTTATTAAGTACTAGAATATTACACTAAAAGTCCTGGGTTCAATTTAACTGTTTCTTGTCCCCACCATAGTTATTAGTGTCCTACTATTTTTTACAACAATTTTAATAACTTAAAAAGGTTCCAATAAAAAAAGGTACAATAAATAAAACCAGCATGGTTCACAGTAACATTGAACGACATGAAAGATGCAAAATTGACACAGAAGACAGAAATTTTTAGAAAAAAAAAACCAGAGTGATCTTCGTGGGAGATAATAAAAAGAAGAGATGTGAACATCACAGTATTGAACACCTTAAGACAGAAAAATCTGAAAAAATGAAACGATTGTGGGAGAAAAGGAAATGTGAGCAAAGCGTGAAAAAGTAATTAAAATATTGATTTAGCATGCTCTCTCTAAAGTGGTGTTTGGAAAAAACGAGTTACAATGGAAAAATTACTTTATTTTACAAATAAATAAAATTTGAAATTATTAAACTAAATAATAATAATAATAATAATAATAATAAGCTACTTTCAGCCCCCTCTGTGGTACAATGGTAGTGCGCTAAACTGTAAAGGAATAAAAATTGAAATTTCTTGAATTAGGTAAGATCTGAAAAGAATTTTTATAAAATTTAAACCCACTGACAGTATTCCGGAGTAATCACTAAAAACCAAGATACTGATGTTACTTTGAATAGTTGTTTGAAAAACCTACTTTTATTTTAAGAATTTATAACATCGGTGAAAAATAATAATTAAATAATTAGATAACAACATTCTGTAAAATTAATTATACAATATAAATTATAATTTTGATGAACTTTACCTGACATATTATAAAACTTATTAATATCCATAATAGCCGATAATTGAGCGAAAACATTTTTTACACACTTCTAGTTCAGTATTGATGTTATAAATGATGATGATGATGGTGATGATAATGTAGTAACAACTACAATCTATAGGTGGATAGTGATTGCATTGTAAATGACATTGTTAAAACTCTTGTTCATTTTGAAAACTGTTAGTGAGTGACACACCTAAACTACTGTCGTCATAATACCAATATATTGGAGGACATTGCTATTATAGTACGTTATTACTGTTATAACACATTTACAGTAGTTCACAAAAAAAAATCAGTGTGCAATTTATTTTTTAACATTATTGTATCTCACGCCCACCATAAACACATATATAAAATAAATACATCTGAATTTCTAATATAGTGTATAGAAACAATCGACACAAAATACCTTGGTATTAGATAGTATTGTTTCTTCATTACTTCAAATGTATTTTAGAATATTTAAAAAGTAAAATCAAATGAATATTAATAGATTTTTTTTATTTTGAATAAAATTAGTAGTTATGTAATATTTAATTCAATGTCAACCTATTTTCAATATTTTGTTTTTAATCATTAAAAAAAACTATCGTAACGAACTTCCAAACATCCCAAAAAATGGGGGCAAGTCAATTTCAGATAATCTGGATTATTGAACAACTCTATAACTATAGGTTAATTTATTTTTTTTTTAAATTTATCCAAAAATTATTAAGTGACCTGATTGAAAATAATAACACAAGTCATTATACCTTTATATTAAAATTTGAAAAAAAGTCTCCCTTTGCTTATTTCTCTGTCTCACCTCATTCCTTCTACTTGATGTGGGTGTTTGACTATGTCATCATACTAATGGTATAGCACAGTATGGTAATACCACAGTTCCTGGACTCCGATGAAGACTCATCATGAGATGATTCTTTTTTCTGGATGGCAAAATACTGTGATTGCCACTGCCCTCAGTGATTATCTTGGGACCACAGTAGTCTGTTTTCCTTAGGAATTTAGCATATAAATAAATAAAGCTTATTGTAATGTAAAGCTTGTGACATATGGAATGAGAATTAATGTTAAAAAGACAAAATGCATGGTAATAAGTAGGGCACCAAAGAAGATTACGGTAACCCTGAAAGGGAATAAAATAGAGCAGGTCAAGTCTTTTAGGTATCTTGGATACCCTGTAATGGATGATATGAGGTGTGCCAAAGATGTGAAGGTGAGGGCTGCAACTCCCAAAGAGGCATTTGGCAAGAAACGACAAATTTTGTACAATGGGCTTGATTTGGAATTGCGAAAGAGATTGGTAAAATGCTTTGTTTGGAGTGTGGCCACGTATGGAGCAAAGATGTGGACATTAAGGAAGCACGATGAGAAGAGGTTGAAGGAAATGTGGATTTTGAGAAGGATGGAAAAGATTAGCTAATGGAAAGAGTTAGAAATGAAGAGGTGTTTTGGGAGTGGGAGAGAAGTGGGGCTGCTGGAGACGTTGAGATGGAGGAAACACAGATGGCTGGGTCACTGGTTAAGAAGGGAGTGTCTAATTGCAGACATGCTGGAGGTACCAGTTAATGGAAGGAAGGCAAGATGGTGCAAAATGTACAAGATGCTTGATGATGTAAAACAGGGAAGAAGGTAAGAGGAAGTGAAGAGGTTGGCGTGAGATAGGGAGGGTTGGAGAACTGAATGTAGAGACCTGCTGTGGAGAGAACACGAATGATGATGATTTAATGTAAAGTAATGTAGCCTGTACATGAAAGTAATGTAGCATTATACATGAAAGTCAAAAATATTTGGGGTAGGAAACGATCATAATTAATTGAAATAGAGACTTTTATAATGACTACAATTTTTACTAATTCCCTGTCTTGCTCATCCCAGCATATAGTTATGGCCATATAGTCGATATAGTAGATATAAATATAGTAGTAGATATAGTAGATATAGTCGGTATAGTAGATATAGTCATATAGTTATGGTTGTTAAAGCCCAAAACCTCATATCTGAATAAGGGCTGGTGAGTATGTATGTGAAATGTAATAATAGTAATAATAATAATATCTTGTTTTTTGTTGTTAGGCAAAACTATGCAACAGACAAAAAGTCATATTAACATGGAACACACAAAACATAAAAAAGATACATAGTTCACATACAAAGTACACATTACCTCTTATAAAACAAATATCACAAGTGTAAAACAACACAGGGCACAGATAAGATGCCAGATGACACTCCAAACACATAAAATATTAAAAGTGAGCAATAAACTTAAAAAATCAAATCACTAATATCACAGGAGAGATAATCATCTGCAGGATTTACACTTCAGCCACTTTTCAGTTTGCGCTTGAATTGTGGTAAACCAACAATCCAGGCAATTTATTAAACAATATTGAACTTTCATGTCTACAAAATTATTGCTAAACTTAGTCTGTGGGATTAATATCCAGCTTGTATTTATTTCTAGTGTTGTACTTGTGTACGTTATCCCATCTGTCATAATTCTTTTTATCTTCCTTCATGTCTATTAGACTGCTATATGTAAATGCCAGGTAATAATTCTCAGTTTCTCTAAGCTATATGTTGCCTATGGATCTATGAAATGTATATTTATGAGTATCCTAGAGGAGGGTAACAATTAAGACAGCTAGTTTGGGTGGAAAATGCATGTAGTATAAAAAGTTTCAAAATATATGACTCTTATTATCAGGTGCAGTAGTGTTTCAGACATAGGCTGGAAATTGGACCAGAAGAACTCCGTTCCACAGTTCACTAAGATTCAGCGTTCTAAACCATTGGTCCAAAGAAGTTATCAGCTTTTCATTTGGTTATCTATCATGAGCAGTAAAACTTTTAAAATGGACAAGTTGACTGACAAAATATATCAACTATACCCCTAACAAACGGAAAACTGCAGATGAAATTTAGCCAATAACCGCCAAGGTCAGGTAAGGTAAGGTCGGGTAAGGTTGCCCCTTTGCTAAGTTACACTCTGTTCCACTTAACTCCAGCTGACATTTTGTTAGGCTGTCACCCACAGCGGGACCACAACGTGTTTACGATTAACGAAAGTTAATTGGTTCTGTGGTATGATCTAGGTCACTATACCCCGCCTTCATCTGCAGTCTCTAGTTCGTTAAGGTATAGAGAGATCAACAAATGCTACACTGTAATTTGATAAAAAATTAAAATATGGGCAGCTGGAGTCAGCAAACAAGAAAAATTACTAGTGTAGTATTCTCTAATTTAGAAAGTTAGTAGAAAGAAGTTTAAGTATGAGCAATTAAAATAGAAATAGAGAATTAATAGAGTACACCAATTACTTCCTTACCACTCTTGATGAAATAGCGTGACGTCATTCATTCAGTCTTAAGTAGCATAAGTGTGGCATATTAAAACCTGACCATAAAATTACCTGTCAATACTACCAATCTAATAAATCACTATTCTTCAAGCTTTCACGCACTTCATATCATACAACAATATGAAACTGGCGTGACAAAAAGCGTTTTTTGCGTAAACCTCTACGGGTACACAAATTAAACTGGTGCCAGCAATCATTGCTTGTGAAAATACTCCTTCAAAATTAATCTACGTGAAAAAACGGCAAGTCACTTTATTATTCATTATTATTTATCTTTATTCTTCACTATTCATCGTCTTAATTATTATCACGCGTAGGAATTGAGAATTGTTCGTTACCTTTGAGTATTTTATATGGAGGCAACATGCGCAGCCAAAAATGGTAAAATTGTGCGAGAGAGACAGACCGCGTAATATTGAGCGTTCTCTGCCTAACACACACAATTTCGACGTACGTGTGGCGGGGTGACAGAGAGCGAGTAAGGCAAAAGATTTGTTAAAAAGAGACAGGTAGCGCAATAACTTGCGCAATTTATAAACACGGTAACTACTAGTACGGTTGTCTCCATACAGTTTACTCAAAAGTTGTTACTGTTACCTTTGAGTACAGGTTGTTACCTATAAATTTTGAGAGAGAATTTTGTCACATACTCATTCAAATTCCTACATTAGATTGTAAATAAATAAAATGTTAACAGAAAGATTCATTCATTCGATTTTTTCTAAATGAGTCCATTACAAACTCATGCACATTAAGAATCGATTGACAGCTGTGAAGTACCTCAACAAATGAAGTCTGTATACAAATTTTTTTTTTAATTTTTAATATGTTACTAATACGTTGCTATCAGTTCAATTCAGAACAATAAGCAACCCCATGACCCAATGAGATGAGGATGATATGTATGACGTGTAAATGAGATGTAGTCATGTACAGACTCAGGCCGACCATTCCTGAGAGAGTATGGTTAATTGAACCCCAACCATCAAAGTACACCGGTAACCCCTGTCTAGCATTCAAATCCGTATAAAAGTAACTACCTTTACTCGGATATGAACCAGGAACCTTCGTCTCCGTAAATAAGCTGTTGAACAGCTGATTTTGGCGACAACTTTACCTCTAGACCAACCCGTGTATCCAAATAATATTAGTTATAAGTTACAAACACAGGTGGAGCTCATAATCAAAGAGAGTACTAACGTCAGTCATGGAAACTCCCACAGCCTTTGAATTACGTACATAAAATTTCAGAGTGGTTCTATTTAGATTAACTCGTTACTACACAATTGGAAGATAAATGGCTGAAAATGGTTAACATCGACACTCAACTGTAAACACGTACCTCTATCTTTGCTTCTTGGTTCTTAAACAATTTAATTCGTATAAACGGTACTGGCAGCTCTTATGTAAAATTACACTCCACAATAATATTATGATGGCAATACTATTAAGTTAGCTAGTCAGTATTAAATAAAAGCACAGGGAATCGTTTGTTTGTAAGTTAAGAACGAGGAAACAAAATTTCCCTTGTATGTAGTACATCTTTTCCATCTACTAATAGTTCACTCATATGTCGCTTATGAATATCTTATGAACACCTCATGATCCACCATTATATTGTTAGTACTTTCATTAGGCTGACAGGTTATTTTATTTTTACTTAATTACAAAATTAGTGTTTAGGTAATGGATGTTACTGTTGATGTTAATTGATTGATAACCTACTTGATGATTCAGTTTTATCCACAAAATGATGTACAAAAGATCTCAAAACGTTAGGTTACTTGTTTTCTTAATTTATGATTTCAAGTAAGGAAAGACCAACCTGCCAAATCTGTTTTAATGTAATATTTTTGTTTATATACATATATATATATATATATATATATATATATATATATATATATATATATATATATAACGGCAAAAGAAATATATTTTATATATATATATAAAAGACAAAAGGCAAAAGAAATATATTTTATATATATATATATATATATATAAAATATATTTCTTTTGCCGGTTGCGCGTTTATATTTATTACGAACGTATTCCTAATTCAGATAAAAAACATTGTTATTGGTTAGTTACTTTAACCAACCGGGTTGGTCTGTGGTGAAGTCGTCGCTGCGAGTTAGTTGATGAAGGGAGAAAAAGGTTCAGTGGTTGAAATTAAAGTTACTTTTATTAGGATTTTAATATTGGACAATGGTTACCGCTGCACTTTGATAATTGGGGATCAGTCAACCATACTTTTCAGTAATGGTCTGCCTTAGTCTGTACAAGACTACAAGTTGTTGGTATAGTGGAGAGATGACTTGAATGCTAATGTGAGACTTCATCTCACATTATTCATTGTCCTATATATGGACAAGCTTTCCTGTTCCCCACTTCGTCTCACGCTAGCATTCAAGTCATCTCTTCACTAAACTTTTCGATATAATCACCTTGACGATTGAGGCGTTTGTCCTATCTATGGACAAACTTTCCTGTTCCCACTTGTCTGACAAAAGCATTTCAAGTCATCTCTCCACTATACATAGGCCTAATCATCTTCATCTCATTGGTTCATGGGGTTGCTTACTGTTCTAAATTGAACAAATTGCAGTGTAGAGGTCCTACACATTAGGGTTAAAAAGTTAAGCCTACTTCTTTTTTATATTCTTTGTTCCCACTATGAATGAATAACTGCCTACATCTACAATAGGGAATAAAATTACTTCTATGTGTGCATTACTTTACCAAGCCTACGCAATCGGTTTTACCTTCTAATCAAAAGTAAACTTACGTAGTTAAATCTTTTTTATAGAATATTTTGGAATTTAAACGTAATTATAAACTTTAAGCAAAGACAACAACAGTTACCTTAATTTCGATTAAGATACAAGAGTATCCTGTAGTTTGTGGTTGCTATGGCAACCGCTCAGCATACTGCATGCAGTACGACAATGTAACCCGCCAAACATTACAGCTGTGCCGTCGCTTAGACGCCTACTATTATTATGTGTATATAAAAAAAACACGATTTAAATCGATTCGATGAACGACTAGTAATAATAATTATAGTTATTATTTACCCTTTGAGTATTCTATAGTATACTCAAAGTTCGTTACGCATTAATATTTTACCCGAAAGATACTGGTACTTCTTAATAATGTAAATACTTATTTTCACTCATAGTTCTTGGATATTCGCAACAGTTTTATAACAACCAGTTAAATTTTGTTAAAAGTAGTACCTACTCAGAAATTTTATGTCAATAAATAACAAATATTGCTATTGTGTAAATTTTATTTATTCATAGGGCCAATTTAGGTTGATGATGTTGGTACTCTATGAAAAACAAAAGACGACGTTATTTTAATGGTTGTGGTATGTTTGGCGGGCGAGTAGTGTTTTGTTTTAGATCGTAAGATTCACGTCCATTTTGAGTAGTTGTATAACTATTTGATTTACGAAGTAATATTGTTTTACTTAGTATTTTTCGTTATACGTAAACTTCTTCATTAAAATGAGTGACGAATTGTACCAGGAGTTAGTAAAAGCTGCTTCGGATTCCAGTGAGAAGTTGCAGGAATTCGTTGAAAACCTGGAGAAAGCCGATGTAAGTGTTCTCTCTTTCTTTCAGATTAGTTTTATACTGTAGTGAACTAGAAGTTTATTTGATTGTCAACTGGAATGGCTACAAGCATCGATCAAAATTTTCTGTTCGTAGCAATGTGATTTGGCAAACTTTTTCATTACTAACCAGTCTTTACCTTAAAGCTAATTCAGCTAACGTTAATGAGCCTTTAACCTTGCAATGCCTTAAACTTTAGTTAAAACTGTTTAAACAATCAATGAATAATTGACAGTTTATTATGTATGATTAAACTGAAAACTGAAGGAAATCCTGTATTTAAACTATTGGACATTCCCATCTGACAACTTTCTAGACTACTAAAAGATTACCAATGGCTAATCAGGAGTAATATCGATAAGTTCATCTCTTACCTAATTTCAGTATCAATGATTTGGTTAAGTACTAAAACCGGGCCAGTTTTACTATTACTTAATTGGTCATACTGGGTAAATGATTTCTGTAAACAATTAGTTTTTTTCTGTAAAATGTTAATATGATACTTTATTCTCTATTATTGTGAATAATAAGTATAATTACTTTGATGTAGTCTATGACCAAACTTGTACTTTTGCAGCTGTTTAAACGTTTAAAATAATTGAAAATCTAGTTAATTTAGGTCATTTAAAATTAGAATCTGAGTTTGTACTGTACTATCAGCTCATGTTGTGTCTGTCCGAAAGATTGTAGAAACTTGGACATTGCTTTCAGTAATGTGAATGCTACAAATGTGTAGGGATAATTTCGGGCAATGTCTGACTGTTGTAAAAGAAATATGTATTTTGCAGTTTTTCGTAATCATTAATTTGAATGGTATATATTTTGAATGATGACCAAATTGTTTATTAGTTAGTTTTTGCATAATAGGTTTATTCAGCTCTGAAAGTTCAATATAAAGAGTTGAGCCATGGCATTCAATTTTTTTTACAGTTGTTTGAAAAATTTATGTAATAATTTACTGTGATTCCATGTATAGTATAAGAAATACTATATCAAGGCTAATTTATATAGTTTAATAGATAAGTAATTAGATCTAATACATTTCTTTTCAACTAATTTTTAAAGATAACCCACATGTCTTATAATTTATTTTATTTTCAGATAATTTCTTTAGTAAAAAATCGCATTGTTACCCCTGAAGGAGTAACTGCACTGAAATATATTTTAGGAAGGCTCAGTCAGATGAACTCTAAACAGAAGAAGAGGCTACAGGTAAATTTGCTTTTTAATGAGTTTAAAGCAAAATTGCTTAGCTTTAACAAATGCATTGCTAATTTTCTGTAATGTTACCTTGTATACAGTTCAGCCGTTCTTACTTTGCTCCTACTGTCAACAAACAAAAGCCAGCTACTACAGGGTGCACGCTAGAGTCTGCGACTTTACAGATGTTGTATTCCTATTAAGTTAACTATTTTTTACTTTCTCTTGCCTATATGAATATATAGGAAGGAAAGTATTGTTTTCATGTCGAGTTTTCACCGGATCTATACGTTTTCAGACCCCCTGAACCCAAAAAACATGTTTTTAGCGATTGGTCTGTGTGTGTGTGTGTGTCTGTGTGTGAACAGAATATCTCAAGAACGGAACGTCGTACGAACTTGAAACTTAAGTTACATACCACTACCGGACGCGACACGAACATTTTCATCAAAATCGGTCAACCGGAAGTAGTAGTTTATTCGTATAATTTTTCAGTTTTTTGCGATTTTCTCAAAAACTGGTCCTACGATTTTTTTTAAAATCGCCTATTTTACTCAATATTTTATTCTCTACAAGATAGGGTAGGCGCCATGTTTGCTGAAATTCTCGGTGAGGCTGTTATCACGTAAAAACGTTGTTTTTTTAAGATTACGGCTTTAATATAAATTTTAGCGCAAAAACTTATATAATAAAAGTTGTAGAGAATTTAAAAACCTACAACTTTTATTTCAAACATTTTTTTGTATAACGCTTAGTTTAGCGGTAATTTGCGATTTTCTGTTTTTTTTCTCACGAAAACGTGAGAAAAATCGATTTTTTTAACATTTCGGCCTTAGTATGCATTTTACGACAAAAGTGTATATAATTAAATTTATAGAAAATTAAAAGATCTACAACTTTTATTTAAAGCATTTTTCTCTACAGAGCCTAGTTTAGAGAGAAAGAGTGATTTTCCGTATTTCTAAGCCAAACTGAGGTTGATTTTCATTTTGCGTCTTTCACTCATGATTAAAATTAGGTTATGTTTGTTGAGGTTAGTTTTTTGTTTATTTCTTATGTTTTATTACTAATGTTAGGTTTATTGTTAATTATTTGCACTGGCAAGAGAAAGTTGTGTGAGTGTTTCACACCAGATTTTTAAATTATAAGTACTTAAAGTACTAAAAACATCAGTCATGATATGATATAGGCCTAACAATTTCATTTAGGAAAATACTTTTAAAAGTATTTTGTATTTAAATACTTTTGAAAGTATTTTGTTGTTACTTTTTAACAGCGTGTACACATTTTGATACAATGCGCATGCTCAGTGACGTCATTATTTGTTTACATTAGGAGCAAACTAAGGGAGGCTGGACTATAGTTACTTGAGTCATGAGAATGCCTTTGGTTTTGTCAAAGGGTAAAGGAGGAAAAGCAATAGTGCACCTGCGCGACTGCTTTGGTATCAGTCCAATCAACACAACAACGTACACTATACCCTGAGTACATACAGCATATCGTGGAAACTATTGTGGGTTAACTGTATGATTATAATTGTTTGTTACCATAAACAGAAATGTCAGTTTCTCAAAAACTTGGTCGGACTAATCACCGTACTAAAATGTTGGGAAGTTGAAGCTAAACAATTTCTGTGTCTTAACAAAAGTCATAAGCAAGTTGCTAATTACCGTGATGGTTCTCTTTGAAAAATTTGAAATATATAGAAGGAAGTTAAAAACACTAGCTAATTCTTCTTCATCAACAGTTTTGTTGAAACCTAGTAAAAACAAATCTGGTGTGAAACACTCACACGACTTTCTCTTGCCAATGTAAATAATGAACAATATAACCTAACATTAGTAATAAAACATTAGAAATAAAAAAAAAATACCAACCTTAAAAAACGTAACCTTATTTTAATCATGAATGAAAGTTGCAAAATGAAAACAACCTCAGTTTGGCTTAAAAATACAGAAAATCACTTTTTCGCACTAAACTAGGCTCTGTAGAGAAAAATTCTTTATATAAAAGTTGTAGTTCTTTTAATTTCCTATAAATTTTATTTACCCTTTTGTCATAAAATGCATACTAAGGGTGAAATCTTAAAAAAATTGATTTTTTACTCGTTTTCGTGAGAAAAAAAACAGAAAATTGCTAACTACCGCTGAACTAAGCTTTATACAAAAAAATATTTGAAATAAAAGTTGTAGGATTTTAAATTGTCTACAACTTTTATTACATACATTTTTGCGCTAAAATGCATTTGAAAGTCGCAATCTTAAAAAAAACATTTACGTGAAAACAGCCTCTCCAAGAATTTTAGCAGGTATGAAGTCTACCCTATCTTGTAAAGCATATAAAATTTAGTAAATGAGGCGATTTTAAAAAAAATCGTAGGACACATTTTGAGAAAATCGCAAAAAAGTAAAAAATTACACAAATAAACTACTACTGCTGGTTGACCGATTTTGATGGAAATGTTCGTCTCAGGTCTGGTAGTGGTGTCTAACTTAAGTTTCAAGTTCGTGCGATGTTCTGGTCTTGAAATATTCAAGTCTGTTCACAGACACACACACAGACCAATCGCTAAAAACATACTTTTTGGGTTCAGGGGTATGAAAACGTGTAGATTTGGTGAAAACTCGATTTCGAAAAATCGACATGAAAACAATACTTTCCTTCTTATAGTATATTCATATAGGCAAGAGAAAGAAAAAAGGAAACTGTTACGTTGATACTATTGAGCTTGATAGTGAAGACAATGGTGATAGCAATAGCAAAGAAAGCGATTGATGCATAGAAGATTTTGTTCCAATAGAATAAAGTAACTGGTAGTTACAGTAAATTACATGTTTCTAGTCATGCAATTAAGCGATATGACAGATTAATTATTTTCTTGGCAATGAACCACAGCTTTCAAAATGTTTGTAATAACTACATGGTTGTGAAATGTAGTGTCTCACTCTTAAGGTTGGGAGCACTGTCAGATTTTCTTATCCCTTCCTCGCAGCTCATCCATACAAAAAAGGCATTCTCGTGACTCAAATATCTATATATTGTCATTTTATTAGTGTCATCTGAGTATGTAAATCAACTCTATTCATACTTATATCTTTAGGTAGCCTACTGGATATGAGTTTTTGAAGTTTTTTGAAGAATAAGAAACAAGTTGGAGTTTAAACTTAGGTAGTTAGTTAGGCCTACATACTGAACTCAAAAAAATACCAATGTTCAAAGTTTAAAATCCCTAATTTAATATAAATAGTTGTATGAAAGCTAGACCCCTACGTATTATTGCTGGTGGTCTCTTCATTGTCTTCATTCTTTGCTTTATACTTTAATAAATAAATTTTTTAAATGCATCCCGCCAACCATTAATATAAATTACAGTATAGCGAAATTTATCACCTTACCTTTGGTTTCTTATTTAAGTTTAAAAAACTTATGCGTGTTTTGGTGGTACCACCTTCTTCAGAGCATATTTTAAAAAAATTAAAATTTAGAACGGTGTTTCCATTCAATTAGTTTAAAAAGACTGAATGTCATTTTAATCTAAATGACTGAATAGAAACACCATTCTAAATTTTAATTTTTTTTTAAATATGCTTTATACTTTATTTATTTGTTTACAATTTTAATTCATACAAACCCAAAAGAATATTGGGTAAGTCAGTATCAAACATTTCATCTTAAGAAGCTTTGAAAGAAAAATCACATAAAACAAATAGTCAATATCAGTCGCATACAGTATAGAGCATGAATTTAATTGAACTCCATCGTTTATAAATTCCTGGATTGTATAATATGACTTTTCAACCAGGTATAATCAATCAGGTAATTCTTTAACTCTCTCTTAAATCTTTTCTCACATTCAATAATAAACAACCTTTTTGGAAGATGAGACATTAGTTTTGATTGATCCAATATATTACGATGGTTTTTTCACCGAGAGAGACAACCTACAAAACTCGGCAAATTCAAACCTCTGTGAAATGCCACTTCTATACCATCTGGATAGATCAAATATCTGCATAAGGCTTCACATTTTATGTACACCCTTGCATATAACTATACTAATAAATACACATATTGTCTTTTACAAGACATTTCAACAGTGTCATATTGCCATTTTTTAACTTCATCCAACAACTCCATTCATACCATCTTTAGATACCCTACAGGAAATGAATTTGTGAATTTATTTAAAAGAAAGAGAAAGGTTAGAGTTATTAGTTCATACTAAACTCAAAAACTTTTTTTAAATTTTGAAGTTATAAAATCTTTCATTAATGAATAGTTTCCTGCAACTTTATGACTTTATTTAAAATTCTTTTGATATAGGATGTGAAAAAATTAAGAATTTATTGGATATAAAAGATATTCTTTTCAATATCAACAGAAAGACTATTCTTATTTTAAAAAGGTTTTTACAAAGCATATTTTGAGTCAATTTATTTTGTTTTGTTTTTAGCTGACTGAAGCTGTACTAAAAGAGATACAGAAGAGAACTGAATTGCCGAACAGAATCATTTTTGATTTGGTATTTCAAATTGCTATTGAGTTGGAAAGATTTTCAACGCCTCATTTAACTAGAATTTGTGATATGTGTGTTGATTTTATTCACAATAGTACAAGTTCTTCTCAGTCTTGGTAATTATAATTGTATTTGGATTTTAGACTATATTACTTCTTCTAACAACTGGCTTCAGTTTGTTACGTTGATTTGTGTTTTGCTGGCGTAGCTAGTTATTTTTGATTGCCGGTAACTAGATTCTTCTGGTGATGTGGATTTAACTCACCATCCGGTGGCGCGCTCTATAGTTTTTACGGCGAACTGCGTTCGGCCCTCGCGGTGTGCCGCCTCTCAACGAGCATGACTAGTCACTCTCAGATGTACTTTCAGTGAATGTAGAACTATGAAATACGTAGTAATGTTATTGCGTATTATTTTAAATTTATAACTTTTGTAAAAGTTAAATGTAATTTCTTCTGCCCATTGATTGAAATGGGTCGGAGTCCGTAGATGGAATCCTCCAATTTAAAGATCAACCACCGTTCATAGTCAAACCAATTCTTGAATGTTCGATCCTCGAACATGACATTTTTTTAAACAACTTGTATCCTGTAATCTGATGGGATGTTTCCTGGTTATTTTGATGCCTGGCGTTCTTCCGAAACTAATTTGGATATTACTTCATGATTGATCATCTTAGTTTGGTTCGTGAGTCTGTATCACTACTCTAAGTGTTAACGACATGGGGTATGTTACTATTTTATTTTTTTATTTATGAGAAGTTCTCTAACATCAGCCTACTGTGATTCGTGGTAACCGACGCATTTAATATTTTTTTTAAGAGATTCAACGAAATCGAAACCTTAACGATATTTACATGTGTTGGACAGGATAATCTGTGTTTGGCTATTACTTGTTTAAAATGTATTTTCATGTCAGTTCATAAATAGCCACAGGCAAACAGGAACATTAAAATAAATATTTTTTTTCATCTGCATAATATAATATTAACTACTTATTAAATCACTTTAATCAAAATTTATTATGAATCGGTGTATTTATTTTTCTTAAAATATAATTTTTTTTGCAAATTTAAAGTAACTTTGAATCTTTACTATGATTATTATTACACCTTGATAAAAGGTTAAATAACTATAAAACTATAAATAAAAGGAATAATAGTTTTGGGGGAAATTCTAGGAATTATAAATGAAAGGGTTTGTAAAAGCTACTAGTATGCTAAAGAAAAAAAAAAAGAAAAAGTTGGCCAACAATTTGCTATTATTAATTCATTTTTGTATGAACACATTTTTTTTATTTTATACTTTATAATTAATATTTATTGGTTTGCTAAAAAGTAAAGTTTACCACAGTAAATAACTAGTCTGCATCAAAATTTATAACAATTTATTGAGTATCACCTTGTATTGTACCGCTTGTTGTTAAATTCTATTCTTATTTTGTTATTAATTAAAATTTTACTTACTACTATAATTAATTTTATTTTCATTCATGCAACGATTTCCTGTGTGTTTGTTTTTGTGCTTCCTAATTTGTTTTGTTAACACCCTTTACCAACCCATCGCCAAATTTGTTTGCCGTATGTGTTGTCGGCGGCGATGAGGGGGTGTGACACGTGATACCCCTCAATCTTCTCATTCAAGCCGTAGACTTGGAGCTCCTTCCTTATATCCACATTCTGCTTTTTATCCAAACCCGAGCATTCCTTAACTCTTTGCAGGAATCTCATCTCCGCTCCTTGGATCCTTTGTACATTCCTCGTCATGGTCACCCATGCTTCATTCCCATTCATTATTATCGGAGTTGCCATCACCTTGTAAAACTTAATCTTTCTGTCAGGTCTGGCCCTGTTGTTCAATGTCCTATTGATTGTACCACAAATCCTTTGGAACTTACTTATCTTCCGCTCAATGTCTAAACCCAAGTCTACTCCTACGTCACATTCCAAGTAACTAAAATTGGACACCTGCTCCACTATCGCATTTATTTTGACAATCTTCGATCAAGCCAGATATTGCCCTTTGAACGCCATTACCTTGGTTTTCGAGGTGGAAATTCTGAGATTAAAATCTTCACAGAATTTACACAGGACGTATACAGATTTTTGGAGCTCATCCTCCGATTCCTGAACCAACCGCAGATCAGCAAAAAGCATCACATTTATGTAGCAGTCTGCTCGACCGTAAACCTGGGTCAACATTATGTTTCCAAATTGTAAAAATGTAGTCAAAATAAATATTAAATAACGTAGGTGATAGGTTACATCCTTGACTGGCACCCCTATTAATAACAAACTCCTCTAAATATTTCACCCCTGTGTTAACAGTTATCCTCGTGTTTTTGTATAGATATTTAATCACCATGATCAGATGAGGAGGGCACCCTATTTCCCACAGAAACAGCCAAAGACGTTAATGAAAAATTAAAGATATCAATTATTTGTTTACATCTACATTAACTAACAACTGTACCTCTTGCCAAATTTCAATGTGGCTTTAATGACTTTGTATTAGTCATTAGTGGCATGTAGTTGACAAGTCTCATCATGCTAAGGCATTCCCTCTCAACGCAACCATCTAAACAATGCATGTTCAAAAATTACATCATTTAGGTGAAAATGTCAGGTTCAATCTTTTTATAACTCAGTTATATTTTGAAACCAAAATTAATTTATTAAGTTAATTTATTTATTTAATTTATTAATTTCTTATTAAGTTTACTTATTCAAAATATAATAAATACAGCATTTGGTAAAAATTTCAGCAATACCTTTATTTGTACAAAAGAAAAATTATGACACCACAGTACAGTTGTGTGTCATGTGCTGATCAAGTAATTTGGTGTTTAGAGGTATACTATTTAAATTAATATATAAGAAAACTCTTTGTTTATATTGCAGCTGGAAGGAATTATTACCAAAGTTACTAAGTGTTATAGAGTTAAGAAAAGATGTTGAATATAATAGTAATGATATGTCTGGAGCGGATTATAAAAAACGCGTTGTACAATCAATCTGTATGTTTGACTGGAAACCGACAATAATTACAACATTGACCGCTATGTTCAAGTAAGTATTTTTCTTGAAAAAGTTTGTGTTTAGACCTTTATTTTGTAAAAAACAAAATCTGTTGACTTATCACCAATCTCCATAACCACATGACTTAGAGACTTAAAATTTGGTCTTTAAGTTCCATTTTATGTTGTAGGTGTTCAATAAGATATAATTTTGATATAAAATTTACTTAGGAAGGAAGAAGTACAAAAAAATAAAAAGTTTTATTTTTTCAAAATAACAGTTTAAAGTGTTTTAAATCAAACATACATATACAAAGAAAAGAAATTAAAAATAAATAAATCTGTATAATGCATCCTAATCTATATTAAATCCTTCGCTGACCTGTTACAGCTGCTATATCACTTGATTTCACCTTTTTCATGTAATCCTACTTTCTACTGACACGTTTCAGTGAATCCACTGCCATCAGAATGCACAAAATTGAAACTAAACTTTGTAAAATTTTTATTAAAATTCACAGAATATGTTGTATATCAGTAATTTGTACAAATCTGTATTTAATAAAAATATGTTACAAAGTTAAGTTTCAGTTTTGTGTACTATGATCATGGATCCACTAAAACTTGTCAGTAGAAAATAGGATAGTATAAAAAAGGTAAAAAGAAAGAGCAAGTATTATTGAAACTGTTACAGTTCATTGTCAAATTCTATATTTTTACTATAGAAATATTAAAAATGTTATATCTTTTGTATTAATGTTTTGTCATCCAATAAATACATAGTTAACTGGCAATTTTCTGTGAAACCTATTAAAGTCAGTTCTTTCAAAATTACAGTTTTATGATGTATTTGAAACCAAAAATTCATTTTAATGCTAAAGAAAATGAATAATTCTACAATTTTTGTATTAATGTTTTCTTACTCGAAATTTATTTGTGCAGTTTATGATATTCTGTATAATATTGTATTAAAGTCAGTTATTCCAATTTTACAGCTTTTTTATCTTTTTAAACTAAAATTTCAGTCAGGAATAAAAAAAACACAGAGCCAAATTAACATTTTTACTGCAATATTTTTTCAGTGTACCATCTTTGAAAAACTTTATCTTTTTTTTCTTCTTACACGACTACATAGGCTGTTGAACTATCTGATAAAAACCCTTACTGAATGAAATCAGGTTTAATAATAATATACATTTTGTTTTTATAGGGAATTGGATTAAAAATTGAGTCATTAAACTGTGTGTTTAGTTCACAGAAATTAATAATTAGTTTTATATTGTTTGTTTATCTTATCTTAATTAAATATTGTTCTAAGACAGTCTTATATTTTACACAAAAAATGTACAACATTTATGATAAACAAAATTTTTGTGGTTTTTTATTTTTACATAATTGATTTTAAGATTTGAATGTTTTTCTGTCAGTACTTTGATTTTGTCAAAGCTTTGCATCTCCTTTAGGACTGATTAGAAGAGCTGAAGAGTGATGAGATAGTCACTAAGATTATGCGGACTACCTAAAATAACTGTACGGAATCAAAAATAATGCCTGTGCTGCTGTAGCTGATGACATTATTCCAAACTAGTGGAAATAGTAGTTTAAAATGGCACTAACATTGAGCTGATGTTATTTTAATGATTAGTACTACAAACACTACGATTGACCATGGCCCAACTTTTGACAAATTGTTAATAAGTGAAAAATTTCAGAAATAAATAGGAGAATTTGTAAAAGTATGTCGATTTTTTACATTTGAAGATATCTGTATATTTTACTAGAGGTGTCTTTTATGAAAATTATTTTGTACTGACCTAGTCATTTTGTACAGCAATAAGTAGTAATTTGAAAAGTAATTCCATACAGAAATCCTACAGACACAGTGAGTCTTCAAAATAAAATTTATCAGTAAGTTTAAATTGAGTGCAGAATATTGTCTTTAAAAATGTTTTTGTTATATCTTCTCAAATTTTTGGAATTTCAGATTTTTATAAAAAAATATGCGAATATTGGAACTTTTTTATAAAATTTACCACTTTTGTTGTATCCTACAATTATAAAGGAATTCAAAGTATTATTACACATTTTTGTTTTATATTTTAATTGTTTCTTAATGGTTTATTGAAAAAAGGGACAAGGGTGGTAATGATGTTGACTAATGACTAATATTTGTGTCAAATTCAGTCCTGTAATTTGTTGAAAATGCATGGCCTTATTCACAGTTACTAGAGTTTTTTTACATATTTATGTGTGAAATTAAATTTTTGGTGTTTTATTATTGTTACAGTGAATTACAACTAACAGGAGATCTACTAAGTGAAGTTGTCAATAAATTATGTAGAAGTATTGAAGAGTTACCGCCTGGAGAAATCCCACCATTTGTTCATCACTTACTGAATCTCTGTAGAGAAAATTATGCAAACTATGTTTTCTTAGCTCTTTCTTCTTACTTCAATAAGAACATCTATAATTGCGAACAAGACGTTGATCCTGATGCTATTTTTGAAACAGAAAATACGATAGGTATGTATGTATAAACATACATTAAAGTTGTTACAGCATTTGTATTCTGATAATGTGGAAAGGATTTGATACCTACAATAGCGCAACTGGCTTCTGCACCGGGGTCCCGGGTTCGATTCCCAGTAAGGTCTGGCATTTTTGCATCACTCATTTTCATATATCATCATTCTCCATCATCTGCATTAGCAGATATCGCAAAACAAAAAACAGATACCTACAATGTAGCCCAGAATGTGCTGAATTAAGTGGTTTTTGTTCTAAGTCTATGGCAAAAAAGTTATTGCATATAATACAAATGCTTATAGACGTAAAAAAAGGTTATGGACGTAAAATGCTCAAGGCTGCAGCAGAAATATAGCTGTGATTTTTTTAAAGAGAAAATATAAGAAAACAAATAATTACAGTTTTGAACTCTCCCACCATTGCAGTCATCCCAGTAAAGATATTTTTTAAACAAACATGATGGAGCCACAAGTTTATCCATTTTTGAACCATTTAATGTGGATGACCCAGCTGTTATATATAGTACCAATTTTAATTTTGCTTGTTTCTGTTTCGCCTAGAAAAAGAGAATAATGAAGTTAAAAACTGTGAATCTACTGTTATATATCACATTGAGGAAGCTGCAAAAATTGGTCATGGCAGTATAAATCAATTATTGAAATTTGTTAAGTTTTCTGTCAATTGTCCTGAAGTTCTTCTTCAACCATTCCTGTTAGCTGTACTACTTACAATTTCTTCTATTTCAACATATGAGGTCCAGGTTAGTAATTTCAATGAAGTATTACTACAAACTTGTATTTTGCACTTATAAATTCTTGTATAATCAATCGATCTTTTGCCATGTTAGTTTATTCAATATCTAAATTATGGACTTTGTGTAGACTTCATGTAAACATTAAATGAATTCTGAATTAGTCATCATTGTGATTGTATTGGGTTATGAATAAAGTTATATTTGGTCATCATCATGAGATTATCTGTCCTTGAGCAGATTCCTCTCGATTCCTTGTTTTCCTCAGCATCTTTATTTCATTATAGCTCTTCTAAAATTGTCTGTTACCTTTACTCTTCTATTTCCTGTCTCCATACTCATCAAAATGAGAAATACCTAAGTGTCACTGTTCACTGAGCTTTTATTACTGGTTTAATTTTCTTTTTATGTATAAGGCCTATTTCACTTTCATACAGTTAGGCCTTGGATCCACCATCATCAGTACAAAAAACATGTAAGAATTGAAATTAATTGTTTATTAAAACCCTTTTTAGATGATGTTATATCATTGTAAATATTTTTTTTATAGGCCACCTCTGTAGCTTAGTAGTTTGCGTGCTAGCCTACAATGTGGAGGTCCCAGTTTCAATCCCAGCTAGAGTCTAAAAAGTTTCACAAGTCAGAAACCCGCTGTTCTAGACACACAACCCACCATAGTCGCTAATAACTAAGCAATTGATGTGACTTTTGTTAAACTTTTTTAACATATAAAACATTGGCCTATTTATTATTTATAAATGAAAATGAAAAACCACCAGAATGGTTAAAGAATTTAAAAAGTACACCTATCAGATAAGGAGTGCTTTCATGGTGTTCACCACATCATCAGCTTGTTACATTAAAATTACGCTTTTAACTCGGCTTATATTTTATCAGTGATCTTGACAGTATGAACATCATGAAAGAGCTTTCCATTTAGTGAGATGTACTCTATTTTTTCTAATTCTTTAACTATTCTGGTAGTTTCTATATTTTTTTTTTTTTTTTTTTTTTTTTACTTGTGAGGCCACAATGGACCACTTCAGCCACAACATGAAAGACTCTACTTCGATCTCTATTTTTTGTTTATAATAAATAAATTATAAATAATAACTTGTTATTTAGTTTCTTTTATTATTACATACTTTTATTATAATATAATATTAAAAAAATACCAAATATATGCTAGATGACTCTTACCTAGTTAAAAAAGGTCAGTAGGTCCTTTCGGACATCTTGTATCCATTTTCAGTTGCAATTTAAAAACACTAGTGCATGCATACTTTTGCCAATTTGTCATGACAATATCTTTCATTATTATGTAATTTCAGTTCTTTTATCTTTTGAACACTAATGATGGTGGATCCAACAAAACATGTGATGTAAGTTAAGTGAAAAGAAATTAAAACGTTAATGAAAACTAATAGTTTTTTTCTTGTTCAGATAGATTACAGAATCCATTTTAAAGATTTTTTCCTTCTAGTTTTAATTAAACCTCAGTTCATTGCATGTCCTTGTCAATTAGCTTTCCTCTATTGAATGATTGCCAATTAATTTTTTTCTTTCCTTTTTGTAGTATTTTTAAATGTCTTACTGTCGATCCATGTGATTTACTCTGATTGTCTAAATACGAACATTTAGAGAACTTCTACCTTTTTATATTTGGTGCTGTGTGAAAATTTTTTATATCCTTTTTTAATAAAAACTACATGTGTTATTTTCATGGTATTTAATAATTAGTTTTCTTCATTCAGTTTTGGTGTTTTCTTAAACTTAATCTTTTACCAAATTATGAAGTGTTGTAATATCAGTTTAATTAAATTTCTTTCTTTCAGGTAATGGCATTACTGAAAAGTGTTTTCATCAGAAATGCTTCTGAACAAGAAAAGAAAGTAGATTCTGCTTGGTTGAGAACCATGATTTCTACATATTGTGATATGGATAATATTGTAACACAACTAATAGAAAGCAGGTTGTTATAAATTTATAAAATTAGTAACCTAACCTATATTTAATGGTGATTCATAGTTAATTGGTTGTGATTTCCTATCTATAACTGATTTTGCAAGTCATAATTGGTAGCTTTGTAAAGTAGGAATATAAGTATCGCATATACAGGGTTTATCAGAACTATATGGCAATCTCTCAATAGCTCATTCTATTGCTAAAAATAAGAAAAAAAAGTTTGTATAAACATAGGCCCGAAAACACTTCATTAACGAGGTATACAGGGTCAAAGATTTCACCGAGAATTCAGTACCCTCGGTGAAATGAGACCATATAAACACTTTTAAGGCTATAATAAAGAGACAAATCTTATGGTTCCTTATGTATTTTTACCGGATAAATTGAATAAAATTGGTCCCAGTAATGTTTTTTATTTTTATCAGTTTAAAAGATATCTTACGTAAAACACTAGAATTGGGGCTAAAAAATAACACATTTTTGTCTTTAACATGAAGTTACTTCGGTAAGTGGTAAATTAAGGTGTATTTTTTATTAATTTGATTTGTAGAAAATTTAAGTCTGAAAAGATCACGTAAATTACTTTACAAAAAAATTAAATGCTAGATATTGAAATTTAAGTTTATTTAAAAACAAAACAAACATAATTGTGTAAAAATGTTAACTGCATGAAATATTAACTAATTTTGTTGGTTGGATATAACAGCTGATTGTTTATTCAATACTGTAGATTTTGACAGTGAGTTGTTGCTGTTAACTTATTTTATATAACTGGTACGCTAAATAACTTAGAATAGATTTTTCGTAATTTATCAGGTTTTTTGTAAATAATTTCTTGAGTATTCATTCTGCATGAAATTTGCCATCTGTAAAAACGTGCATCAGGTAACACCTATTTTAAATTTTCCTGTGTTAAGTTGCATCATCAGTAACTGCAGATATCAATTTTAGAGTATCGAGTGTCAAAAATTCCGTACACAGTAAACCTTTTGGTTTCCTTGATGTCAGTCTTATGTGAAGGAAATGGTATTTTATTGATTAAAAAGGTATTAATGGAATACAGTGCCATCAAGCATTGGCAATATTGTGGCACAGTTTGTTTCTACATTAACAAACAGCATTTTAAAATCACCTTCTTCATAGTGCTTATATGCTCCAAGTGACCACTATGCCTACCACAAGCTACTACTATGTCTATTCAGATTTTTTTTTTGCTGTTTTAAAAAAATTGGTTGTTTGTTTTCTTGGGAAAATGATTTTACAAACAAATTCTTGTAATGCATCCTGCTAACCATTTAATTTATAAATTTTAATATAAAAGTAATATCTCTTACCTTTCTTTTTGGTTGCACTTCAGGTTTTTAAAAAACTTGTGATCGTTTTAGGGGTACTACCTTCTTCTGAGTATTTAAAAAAAATAAAATTCAGAGTGGTTGTTTCATTCAGTCATATCTAATGAAAACTAAAAGAGTTTTATTTGATATGACTTAAGTGAACCATTCTGAATTTAATTTTAATTTTTTTTAAATACTCTGAAACCATTGAAACAATCGTAAGTTTTTTTAAAAATCTAAAGTGCAACCAAAAGGAAAGGTAAGTAAATGATTTTCTTTAATTTTGGAGTCAGAAATGCTTCTCTGTTCTGGCCTTCTCTCGTTATGCATTACATCTCCTAGATATTAAAGCTTATGCTGTTTTGGTTTCTTAAGGTCATCACATTCTGTTCCATTCTACTCAGCACGTGAGCACGTGTTGTTTCTGAATTGATCTATCCAGGAGATTCTTAATATACACGTGTAGTTCTGCATCTCAAAAATCTCAAGTCTTTTCATCGATGTGTAGACAGTGTCCAAGCCTAACTCCATACAAGAGGACTGCGCAGCATTCCGTAATCTTATTCTCCGAGCGACCAGGTGTAGTCATTCCTCGGGGCATCTGCCCTACTTTTATAGGACAAGAGGACTGAAGACAGTGTAACAATACTGTAATATTTTTTTATGTTAGGATCATGGCCTTTGAATATGACAAGGTTTAAGGCTTAAGGTAAACCAGAATTATTGCTACAGCAAGCAAATGAACCACTAAGGTCAAAGGTTGCTGGCCAGTCTCATAACCTCCTTCCATCTTCTACTGGAATGTCATCTTGCTCCCCCTTACTCAGTCAGCCTGTAGCAATAATTGAAAATATTTTATGTTTTTGTGGTGCTTGCTGGTGGTATTTATTTGAACACTCACGATTTTTACGGGACAAGAAGTTTGACGATTATAAAGCAGACAAAAAAGTGATACTCAAATGGTTTAAACTGCAAGGTAAGGACTTCTACGCTGCGGGAACCAAAAAGCCCCCAGAACATTGAGATGTGTATCTAATTGTTACTTGAGATTATGTTGAAAAGTAAGGTAAATTCCTTTGTAAATTAACAAATTGTTTTCTCTACATCAGTTTGTCATGTTAATTATTATTGAACCTCCCTCGTAGTTTATGGTGAATTGAATTATGATTTCAGAGCTTGTGAAAATGATAAAGTAATGACTGGATTTATAAACATCAGTTTGTCATTTTTGATGTTATCTAAACGAGGTGGTACCCAAAATCCGGAAAGTCTTTGGAAACTTGGACAAAACATATTAGTCAAGTTAGTCCAAAAACATAGACAAGTTACAAATACTGTGTTAAAACGACTTGTTGATTGCATTTTTGGAGGACAGAATGTTGAACAGCATACAGGTAAACAGTTAATTGTCCATTTTATTTATTAATTGAGAGCTATCTGATTCTGAATAAACTTCCAATCAGATTGCTGGGCATTTTAAAATAAATTGGCTTGAATTTGGTTTTTGATCATTGTCCAGCTGTGCTTGCCGAACCTAATGGAATTGGGTGGACTTTAACTGGATTACCTTGATGTGATGTGGGTGTCAGGTCACTGTTAGGAGTTACTGGCAGTGAATGGGTAGATACTTTGGTTGAGATTCTGTATGTCAGTTCATAGACTGGAACTATACATAAAAGTCTTGTAACAACTCTTGGATGTTATTTTCGGTCATTTTCATCTTCTCTTGTTCTAAAAACTTTTAGGAATTGATTTATCTAAGTGATATAGTAGTGCGGATCAGACTAAATTTAGCAGTGGTATGAGTACATCTTGTAGAGTCCTTTTGTCATGAACTGTACTTGTTGGCTGGCTCTTGGTTATCAATATATACTGTCATGTTGGTGATCAAAGTTACCTCTAGAAAAGATTACAATGTCATAGAACTGAAAGTCAACTCATTTAACCTGCTGTATTCAATCTTCCTCAGAAAAACTTGGTCAGTAATCGTCTGAACTTTTATGAGGATGGGATCTGTTCGCTAAGTAAATTTAGCTGTATGAAATAATTTAATAGTTTGGATTTATTTATTAATTGGGAGCTATCAGATTCCAATCAGATTGCTGGGCATTTTAAAAGCTCCAGCCACGGTTGTTGGCTGGAGCTGCAGTGGTAAGGGACTAAAAGGACTGACTCATTTTTTTCACCATCAATCATTGTTGGGTGATTTACTTGCTTAACTGATGGAACTGAAAATGAAACGCTATTGGCTGGCTTGTTGATGTAGTGTTCAGCACAACTGGCTTCTGTGCCAGGGGTCTGGAGTTTGATTCCTGGTCAGGTCTGGCTTTTTTACTTGTATATCGCATCACATGATTCCGTACACCTAAGCCTTATGCAGGCATCACCATTCAACAACAAAAATTCTGTCAGTTTACTAACAGTGTGACTGCACTAGGTCAGAGACTTTTTGTAGCACTGTTTCAGTTATAATTTCTGTATATTATTGTATTATTTCTTGTGCCACGCTATGCTTGTTAAATTCAGTAATAAAGGTAAATGGTCAGTTTCATATTTAAATAATTGGTTTAAAGGTTACCGCGGCCACGTGCCGGTCCCTAACTCGCTTACTTAAACATTATATACATATTTTTACTAATTGCCTATACGTGCCTTTTTCATGGTCCTTACGGTCATAACCCGTGTTCCCTCCGTTCTTTCCCGCGTTCCTGTCTCAACTTGTAAAGATCCGTCTCCCACATCCTGCCTCTTTTTACTTACTTGCTATTATAATGTCATGCTGAACAGTCGAGTGGTCGTTCATCTATTAATTTCCCGCCAAACGTGGCGTTGTTGTTTTGTCGTTAGTTCCTCATGAACGTTGTGTATCAATTATGTACATTACTTTCTTGTGCTTTTGTATAGTTTTAACATTTATGTGTTGTTTTGAAGCGTATCTTCGTTAGTTCTAAATAAGAGTTCTTAGGGTCAACTGCAAGGCAGCCTTGTCTACATCGCACCAGTGTTTCGCTTTCGTCAAATCGCCAGTTTTGTTTTGTCAAAAGGACTTAATTACTGTAAGTAGTATCTATTCAGTTGATTATTATAATAGCTTGTCATTACCTGTTCCATTGTCTTATTTCCCTTCCCTTGTCTTATATAACCTTCTAACTCCTCCAAAACTTTATTTGCTTATTAGCCTTTATCTTTGGCTATCGAATTAAAAGATATGGTCCTCCTGAGCTATCGTTCCAGAAATCCTTAAGTGAACCCCACTAGTAAAACTGGATCAAAGAATAACAGACTGGCATCATAAGTATACTATGTTTATCTTTCTTTTGTAAAAACCCAAAAGCTTTTGTTATCTGAAGAGAAACCTCTAATATTTTTCTATCTAGAAGAACAAACTTTTTTTAAGCAGTAGAATACTTTTAAATATAATTTTTCATATTTTTTTTAAATTTAATCTTTTTTTTGTAGAGTGTTTACGAGTGATTTGTAGTTCCGCTACATTTGCAGTCATGGAAAATTTGTCGCATATAATGAGACTGGTAGAATTGCTAACGTTAATACCAGGTAATGATGCCAACAAGGTTGTAATTGCTATTATACCTCTCGTTCGCATATCCAGCAGATTAAGGGATAATTTAATTTCTGCATTACGGAAAGCATTGTTTAACAAGTAAGTAAGTTTCAATAATATTTTATTTTACAAAACAATTGGTAAAACCTATTTCACTTAGAAACCATTTTTTAAAATAAATCTTTTTATTGCCTCCTGCAGCTTGAAATCAATCTATTATATAAATAATACAAATTTCTCTAACCTTTTCATATGCCATAATCCTTATGCATGTTACTTCACATGTTTCAGTGGATCCATCATCATCAGAATACACAAAATATTATTTGAAACTTTAAAACCTAAAGAAGATGTAGCATCTTCTGTAGGTTTAAAGTTTGATATGATATTTTATACCGGGTGATAATAAATTGCGCGGCAATCTCTAGGGAGATGATTGTATAGCTATAAATAAGAAAAAAGTTCATGAGAAATGCTTCGTTGTCAACCATGTGATAACATGTTATTTTAGCTCTTTACCATTGTTGAAACGTTGAACACCAAGGCAAGACTTCAGATGCAGAAAGAGATGAAAGTTGTTAGGAGTGTGGTCAGGGCTGTACGGAGGATGGCCAAAAACATCCCACCAAAGCCCTGTAGGAGGTTTTTTGTCACATTCGCAGTGTGTGGTCAGGCGTTGTGAATGAAAACCACACCTTTTGAGAGCATCCCTCAGCGCTTGTTCTGTATTGCACGGCACAGTTTCTTAAGCATCTTGAAATGAACATCTTTATTGATTGTTTAATTTCACAATAAAAAAATCAATCAGTAAAATGCCTTGTCTGTCCCAAAACACTGTGGCCATGTCTTTTCATGTCAAGAATTTGCTTGGGTTTAACCTTCGTTGGGAATGAAGTGTGCCTCCAACCCATCGACTGCCGTTTACTTTCTGGGGTGTCATAAGCAACCCACGTTTCATCCCCTGTGACTATCTGAGATTAAAATTTCTTGCCATCCTTGTGATAACGTGTCAGAAAATCAAGTGCGCTGATCATCCTACAAGTGGCAGGATTTTCAATTACCAGCGCCATTATAAACTAGCACTATGAAGCGTACACAACACACAGCGATCTCAGACTGGGGTCATTTGTTCTCCTTGAACCAGAGTGACTACCGTTCATGAACGGAACTGCAATCGAAGCACTGCCACAGAGAAAAATTGAAATGGAACTTACTTCCCGAATATGCCTCATATTTATTCTCATTCATTCTTTTATTAGGTCTTTACTAGCGTCTCTTCTTGTTTTACCTTTTACTGCTTGAAGCAGTAAAAGACCTTAAGCTAGGACCTAAGACCTTAAGCTAGTCTTTACTAGCTTAAAGGTCTTTAAGCTAGTAAAGACCTTTTACTGCTTGAATATGCCTCATATTTATTCTCATTCATTCTTTTATTAGGTCTTTACTAGCGTCTCTTGTTTTACCTTTTACTGCTTGAAGGAATTTCATCTCCCCAGATTGAAGCTAGAACTTTCCTTTTTTGTCATTTTTCAACTTTATGTTTTCATTCAATAAAGTAATTTTATTTCAATAACTGTATCAAAATTTCTGTTCTGGTTTCATTTGTAGTGTACTTCAACTACTGTATATTCTTATCTAATTTCTTTAAGGCAACTTTTATTGCTATTTTTTTTTTAGAAATGTTGATACGAAGAAAGTAGCTGTTGGAGGATTTCTGAAATTGTTAAAATATCTGAAAGTCAGCAACTTAAAAAGTTTGAGTCAAACAAAGAACTCTTTTCAAGATTATAATGTAACTGGGATATTCAGTCAGGTACTTACAACAAACTTTTTTTAGTTCAAGTACTAAATTTCTTTTTCTTTTTTTGCTTGGAATAGTAAAAACCAATTACAGAGAGAGTTTTGGTTCGTGATACTCTCTCAAAGTCTGATTTATTACAGTAAAATCAAAACTCTTAACACAACAAACTTTTTTCAACTTTACACTACAAAATATAGAACAAGAATCATCAACCATTTATTAGTGCACACCTATTTGTATAGGTTGCTAAGCTAGCCTTCATGAATGTTCCAAAAATAAAGTTTTAGAACCTTCAAAACAGTAAACACAATACATTAACATAAACATAAACATTAACTGTGCGAATGAGGTTATTTAATGTAACATGACATATCTCAATGAGTTTCTTATTTGTAAATGGAGATATACTAAGTAGTTACTGCACTCCTGGATCCAACAAAACTGTTTTGTTGATTTTTTTTAAGCAAAGTACAAAACAAGTACAAAAGTACTCAATCTGTCAACTAAAGTTAGTTTTTATAGAAACCTTGATAATTGTACTGAGCTTATTGAACTTTTTCAGGGTTATGCGTTTATTTATATTATTGGAAACTCATTGGAGTTGTGGAGAAATATATATAGCTTTTCAAGAACTATCCCCGTGAAAATAGTCTGGACATTTAATTGTACAGGTTTATTATAGTAAGAAAAAAATGTAATAAATATCAAAAATAATATCTTTATAGATAGATAAGTAATGATATCTATAGTAGCACTGTCATCTGATATTGTTTAAACTACAATAAATAATTCATACATGACATGCTAGACAGTTCTGGTCTAAAATTAATTTAAAAAATGTTTTGTAGGTAAGTGCTGATGTACATCTGTCTCAGTCAGCACAGCCATCAGTTAACAGTAGTTCAAATGAAGCAATATGTTTAGAAGTCGTTGGAATTCTTAGACGATGTTTCGTCCAATGTGCGGAAGTACGAACTTGTCTCTATGAAGGTGAGTAAAGGTCAATTTAGATTATCCATTCTTCATAAAACTAATCTCTAGCCCACTGGTCAGCAGTTTTTTTTTAATTAGAATTTCAATAAGGATCCATAACAATTACTGAACGTGTAATCAACCTTCAAAGAAGCTAGTATAGCAGTTTGTTACTTACGAAGTGATCAGAACTTAAAAAGATACTTAGAAAGCCTAGTTAAGATTATTTTTCAGTTCATCTTTTGTATCAGTAGAATTGCTTAAGCCTGCTTTTATCTATTTCATGTAACGACAATTTCTTCAACTTTCTGAAATTTCTTCAACTATTTTATTTCTCTCTCTCTCTCTCTCTGCAATTTTTCCTGCTGTCTCCCTTTATTTCTTCATCAAGGCGCTTCTTTCTATCCTTCTAGATCAGCGGTTCCCAAACTTCTATCTTTTACGCCCCCTTTTGCCAAAAAGAAAACTTCTCACGCCCCCTTACACAATTTTATTGGGCAATGAAAAATCACGTATTGCATTGAATAACCATACTTTTATTTTTTGTAGCATTAGAAGTTGCAATTTAATTTTAACAAGAGACAAAATAAATCAGTGGATGGATGACCTCGCATTTTTTTTTTAAAAAAAGGTTGATTATTAGAAAGTGCACAACGTAAATCATTGATAAAACCAACATTGCACCGATGCTTTGTTTTTATTGTAACAAGTGCTAAAAACACTTTTTCACACAGATAGGTGCTTGATAAAGATAATTACAATTACTGCCGCTTGCTGTTATATACTGGGGTAAACTTGGTAATACTTAACCCAAAGTGATGTTTTGTCAATTTTATCGAAATCGTTTTTCGCAGCAGAAACATTTTTTATTTCTAAAACTTGTTTTTTAAGTAATTCGGGCAGGAAGTCTATGTTGACACTGAAAGGATCCGTTATGGAGGGTAAAGCTATCTTGAAGTCCCGCGCCCCCCTTGACGTGTCTTCACGCCTCCCTTGGGGGGTGCGCCCCCCACTTTGGGAACCGTTGTTCTAGGTGGTAGCCACAGTTGACTGGAAAAGCCCTGTTCGCCCAAACATCTGTGTGTTTCTCGCTCTTCTCTATTGCTTGAATCAACAATGACTTTTGTTGAACGGTGAACACTTTACGCTTTTTAGAAAACATGTTGACCATTCACACACCAAAAAACAAATTAGACTGTACTGTAGCAATCAACACATCACTTCTCAAACGAGAAAGAAAATACGCTTGGCAACGATCTTGTTATTTGTGCTTTAGAAACAATACAAAGTGAACAGAAATGCGTTGAACTAGTGATATACCATCGTTGTAAAGAGTGAGCAATATCAATATTGAAAAAGAATAAACGCATTAATGCTGTAACAAACCAAACAATCCTCGTTTTTTTCATCGTTACACAGAGATTATCATTGTAGGGAGAATCATTATAAAGAGAGACTACTGTACTGTACTATGCTTTTTTCAATCTTTTGTACTTGTCCTTGAGGACTGAATGGATAGGTGACTTAAGAGAGAAAAAGTGTATGGAGTCAAAAGTTATGTTTCACTACTGTAGCCAAAGGTATCATTCCAGACACATCACTTCTCAAACGAGAAAGAAAATACGCTTGGCAACGACCTTGTTATTTGTGCTTTAGAAATAATACAAAGTGAACAGAAATGCGTTGAACTAGTGATACACCATCGTTGTAAAGAGTGAGCAATATCAATATTGAAAAAGAATAAACGCATTAATGTTGTAACAAACCAAACAATCCTCGTTTTTTTCATCGTTACACAGAGATTATCATTGTAGGGAGAATCATTATAAAGATAGACTACTGTACTGTACTATGCTTTTGTCAAATTTTTGTACTTGTCCTTGAGGACTGAATGGACAGGTGACTTAAGAGAGACAAGGTGTATGAAGTCATAAGTAATGTTTCACTACTGTAGCCAAAGGTATCATTCCAGACTATATTATAATGTAACTATTATTGAAGATGTCATAAACTTCTTAAAACTGAGTTGTCGTGCATCGAGTAGTTAACAGACTGATGTTATTTGAATAGATAGTATGCTAGTAGTGCTCACCAGGAACAAACTTGTGATAAAAGAGTTCTATTCATGATCAGCTTTACTTTTTACTTTCTCTTGCCAATATGAATGTATAGGAAGGAAAGTATTGTTTTCATTTCAATTTTTCGAAATCGAGAGTTTTCACCGGATCTACATGTTTTCAGACTCCCTAAACCCAAAAAACATGTTTTTAGCGATTGGTCTGTGTGTGTGTGTGTGTGTGTGAATAGAATATCTCAAGAACGGAACATCGTACAAACTTGAAACTTAAGTTACATACCACTACTGGTACCGACACCAACATTTTCATCAAAATTGGTCTACTAGAAGTAGTAGTAGTTTATTCATGTAATTTTTCACTTTTTTGCGATTTTCTCAAAAACTGGTCCAATGATATTTTTTTAAATCGCCTGGTTTACTAAATGTTTTATGCTCTACAAGAAAGGGTAGGCACCATGTTTGCTGAAATTCTTGGGGAGGCTGTTCTCACATAAAAAAATTGTTTTTTTTAAGATTACGGCTTTAATATGCATTTTAGCGCAAAAATTTATATATTAAAAAATGTAGAGAATTTAAAATCCTATAACTTTTATTTCAAACATTTTTTTGTATAACGTTTAGTTTAGCGTAATTGGCAATTTTCTGTTTTTTCTCACGAAAACGTGTACAAAATCGATTTTTTTAAGATTTCAGCCTTCGTATGAATTTAACCACAAAAGTGTATGTAATCAAATTTATAGGAAATTAAAAGGTCTACAACTTTTATTTAGAGCATTTTAATCCACAGAGCGTAGTTTAGTGTGAAAGAGTGATTTTCCGTATTTTTAAGCCAAACTGAGGTCGATTTTCATTTTGCGTCTTTCACTCATGATTAAAATAAGGTTAGTTTTTTGTTTATTTCTAATGTTTTATTACTATTGTTTGTTTATATTGGTCATTATTTGCATTGGCAAGAGAAAGTTGTGTGAGAGTTTCACACCAGATTTTTTTATTTGTTTGTTTGTTTGTTTTAAGCAGATGAGAGCTCAGTTTTGTGTTGGTCAATGTATTGTTTGAGTTCATCTCCTGTGACATTAGTATACAATAGTACTGTTAACAAAATTTGTATGCAGCAGAACATCTACACCAACCAATAGTGCTAATGTTCTTAGTATTCTTTTTTTATTTTTAGGTTTATCCGAGGTCATAGATTACAACCCAGAACTAGGTTCTAGTGTGATAGAAGTATTATTAAACCATTTCAGTGGGTACTACCAATCAGATTCGTCTGTATTGCCTCCAATTGATTTTTCAAAAGCTGTGACTATTCAGGAACCTGATGCCATCCTACAGGTAACTTAATTTAAGACTTTAATTATTTTGATTCTGACTAAATAGAATTTATTGGGAAAGTTAAATAAGAAATTTTACTTGTATCTGGTAGTATTTTGATTCAGAATAAATTATTGTGTCCTGAGAAATCAAAAACTAGTAACATAACCTCAGAATAATAAAAATGTAAAATGTCTTTTACTAATTTCTTTTTGTTTGTAATAATTATTTGTTTATAATAACATCAAAAAGAAAAAAAATCTGTTGTGAAGCATTCTCATGGCTCTCCCACCAATTAAAATAATGAAACACATAACCTATGTTTCATCATGAGTAAAGAATGTAAAATTAAAAACATGATCTGATTTTAATCAAGAGTGAATGGCGCTAAATGAAAATCAACCGCAGTAAAACCTAAAAATACATAAATACACGGATTGGCACTAAAATAAGCTCGTAGAGAAAGATGCTTGAAATTAAAGTTGCCAATTTTTTAATTTTCTCTATTTTTAGTATATACTGTTTTGTCGTTAAATGCATATTAAGACCGAAATCTTAAAAAATCCTGTTTTTTACCAATTTTAATGAGCAAAATACAAAAACTCACTAATTGATGCGCTTCGGAAAAAACCACTTGAAATAATAGTTGTAGGTTTTTAATTGTCTATAACTCATATTATTTACTTTTACGCTAAAAGTTATATTAAGGTGGCAATATAAAAAAAACATTTATTACCATGAGTACAGGCCCCCAAAAATATCAGCAGTCATGGTGTTCATCATATCTTTTAGAGCATAAAAATGTAGTAAAAGAGGTATTATTTTTTAAATATTGTAGGAGCCATTTTTTAAAAAATAGCAAAAAGTGAAAAACCACGAATAAATTATAATGTTGAGCAATTTTAATGAAAATGTTCGTGTTGGGTTGCTTAGTATCTAGCTTTAGCTCGCTAGCTTAGAAGCTGAGGGCAGAGCTTCTTTCGGGATTTACCTTCCAGTAAGTTGGCTCATATCGCTCAGTAATGTCTAGTACACAGCAAGATACCTGATTCTTGATAACAAAAGGCTACAAACTTACAGAATCGCTAGTCAAGAATTTTTGTTCCAGAACAACTTGATAATTTTGCGATTGCAACTCACGAATGAGTAAGTTCTTAAGTTTCAAGTTTAAACTTTGTACAATATTTTGTTCACACACAGACCAATTGCTAAAAACATGTTTCTTTTAATTCAGAGGGTCTGAAAGTATTCCTAGTGAAACATCGACATGAAAACAGTACTTTCCTTTTCTATATACGAGGCATATCGAGAAAGTAAGTGTACTGAGGCTCTCACGGCTGGGAGGATTTTATTTTCAACATTAGGCTACACTTCTGTGTAGCCTGACTTCTCCCCTTCGCAACGAGACTGGTTTGTGGTCAGTACGTTGAGAACTGTCGACGCGACAACACATTCTGTGAAAAATGTCAGTCCAATCTCCCGCCAAGTGCGAAATAGGGGCGGCGTCATCCGTTATCTCGTTTGGAAGGGAAAACCTCCGGTTGAGGTTTATGATGAGGTGAAAACTGCATATGATGATAAAGCTATGAATCGTACGAGTGTGTACAAGTGGTGTCTCGAGTTTAAAAATAGTCGTACATCTGTGCATGATGATTAGAGAAGCGGAAGATTTGTGATTGACAATATCATGGAAAAATCGAAAATGCGCTCCGTGATGATTGACTGTGCCTGAACTTTCTGCGATGTTTCCGCAAATCTCCAGATCTACATGAAACCATCACACATCTCCCTCAGATATCGGAAACTGTTCGCCAGGTGGATCCCAAAACAGCTGACAGACCAACACAAGTTGAATCGAGTGGAGGCCGGGCAAGAGTTTTTGAGGCGCTGGAAATTCCATGGAGATGAGTTTCTAAGCTCCAATGTTACTGGAGATGAAACTTGGGTTGCACACTACATGCCTGAAACCAAAAGACAGTTCTAACAGTGGTGTCACACCTCTTCACCCTCCGCCAAAACGTTCAAAACCACAATTTCAGCCTAGAAAATCATGGCATCCGTGTTTTGGGACTGTCAATGCATAATTTTAATTGAATATATGTCTCAAGGGGAGACCATCAACTTAGCAAGATACTGTGAGACCCTACAAAATTACAGAGGGCAATTCAGAACAAGAGGAGAGGCATACTGACAAATGAGTGCCTGCTGCACGATAATGCCAGATTACACACGGCCACTGCCACGAAGGAACTGCTTGCCTCATTTAAATGGGATGTCCTGAACCATACCGCGCATTCCCCTGACCTAGCACCTTCAGATTACTATCTCTTTACCTCCCTGAAGCTGCACATGGGTGGAAAAAGGTTTTCAACCGACGAGGGTTAAAGGAGGAGGTGGAGAAGTGGACGAAGGGGTTGGCAGGAAACTACTTCGAGAAAGGCATCAAAAAATTGATACCCCGGTTCACCACCTGCATTGAAAGGAATGGCAACTGTCGAAAAAAAGCTTACATTTGTACTAAAGTAACCATGTAATTTTTTTATTTAAATAAAAAATTTTGAAACTTACAAAAATTCAGTACACTTACTTTCTGGATATGCCTCGTATTTATATAGGGCAAGAGAAAATAAAAATGTATTTTAAAATATTCCAGTGATAAAACACACAGTAAGGAAGTAGTTCACCTCGACACATAACATCAAAGAAAAATTTAAATATCAAAGATATTGTTTTAAAACGTTTGTAGCCTTATAACAGAGTAATGTGAGAACCATTTTGTAATTGTTAAATATTGGTGTTTCCAAGTTTTTTGTTTAACTGTTTGTTAAGTTGTTGTCAATGTTATAACTTGGCAAATTAATTTGTTGCAGGAGCCAGTAGAACATCTCGTTTTAGTAATACAACAAATTGTGGTTAAATTGAGCAAAGATCAAGAAAATATTACTGAAGAAGCCTCAGTGTACATCGATAAATTTACAAATATATTAGAGTCTTTAGTAGTCCGGTTTATTCGGTGTGATTTAAATCACTTTGAGCTGGTAAGTATTCTACAATACAATTATTATACGCAGCACGATGGTTTGAAATAAGGCTAATTACTGTTGTAATCCATGTACATATATGGCGAGTGCTTTCAAGAGGGGTGTTCTGCAGGAGATGACACAAAAGGACTCTGCAAATGACTGGTGGGAAGTAAACAGTAAGGTGATTTTGAGAGTAGGAGAGAATGTGCTGGGCAGGACATCAGGGAAGGGGCCACCAGGGGACAAGGAAGCTTGGTGGTGGAATGATGAAGTGCAACAGAAAGTTAAAGCTAAGAAAGAGGCAAGAAAAATTTTTGACAGCACCAGAAGAGAGGCAGACAAGGAAGCCTACAAACAGGCAAAAAGAGAGGCAAAGAAAGCAGTGGCTATTGCGAAGGCAGGTGCATCGGAAAGACTGTATGAAGAACTGGAAACCCCAGAAGGAATTAAAAGGCTGTATAGTATTGCTAAGGCAAGGGATAAATCATCAAAGGATTTTACGCATGTACGACAGGTTAAGAGCTCAGATGGAGTGGTGTTGAGAACGGATGAAGAGATAAAGAACAGATGGAAGGATTACTTTTGCCAGTTACTGAATGAAGAACGTTACACAGGGAACAGAGGAGATGGAACCCCAAATCAGGAGGAAATTGAGGAAATTGGAAGGGGGGAAGTCTTAGACGCTTTGGGAAAAATGAAAAATGGTAAAGCAGTGGGACCGGATGACATACCAGTGGAAGCATGGAAGGCCTTGGGAGAGGAAGGAGTGGAGATGCTGTGTGACTTGATGGGCAGAATATACAGAGAGGAAAGGATGCCAAAAGCATGGAGAGAGAGTGTTGTGGTACCAATATATAAAGAGAAAGGTGATATCCAAGAATGCAAAAATTACAGAGGGATTAAGTTAATGTCACACACACTAAAGTTATGGGAGAGAATAGTAGACAAAAGAGTGAGGGAGGAGACGGTGATGGGTGAGGAACAGTATGGTTTTATGCCGGGAAGAAGCACGACTGATGCACTTTTTGCCTTAAGGCAATTGCTGGAGAAATATGGCGAGAAGAAAAGGGACCTGCACCTGGTATTTATAGACCTTGAGAAGGCCTATGATACCGTCCCAAGAGAGGAACTATGGAGATGCATGAGGATGAAGGGGGTGTCTGAGAGGTATGTAAGATTGGTGAAGGACATGTATGATGGAGTGGGCACCAGAGTAAGAACCTGTGTGGGAGTAACAGAGAGTTTTCCAGTGACTGTGGGTCTGCATCAAGGCTCTGCTTTGAGCCCATATCTATTCAACTTGGTTATGGATACACTTACTGAAGGGGTGAGAGAGCAGGCACCCTGGACAATGCTTTTTGCGGATGACATTGTGCTGGTGGGAGAAACCAGGGATATAGTGGAGAGGAAACTGGAAAGTTGGAGAGAGGTATTAGAGGAGGGAGGCCTGAGGATCAGCAGGGAAAAGACTGAATACCTATGGTTTGGAGGTGAGGATAAGAGTGGAGGGGTGTGTTTGCTGAATGAAGTGGTGAGAAGGGTTAAGTGTTTCAAGTACCTTGGTTCATGCCTCACCGAGAGTGGAGGACTGGAGGAGGAAATTAACCATAGAATACAAGCTGGATGGAATAACTGGAGGCGAATGACAGGTGTATTGTGTGACAGAAGGATTGGGACAAAAATGAAGGGAAAGATATATTAGACAGTGATTAGACCGGCATTGTTATATGGTAGTGAGACTTGGCCTATGACGAGGAGACAGGGAAACAAGTTGGAGGTTGCGGAAATGAGGATGTTGAGGTGGATGCAGGGAAAGACTAGGAAAGATAGGATACGGAATGAGGTGGTAAGGGAGTCTGTGGGAGTGATAGAAGTGTCCAAGAAGGTTCAGGAACGAAGGCTGCAGTGGTATGGACATTTGATGTGTAGGGAGGAGGAGTATGTGGGGAGGGTTGTGGATGGATTGGTGATGGATGGGGTGAGAGGGAGGGGGAGACCCCGGAGAAGATGGAGGGACGCCGTGGCGGACGACTTGAGGGAGAAGGGCCTGAGCGAGGAGGATGTGGTGGATCGGAGGGAGTGGAGGAGAAGAGTACGGAACAGCGACCCCTGAGGAAGGGAAAAGCTGAAAAAGAAGAAGAAGAAGAATCCATGTACATATACATTCAGTGTTCCGCTGTTTATTGAAATGTTTATTAAGTATAGCCACTGATTGTAACATACTTAATAAGTATTTGGTACATTTGTTGTTTACATCACTAGCCAACTGCAGTCAAAAGGCAAGCCTAAACATAAAATTGTTAGCCAATTCCTCTAGATAAGTCAAGGAACACAAAAAAAATTCTTATGAGTCAATTGCTAACTTAATGAAAATTTGTATACAGTTTCTTCAATATTGATGCCAAGAGAATTGCACGCAAACCTTAATTCTGAAGTTTATCAGCTTATACATTTATTTATTGTAATTATAAGTATCTATATTGAGAAATGTGTATATACTCTACACTTGCAATATTCTATAGAAGATAAAATTAATAAATTTACAGTAGTACTGTGCTGTTGAAAAATTATTATTTTTATTATTATGTAAAAATTGAAGCAAAATAGAGGATATGTCAATAGTCGCACTATAAAAGAGTGCGTTTTAAATGAGAAACAATGTATTTTTCTACGTATATGCTCCATTGGTTACACTTCGGATATCAAAGTAATATTTAATTTTAGCCCAAGTTCATTCAATCATTTTCTGGGTTACAATTGCGATCATCCATTTTAATTTCATGAAAAAGTTGTATTTTGTATGTGTAAAATTTTTTATGCATAACTTTGTACACTACTGACTTAAAACCACCAAGATTATAATAGCCTTTGAAAAGCAATTTTCTTGTTCTCTCACATATGATGAGCTCTTCAGTGATACTGAGCCATCTTGATTATTTACTTTTTCTGACACTTAGCTTCTTAATTTTTTTTAGTTTATTTAAAGTCGTATCAACAGCTTAATTATTAGCGACTACGGTGGGTTATTAAACAGTGGGTTTTAACTTGTGTCCAGACCCTAGCTGCAAATCGAACCTGGGATCTCCACATTGTAGGCTAGTGCACTGCCACCATGCTATGGAGGCGGCCTTCTTAAATTTATTCAACCACAATGTATAATAATTGTTTTATAAGATGAAGTATTCTGACCCTAATTTACACTGGACAGTAACAATTGACTTGAATCCGCGTACATAATACGCAAGCCTTTTATAGTACTGCTGCAATAACTTGTTATTTTTACTAAACTGAAGACAAAAACACATAACCTAACGTTCATTTTAAAAAAATATATATTACTGCTATTACTCAATATTGTCTTGAATTTTGTTTTGATTAGGATGAGGAAACAAATATTCTAGATGTTTTACCGGAGTGTCTTCAACGACAACAAATACTGTGTCAGACAATTGGTGTTTATGAAGCATTAATGGCATATATAGCATTTTCATGGACAGAGGAATCAACTGCTGTACGGGGACATACTTTGGAATCGCTTTATAAATCTTATAATTTATTATATGATTATATTAAGGTATTTATTTTATTGTTGTGTTGTTTAAAATGTAATATTCTGATTAATTACATATGCAAGACCAGTGTAAGTCAAATTGATACCAGTCGTATGTTGTATTTTATGAGAACCAGGTTCAGATTTTGTGAGAGATGAATTACATCTGTGTGTATCTGAACACAGAATTTTAAACCATATTTCCTCGATTCTAAAATGCATCTTTTTTCACAATTTATACATAAATATGTATACACAATTTATAAATCGAAAAGCGAGCTGTGTCTTACATTCGAGGGTGTCTTGCTTTCACATTCACGTATTATCTTTGAATCAGTATAAAAGCACTCTAAACTACGTAAGAGATATCTACTATCCATGATAAGATAAAGAAAATTATCTTTTAATATTAAATAAAATAAAACTTTGTAAATAATTATTGGAATTCATAGAAGTGATACACAATTTTTGATTTTGAAACGCAGCTTGTGAATTTCTAGTGCCATGTTATTAACTTATGAACTGAAAATATCGACACGTTTGATCAGATAGGTAACTGACGAAACTCCAGTCTATTTCAATATGCCTAGAAACTACATGGTCGATGTGAAGGTGCCAAAGACGTACAATAGAAAACTACTGGGTACAAGAAACTGCGAATAACAGTTGTTATGTTACGCAAAACAGCCGATGGAAACAAATTTCCTCCTTATTTGATACTTAATCAAAAAAGTGAATGTGAGAAAATTATTATTTTTATCAATATCATGTTACATTTAATTCTGTTTCATTGCCCATTTCAGATTATAAAATTTCACTTTATATTAGAAATAAGATTTTGATGATTTTCTGGATTTCATTTTTTTCCAAAATTTGTACTGCCGAAATAAGCTGCGTCTTAGATTCGAGGGCACCATAGAATTAAGGATATTCAGTAAATATTGCCTTTTTGGGTTTGTACATAACCACTTTAAAGAATTTTCATGGATCATCTTCATCGTGTAAAATTATCAAAATACCTGTTATTACTACTGACCCTAAATGGAAAAGAAATGTAGCTGTTTGGTTATTAACTATTTACATTTTTGTTGGGGTTCCTACAGATTTTTTTACTTCCTATATCCTATAGTACCAGGTGGCCTATAAGTCAGTTGTCACTTGCAATCCTTAGACTTCTTTTGCCTAGCATAGTGGTACTCAGTTGTGAACTCAACTAGTGCATAATACCCATAAGTCAGTTGACACTTACATTTTGAGGAAAGCAGTGTGAGCACTAAGCAGTTGAAGAAAAGTTGATATGGCAACAAGAAGGAGCACCCCCGCATTTTGGAGCTATTGTGAGAGACTTTCTATACTAAAACTTTGATGAGTGGATTGGCAGACGGGGAACTATTGAATGGCTTCCACAATTGGCAGATATCAGATGGATTTTTCAGTCTGGGGTATACTAAAGAATGAGGTTTATTCCATCAAGATTCATGATATTGAGCATTTAAAGGAAAGGATCCAATCAAAATTTAAAAACGTACTGTTCTGGACAATTTTTGACAAAATTTTTAATTCAGTATTAAAAAGATACAGTGATTGCTTAGAACAGCATTAGAAACCATTTGAGCATTTTTGTAGGTTCATTGAACTCTATAATGTATTTCTGTATTGATAATGGAGTTGTATTTTCATTTGTTTTGTTTATTGCACCATATTTGCCGACAGACTTGTGGGCTACTCTATACATTATCTCCTGTCTTCGTAGTAACCTTCCCTAGGATTCCTTGCGGTCATAGCATCTGGATTTCCTGTAGCCATGATTTCTGAGTGTGATCTCTTTTTTTCTGGACAGAATATAGATATAGAATAGATACAGAATATAGATGCTATTTGGGTCCATCTGCTGACTGCCATTCCTTGGCCCTGCCCGTGATCATGTCTGGTCTCTATTATGTCTACTATGGTATCCGATAAACCATACCATTGCTTTATAACTTTATAACAGAATATAGATGCTATTTGGGTCCATCTGCTGACTGCCATTCCTTGGCCGTGCCCATGATCATGTCTGTTCTCTATTATGTCTACTATGGTATCCGGTAAACCATACCATTGCTTTATAACTTTTTTTCATGCTCTCCACTCTGGAGATCCTGCATAACCTTCATAACCAGTCTCTTTAAGCCCACCAGCCTCCTCTTATTTATTTAGCTTATTTCTCAGCACTTAGCACCAAATGCAAGTATGGGGTCCAACATATAGCTTCTTAATAAAGTAACTTATTCGTCCTCTAATATTAGTGTAAATAAAGTTTATAATGATTATTACAAAAGAATTAACAGGCAATGCACAGTAATTTTTATCAATTTCTTTGTGTACTTAATTTTTCAGAATTGCAAACCAAGTAAGAAAAAAGATGGCCAAAAGAAAGACAAGATTGATGGTAAGAAGAATGCAGCCCCTGCTTTTAAACCTCCTGAAACCATTCTAAATCTGTCTGCAGTAAACAGACTTTTAAGTCTTTTACGCTGGTGAGGATTTGTATTTTTAATTTTAATGCAATCTTTAATTGGTAAGTATTAGTAAGGTGTGTTACATGTGAATGTTTTATTGGTTACGTGAATGAAAATAAGTGTTAATAAGAAACACTAGAAAGAATTTTGCCTTCTTGGTTCAGGATTTTAAATTTTTTTAAAAAAATCACAACCTAATGATATTTTTTAAACGGGATAAAATAATAACTTACAGAAAGTTATTAGAACAAATCCTTGTCCAGACATTTACCTATATTATTTTCTTCATTTACTATAACTGTGTTATAGTTTTTAGTCATTTCAATTATTGTTGTGGCAAGAAAAAATTATATAAGTCCTAAGAGGTTAGTTGAGACGTTCAGCTAAGGTCCTGAAAAGTAATGAAGCCTTTAAAAAAAAAGAAAAATTTTAATTTTTCTTTGAAAACACTGATCGTCAGGACAGAGAAATTCTTTTAGAGAAAGAAAATTTCCTGTAATTGTTTATTCCATGTTGTCTTTGGTTTATCGAATTAGAATTTGCTTTGTTGCATATGGATGTAGAATGTTCATGATAGGGAACATGTTCCTGTTAAGAATGGCTTTTCAAGGTTTAGTGACAGAAACTGGTTTTGAAGCGAAATTTTATGACTCAAATAGTTAAATTTTAGATTTACAAACCAATGTCTGTGCTGATTCAATAGACAAATTTCCAGATTTTTTTTTAAGAATTTAGAGAAACTGGTATCATAATAGTCACAGTTGAATTAAATAATGTTTTCCCTGTGGTTCACATTAGCTAAATTTGTTATGAGCAAATAAATAAGTATGAAATTTGTATTCTTTTTTTGTATGATTTCAGTGATGACTTAAGTTGGGCAACTTCTGAATCCACTGCTGATCTGCAGTCACGTAGACCTCTTTTACGATATGTTTTACAGGCTGCTTTGGAAGCTGTTGTTCATGTGTCTAAAAATCGACTGAAATCATCAAAAATTTTAAAGGAATGTTTTAATTTAGGAAGGTTTGTTTCTATTTATTATTATACAACGTATCAATTTGTAATTTAAGTAGAATATATTTTTGACTATGTTTGAATGTAATTATTGTATTTTTCAGACTTGTATGACAATAAACATAGATAGTATATTCAAAATACTGTCTATGTATAAACTAAGTCAGTAGTTTTTATCTAAATTATTGTAAGTGTTTCTACAAGGGTTATTCAAATATAAACTGGACTTTTTTTGTGTGCATCATTAGGCCGTCCTGAACAAGACGGCGGAAGCATCACATTCAAAGTTGGTGAATTAAGCACGAGGGGAACATAATCGACACATTATATGTCTCTGTTTTGTCACCGTGACCGAGCAAGAGGTGCTATCGGGTGTTACACAATCTATTGTTAAGTTTTTAACTAAGGTGTTAAACCTACAAAAATTTTGACTTGGTTAAAAGCACAGTTTGATGATGTACCCTTTCTTGGACCCAAATGTTTGGCTAACAAGTTTAAAGGTTGACATGAAAGTATAAAAAATCAAGGTCACGACTGATGTCCAAGATCAAGTCCTACAGATGCCGAAACCCATCTCTCTGCTGGAGAAGTGTTTGCAACATTTTTTTTGGACTGGAGGGGACTTTTACTCATCGACTTCCTACACGATTGACACACAGTGCCAGTTCTTCGAGTCAGCGAAAGCCACCTACAAAACTAAAAAGATGGGGTTGATAAAATTTACAATACTTAAATGTAAAACAGTTACAAATTTCTGTATTTAAACTAAAATACAACTTAAAATGTATCAACATTGATATTTTTTAAAAGATCTAAACATTTCTAATGATTTCTAATGATAACAAGTCTTCATTTATTCGTGGAAAGAAAATATTAACTAACTAATGAAAATCAATGCTATTTTTCTATGGTTCAAATTCTGTGGGACATCCGGTATATTAATATCGTTAAGCCAATGACAAATGTTTGACCACACCTCTGCCTGGGTATTTTCAAAGATCAAATGCCATACTTGGTTCCATTCTGTATTTTCTCTCGCGGTACAATACACAAAATTTTAATTGCTTCGTTCCCGTGAGAACTCCTTTTTAAATTTTGTTACTCCCCTAACGATCTCTGCACCAACATTCTTTATTTTATTAGATCAAACAACTCCATTCTTGCAAAAATTCTAGCGAATTTATTTTAAACGAAATATCAACTTTTGAAACTAATATTTTTAATGAATTAGGCGTGCCTCATGTAGATGAATGTAATGTTCTTTCATTAAATAATTAAATATTTATTTTGATTTTTCATTGTGTGTTATTGCTGATCATTACTGATGTTTATTATTATCTAATATCCAGAATCATCAACAATTTCATAACTACGAGTTCTTTAATGAATTATATTTTTTATGACATATTAATAAGATATATTAATAAAAAAAAATTTATTTTGTTTCTTTTCTTAGAATTTTATACACAAGGTGTTTAGAGGACTATGAAAAATTTAAAGATTTTGATCTAGTGGCTGCAATACTTTGTGTTGAAACTTTTTCTGAGTTACTTTCATTTATTACAACTCAGCATCTGACAAAATTGCCCTTATTTCTGCAAGAAATAGGTAAGAGTTTATAAAATAATCTAATTGTTTCTGGTTGCTTCATATTGAAATTCCTCTGATTTTATTTCTGTTTATAATCATTGTGTATTTTAATTTTTGTTATTTGTTTATCATAAGCTTCAAACTATTACAATATAGACGTGGTAACACTAAATTCATGGAATTTATCTCTCCTGCAAATAGCTAGATTTTATTGTAAGTTCAGTGTTGTATACTATAATAGTGAGCAGAAGAATAGTCGTGTGGGAGGACAGTGGGTCTATCCCTGTTCTACCATCATTATCCTATCATGATGGGAATGATGTCTCATATCATTATTCTCCTCCTGTCAATACACACATGTGTATATGTGCGTACATTAATTTTATGTCTATTGGTTACTGATTTACAATGCACTATTTCCTAGAAATAGTGGACTTTCTAGTTAATTTTTTCTTTTTTTCCACTATATTTTATACAATAAAACACTAATCCATTTAAATTCCACAAAAAAATAAATAATCACTCAATCTTTTATGTCAATATAACGTTTTAACATTTTGTGACGCGTAAATTCCATAGCCAAATTTTTTTCACATGATTCTGCAATCTTATTTGTGACTCTTTGAGGTGCTTGAAAGGAATTTCTTCCCTAATTTCATTTTTAAAGAGCCTCTCAAAAAAATGTAACTTTTTTAAAACTAATTTTTTTTTTCTTTGAACTCTCATATCTGGATTTCGCTGCATTATTATAAATTGAAAATAATACACTTTTAATTATATTACAAAGAACAAAATAAGCACCCCCATTTTACATTATAAATTAAATAATATCCAAAATTAAGTATTTACGAGTTTAAAGTAGTGAATTAATAATAAAAAAACTGGTTTTGTAATTTCATTGAAAGGTAACCATATAAATTACTTTGAACATAGAAATGGTGAACAAATCCAGCATGTATCTTGGCGTCATTTACGCACACATTGATTAACATAATACTCCCACCATTGTCATGTGTACATAATTATTATAAGCTCAAAAAATAGGAGTGGAGGTAGTGGAGAGTAATAAACCTACATACCCCAATAGATCTGCTCTAAAGATATATTATTTTTAATGAAATAATTCTAATATTGTATTTATTAAAATTGTTAACTTAAATCATTAATTTTAGAAAAATGCTGATTGACTAAGTCAGTCGTCTTCACTCTGTGAAAAATGTTGACATTTCTGTGTAATTTTATAATTCTCAGTTTAATAATATCATTCTCCATAGCTAAATCTCATAATTCAGTTTTTGGACCATTTTTGACATTTTTACGGGCTGTTTTATTTCAGAAAATGTGCAAGTAGAACAAGGACTGATTAACCAACTGAAACCTATTGTAATAAAATTTCAAATGCTTTTAGAAGATGTTACCAGAGATACAGATAATCCAGAAATTTACTTGAAAAGAGAAGCTACTGCTATCGTGAACAGCTTGACAATAGTCAATCTTCAGTTGCCTACTTATCATAGTTATTCTGAAAGGGTTAGTTATTTTTACTGTGAAAATTATATCAGTTTTTGTGTTTTATTTTGTTTTTGTTTCTAGTTTGTTAAATGTCACTTCAACTACTTAGTCATTAGTGATACGTATACAAATTTTACCTTGGTCAGGAATAAGGCAGCATCACTACTGTTTTAAGGGGTATGCTCTGTCCAGTCTGGGGTGCACCCTCAGATAGCTAAAATGTACTAGTACAGTTTTTTTTTTTTAATCAAAACTTTTACACATTAAGACTGGCAATTCACCTGTTATCTTAGGCCGGCCGCAAGTTAAGATGCATGACAGAGTCAACTATGCGCAGGGAGAGCGAAAGATGAGGCGCAGTCCTGTTGTCACTGCGTGTCTGTATGTTGTGGTAGAATGTGTGCAATGAACGGAATGCACTCGTATATTAATTCATTACTAAGTTCAGAATCGGATTCTGATGAATTAAACAAAGATAAATTAATTGCAAAATTATTTCATAAAAAGCTTCCGAAAAGCAGCTACTAGAGATAAAGAAGGAGCCTTGGAGAATTCGTCCTTAAGGATGAATTTTCTGATGAAAAATTTAAAAATTATTACCATGGAACCCGTGACCAGTTTTCTGAATTGCATGAATTTATCAAGAAGTCAATAGATGCTGGAGCAATCCATCAAGACCAAACACGAGCCTTCAAAACTACAACTTTTCAATAAAACAAACACGAGCTGCAGTAATCACTAGTGAAAACTGCGGCAGGAGCACAAACCTTCGTAGGGTGCAAAGGTTTGACTCGCGTGTCAACATGCGCTGTTGTATCAATTTCAGGGATTCACAGAAACTGCTGGTGAATCACCTCACCTCACACCACAGAGCTGCGTCTCAACTTGCACTCAGCCTTTGTGTCGAACTTTAAACTATTTGGAAATGAAAATGGTATGATGAAGAAAAAGAAGGCTTTCAAAAATAGAGAAAATTAGGAATGCTGTCTGAATAAATAAAATCTGATGAAATACAAAAATCTGATGTAAATCAGATCTGATGAATCTGATGTAAATACATGATGTGTTATGTTGCATTGCTAATGCATTGTCAGCACTTTTTGAGCTGTCTCTAAAATATAAATAATAATAAAAGGAAAAAAATTAAAATTGCTTTTTGATGGATTATAGAAAAGTAATCAAAACACTGAAAGCTAACTAACTTTTTATAATTATATTACCCTCGTTTAAGTAGAATTTCAGTTTTCTTTATTGTTTATGTTTTTTTTGTGTAAAAATTGTTTTTTGCAATTCATAATATTTAGGTAAAAACAAATTGACTTTGGCAGTTTTGGGCATGTTTAAGGGTTTTTGAAATGGTAAAATATTTGTAATTTTCATGTAATTTATTTTAGGGTTTACACCCCATAATATGTTTTCTTTTTTTTTCTTTATAGGTTGTTGATTACTTATTTGAATTTGCACAAAAGAAAAAGCTGCAATTTGCTCCTGTAGCTAAAACTTACATTTCACATATGTTAACTATGTTATTACGTTGTAAAACTGAAAGTGCTTATCTTGAAAATATGGCTGTGCAAAGCTGTGAAATTATTGGGACTTATTTTAAAGAGGTAATTATTATTTTACACTTCATTTTCTAAAGATGTAATAATAACCAAACTTTTTGAGAGACTCCTCCATGCAGTTATAAATTAATACCTTATAATTCAGAATATGGGCTTCATCTGTATAATTACTTTTATCCATTCCAAGATTTCATTCGTAATTTATTTCATACAAAAAAATATGATTTGAAACACTCACACGACTGTATCTTGTCAATGTAGATATTGAACAACATAACCTATGTTAAATCACAAGTGAACAATGTAAAATGGAAAACATAACCTAATTTTAATCATGAGTGAATGACCCAAAATGAAAATCAATATCTTTAGTTAATATGAAACGTAATGTAGTTAGTAATGCTGTTAAACTAAGCTCTGTAAAGAAAAATGCTAGAAATAAAGTTGTAGGTTTTTAATTTTCTATAACTTTTGATTATATACACTTTTGTTGTAAATTGTATACTAAGGCTGCAATCTTTAAAAAAATCCCATTTTTACTTTCTCTTGCCTGTATGAATATATAGGAAGGATAGTATTGTTTTCATGTCGATTTTTCGAAATCGAGTTTTCACCGGATCTACATGTTTTCAGACCCCCTGAACCCAAAAAACATGTTTTTACCGATTTGTCTGTGTGTGAACAGAATATCTCAAGAATGGAACATCATACGAACTTGAAACTTAAGTTACATACCACTACCGGACCCGACATGAACATTTTCATCAAAATCGGTCAACCGGAAGTAGTAGTTTATTCGTATAATTTTTCACTTTTTTGCAATTTTCTCAAAAACTGGTCCTACGATTTTTTTTAAAATCGCCTGGTTTACTCAATTTTTTATTCTCTACAAGATAGGGTAGGCGCCATGTTTGCTGAAATTCTCGGTGAGGCTGTTTTCACGTAAAAACATTGTTTTTTCAAGATTGCGGCTTTATTATGCATTATACCGCAAAAATGTATATAATAAAAGTTGTAGAGAATTTAAAGGTCTACAACTTTTATTTCAAACATTTTTTTGTATAACGCTTAGTTTAGCGGTAATTAGCAATTTTCTGTGTTTTTCTCATGAAAACGTGTGAAAAATCTATTTTTTTAAGATTTCGGCCTTAGAATGCATTTTATGACAAAAAAGTATATAATCAAATTTATAGAAAATTAAAAGATGTACAACTTTTATTCAACGCATTTTTCTCTAAAGAGCCTAGTTTAGCGTGAAAGAGTGATTTTCCGTATTTTTAAGGCAAACTGAGATCAATTTTCATTTTGCGTCTTTCATTTATGATTAAATATAATCATAATTATTAGGTTATATTTTTTGAGGTTAGTTTTTTGTTTATTTCTAATGTTTTATTACTAATGTTAGGTTATATTGTTAAATATTTGCATTGGCAAGAGAATGTTTTGTGAGTGTTTCACACCAGATTTTTTTACCAATTTAATGAGAAAAAAAAACTAATTGCCACGAAACTAAACGTACAAAAAATATTTGAAATAAAATTTGTAGGTTTTTAAATGCTGTGCAGTTTTAATTATATACACTTTTGCCCTAGAATGCATATTAGACCGCAAAAAAAAAATTCTGCAAAACCACAGCCTCCTCAATAATTTCAGCAGACATGGTGCTTACCCTAACTTGTAGAGCATAAAAAATATAGTAAATGAGACGACTTTAAAAAAAAGTCATAGGAGACGTTTTTGAGAAAATTGCAAACAAGTGAAAAATCACACGAATAAACTACCGTTTATGGTAGACCGATTTGATGAAAATGTTTATGTTAGGTCCTCTTACTGCCCCTAACATGCGTTCCAAGTTTCAGCTTAGTACAATGTTTCGTTCTTGAGGTATTTTCTTCACACACACACACACAGATACATAGATAATTGCTAAAAACATGTTTTTTTGGGGCTGAGCCAGCCTGAAAAAGTGTATACGAGGGGGTACCCAAAAGTATCCGGAATAGCTCTGCTGTGGGCGGAGCTTGTGCAGTACAAATTCCCGCCTTCCAAATCTTGTAGCGCTACTCATTGCCAGTTCAATGCCATTTTGTTCGTTGATCTAGCTTGTTCTGTTCTTGTGCAGTGATTGTTCTCGCTAGTGCTGTTTTGTGCTCGTGTCGTTTTTCATGATGGCAAGTTTTAATGAACAACGTGCGGCTGTGAAATTTTGCTTCTTGCTCGGTAAAAACGCGGCGGAAACAGTTGTAATGTTGAACACAGCTTACAAAGACGACGCTATTGGAAAAACCCAAGTGTACGAGTGGTTTTTGCGCTTTAAAAATGGCGACATGTCGATTGAGAACAAACCTCGTTCTGGACGACCGTCGACTTCCCGAACAGACGAAAATGTTGTGAAAGTGAAAGAAATTGTACGAACAGACCGACGACAGACCATTGACCAAATATCACAGGTTACTGGGTTATCTTGGAGCTCAGTCCAACGCATTTTAACAGAAGACTTGACAATGAAAAGAGTCGCTGCCAAGTTTGTGCCTCGGGTTCTGACAGACACTCAAAAGGAACGTTGAATTGAAACGTGTAGTGATTTGAAACAACAGCTTGAAACTGATCCAGATTTCATGTCAAAGATCATTACGGGTGACGAGTCTTGGTGCTATGGGTACGACCCAGAAACCAAACAACAATCCAGTCAATGGAAGACTTCAATATCACCCCGACCAAAAAAATGTCGTCAAGTCAGATCGAACGTCAAAACAATGCTGATTTGTTTTTTTTGATGTGAGGGGAATTGTCCATTCAGAGTTCGTTCCACCAGGCCAGACGGTAAATCAAGCTTTTTATCTTGAAGTGTTAAGAAGACTACGAAACAGCGTTCGTCGTAAAAGACCAAATTTGTGGCAGACAGGGGACTGGTTTTTCCACCACGACAACGCGCCTGCACACACGGCAATCTCGTTTACCCAGTTTTTGGCGAAAAACGGCATGGTTTTGCTACCACACGCACCATACTCACCCGATCTGGCTCCGTGTGATTTTTTCTTGTTCCCACGCATGAAAAGGGGCATGAAAGGTCTCCGATTTAACAACATTGATGATGTCAAGAAAAAAACGACGGATGAGCTGGCAGCCATCACTGAAGAGGAGTACAAAAAATGTTTTGAACAGTGGAAGCACCGGTGGGACAAATGTATTAGTTGTAATGGAGAGTATTTTGAAGGGGATAAGGTTCTTTTGTAAAAAAATTAAAAATAAATAGTTTTAAAAAATAATTCCGGTTTCTTTTGGGTACCCCCTCGTATGTGGTAAAACTCGATTTTGAAAAATTGACATGTAAAAACAGTACTTTCCTTCTCTAGATATTCATATAGTGCAAGAGAAAGTAAAAAGTGTACATTCTAAAAGTGTAAGATGTACTTTGTACATCTTCACCTAGTCACAAAATTTTTCAGCAAATAACCATTTAAAACTGAATTGGTAAAAGTACACAAACCCTCCTCTAATCTGAACTAATTGGGAATCGTTCGAATTTCGTAATGTTCAGATTATCCAAAAAAATGTGCATTATAACAAAAAATAATCCAAAAATAGTTAAATTTAATATTATGAATGCATTATTGTAATGGTGTTTGTAAACTGTGTATAAATCAAGGGAGAATAAAATGAAAGTTCACAAGAATGAATGGCTATCATCTGACAATGGAGGTCTTCAGTTTACGAATAAAGAGATAGTATCCGTAATCATGACGGAATCTGGCAAAGTTCCAGAAGAAACTGATGAAATATGTAAAACGGATTGACTTATTTTACATTCAGAAGCAGCAAAAGCATTTAAAATAGCCTGGAGTATGTAAAGCAGCAGAACAGCTCTACGCATACTGATGACATCTGTGTAAACCAACAAATCTGTTTTTTTTTTAAATTGTCTCACTTTTTATGTGGTTTTGATTGATTTTGATAATCTTGTACAATTTGGAATTTAATTTTTCAATGTGATTCCTGTTAAATCAGATTCTATTTCTTTATACTTCACATTGAAATTACAGAAATGATAAACGTAGCACTACTGATTAATTAGTATAGTTTTGTTCTCATCTGCATCATTATTTTACTCAGTCTTAACTAGTCTATTAACTTATTTTTATAGAAAGAAGTTGAAACCTGTAAATTAAATCTTTCAATATTGAATGAATCAACAGTCACTAATGTAATTCCAATGTTGTGTCATACATTGATGAATATGTTAGAAAGTGTCAAATGGCTCCTGTCACGGCTTCGTTCTGAACTTGCACTGGAAAATTTCCCTCATAGTTCAGAATCTCCTGAAAAGAGTAAGTAAATTTTGCTTTTTTATATTTATCGTATTTATCCAAAAATAACTTATTGTTGGCACTTACCAATATACTAAGAAAATGATCAACTATACCACAGAGCAAATCTTTTGTCATATTGGAGGACAATAGATCTATTTCTACTCTTCCGCTTCACTCTCGGCTCTGTCATGTGATGATGCTTATATTAACTTCTATTGGTTAATGATTTAGTGCAGTGTTTTGTAGAAATACTGTACTTTTTGAGTTTCTTTCTTTCTTTTTCGCTTTACTTCTTATGATTAATTGTTTTAAACTGTTCTTAGTCATAGAAAGAGAAAGCAATTTGTCTAATCAAAGTCTTTGGAAATCATCAATACTCATAACTGGCTGTTTATGGGTGATCGATTATTTGTTTTAGAAGAATAACAGCCTTGGATACCCTGTTGATAGTGATGATTTTGCTTCTGCAACAATTCTTTGTATGTGCATTTATGTGACAGATTTTAATTCTTTGAAGTGCATGACGAATTTCTACTTTGTTATCATTTTTAGAGAGCTTCTCAAAAAAACTGATACATTAAAAATTATTTTATTGCTTTGTCCCTTATATCTGGACGTTTGAGCGTAATTATAAACTCGGGAACCACATAAGAATACTAATTTAGACACCTACTGGCAAAGTAGGACACATAGCGCTCATATTCTAATCCACCTAACCCCTGTGATTCACATCATCCCTTCTGATATGGGCAAAATAAAGTGATACGAAGCGCTGCCACACTTGCATGTTTCATTGGAAATGGTATTAAAAATCAGTATCTTAAAATAATTGAAAAATAGTAATGTAAAAGAAATTATTTCTTGTTCAGTTTGTTTTGAGAGCTGTGCCATTCGATCTTATTTCTAAAATATTTTTACAAAATCCAGTAGATGTCATGGATTTAATAACTTTGAACATGGAATGTCTTTAATAACTTCGGGATCTAGAAAAGCATTTGACGCTTCCTTGCTCCTATGCTTCTTGGACACATAACAGTATCTTTCATTAGTTGTGAGGGAATGAAGAGAGAGTGGGAGAGATTCTGAGCATTGTCAATAGATGAAAAATGTTTTACTGTGGTAATATCAAGAGAGAAAGTGAAAAATACTTGTTACTTAGGCTGGTAATGCAGGGGAAAATCGAAGAGAGAACAGGTTCGGGCCAAACACATAACATTCTGGCTGAAAAACCTAAGACAATAAACTAATCTCTCTTCAGTGGACTTTTTCTGATCTATGGTGGATTGGATCGGATTGATGATGATGATCACCAATGTCCACTGAGGGTATGCCATTCGAAGAAGTCAGATGTGCTGAATACAGCAGCAGTTCACAAATTGTAAGGTGTTGTATCATCATCATCATCATCTTCTGTATCCTCTTCCAAGTTTCCTCAGATTGGGTCCAACACAACTTCTCTCCACTTCTCTCTGTCACTGAACCAACTCTGTTTTGCTTTTTTGGTAATGCCAAAAAAGTTGTTGTAAAATACTCAAAATTAAAGATTAACAGGTAGAATTATTTTGATTTTATTCATAACATTGTATATTTAAATTGTTATTTTCTAGGAATCAATAGAAACAGACGAAGGGAACGTGAATTGGTGCGCCAAGCTGGACTGCCTATAAATATTGCTCAGACAATTATTTGCATTTCTGTACCTCTGGGAAATTGTACAGAAATTGTTTTCCAGTTGTTGTCTAGAATATTTACTACTCTTACTGATATCACTAAGTACTTCAGTTCGTTTTCTTCACCTCAAAATCTTTTCTATCAGGAAGCCAGGTTTGTAAACAAATTCTGAATTACTGACACTATCAAACAGTTGAATTTATGAGTTGTTCATTTATTTACATTTTGCCAGTACAGTGGGGGCAGTTGTATTTTTATTATTCTTGGTAAATTTTGCAAGTTCTATTATGAAGCATTACAACTTTGCCATTTTTTAGTTGTTTGATATCTTGTTAGATATTGAAAGCAAACAGAATGTCAGTGTTACAATTTGTGAAGACTTATATAATTTCCTTATAATAGAAGAGAAATATGACCTGAGAATAACTGTTAATTTTTTGTTGTAATTTATTTCTTAAAAAAAATAGTACGTCTCTTTGATTTTTTGAAGGTTTAAATAACTTTCTAAGCAGAAGTTGAATATGACATTATTTTTTTACATCTCTCTCATAAATAATTTGTAAAAAGGAAAGAAAAGAATGCTGTATTGTAGAGGATTACTATACCATCCCTGATACCTTTTTTTAACGTCCGACTGTTCTGCAACTACTGCTAATGCAGATGGTGAAGGATGAAATGATGTTTTATAACATATGAAAATATGCCGTGCCTGAAAGGGATCCGAACCCAAGGCCGCATGGTGAGAGGCAAGCACGTTGCCAACTACGCTAATGCAGCCATCCCTAATACCTGACTGCATATGACAGTACATTGTATAGAATAGAATAAAATTTATGTATAGGAGACAAACCTTATCAAACAAATAAAACAAGATTACTTCATTTTATCAATCTCAAATATTTTTTCAAAATTTAAAAATTATATAGCGCGTTATTTAGCCAGTGTTATACATAAAGCCCTGAGCTTTCTCCTACAGAAAGGATTTTTAAAATCAATTGGGTAGTTTCTGAGATTATCTTAAACAAACATTAATTTATAATTTTAGTATAGATTTCCATGTTTATAAGAGTACATTATTTCTGAAAAAATAAAAATGTCTATTTGACCCGACCAGATACAAACAGTTTTTAGAATTGTGCAACATTGAACAATGATATGAAATAGCACCAATTTATGCTTCCATCAATTTATAACAAACTACCAAATCATTTAAAAGATCTTCCATTTTATAGTAGTTTGGAAAATCATTTCAAACATTGCTAGAAAAACTATTTATTATGTCAATGAATGTTTTGAACATCCACTATAACAATTTCTGAAACACTTATCACGTTCAAGTGTACATTTTCATTGAGTAAGTTGTGGTAATGTAATATTTACCTGCTAATAAAATAGAAACTTCTGTTGCCTTTTTTTAATAATTTTAGCAGACAATTACAAGTTGATTTATGAATATGAACAGTGAAAACAAGGTTTTTCTTTACCGATTCAAGCTAAAGTCTGAATACTTAAATCTTCTATTTGTGTTCTGCCCAGTAGTATAACCTTCTTATTGCTTTTCAAATTTTTTGACTTGTCATATATCATACAAGGGTGGGCTGATAACTAATGCACACATGCTTCTAGAACGTGAATAAAAACAAATAGCAAGATCGGGTAAAAAACAAATTAAATTAAAATTCCTAACCTTCAAAATCATTTATTTATTTTTCAACATAGTCACCTTTAAGCATTACACATTTCTCCCAACGTAAAACAAGTTTTTTCATTCCATCTTTGAAAAATTCTTCCAACTTTTCTCACACCCAGGACGCAATAGCTGCCTTCACCTCATTGTCCGAGCTGTAATGATTACCCTTACGGTCTCTCTTAAATAGAGGAAAAAAATAAAAATCGTGATGTCGAGGGAATAAGGAGGGTGTGGAATCGGTTCAAACTTCAGTTTTCTCAGAACCTCTCCAGTTGCACCCAAAGTGTGTGAACAAGCATTGTCATGTTGCAAGATTATTGGCGCCAGGCTGCCTCTAACACGACAAACTCAACGTCGGAGGTGTTTTAGAGTCTGTATGTACTGAGTAGAATTTACTATTGCCCCTCTATCTAGGTAATCAGTCACATAAACTCGGCGAGCATCCCAAAACACAGTCAAAAGAAGTTTTTTTGTGATGGTTGTGTTTTGAACTTTTTCACATTGAGAGAATGTGGATGACGATACTCAGCACTCTGCCTTTTTTCTTCAGGGTTGTAATGATGAACCCATGACTTGTCCTTGTCACAATATTCAAAAGAAAGTTGTCTCCTTCATCACAGTAAATTCGATAACAGCACGTTGTTTAACGCACGTTGATGTAGCACCAGAACACGACGCATTATTTCCACTACTCAAAACAAACTGGATGAACGCAACGTTTTCAAACTGCACAAGCATATAAAGGAAAAGTAGTACTTCCTAGTGCCACCAGCCGCACTTCTGAAGTTCATTTTGTTTGCTTTCTACAAGCATGTGTGCATTAGTTATCAGCCTACCCTCGTAATATAATAAAAATATAACATACAAAAATGTTTATTAATTTGTTCAACTATTTTGTAATGATGGAAGGTAAGTGAATGAAGAAATAATATAAGTTAAATTGAAAGAAATGTTTTTAAAAATTCTTTGCAGTGTTCATTAATTACCAATTCTAATATGCTTTTTGTCAGCATACATTAATTTTCCAATGATGAAGTTGTAAGACAATTTTAAATTTTTGTATCATTGGTTACTTGTTTAGTTTGTGCTGTTGTAAAGTACAAAAAATGGAAGTTATGGTCATTTCTAATTACTGTAACTTCCAGAACTAAAGTAAAACCTTTCAAGTGGTGTATGGGAAAACCCCTATTGTTAGAAGTTGTTACATGAGCATATTAGTTAGACAATAAGTTGTAAATATAGCTAACTGTCAATCATTTGATTCAGGATAGTGTTCATTTGGTGGGTGTATTTTCCCTTAAGTGTTTTTGGGCCTTTCTTCCACCTGCCAACATATAGCCAATCATTGGGATACTTCTTCCTTTTGGCCCTCCAAGTTGGTAGGAGAGGGAGGCTTGTCAACCAGATGTTTCAACCTTGATTTCGGATATCAGAGACCGAAATCAGTTCCATTTGGAATTCAGCTAGGAACAGTTGTTTAAAAAGGAGATAAGAATTATTTAAAGAGGTGACCAGGAGGATGAGGAGAAGAAGAAGAAAGAGGAGAGGTATTAAGTTAAGAGGTATTGATTTTAAACGTTTCATTTTGTATGTATTAAGGGGTTTTTAAGTTTTGTTTTTAATTAAAGTCACGGGATGAAAAGGTTGGCTATATTTAAAACAGGTTAGGATAATTTAAGGAATAATTTTATCAACAATTGATGCATTATAATGTTTTATTTATTTTATTTTCTTATACTCTACGGCTAGAGCTGGCGCCCAATATTTTTATTATCTTCTTTGTATTGAAGTATTTGCCCACTGGTCAAGATTTAAGGTGGTGCAGGTTTTAAGTTTATGCTCTTTTACTCGGTTCTTCTACTAAAAATATTAATGAAAGTCATTATGTTTATTTTTCAGATTTGAAAAGATTGTAAAACTTGCAAGTTTCCATTTATCAGCTGTTATTCCAGAATTTATACTGTATATTGAGGTAATATTCATACTTTTTTATAGTTATTGTGACATTAAAAGATATTTGTTTATACTGTTTCAATGTTTATGCTGGACACAAATCGCATGCATAAAAAGGTACTATAAATTTACATTTATAGTTATTAAAATCTGTCTATCTTTACAAATCCTAACCAAAATTGAATACTAGACAGTGGATACTGGTGTACTTTTATGGTTGGTGTTTAATTAACCATATTCTCTCAGGAATGGTTGGCCTGGATCTGTACAAGACTACACCTCATTTACATGTCATACACATCATCCTCATCATACAATTATCCTTGGGTCATAGGGTTGCTTGTTGTTCTAAATTGAAGAGATTGCAACACACACATATTAGAGATAAAAAATTGCACATTTTTCAGATAATCCGAACATTACGATATCTGAACAGGTCCTAGTCCCAATTAATTCAGTTGAGCGAGGTTGTTGTATATTATAATCTTTACTAACCTTTTATGCTGCTATAATATTAGTTTTTTTCTTATGATTTTATTTTCTTAGGTGTATTCACTATCAGAGTATACAAATTGAAACTAAATTTATCTTTTTTAGATGTTATATCTTCAGTTATTTGTGGAAACTGTTCAGTTATTGAATTCAACTTTTTTTTATATTCTGTGTAGATGGCAGCAGTAGTCAATATCACTTCATCATTCTTAAATTTAATTTGTTAATAATTATCATTCCAAATGCTATTATATGGAATATATCCTTGTAAATTGTAGAAACTTTGTACAAAATATCATTACTAGTTTGTTTGCTAATATATCAAACTAACAACTTCTTCACATTTTCTTTGTCTATAATGGGTGTATGCAGCACAGAATGGTTAACTCAAATTTCTTTTGAGTTTGTTCTCTAAAAAGTAATAGTATTAATTTAAGTAATATAACATATGTGTTGTTTTTATAGGATATACCAGTCAAAGAAGGGGAAAAACATGAGAATGTAGTACGACAAACCAAAAAGCAAGCACAATATATTCCAAGACTTACAGGAGACCTTGAAACATTCACAAAGTGTATTGGTTTGCTTAGTACTAAATGCAAGGTAAATGAATGGTTATTTAATTCAGCAAATTTTCCCCCTTAGTTTTCGCTCAAATAGGAGCATTAAAGTCATTCCATGTCCATTAAGTCTTCAAGCTGTGGAGATAGTTTGATTCTACCTCTTTCATTCCTATATCTGCTTCATATTTTTCAATCTGGCGGCTTGTATTTTCTCTGTAATAATGATGTATTGCTTTTTTGTTTTCTGAAAAGGAGGTTTTCTTCTCATTTTTTGATCATTTCTTCAGTTATGTAAGTCCTTCAAGCCTTATTTTGAGTCTTCTTGGTTGTTTAGGAGCAGCTTAGTGGGTATTGTGGTAGGTACTCTGCAGAAGTGGTCATAAAAGGATACTCTCCTTTTGCTCATTCTGTCTGTTATACTCATTTTCCTTGTAGACTTAATGTGGTTGAGGATTATCTACCATTCATCGTGAACTTGATGTTTGAAATTAATGGCTGTTCTTAATTCAGCAAATATTTATTGTGATATAAATACAAACAGCACTAGTAGATTTTCAGTCTCTCCTCAATCAGTCAGTACCATCATCTTTGGTCGGCTTGTTGGCTTAGTGGTCAACACCACTGGTTTCTAGACCAGGGGCTCTGGGTTAAATTTCTGGTCAGGTCTGGCATATTTTTATTTATCGCTTTCCACCATTTGCATTAGCTTTAATGTGCATAACAGTTAGACATAAAACCAAAACAAAAAAGAGTATCATAAGACATCATATATGCAGGAAAGAATACTTTTGTGACTTTTCTTTCACTAACTTTCTGTGAGCAAAACATTCAAAAAAATTTTGGAGGAAGTAGTTAAAATCTTAGTAGATCTACAGCTCCAACCATAAAAGGGTAAATTGATATCTAAGCAGATATATGTGTTATATTTTATCAAACAGTCTATGCAGATATTATCAACAGCCGTATATTTAAAATTTAAATATATATTTCTAAACCACCAGAATATAATTACAGTAAACTTACCAATGTTTATAGCACTTTCGTGTATCTTCTACTGATCTTCAATAATGTATTTTAAAATTTACACATTTAAAATTTAAAACTTCCTACTCCTACCATGGCAAATAAGGAAAAAGCATCGACTACTCCCTATCTGCTATGGTAGGAGAAGTTTAAATTTTAAAATGCATTACTGAAGATGTGTACAAGATACACGAAAGCACTACAAACAGTGATAAGTGTTTACTATTACCGTTTAGGTGGTTTAAAAATGTATATATTTCAATAAGTTTTATAATAATCTTAATTAAAATGGATTGATATTTAGTGTTATAACAGTTATGTATCTGATTTAATAAATAAAATGTCTTAATGTATGGTTAAACTGTTTGTAGTGTATTACATAATTATGTAATTCAGATGTAAATATTTTCTCATATAACATGTTTTTTTTTGGTTTTAGGATCCACAGTTGACCACCAATTTGAAATTAACTACAGCCAGGGATTTCAGAGTCAACTTGAACAAAGTAAAAAAGTTCATAAAAGAAAGACAAAATAATGTAAGAAAATTGTGTATTTTTATGTTTTATATTTTTTTGTTTTTAACATAACAGGCAGGTGGATTGTTAAATTATTTGCAAACTATCTGCTATCCAAAGCTACAAAAAATAGTTCTATTTACTATCACATGGTCAACCAATTATATGACTGAAGTATTTAAAGAAGTACAGATGTAAAAGATACTAGTCAAAGTTATCTCCTCTCAGAGTACTGAATTTCATTATATTAGCCAGACTCTTTGGTGAATGAAGTGAAGTTGTCATTTGCAGGGTGGAAAGTAGATGCTTTTCAGAGGGCCTGGATTGCTGATAAGCATACTTTTCCACTCTGTGAAGAAGGCAATTGTAAACCTCCACACTCCTCATTTACTTAGTAAAGCCTCTAGCGGTTCAAACCAGCCTTTCAGCTGATGACCTAAACAACAACTTAATGTTGTTTTAATGTGTTTCAATCACTGAAAACACATGATATTTTTATTTTGTTTTACTTACTGAAATGTTAGTTGAAATAGTAACATTATGTAAAGAAAAACAGACCTTTTTTTGTTCCGTAATTAGTAAACTAGCTTTATTCTTGTCAAATGCAGAAGTACTAATTCTGGAAACAACGAAACCAATGTATTGCTGGTTGTGTATGGCAAGTTTATTAATAAATTCAAATTTATATTGAATTTTATGAAGATTTGGCCAAAAATCTTGATAATTATTGAAATTTTTAATTTCTTCTTTTACTGTTAATTCAAATTTAATTCTTTGAGAATTCTACTCAGAATATTCCATTTGTATGGTTTCATGAAAATTTTACTAATTGCATCTCTACTTCCTAGTACACTAATATCAGAATGTATTTACTGACAACTCTGAGATACCATGTAGAAACATTTCTATTGCTTTTTGAATGAAGGAAATTGGCTTCACTATAATTGTTTTGGTTACAGATGAAACAAGACACTCAGTTGAATTTACCCAGTAGTCATTAACTTAGATTACTGAATAATTTTGACTACAGTAGATGTTCTGTTTTGACAGCTGGGTCTATGATTGTTTCTTACAACTGACAAAATATGGCTGTTTTATTCAAAAACTTGTACTTTTTTGTAGAAAGGCTTTTAACTGAACTTTCTATGTACAAAATAGTAAATTGGTTTGGAATTTTTCTTCCAATTACATTTTGATATTAGTTAATAGGAGGAACAAGAATAGGCTGAATGCAGTGGAGATGGATTATTTGAGAAGAGCAGGTAGAATCTCTCGGCTGGAACATATGAGAAATTAAGAAGTAAGGGCTTAAGCGGAGGTGTGTAATACAATTATAAAGGATAGAAAAAAACAATTGGTTTGGTTTGGTCATGTACATCAAATGGAAGAGAAAAGGTGGCCGAAAAGAATCTTTAACTACCAGCCAGCCATTCAGAGGAAGAGAGGCTATGCGGCATAAAGGACTGGTGGAACAGACCAAGGTGAAGATTGAGGTGCAGTATGCGGCAGCAGCTATAGGATCCCCACTTAAAGAAAAGAAAGAAGAAATTTTAACATGAATAAATAACAGGAATGTTAGTGAACAAAAATGTCATTCCCATTGATATGGTACTGTTTTATTCATACAATATGAATATGTCACACAGGCAAGTTCAAATATTTTTGAACGGTAATTGCTTGTCATTCTCAGTTTTGATTATTCACTCTTGCCTCTTAAACTGTCAAAATATTAAAAACTGTAGAACAGAACATTGTTATCAGCACAATACTCACTAAGGTTTATTGAGTAAATGTATAATTTAATTAGATAAAATTAACAGAGTTCAGTTAAAAAATTTAAAGAAGCTATAAATGCACCATTGTGTAAATACTGTAGGACTTATCCAAATCAACTTTGGTGGTATATTTTAATAGAAATGCTGTTTTATTTGTGAATATTTCATTGAAAAATTCAACTCCTCAATCAGCTTAAAAGTAATTGGGTTTATGGTTCAGTACATTAAGATAAACTAAGAAACTGTTCGGACAAGCCCTAAAGAAAACATTTTCTAGTCAGCCAATTTACATCTGTGTTGCGATTGTAACATTGAAAAACCAGCAAAAATTTTAATATTTGGATTGACGATAAAACTGAAAAAGATTACCTCTCAGTTCTGTTTTGATAAATAACTCAATGGCAACCACAGCGTTTGTATAATCATTTCATTCAGCAAGAAGCCAAAAGTCACTGATCACTGTGCATTCTTTAAATTAATCGTAGTGTACAAAAATTACGAACAATGTTTTCGATCTTTGTTCGTTGACAAACATAATCCCTCTATTTAGATACAGGTTTGGTTTTGTTATTCGCAGAGCATAATCCCTGCAAATTGAACAGTATTACTGTAATTTGTGTACTTGTGGACAGTTGTTGAACATATATTAACACTTTCTTGAACAGAATTTATGAAGACCATGTCTAGAGTAATGTTCGGTGGAATGGGATTTCAAAGTTTTGAATTACGACTAGTTTTTGTAAACCACTCATTATAATGATAGTAGATTGTACATATTTTACGTTTTATGAGTTTTCTAATCTATTTTTGATTTTTTAGACTGCTGCTTCAGTAAGTGATGACGCAGAGGAGGAGGAGGAGGAGCAAACCCCAGCTGAACCACCTACCAAGAAACGAAGACGTGTTACCAAGTAAAATAGGGTTTTTCCCGTTTTCTACTGTATAGACATGATAGAAAACTTATAAAATTTTGGCTGTGATGTAAAAACCACAATATAGGTTAAGTTGTATGAGTAGTTAGTTGTAAGACACTATAAACTGTTATTTCTCAAAATTTCCCTGATAGTTAGCTTGCTAGTGATTCTGTTTTGCTTTATAAATCTTCTATAGCTGTCTGTTAGGGTCAGGCTGGTTGCCTGGTGATTTTAGCGCAGATATGCAGCCCAAAAATACCCCTGCTCTGATTTTTAACTCATTTTTCTAAAAAAAATTACTCATGATTTTTGTTTTATCTAATTTTGTTTATTCATAATTTTTAGCGAGACAATATTATGCCAAAAACCCCGGGGATGGGCCAGCAAAGAATGAGATAGACCATGGAAAAGGTTGGCAGAAGCTAAATCATATCATTAATAAGAAGACCTGTATTGTGAAAAATTTTTAAATAGGAGTAAGGTCAAATCTAATTCAGAGGATATTGTTTCAGTTTCTGATATTCTAACATACATATTTATCAAAAACCTAACAAACAAAATGAAGGCCTAAATTTTAATCTTGACCAGATAACATCCTGATAAAAAACTTTGATGAACCAGTACTCAAATCTATCCCCATGAGTTTTACAAAAACTCATGCTCATGAAGATCTAAAGTAAGAAGATATTTTGTTTGAAATAAATGTTGTATAGTTTTATACTTAAAATTTTAACAGGCTTTTTATTTTTATCTTGTCGGAATAGTGGTCATTATACAATAAATTTGTAAATTTGATTGAAGAAATTGTTTTCAAATTAGCCCAGCCCTTAAAAGGCCATGTTCCTTCTTAGTAAGTATAAGATAATTAAATTTTAAACTTCATTTTATGTTTCAATATGTATAAATAAAACTACTTCATAAACATTTTTATATAAATCGGATCATAAAATCAATTTGGAAATATATTTTGGTAATTAAAATTTTGTGGTTTTTTTACGTTGTCAGAGTGGTCATATTAAAATATTTGATTCATTTTCTATTTTTTTGGGTTGCGTGACCCTTCAGTGATTGTACCTAATCAACCTTATGCCAGTCTGCCCCTACTTTATGTTACTTCTATGTAAAATATTACTTTTTATCTGATTATATTACATTGTCTTGTTTAGCAATTTAGTAAACTGAATTTTTATAGTTTACCTGAATATTTTTATGTTTATTTTTTATTAATTCTATAGAATCTCAACAATTTAAACTAGTTGCAACAAGTGATGTGTCTGGTTTTCTAATGCCTATAGCATAATGAATTAGTGATATTCTAATAAATAAATAAGTTAAACATGGTTTCATTTTTTGTACTCTTAAAACTTTTATTAGTTAAAAAAAAAGGATTCAAGGTATTCAACTGAACCGTTTGTTGTGAATATTTTTGGACTATTTCACTAATCAGAAATTTTGATATTTATGTTATCAAGGTCTGACTAATATTAAACAAACAGTTCACTTCCATAATATTAATTAATATTTAAATAAAATTTAATTAAGATAGATAATCTTCTAGAGATCTTTCTGTCATTTTAAGTTAATTTAATAATTTTTTTTTATTGATTAAACAATGTACAAATGTATGTTATTGTTTTGATGGAATCATTATAAAATTAGTTTATATTCAACTAAAAATACATTTTCTAGTAAACAGTTATCAGTCAGAATTGTAATTTATTTTAATACCAGTCTATACAAGGATGAATCATTACTGGGTTCATAACAAGAGTTATTAAATATCAGATCATTAAGTTTATTCTGTAGATGAATGTTAGTTATTTTTTTTTTGTTCACGAATTGACCTGCTATGGATCACGTTACCAAGTTGTCCCTCTGGCCTACTGTATTTGCCAGCTTCCCTTGCGTTCGGCCCATAACGCCTTCATTCTCGCGCTTTGTTGGTGTCTCCTTTCCTCTTGACCATTCGCCGCCATTTCCCCGGCGCATCCTCCTGCTCTCGATCGCCCCAGATTCCCTTATCACTGCTCTATAGTGCTCTCTGTCCTGTGTGTCCCGCGGTGTTAATCCTATCTGTTCCAGATCCAGTTTAGTTTCCTTGGCCCATGTGTAGTTCTTCTTTCCCCGGTTCACAAAGTCGAATACCTGTTTGACCAATCTATCGCCACTCATCCTGCTGAGATGCCCAAAGAATAGCAGTCTGCGCTTCCTCATCCGTGAGACTATGCTCTCTGAGAATTTATACACGTCTTGGTTGTGCTGCAGTCTCCATCCCTCCGTGGTCATCCTGCCCCCCATTATCTTCCGTATTATCTTCCTGTCCAATCCCTCAATCTTCCTGAGGCCCCTATTGAGAAGCAGCGTTTCACTGGCGTACAGTGCTTCGGGTTGGACTACCGTGTGATAGTGTCGCTTCTTAGCATTTTTGGAGATGCACTTCTTGCTGTATACGCTTCGTGTTGTCCTAAATGCGTTCCACATCTTCCGTATTCTTTCCTCTATCCCGGGCTTATCCAGACCGTTTGTGTGGATGTGTTCTCCCAGATACTTAAACGATTCGACCTGTTGCAATGTTCCTATGTTAGTCTCGATGTCCTCTTGTGTTTTGTGGCTTGTGATGAACTTTGTTTTTTCTGCCGATATATATATATAAACCCACTGTGTTGGCCACTTCCTCCAGTAGGTTAACCGCCTGTGCTGCCTCCTCCAGAGTGTCGGTTATTATGGCGAAGTCGTCCGCGAAAGCCAGGCAATCTATTGTGAGTCCCTGTTTCTTATATCCTAGATATATTGGCTCTATTGCCGCCTCCCGCATCCGCTTTCTCCAGTCCCTAACTATTTGTTCCAGCACGCAGTTGAAGAGTATAGGGGAGAGTCCGTCCCCCTGTCTCACTCCCGTTTTAATCTCGAATGGTTTTGAGATTTCCTGTCTTAGTTTGACCTTGGAGAAAGTCCCCGTTAGAGCGTCCTTTATAATATCGGCTTCCCTGTCTGGGGTTCCTAGATTTCTTATAATGATATCCAATATCTTCCTGTCGACTGAGTCAAACGCCTTCCTGAAATCAACAAAGGCGACCGTTGTTGTTTTTGCTGTGACCCTTCTCTGTTTTAGTACGTTCTTGAGTGTCATAATCTGTTCTGGGCATGATCTGCCCTTTCTGAACCCTCCTTGATATTCTCCCAGTTGTTTGTCTAGTATTGGTTCGATCCTGTATAGGAGTATTTTGGAGAGGATCTTGTAGGCAACTGGTAGCAGTGAGATACCTCTGTAGTTGTTCACGTTCCTCTTGTTTCCCTTCTTGTGTAGAGGGTGTATAAGCGCTGTTTTCCAATCTTTTGGAATTTTTCGTGTTTGCCATACTGTTCGAAATATTTTTTGGAGTCCGGTTATAGTGCTCGGGAGTGTCCACTTAAGTATCTCAGCTGTTATTCCGTCCTCACCAGAGGCTTTATTGTTTTTTAGTTCCGAGACAGCTCGTCTGATCTCTTCTTCACTAGGTGAGGGGTATGGGGGTATTTCAGGTCGCTTGAGGAGTTTGTAATCTCCCCCTTGTGGTAGTGGGCAGTTCAGTAATTTGTCGAAATAACCTGCTAAGAGTTCGCAGTTTGCTTTGTCATTTAATTGTAGCTCTCCTTTTTCGTTTTCGAAACAGAGACTGGGCGCTTGATATCCCATTATCTTGGATTTGATGCTCTGATAGAAATCTCTGCTGTTGTTTTTAACAAAATCCTGTTCTATTTGCTCTAGGGATTGCTTTTCAAAGAGTCTTTTCCGCTTGCGGAGTATAAAGGAGGCGTTCCTACGGCATTGTCTAAAGGTTTCCAGGTCTTGCAACTTCTTGGAGGATCTCCATTTAATCCAACTAGTGGTTCTATTTTGGAGTGCTTCTTCGCATTTCTCATCCCACCAGTTCTTCCTGTGTCCAAGCTCAAAACCCACGTGTTTTTCTGCCTCCTCGGTCATCCGCTTTTGAAGTTCTAGCCAGTTATCTGGGCTGTTTTCCAGAGCTTCTATGAGTTTCTCCTTGTTCCCTTCCGTGATTCGTCTATTATATCTAGGCCTGGATTTCTGGGTTCTGGCGGGTCTTGCCAGTGGAAGAGGTCTTATTTTAACCTTTGACATGTAGTGGTCCGATTCGAATGTTCCGTCTCTAATTACTCGCACATTCTGGATTTCTTGTTGGTGTCTGGATGTTATCGCGACATGATCCAGTTGAAATTCATGCATGTTGGGGTTTATTGGTATCCATGTCTTACTCTTTCTGGGTAGTTTGCGGAATTTTGTGGACATTAGTTTGAGGTCGTATGTTTGGCATGATTGAACAAGATGTTGGCCGTTTTGGTTAGTTCTTCTGTGTCCTGGATACTTCCCCACTATCCTCTGGTATTTGGGTTCTCGGCCCACCTGACCATTGAAATCTCCCAGAACTATTGTCACCTCCCTTCTGGGGATCTTGTTTAGGGTTGTTTCTAGTTGATCGTAGAATGCTTCGATCTTTTCAGGGTGCCTCCTGTTGTCTTCGTTGATTGGGGCATGGCAGTTTATGAAGTTGTACATCTTGTTTCCGCATCGCAGTTTGAGATGCGATAGTCGGTTGGATTTGCTGTGGAATTCCACTACGTGCGGGGTTATTCGCTTGCTCACCAGGAAGGCTGTTCCGAACATCATCAGGTTACCGGCTTTGTTCTTTTTGGTCTGACAGACTGGTTTGGCGGGTTTGCCTTTATATATTCTGTAGTCACCATATTCGGTGACTTCTTCGTCGGCAAACCTAGTCTCCTGCACGGCGGCGATTTGTATGTTGTGTTTGCCCAGCAGCATATCCAGTTGTTTGAGTTTACCCACTTTGATGAGTGAGTTGACGTTAAGTGTTGCTGTGTAAAAGGGCCTTTTGAATCTAAGTGATTTTGAGCGCTCCGACTCGCATTGCATGTGTTGAGGTTCTCCAGAATCCTTGACCTCTTGCATCGACCTTGGGTCGATGGCAGATTCACCTGAAGGGCTGCTGCCTGGAGTAGTGCTTTCATGCGTCGTGTACATCATGCTTTAAACAACTTGTGAGTTTAGTTTGGGGCAGACAAGTCTACCCGATCATACAACCAGGTTGTGAGCCTGGAGGTTTTAAGCCAGCCGCCCCTAACATGGGGAACAGACGCTGCCCGTAGGCCGCCCATTCTGGGTACAGACACCTACAGTTATAGATTTTAGTAGCATTTCCTCCACTAAGGGTCTATCACCCTTCCCATAGAAGGTTCATCCGCCCTTAGCCGTTGGCCTTCTATAGTCTGTCAGGTTACTTAACCGCTGCCCGACACTCGGCGTTTTGCTGATGCTCAGTTCACTGCAATGGCAGCTATCCAGGGGTAGGACGTGGACCAATCAGCTTCATGTTAGTTATTTTATTTACCTTAGAATTAAAAAATAAACAAATTTTAAAGGCGCTGTATAATTTTTCAGATTTTTAAAGAAGGTGTTAATTTTTAGTTGTATATAATGTGAATTCTTAGCTATAAGATTATGTTGTCTTATTTTTGAATAACTTGTTTATTACTTTTTCTAATGTATAATATTTTTAACTGGTTTTTGGAGTTGGGATATTTTGAGTTAATGGAACCAACAGAGTTTTTGAATTACAGAAGTGTTAATGCATTATTTTTTGAGAGTGTAATGAAACAGAAATAATAAAATTCAGAAATATTGAATGCTTATTGTTTATTGCCATATGTAAATGTATCCCAAAAGTTTCCTTTCCGTTATCATAAGATGAGTCCATCAGTGACATTCATGCACTCATTGGCATCAGTTAAGAAGCACACAGATGGTTACTGCACTGTGGAAACTAAGCTGCAGCATTTTGAAATAAAATTATTATAAATTACCAGATGACAATAAATTCTATAAAATATATTGTTTTCATTAATTATTATTAATAAAGTTCAACTGCTCAAGCCTATGCAGCTGGTGTAGGTAGTGGCAGAGACACAGTGTATTTACTGTGTAGTTACTAGCATTATTATAAATATTTCTGTTATACAGTTACTAGAATTACTAGCAGTTATTTTTCTGCTTTTATTAGTCAGTAAAATAACTACTTTCTGAAATAGTAAAAATAATATAAGATTTAAGATAGCCTACTCCTATTGAATGTTATGTATTTTCGTGTTCTAACGAACAAGAAAATACATAACAAAAAGGAAAAATCTGGTGTGAAACACTCACACAACTTTCTCTTGCCAATGCCAATAATTTACAATATAATTTAACATTAGTAATAAAATATTAGAAATAAACAAAAAACTAACCTCAATAAACATAACCTTATTTTAATCATGAGTGAAACACTCAAAATGAAAATCAACCTCAGTCTGGCTTAAAAATACGGAAAATCACTATTTCACGCTAAACTAGGCTCTGCAGAGAAAAATGCTTTAAATAAAAGTTGTACATCTTTTAATTTCCTATAAAATTAATTATATACACTTTTGTCGTAAAATGCATTCTAAGGCCGAAATCTTTAAAAAATCAATTTTTCACACGTTTTCGTGAGAAAAAAACAGAAAATCGCAAATTACCGCTAAACTAAGCGTTATACAAAAAAATGTTTGAAATAAAAGTTGTAGAATTTTAAATTCTCTACAACTTTTATTATATAACGTTTTGCGCTAAAATGCATATTAAAGCCGCAATCTTAAAAAGAAAACGTTTTTACGTAAAAACAGCCTCACGCAGAATTTCAGCAAACATGGCGCCTACCCTATCTTGTAGAGAATTAAAAATTTAGTAAACCAGGCGATTTTAAAAAAAATCGTAGGACCAGTTTTTGAGAAAATCGCAAAAAAGTGAAAAATTATACCAATAAACTACTACTTCCGGTTGACCGATTTTGATGAAAATGTTCGTGTCGGGTCCGGTAGTGGTATGTAACTTAAGTTTCAAGTTCGTACGATGTTCCGTTCTTGAGATATTCTGTTCACACACACACACACACACAGACCAATCGCTAAAAACGTGTTTTTTGGGTTCAGGGGGTCTGAAAACGTATAGATCCGGTGAAAACTCGATTTCCAAAAATCGACATGAAAACAATACTTTCCTTCCTATATATTCATATAGGCAAGAGAAAGTAAAAATAGAAATCGGTATTTTTTTAGTCTGCTGATAACAGAGGCCAATATGTGAAAGATACTGATGTAATGCTTTGACTCTCTGTACCAATATAAATCCCCAAACCCATTACTTACAAGTTTTTATTTGTAGAAGAATATAATTTAACCAAACTAAGTAAATTTCAGTTATATTATTGTTTAACCTGTTTAGTCATTCATGGGTAATTATCAACAACCTACAGTATGTGTTTATTTTCTGTTAAAAAGGTTTTGTTTTGTATTTTTATGTTAATAGATATTAATAGAAATAAGTATATTGTTTGTAGAAAGAAAATTGTTAATTTTCAATAAAATTTGAATTATGAACTTCTTTCATGTTATGTGTTTCTCCTCATGTCAACCATTACTATTTTATAATATTTTTGAGGAATCTTGTTAAAGAAAACTTAAGAGTATTCTTATTTAGTTCTACTCTGCCACCTGTAAAAAAGTACAGAAACATTCACAGTGAATGTAACATTTTATATTAACCTGAAAATCTTCAATAATCGAATTGATACTATGGTGGTTTAATTGATTATGTTTTCTTTAAAACCAAATTTTATTAAAGTATAAAATACTTTTATCGAAGCTTTGCCCCTGTCCTGGAGGACTGAATGGACTGGTGGCTTAGGAGAGATGAGTCGCTTGGAATAAAAAATAATGCTAGTATAAATTACTGTAGTCGATGACATCATTGCAGACTACATAGTGGAATAATTAATGTTTTTTTAAAGGTAAAAAAACCAGAGCGGTTATCATCGCCTGTTATTCTATACTAGGGAGAAGAAAAATCCCACAACTTGTATTACAGCCAAGAAAACAAAATTCACATGAAAAGGCAGTATCACAGATTTAAAGGGTAAACAAAAGGCTTTACAGGGGCCACACAAATACAAATAGTATAAACTTAAAACTAATAATTACTATTAGAACTAAATGGAACATTTAATTATTTATTAATGAGAGTGGCAAAAATGTATTGAACTGAACTTATTAATGACTGGTACACTGGACACTACAGCTCACTAGAGGCAAACCTTCAGGAACAGAGCAGTACTTTAAGATGGCATGGTAAAGTTACAGAATTCTTAAGTAAACTAGTCTCCATGTTTGACTTCCTGATTTATTCGTAATTTCATTTATTTTGGAGTCGGCTGTTTTCTTTTCATCAACAGGTAAAGAAACAAAAGATGTAGCCTACAGTTGCTGCTTTCATGCCATAGTGATTACAGTGCTACCCAATAAACTTAAATGTACCAGGTTCAATTCCCAGCTAGAATCTGGAAGTTATTACACATTAAACCACTATTCCATAACCTACAGTATTTAGTAATAACTAAATTGTTGTTACAACTTGAAATAAACTGAAAACAATGTATTATTTTTCACTTGTATTAGTCCTCAAAGCAAAGCTTGAAGTATGATGTGGAGGAAAGTCCTGCCAGCTTATAATGGAACAACTGTATTTACTTATTTAGGCCAAATCAGTCTTTACAAAATAGTGCTCTAGTTTATCTTATTTACATCAATTTAGCCACGCATCTGTTTGAGCCCATAGAAGTTTAAATGGTTTAAACAAGGATCGACAGGGTTTACAATTGCTGTTTGTACTGAGTTGAAAATATGACTAAGGTGGTTCATAGCATGGAAAAGTAGGTAAGTTACTTAACTTTCAAAATAAAGGAAACTTTGTTTTAATTAATATAAAACAACTAACCTAGATGAATTGCTACATGACAGGATAAAAAATAAAGTAAAATACACATTGAAAGTTTAATAAGATAAATGGAATAAGTCATGACTTAATTATCATAAAAAGTTATGGTTAGCGAGTAATTTTAGAAAGCATTATGAAGAAACAACACAGATTTGAATAAGTAGTAGGTACTAATTCCACGAAAATTTCCTCTATTCTGTTTTTTTTAATTATTAATTTAATGTGTACATCTCATCATAATCTATAACAAACCTTTTTGAATTAATTCACAGTACGATCCCTTAAGAAAGCCTCCATGATTTTGTCAAATTTTGAGGTAATTATACTGGAAAATTGGTTTTCAGTTTTAATTCTAAACTTTTTTGTTGTTGATGACCGAGAAACGATTAAATAAAACCGGGATAACATGGTCCTAAAAGGGATGGTCGAGATAATCAAAAGAAAGACCAGTGTGTGGTAGTAGAGTTGATGGCCTGGGAGGCTGGCAAAGTCAGGGCCGTTGACTTACTTCAACGGTCCTGGGTAAAGTGAGAATATCTCTCTTTCACAGTGTAATCGATCTAATCTCTCACCACAGTCTTCTTCACCAGATCGATCGCACTTTTATTTACAATTGGACGTCTTCTTACAATGAAGGAAGGGTTCCTCCAATTTGCTGGTTCCCTTCGAAACTCGTTCCCTGATTTTTTTGAAGTAAGCGGCTTCAAATTCTCACGACGGATGACTTATCAATGATTCTCACGTCGGCGTAAGTTCCTAGGGGGCGCTACGCAGAGGCATTTCTCTTGTTTTTTTTTTGTTCCTTCACATTTTCGCATTTATTGCACTTTGAGGCCGGCCCGTGGTGTATTGGTCAGCGCTACTGGCTGCAACGGCGGGGTCTCAGGTTCGATTTCCGGTCAGGCTTAGCATTTTTTCATGACTAGCATTTTTATTTATCATCGACTGCATAAGCCGAAATGTACAAAACATTCGGACGTACTATATATAATTATGTATAAAAAACATGGCATTACGCATAAATTTGTTTTAAATGTAACAATGAAGGTATTTACAATTAATTTTCAAAATGGAGAGGTGGTGTAGTGGTCAGCGCAATATTGGCTTCTATACCATTATCCCGGTTTCAATTCCCGTTAGGTCTTGTCATCTTTTCATCATTCATTTTATCTATCGCCCCCTTCAACGCCTACATTATGATGCGCATTACAGTCGAACATAGGAAATGGAAAACGATGTTTGTTTTAAATTTCTTAATTAAAACAACCTTCGTTTTTTCCATTAATAATAATGTAATTTTATTTAGAATAAACAAGAACAATCTAACCTATAAAAATCCAAAGATTTGAATTTTCCAAATTTTGATTTAATATTCCAAATTTGTGAACAAAATTGCCTTTCCGTACGCTACTTTTTTTGTACGTTAGTACCCTTGGAAAACAATACTGTGTTCATGTTGTCTACCACAGCGGTACAAACACAAATTTCGGCTCTGTGAACTGTGAGTACTTTCCTTTTGTAACCCATATCACCGCACCGACCGTGCCAGTTCTGTTGTCTGGATTAGACTTATGTTACGAAAAGTTGTGTAGGTTTCTAAGACAACGTAACATTTAAATACCAAGGTTTGTTTTAATCCGTGAAGTTGAAATTTTTTGTTGAATATTATTGTGATTACTTTGGTTAACAAAATGCCAGTGGGGAGTATATTTGATAAACTAGATGTGCAAACAAATCCATTTAAAATACCTTGGACTTCTTCTAAACAAATTGGTAAGTAAATACTTCGTAGTTATCATAGAAATCATATTGTTTATTTTGTTAACTTCCTATCATGATCTTTAATTAGGTAAGCATTCATAACCTAATTTCTCTAACTACAGCCCAAAAATCCCAATTTCTGGTTTTTCCATATTGTCAAAGAAGTTTTGTTAACCAAATAACATTATATTATGTCATTGTCTGTCTCATGAATTACAACACTGTTTTCTGAAATGAATCAACAGACAGCTATTGTAATTTTTTTAACAAAGTTTTACAATTTTTGTAACAACTTCATATTCATCTAAGTCATAACAGCTCAGGCAAAATTAAATTCTGATGTTCGCTTTGTATTGCCTGCTGATAATGCAGTAGAATTGTTTAAAAAAATGTTGAAGGGAATAACTAATTGATCATTATTTTCCTGTTTTCACAGACGGTTTTTCTCTTCATGAATTTTCCTTTATCTCTAATGCTATCAGTAGTATAAAATGTAGGTTTATAGAAATTCAAAAGTATAAGTTCTTAACCAGAACTGAAAAAATTGTTTCTCATTATAAACAAAACTTTCTGAAAAGTAAAGAAATCTCATACTTAGCTTCAATCTCATTTTCAATTCATTCAGTTACATTTCAAATTGAGACAAATCAAGAGATTCAAAAGTGTTTACCTTTATTCGGTTTATAAACAAGTTTATTACAAAAATGTTTTTTATTTCTGATAGCCTATTTATTTTGGTTGAAAAAGTTATAAACAAATATTGAAGGCTTAAATTGACTTCTTTAGGTTAAGGATTTTATTTTATGAATTAGGTTTTCATATATGATGGATAATAAGATATTTTTAATATGAAGTGGTTATTGTGATGTATATTTTAATAGTCTATTGTATTTTTTAAAAAGAAAAGAAAGTTTCAATGATGAAAGGATTTTAAATTATGAAAATTTAAGTATACTATACAATTTATTAACTCCTGACTAAGAAACATTTAAATGAATATGTAATCTTAACAATATTTTGAGATGTCGGTAGATTAAAAGTAATTTTTTAAAAAATAAAATTGTTTTGACAGGTGGACTGCCTAAAGAAATATATTTCCAGTATCATAGTTTTGATAGTATTGACAAAGGGAAATCTGTTTTACCATTGCCTTTTGGTGAAATACAAACATATACAAATGCCAGGAAATTATCAATGAATGTTAATGAAAAATTTCGGTCCTCTTGGAATACCTACCTTAACAATATACCAAATAAACCTTATATGGTCAAATATCCATCTGTAAGGTAAGATTATAAAAACGTTTGAAAGATATAGTTGACGTTTGATGATTATTGTCGGTGAGATCCAGATTATAGATTATAAAGATTGCTTTGTAAATACTAAGTAAACCTTGTACTACTTAGTGAAACAGATAAAAATGAAGCGTTTAGATGCTTCTTGAGACGTGCTGTCTTCTCTAAAACAAGGTTGGCAACCATGACTTTGAATTCTGCTGAACAAATCAGTGGAGTTTTACCTGAACTATGTTCTTGAATTTTTTTAGCTATGATATGCAACTTCTACCCTAATAACCTCTTTTGTCCATAATTTTCTCTTGAATTATTACATGAAGTAAGCTGTACAATGGCCATGATAATAAATCAGAGAGCATGTGATTAGAGCTCACTTTTTTATTTATCAAACCCAGATAGAGAGAGCTAAACAGTATTGTTATTCGGGAACCATGATAAAAATTAACAGCAAGACAATTATAGGCAAGGCAAGAGCAGTATTTAATAAAATAAATCCCATATTTTAGTCACAACTTTACTCTTGCAACAGAAATGAGACATCTGAGAAGTTAAGTCTTTTCTCTGCTCCTATTCAGTGTAGATTCCTGGACCTTGGATGGAGCTACCATAAGGAAACTGGAGGAATTTGAGATGTGGCTGTGTAGATTAATGATGAGAGTATGATAGACTACTTGGGTGGCAAATGTAGAGGTTCTCAGGAAAATGAAGAAAAACATGGAAAAATTCACACCAAGTAAAGAAAGCTACAATTGGAACATATAAGGAATGAATCTAGATATTTATTATTTTAAACCGTTCTGTAGGGAAAGCATTTGGAAAAAGAGGACCTGGCAGAAGAAGGGTTCCGTGGGTTCAAAATCTGAGAATGTAGCATGAAAAAAACCTCAGAAGAGCTATTCCGCAATGTAAACAAATTGAAAATTGCTGTTCTCATCTCCAATGTTCCCAACATATACGTCCCTGAAGAAGAACAATTAGCTATACTTATCCCCTTTCGGCACATGAACTAAGTATTGCAATTTGCATATTTTCATAGTTCTTGCAACCTCCTGCTTCATCATTCTGATAATACTCTTCTTTGTAAAATAGCCCACCGAACTCGACCTCAAAATTTTACTTTTAAATACTTCTACTGTTGTATTCACAGCAAGTTATTTCTATGCAGATTACAGTGTTCTGTATATTCATAGCATTTAATTATTATGTCTCTTCCTCTTATTGTACTGTCGCTTCCTCTATGTACTTTGAACTAGTCATCAAATTAATACAAAATACATGTGTATGTATTCAATTACTACATTTCGAGATCATTGAGATCAAATGATTGCGTTAATTTACCTCAAAGTTGAATTATTGAAAAGTATAGAATTTTTTTTTACAAGAGGAAATTGAATTTACCGGTACCCAGGTAGGTCTTTACGTGGGGTATGCGGAGCTCTGCCGAAGGCAACTATCCACCAAAACCTCTCAGTTCCTTTCTATCCTATCCCGACTTGCCGTGGGATCACTGTTAGGCATAACTTCACAACAAGCCAGATATTCTTTATTAGCTGGATAACGTTTATCTTGGCAATTTCTTTTCTTATCACCCATTTATTCCCTTTTTGAGTGATTTCTTTTGGGATTAACGCAGCTGGGCCTCTCTGGTCTTCATCACTTTCTGGATGAACTTCTGAATGGCCTTCCAGCTTTCTTCTTCTGCAATCACAAAATGACAGATGTTCTGGAGAAATTGGCAACCCAAGCTTGGTCCCTAGAACCTCCCTCTCTTGTATCCATCTTCTGCAAAATTGCATGTACTGCATTGTCCTTCTCCACTTCACAATCCAGACAGCTTGCTTCATCTGATCGTCTGAACTGGTAACCATGCCCCGTCAATGCCTGTGTATGGTAATAACCAACCTTGCCGTACCCCCTACTCAGCCATTTCTTTAGATCCAGAATCAATCTATGTGTCCATCGACCAACACCTCTTCATCCCATCATTCCAAAAGTATAAAATTATAATTGAATATGTTAAAGTATTCTAAAAACTTATCTTTAAAATTAAGCAATGTATGTGGAAGAGTAAGTTGGAATAGTATTAATTCTTATTTTTTGTACTAGTGCATTGGCTTTAATATTTGCAGCAATTCTTTGAAGCACATTAGAAAGTTTTATTATTTTTTGTGTCTATTTAACATTGTATCAGAAGTTTGTTCAACAGAAGTGGGTTATTAAAATTATAAATTTTTAACATGATAAAGTTTCTAAACATTAGCTGAAAATGAAACCTATGACCTTCTACTTTGTAGTTTAGTATGATAACCACTACAATAAATAACCATTACCAGTCGCCAATAAATGTTTTTAATTCAAAAAGGCACATGACGGTTCTTCTTATTCATTTGCTAGATAATAAGATAATACCAGTAAATTGTAAGTTGTACTAAGGTCAATAATTTGTTAAATAATAAGACAACTTTTTTTTATTTTTCCAGGGCTTTAGAGTTCAGGAATTTTAAAATTGATTACAATAGAGACAAATTATGAATCTTAGTATTCATTAGTGAAGTGCACTCTCAATCTACTGCAATTTATTAAACATTTAAAACATTAAACTTCATAATAATTATATTTATACTTGTGCAACTCATAAATTTGCATAATATATCAATAATGTTTTTTGATCTCATTTATTAATATTTTTATCTATATACATTTAGGTATAATGTCTTTCTACAACTTAAGAAACTGTTTTGTTCAGAACTTTATTTTTTATGTTTTTAATACTTAGAAATGAGGACTGATTTCCATTGGGAATTACTTATTATTACACAAGGAATAGAATACACCCAACTCTACGTCTAACTTCTTATTTCCACTCGTATTTTAATTTAAAAAAAAATTGTACTTAAGTTTAATGACAAAATTAAATTTATTTGTAACATAGAATCCTGGATTCTATTTGTACATATTTTTTGCATTCCTATTGTATTGCAAAATTTTGGATAAAAGAAAATTGGAAATTTTATCCATTTCTTTTACTTTTTAATTGAATTTCATGAATTATGATTAATGTAGAACTTAGGTAATATGAACTTAATGAAACCAGGAGTTAGGTATTAATAATATTTTCCGTAGTTGTAATAAAACTCAAAAGGTTCAATCTAAACATTTTTAGGCACCAATTACCTTCTTTTTCATACAAATACTCTTATACTACACATATTTAGTCTCCTATTTTTATGTTTGTTTAAAAATAAATCGTAAAAAAGTAAATATGTCTCTTACACTATTATTTAAATTATTATAATAATAAATTACACTATTTGTCACCTGAAATAATTGTTTTTAAAAGATATACCTGCAATGTAAATAAGTACACAATTTTGTTATCCATTTATCTTTAAAAAACTATTTTTAAAAGATATAACTAAAAATAAATACCACTGTTTTGTCTGTCTAGGTTTTTTATGGGCATACACTATTTTGTCACTCATTTTATATTTGTGTGAAGAATAAGTTAAAAAGATAATGTAAATATGCTCTTGCTCTATTTATTTTTTAATATTATAATAACAAATTACACTATTTTATCACCCACTAATTGGTTTTGTTTATTGGCTTTACGCCATTTTGTTGTCAACATTCAACTGGTTTAGTTTATAATGGTTAGTTTATTGCGCTCACATTATTTTGTCACATGCCAATGTTTTTGAAAGAATACCTTTAATGTGAACGAATTACACGATTTTGTTACCCATTTTGTTTAAAAAACTGGTTTTAAAAGATAACTATAAATAAATCACACTATATTGTCTATCTGGTTCTATTTTTATGGGTGTACAATATTTTGTCACCTATTTATGTTTGTTTAAAAATAAATTTTTAATTTAATGGATATCAAATAAGCATTCATAATCTTTTGTGTGCTTTATTTATAGGTATATATTTTTTGTTTAAAAGCTATAAAAATACTACAAAATAAATAAAAAATAATTGAAATTCGTAGTAAGATCTATACATTGGTTTTTTAAGTTAGTAGATAATTTAAAATATCTGCATGATAACTAAATATTTAAGGATCTGTTATTTTGATGCCTTGAGCTGGATATAATTATATTATAGAATATTTAAATTAGATGTTAAATTTTTTGTGACTTTTACTATTCACAATAAAATTTTGAAGTAGGTATTTTTAGAATAAAATATACTTGTACCACTGTGGTTTTGAATGTACTAGTTTAAAATGCATTTCACCCGCCATGAGAATCAGTACGCCATTACTTTGAATGAGACTCAAGTGCTTAGCACAATAGAAAATTAATTTACGTAAGGGTGAGGTTACAGCCTCTTGAAGAAAATTGGTCCTGGAACAGGCATCAGTGGGTGTCTGCTTCACTACTAATTTACCACCGGTGAATGTGAATGTTAGCTACCCCAGTTAAAAAGGGTTCATTCATGGAACTAAATTAAAATTATATTGTATGATAAAGTAATATGACTGAAATTTAATTCCCGTACATTTTTTTTTTTAGCAGCTTGGTTAAATAGGTCTTTTTAATAGCTGTAATTAGGTATATATTGTCTTGGAATTAATTGCAGTTATTATATTATTGAGATTTTAGTTGTTAGTAAATTATTAGCAGGTGTGAAATTTTTTACCTCATTAACGTGTTGAAACCAAAATTACTTTTCAGCGACATTTCATTTCTTGCATGTCTAAAATATAAAAATGTATAGAATTATAATCACTACAATTTACACAACTATGGAATGTAAATTTAGAATACTATACTCACCTCAACAAGATGCAATTTATATTTAAAATTAAAATAAAATCCCAAATTTATGTTTCTTGAAATTTATCTTTTAATGAAATACGAATAATTTCATTAAAGCTTTACAAATATTGTCAACTTTTTAAAAAATTATAAAATCTCTTGAAATTGTGAATATAAAAATTTGTCCATTGATTTAAAACACTTATGTAACTCTGATCAACACCTTACTACGGTCTTCATATTTTAATTATTTAAATAGGTTTCAATATAAATAAATTAGTTGAATCATTGACTGATAATAACTTGAAATGTTTTTCATTCACAAGCTCAGAGTGAACAATATCTGTAAAAGTTCATAGAATCTTTCTATTAACAAAAAAAATGTGTTCCCGACATTCACCCCCAAATAAACCTTAGTAGTTTCTCCTTTTTTGTGTTATCAACACTCTTTAAAAAAATAAATAAATTAATAAATAATATTTATATAAACAAACACACCCTATACACAGTTCTAGGTTGTTTTCTTTTTAAGTAAGGTCATGGTGAAAGAAACTAAATTTATCCTCACAAAGGTATGCCAATTTGTAATAAATTATATTATCCCCACGAGGGTATGACAAAATTTGTAATAAATAATTAAATTAATATTGTTTTCTTTATTGGTGTTGTATCAGCTTTCAAGTTTGATTTTATTATTTTTCCATTTTACCTTGTCCCCTATTTCATTCAATAAAACATTATTCACATTTAACTCATTATGGTTTTTATTTAACTAATATAACTCTTTATCAAACTTAACAATCTTTACTTCATTTTATATCTATTTTCATAATTACAACAATTTGTACCGTAATGAATAAATATTCTTTAAATGTATATCTATTTTTATAATTATTAATGAATGAATATTTCAATATTTTAATTTGTTACGTATATCTTAATTAATCTGCTTTCACAATCTTTGAACGATTCAAATATTTCTTTCAATTCTTTTATTAGACGAATGTCTTCATCGATGTTTTTATACATCTTCCATTGAAAAGCTACCAGATAATCACTATTATTATAAAGTTGAATAATTTGTGTCTCTTTTAATAACATGAACGTTGGTGGATAAACTATTTTATCTTCTAATATATATTTTTATTTTTATTTTTTAAGAACGAATGTGGGACCTACTAGCTGGCTTGATATTCAGCCCCACACTAAAATAATACAATTTTTATTTTCTTCTTCTTAGTTGCCTAGTAACCATATTTTGTTAATGTAAATTAAATAATTTTTAAATATTTATCTTAATCAGCTGGAATTATTTATATTTATTTAAATAGACTCAAAGTGTAAACAACTCCAGATGTGCATTAAATTGTCTCATTACAAATATCCCCACCTTTAAATTTTGAAAACAAAGAAAAATTTTTATTATAATTTGAATTTTGAATTTGTTTGATAAATTTAAAGAAAAAATATGGCCAAAAGTTTTAAAATTATGTTACTAAACAACCTTACAATATTTACTATCCAAATAAACTATAAACATAAACTATAAACTATAAACATGAACACAACAAAACACAAATAACAACATAATGTACATTAATTTCTTTTCTTTACACTTATTGTGGTTTGCATACCTATCAACACTTGGTTTCCAGTCACTATGTTTAACATATTTATTTACAACATTCATACTTTCATAGATTAATTTGTTCATAATCTGCGAAATCACTTTTTTCTTGTTTTGGTCTTCAATCAATTCAACGACTCCTAAATCTACATTTTTTTTATTGGTTTATCTATATTATGTTCTGAAGATTTATTTGATAAGTTCATTTTATCTAATTTATCATTTCTTCCTTTGTTTATTCGATCGTTTAATGTAATATTTATGGATTTACACTGATCTGAACCTTCAATTGGTTTGTTCATATTTTTTGTTGGTATAACCTCAAATATTTGTTTTCCTCTCACATTTTTATCATTATTCATATTGTCATTACTATCTGTTACAATATTTGGTACTCCTTTTTGTGTTGGTTTAATATTTTTGTTAACATCTTCTAGACTTTTTCTTACATTCTCTATTATTTTTACATTATCCTGTTTGATTCCTTCTCTAAGTTCCCTAATCGCCCTTTCTCGTTTATCTAATCTTTTATTTAAATCATTACTCAAACTATCTACTCTACAACTTATGTTCTCTCCATATTTACCTAACTTGCTACTCATATCCTCTCCTTGTTTATCTAATTTGCTACTCATATCCTCTGCTTGTTTTTCTAACCTGCTATTCATATCCTCTGCTTGTTTTTCTAACTTGCTACTCTGTTGAGTTATTAAATTTATCAATTACTTAAACATATTCGCGGTTATATTGTCCTGATCACCATTATTATTATTGTTATCACTACTCATACCTATCTCGTCATGTGATGTGTCTACCACACCTGCATTCTGACCTACATCAACATTGTCAACAATGGCTCTGTCTTCCTCTTCACCTTCCGACGAATCGTTTGCTTCATCTTTATCATCTTCATTTTTTTTCTTTGAAGGAGTCCTTTTCTTTGCAGCTGTAGCAGAAACAAACAGATATGTATCCGGATTATGTCCCTCATCAATTAAAACTTCATGAAGTCGGTTCATGAGCACTGCTTTTACTCCTTTGTCTTCCATTCCACGTCTTTTTTAGTTCTAATTTCAGATCTGGAACATGAAGATCTTTTAATTTTTTAAAATTACTTTCTGACATGACTTCTTTTAAATCCTTGATAAATTTAAATTCTTATTTTATACTTATTATTCTTTGTAAATCCTTTTTCATGAGTTTTCCCCACATTAGGATGCCAATTTGTAGGGTGTAAGAATATCGTCCCATGAGGAATTATCCAATTTGCTATATAATTTATTAATATTGTATTCTTTATTTGTTTTGCATCAGCTTTCAAGTTTGATTTTATTATTTTTCATTTACCTTGTCCCCTATTTCATTCAATAAAACATTATTCACATTAATACATTATGATTTTTATTCAATTAATATATTTTCATGATTATAATCACAAGTTTCATTATTTAAGTACAATTTTAAAATAATGCTCCAGTTCTTAATACTGTAAAATCAATTTGCTGGGTTTATTTGATTTGAATGCTAAAAATCAAACAACGACTTTGTTTGTTAGAATATACATACAATTATAATTATTAATGAACTAATATTTCAATATTTTAATTTGTTACGTATCTTAATTAATCTGCTTTCACAATCTTTGAACGATTCAAATATTATTTGTTTCAATTCTTCATCAATGTTTTTATACATCTTCCATTGAAAAGCTACCAGATAATCACTGTTATTATAAAGTTGAATAATTTGTCTCTTTTAATAACATGAACGTTGGTGAATAAACTATTTTACCTTCTAATATATATATTTATTTTTATTTTTAAAGAACGGATGTATGAATGAAATAAATGAATAACTGAATGGGACGTTTAATAAAAAAACATCTTGTTCTCTTGAGGTTTTACGCCCCATTAAAATAATTTACAATAATATTTCTTCTTCTTAGTTGCCTAGTAACCATATTTTGTTAATGTAAATTAAATAATTTTTAAATATTTATCTTAATCAGCTGGAATTATTTATATTTATTTAAATAGACTCAAAGTGTAAACAACTCCAGATGTGCATTAAATTGTCTCATTACAATGGGAAATAACTCAAAACCGAAAATCATTGAATTTGAAACTTGGAACTTAAGTTAGGTAGTATAGATACTGAAGTCACAAGATTGCCTTTTGTGTAAAATTGGCAGTGGAGAAGAGAAGTGAAAATTTGCAGTGCTGCCAACCTCAACAGTGAGACACTACCCGTACATTTCACTACCGTACAGTTTTCTACATATATTTTGTTAGCTGTGGTTTATCCTGAGAAAATGTTGTCTTCATAAACCTTATAAGAAATAAATGTGACCTGTAATATTGCCTATAGTTTAATTACAGGACTAGAAATGTTTGGTGTACTGTAATTACCAGCTACCTTATTCCATTGGAACAATATTTTCTATAAATGAATCGCCTTTCTTATCTTGCTGTCACCGGCATCTTCACTATCAGTCTCACCTAATCGTTTCCTTTTTTTTACCAGGTGTCAGCAAAACTGTTGAAGAATAGCTTCTTCATGTCTTTTAATTTCCTTCTTTATTTTCAAATTGTGCAGTTGCGCATGCGCACTGTTGCTTTTACCCTTTTCCCCTTGTTGCAAACAAGGGCAAACTCGTGACTCAAGTTACTATACCATGACGACACCCCAACACGAACATTTTCATCAAAATTGGTCAACTAGAAGTAGCAGTTTATTCATATGATTTTCTCAAAAACTGATGAGTTTGTTTAAAATTAATTGGTACATTTGGGGAAATTTGTGGGGACCTGTGGTCTCATGGTAAAAAATGGTTTTTATGACTTAAATAATTCATTTTACAACAAAATTGTATGTAATGAAAATTTGTTTAAATTAAAAAAAACCCCTACAGCTTTTTTAATTCAAGTATTTTTCTAGTTTCGTAGTTTATTATAAAATGATTTTCCATATTTTTCTCATCAAAAAGTCCTAAAAGAAGTTGATTTTCATTTAGCGTCATCTGCCCATGATTGAAATTAGATTGGTTCCTATTATTTACATCGGCAAGAGAAAGTCGTGTGAGTATTTTTCTCCATATTTTTCATTGTGTATTATTGCATAGCATCTCTACACCACTTACGGACTACCCTTCTCCCATGAAAGAAGTTAAATTCAGGAATAAGTCTTTGTAATGCATTCTGCAGCTTACATTCAATCCTATAGTAAAAATATTTAATTTTTTCCACTGACCTGTTACAGCTGCTATATCGCTCATTTTTATATTTTCATTAGTAAGAAGTTGAATTATGTAATGAAAAGGTAAAAAGCAAGTGATTTAGCAGTTATATATAACAAGTCAATTGAAAAAAATTATTTTTACTATTGGATTCAATTCAGAGGGAACTTTTCCTTTTGTTTTGAGCAATACTTTTTCAGGATATGATTCTAACAGTGAGTTGTACTGTTTAAAGATAAAAATTTCTTCGAAATTTTATTAATTTATTTCTGTTTAGTAAAAGTTTTGGACAATTTATAAAAAAATATTGTGACCCAATTTACCTAATTACAAAAAACAAGTTAATGAGAGGATTAATTAAAAAACTGAATGGCTTTGAGAAATTTTCCTAAAGCTTCAAGTACTTTCCACAACTGACTCTGTCAATAGTGCAATCCTTGTGAAATTGTGTGTCCTGATTTAATTAATATGCCTTGATATTTGTTTACCAAATGGAACTAGGTCATTCACAAGAACACTTGAAAAAAGATTTTGTTGATTCCAACTTGAATTACCAACTGTTTTGTTTCTACTATTGGCCTGTTTTCTGAGTATTTTATTTAATTTATTTTCTTAAATAGATCACTTGCAGGTGTTGTTCAATACTAATTAATTCTATTAAATGTCTTTAATCAACATCTTCACCCGAGGTGTATACATTTGATTAAATTTTGATCATGTATTCTTTTCGTAATAGAAAATCCGTTTTCCATACTAAATGACTTGAATGTGGTCTGTGTAGAATATTATAATGTCTATTCCAGGCTCTTTTAATTTTTCTTTTGTTTAATGTCCGACTGTTCTGCAATTACTGCTAATGCAAAAATTAATTGTTAATTAATTATTATTATTATTATTATTAATTAATGCAATTACTGCTAATGTGAAGGATGAAATGATTTTTTGTGAAAAAAAAATTTTTCGTATAAAAATATGCCGTGCCTGAATGGGATGTGAACCCAAGACTGCATGATGAGATGCGAGCACGTTACCAACTACGCCAATGCGGCCTGCTCTTTTAATAAATTAATTAGTTAAAATAAATTATTACAATTAAAACTACTAGTAAATTACAATTAAACTACTTATCTTAATTAGAAGACTAAATTAATTACTAAATTTTATTAAAAACTTAAAACTAAACTTAACTAAAAGGAAAATATGATCATTCACGATCATATAAAGAAATATTCCTTTACTTACTACCTGATAACCAATGCACATTATTTTCCAGTTACAAAGAATATTACAATACTGTACACTCAAAACCAGTTCAGCTACTCACTTCATTCAACATCAATGATTCAATAATTTAGTGGTTCTCTATTAACACAGATTGTCATCACCACTATTTACAATCTGACTCGCTCATGAAATAAGCTGATGCAAATGCAACTGCGAGACAATTGATTATTCCAGAAAAATAAAGAATGAATAAATAATAATCAAATTCTACTTTAATCTACTTTTTTCCAGGAAAACAACAATTTACTGCGAGGGCCCATTATTATGAAAAGCAGTAAATGGCACCCGTTTTTTTTTCTGCCATCAGTCTCTTGACTAGTTGATGCAGTTCTCCAAGCTGTTCTATCTTGCGCAAGTCGTTTCATATACTTGCAACACCCTACATCTTTCGTAATTTTTTTAAAATATTCTAATCTTTGCTTCCCCTTACAATTCACTTCTTCGATATTACCCTCCATTATTGATTGGGCAATACCTGGATGTCTTAAGATATGCCCCACTAGCCTTCCCCTTCTTTTGGTAAGATGTTTCCCAATACTTCTTCTTTCATCAACTTGTCTAAGAACCCATAATACCATGTTAAATTTAAATTGGCACAAGAAGAGTAAATATACACACTCTTTGTCACTTGTCTTGCAAGTACGCTTTACTCATCACCATGTTCTAGCCTAGCTTATCGGCCATGCTTAATCACTCTACACTCATATTTTTTTAGTCTAATGTTATACCGGGTGTCCCACGAAGAGGTTACTATTTTTGAATTGATATGCCGAACGTATCGCACATTCTACTGGCTGGAAACTTTACAGTTATAATAAATAGATATGTAAAAAATACCCTTGAGTTTCATTTGCTTAAGATTAATGAAAACAAAATGGCGGAAAGCAATTTTATTTGCATAATCATTTCAAATTGATGATTTGTTACGTTATTTAAGTAATAAAAAGAAATAAATGATAGAAATATGAAATTGATAAATTATTAATGAACGCAATTTGTTTCATTAACCTTTATTTGAACTGATGTCCATCAATCGCTATGCACTGATAGCAAAGAAAAAAAATGAGGCATAAGTGTTTTAGAAAAATTGCTGAGGTATCAACAGCAGTTTCTCTTCAATCAGCCTCATTAATTCATTGTCTGTTTCAATGAAGTTAGAATAAACTTTTTCCTTCAAAAAGCCCCATAGGGAAAAATCGCAAACAGACAAGTATGGCGATCTTGGAGACCAGTCCATGAGGGCCGCTGCCACGACCGATCCAACGATTAAGGAAGATTTTGGTTTAAAACCTCTTTGGCCACATTAGCATAATGTGGAGGAGCTCCATCATGCTGAAAAAATACGTCCTGCATCTCTGCCTGAAAAAGATGAGGAACTGTGTGATTAGTTAAAATTGATGCGTATCTGTCTTCAGTCATTGTCTGTTGGGATATGTCATACGATAAAACACCGTCCTTTCTGTCTGAATCCTATTGTAAATATAAGTGGTTTTATCCACAAGATTATTGTTCATTTTTTATATTATTTTCTTATTCCGCCATCTTGTTTTGATAGTCATAAACAAATAAAACCCGAAGGTACTGTTTTTACATATCTACTCGTATTTATTATAACTATAAAGTTTCCAGTCTGTAGAGTGTACGATACGTCCAGCATATTAATTCAAAAATAGCAACCTCTTCGCGGGACACCCGGTACATTAACCACTAACGAGAATTATCATGTGAATTTCATATTTTACGATTTCTCGGACTGGCCAGGAATTGAACCTGACTCAGCATTTACAAAAGTATAATTTTATAAGACTATAAAATAAATGAAAATCAGTATCAAAATGCTTCAAAAACTTCACAATAATATTAGCCTTTGAATGTAATATTTGACAATAGATCAAATTCTGTGAGCTAGTAACGTAAGCAGTCAACTCAGTAAAAAATATAATAAATTAAATTATTTGTGGTTAACATGAACAACTTGTTAGTTGTAGTCTACATTGTTTTGGGATCATAGACTTTTCATGGGAGCACATACAGCATAAATTGGAAGACTTCCTGAATTTAAATTCTTTCATGGGGGAAGGGTAGTCCATAAGGAGAAGGATGCTATGCAAAAATGCACAATAAAAAAAACAAAAAATAGAATATTTAAATATCGAACAATATTATTTTAATTTTGCAACTTATTTATTTCAAAATGTAATTTTTGTAAATTTAAATTTTTAGTTTTTTTTGTAATTAGTAGAGTGTTGAAATCGGTCTCTGGGCCCTGTAGTCCAGTGATTGGTTATGGTGGTAAGCTGTAAATTGGAGGACCTGGGTTAATTCCCCAACTATTGTCTGGAAAATTATTAAAAACGTTCATACCTTAACCCAAACTGTGACTTAAAAAAAATCTTTCAGTAAATGACTTGTTTATTTTCATTGCATATATCTCTTTTTTCTATCTATGTATTCAAAGGATTTATTTTTTATATTGTTTACATTTTGTGTCACATGTTATTTAAATTATTTTTTTGTACAGCATTATTATAATTAGTTTTGTATTCACATTGTATTGGATATATACATATATGTAATAAAAAATGTAATACAGTATAGTCGCAGTAATCCAAACACATAAGATGTCTGACCTTTGCGGATTATCGATTTGTGCGGATTTATCGATGTCTACAATCTTAGATTTTGTCAATCAAATTACAGATACGATATAATGTATTGGGATAAAAAAATACATATTTAACAAAATATGAGAACACAAAATTATAATTTATACGTTATTTGAAATCTGTTACAGTACTATTTTGTATAATTTTAAAACAAAGCACAATTTTAAAACAAGCAATGGTAACTTGTGACTGCCAGTGCTGTTACTCCACGGGAAAAATGTTATATGATCTTTTTAACTTTGATCCAGCAGCAGTCTTATCCCCCTTATAAATTAAGGTTTTTCCTGGCAACATTTTCAAGTACAATGCTGGCTCATCTCCAGTGTAAACTTGATCTGCTCTTAAAACCTGTTTCTCTACTTCATCCTGGAATTTTGTTTTAAAGTCCATAAAATCGTTGATATCACTAGAACTTTTTTCACTGGTAACAGTTAATAGTCTAATATCGTATTGTTGTTTAAATTTGTCCAGCCAGCCTATACTGGCTTGAAAATTGTCTTTCCTGGTCATTTACTTGTAGAAAAACTTCGCTTTTGGGTGAGAATGTCTGACTATAGATTGCCTTGCTTGTTCTTGCAAAAGCGATGAGTATAAAGCCTGCTCGGCATTTGGTTTATCTGCTGCTTTCAATGTTTTTCTTTTCAGTGGCTCGCACTCCATTTATTAGACTTTTTAAAGAATTTTCTAAACGCTAAAGAAATAAAAAACATGATAATAAGTGATCATTCGGATTACTTGAGGTATCGAAATAACAGGAGTTCGGATTACCGCGAACATACTGTATTAATAATATTACTGGTTATACTCAGTAATAATGAAACATGACAATGTGTGACTGACCTAGATGACAATAATTTTCAAGGGCTTTTGTACAATAAAATTATACGCAACACTCTTAGTATTACTTTTTACTTTCTCTTGACTATATGAATATATAGGAAGGAAGTATTGTTTTCATGTCGATTTTTCGAAATCGAGTTTTCACCGGATCTATACGTTTTCAGACCCCCTGAACCCAAAAAACATGTTTTTAGCGATTGGTCTGTGTGTGTGTGTGTGTGAACAGAATATCTCAAGAACGGAACATCGTACGAACTTGAAACTTGAAACTTAAGTTACATATCACTACCGGACCCGACACGAACATTTTCATCAAAATCGGTCAACCGGAAGTAGTAGTTTATTCGTATAATTTTTCACTTTTTTGCGATTTTCTCAAAAACTAGTCCTACGATTTTTTTTAAAATCAACTGGTTTACTACATTTTTTATGCTCTACAATATAGGATAGGCGCCATGTTTGCTGAAATTCTGCTTGAGGCTGTTTTTACGTAAAAACATTTTCTTTTTAAGATTGCGGCTTTAATATGCATTTTAGCGTAAAACGTTATACAATAAAAGTTGTAGAGAATGTAAAATTCTACAACTTTTATTTCAAACATTTTTTTGTATAACGCTTAGTTTAGCGGTAATTTGCGATTTTCTGTTTTTTTCTCACGAAAACGTGAGAAAAATCGATTTTTTTAACATTTCGGTCTTAGTATGCATTTTACGACAAAAGTGTATATAATTAAATTTATAGAAAATTAAAAGATCTACAACTTTTGTTTAGAGCATTTTTCTCTACAGAGCCTAGTTTAGCGTGAAAGCGTGATTTTCCGTATTTTTAAGCCAAACTGAGTTCGATTGTCATTTTGCGTCATTCACTCATGATTAAAATAAGGTTATGTTTTTGAGGTTAGTTTTTGTTTATTTCTAATATTTTATTAATAATGTTAGGTTTATTATTAATTATTTGCATTGGCAAGAGAAAGTTGTGTGAGTGTTTCACACCAGATTTTTTTGTTATGTAAATATTATATAGGTCACATGAGAAAGGTTCTCCAGTAAACTTATTCAGATTAAAAAATATTATTAAATTTTTATAAAGTTTTTCAGTGTTCGAATAATTACTTCAATGATCCTAAATTGATTTTTATGTAAATTTATGGTTTTATAAAGAAATCAATTAAAATATAAAAAAAAACAATATATTAGGGAAAACTTTACTGGAATGCAATTTGAAAGTGCCAAAGATTCTTCGGAGTTCATAAAGCTGCAAATAACTACTCTCTTCCCACTCTCATCCACATTCAACGTGTCATGGTTCATTCTTCCACATTCCTAATAATTTTATTCTTCATGTTCTTTTTAAATTGTTCTATTTTTATTATTTTCTCCCCATCATGGGTCAGAAGTATCATTAAAATGGAAAAGGTTAATATGAGCCCTCTATTTTACTGGTGCCATCAAATCTGTTTTGACATAGTTTGAAAACCATTTTCTTTATTATCATTACATAATTATTAGATATTATTATTTTAGATATTTTAGTTATCAGCTATAATCAGAAATTTACGTTTGATGCCCTTGCAATGGCTAGTCTCAGAAGTGTGCTTTAAAATGCAATGTTTTCTCAGTCATTATAATTTTTCTAGATATCAATGTAAATGTACACATGCCAATTTTCAAGACTGTAGCTCTTGGTAGTATAAAACTACGAGGGTAGGCTGATAAGTAATGCACACATGCTTGTAGAAGACGAACAAAAAGAAATAGCAAGATGGGGTAAATAACAAATTAAAGTACAAATCTTAACCTACCAAATTATCTATTTATTTTTCAATATAGTCACCGTTAAGCATTACACATTTCTCCCAACGTTTAACAAGTTTTTTCATTCCGTCACTGAAAAATTCTTCCGACTTTCCTCGAACCCAGGACGCAATAGCTGCCTTCACCTCATTGTCCGAGCTGTAATGATTACCCTTAAGGTCTCTCTTCAGTAGAGGAAAAAAATAAAAATCGCAAGGCGCAAGGTCGGGAGAATACGGAGGGTGTAAAATTGGTTGAAACTTCAGGTTTCTCAGAGCCTCTCCAGTTGCACGCGAAGTGTGTGGACGAGCATTGTCGTGTTGCAAAATTATTGGCGCCAGGTTGCCTCTAACACGACAAACTCGACGTCGGAGGTGTTTCAGAGTCTGTATATACTGAGCAGAATTTACCGTTGCCCCTCGTTCCAGATAATCAGTCACATAAACTCGGCGAGCATCCCAAAACACAGTCAAAAGAATTTTTTTTGCGGACGGTTGTGTTTTGAACTTTTTCACAACAGGAGAATGTGGATGACGATATTCAGCGCTCTGCCTTTTTTCTTCGGGATCGTAATGATGAACCCATGACTCGTCCCCCGTCACAATATTCAAAAGAAAGTCGTCTCCTTCGTCACGGTAGCGCTTCAAAAGTTGTTCACAGCATTCCAATCGACGCTGTTTATTCTCGTCTGTCAGACGGCGTGGTACCCATCGTGCACAGATTTTACGGTATCCCAATTGTTCAATAATGAAGCCAACACGTTCCTTAGATATTCCAATTTGGTTTGCGATACGCTGTTGAGTGATTCGCCGGTCATTTTGAATCAAATCATCGATGAGTTTGCGACGATTATCGTCTGAGGCAGTGATTGGTCGTCCACTGCGTGTTTTGTCAACAATTAAGGCTTTTCCAGGTTGGCAATCACGAAATTTTATTACCCAACGATTCACAGTAGACCTATCAACAGTATCGTCACAATAAACAGCCTTTAAACGACGATAAATCTCACTAGGATTCACTTTCTCAGCAGTTAAAAATTCGATAACAGCGCGTTGTTTAATTCTCGTTGACATAGCACCAGAACACGACGCCATACTTCCACTACTCAAAACAAACTGAATGAAAGCAACGCCTTCAAACTGCGCAGGCTTGTAGAGGAGAAATAGTACTTCCACATGCCACCAGGCGCGCTACTGAAGTTTATTTAGTTGTCTTCTACAAGCATGTGTGCATTACTTATCAGCCTACCCTCGTAATACCTGAATATATACTCACTTTTATGACCAAATAGTGATAGTCAAAGATGATAAATATCTGAGTTTTACAATGCAAAATTAGGAGGAATAGTCAAAAAAAAATACTGTTTAATAATAAACTTAGGGAAAACAGAATATTTAATAACTGCGAAAGAAGAGTTAAAATGTTTGGAACTTAGTGATAATAAAGAGATAAAAGTTAGTGAAATATTTAATTACTTAGATTTACAATCTTTAAGAACGGAAACATGTTGTTTAGGTCTTCAGCCGAAAGGCTGGTTTGAACCTCTAGAGGCTTTACTAAGTAAAACAGAGGAGTGAGGTGGTTTACTGTTGCCTTCCTCACTGAGTAGAAAAGTATACCAGGCCCTTCAAAAAGCACCTACTTTACACCCTGCAAATTACAACTTCACTTCATTCACCACAGGTTCTGGCTGTGTAATAAAATTCAGAGTAACAGAATTATTCAGAGGTTGCAAAATAAAGTATCAAGGAACATTGTTAAAACACAAAACACAAAGAAGTGAAGGAGGAGAAGTGAAGAAGGTTAGTCGCAAATGAAATAAGGAGATATGCACAGCTCCGTCAAGAAAACTTCTCGACAATTGAGATGTTGTGCGCCAGCCACGAGAAAGGAACCGTTTGAGTTAGGTTGGAGTTATAGTGAAAAATGTATTTAGTGTAGTGCATGATATTAACATGGGCTACTTATTGTGAACGGAACAATAGTTAACATTACAAACAGTTGGCAATTAAGGATTTTGTTTTAGTAATTTAGGTTAGAAATATTGCTCATTCCCAGACTAGATTGCAGTAGCAAAAAATTAATGTCTAAAAGAAAGACATACTTAGAGATGAAGTGGGAAAGACCAAGAGTGTAAAGTGGAGGGGTTAATTTATGGATGTATTGAGAAAAAGATGCAATGCCTAAGTAGTAATGCAGGAGAGATGAAGAGGAATTGTGTTGGGCCTGACACGAGGAAATTTGGATGCGGGTTGAAGAGGATGAAGAAAATAATTGGAATTTTGGATCAAGTAATTATGCAACGTAGTAAGAATTTGCCATTTAGCCTTTCTACTTCAGAGAGTTTTGGCCCTACAATTTTCAGGTATATTTATTTAAATATTAGGCCTATATGTGTAACAGTTGAAGTGTTAGATTGTTAAATATGATCATGACGACAATATATAGGGTGATTCAAAAAGAGCGCCGGTTTTGATATATCAAATTAAGAGATTTATTTTATTGAAAAACTGAAAATAAATACATCAACAAGTTCATCTTACCTTCCGATTTCATGTATGAAAAATGATGTCATGCATGTGTCCTCCTCTACTGCGCTGGCACGCATCAACTCTGTCCATGAAATTGGATATTACTGCACGACAAGTTTCGACTTCCATTTGCCCGATAACCCGTCAAATTTCCTCCTTCAAGTCATTGATGTTTCGGGGTTTATTGGCATACACCAATGACTTCAGATGACCTTAAAGATGAAAGTCACAAGGCGTCAAGTCACACGACCTTGGTGGCCATTGATGGTCGGAATTACGAGAAATGATGCGATCCTGGAACCGTTCACGGAGCAACAACATTGTTTCTCGTGCAGCGTGACAGGTGGCACCATCCTGCTGAAACAACAACTCGTCAATGTCTATTCCATCCAAATGACGCCACAAAAACTCCCTAATCATCGTACGGTATCGGTCTCCATTTACTGTCACGGCTTGTCCTTCTTGATTTTCAAAAAAGTACGGGCCGATGACACCGCCCGACCAAAAGCCGCACCAAACTGTCACTCGCTGTGCATACATTTCCCTTTCATTAACCGCGCGAGGGTTTTCTAAACCCCACATACGGCAGTTCTGTTTATTAACAAAACCGTTTAAGTGGAAGTGCGCCTCATCACTGAAAATGATTTTGTTTGCGAAGGTGTCATCATCCTGCCGTTTTCTCAATACCCAGTCAACAAACTGTCGTCTCTTCTGGTGGTCTGCCACTTTCAAATGTTGCGTCAACTGAATTTTATACGGGTGATATTGGAGATCGTACCGAAGAATTCTCCGTACAGAAGAACATCGTAAACCCAATTGTTGAGAACGGCGACTTATTGATTTCGCTGGGCTAACAGCCACACTGTCACGAACCAACGCAACGTTCTGCTCAGTTCGGCCAGAACGACGACGTCCAGAACTTTTAAGGTCGACTGTTGAACCCGTCTCAAAAAACTTTTTCATGAGCCTGCGAACTGTTGATTCATTCGGTGCTTCATTACGTCCTAGAGTACCGCGAAGTCGCCTGACAGTAGCCGCATAACTCTCTCCACTCTGGTAAAATGTTTTGACGATTAACACTCGTTGTGCAATAGTAAACTTCTCCATGGTTAGACACAGACTGCGAGAGTACTACACTGCGAACAAGAGAAACTACAACTGAATCGTCAATCGGAATGTTCTCCGAAATAGAAATGAGGTCTAACAATGTTGCCAACCGATAAACAAAAATTTACCAGCCGTTTAAAAACCGGCGCTCTTTTTGAATCACCCGTTATTTGCATTAGTAACCCGAAAATTTTCAGGTCGCACCCCTTTTTGTAATGCAACCATTTGTAACCCCAAAATCTTCAGGTCGCACCGCCTTCGCTAAGGTAGGGGGTAGTACTTTTTTCTCCTAAACCGTGGATCGTCGTGAAAACGTGTACAGGACCTTTCTTGTGCCCTACAGAAAGTATTTCAAGACCATGTAGCTAGAGTTGCCCTTAACCCACTGTTTCTCCGAGAAAACTCAAGAACCAAATTTTGATGATTTGCACCCCCGGGTTTGTTGTTATTCATTTCTATCGCCTCAAAAAGTTTTTGTACAAATTTTCCACACGAAATGTTTTTTCTTCGTCCAAAATTTTTTCGAAACGATTTTATTAACTGTTTTTCCGGGTGCAAATTGCGCTAATTTTTGTTTCGGAAATTTAAACTACAAACAATCGGGAAACCTACACAAGGGCGACCAGCCCCACGAAGTTTTCTCGTACTACCACATTCTTATCCACCTAACCCATTGGTGACCGAATTTCACCTTATGGCAAAGTGAGGGCGCGCAGCGCACGCACTTCTATGGTTCTGATCTACTTATGAATTTTGGTCCACCTAACCCCACTGATACGAGAAACGGAAGCACCGCTGGAGTTGCGAGTTATACGTTAAAACTGGTTTGAGTGCCTTATACAATGGCTTATTGAAGATTGATAGTTCAGCGTTCCAACGATATTTTCCTGTGTTCAAAATCTTGAACAGAAACCATTTCCGGTTTATGTATGATTTTTATCAGAAGCCTTATACTTCTATAAAGTAATTCATTTTCAGGTTAACTTATTTATTATTGTAACTAGGTATAATAATATAAAAATAATAGAGGAATGCTTAATAAACCTAATAAAACTGAAAATTGTTGTAACTGTCAAACCTTGTCGGAGCAAGATGTCAAATTAATGGCAAAATATAGATCTATATTGCGTAATATTAGGCAACTAGTGACAGCTGTCGAAACCATACACTCCTTTTCCTGAATTTATTTTATAGAAAGTGTTTATCTCTTCAACAAAATATTCGTCTATTTCTCTATTTTCCACTTACTGGATGAATCTGAAGTTGTACAGGCATGTGATTGCCAAACAAAATTTTTAGTTGAAACTAAAAAATTTTCAATCTGTAAGTTTTTTTTAAATGATATACAATCTTTCCATATTTTGTTTTACTAAAAAATGTTAATTGACTGGCTCCATGGCATAGTCGAGCTAGGCTGCAAAGCGAAAGGTCTCAGGTTTGATTCCTGGCTCAGGTCTGGACGTATTTCATTTTCTAATCCATCATTCCGGAACCCACTTTTGGCAAAACTGTTGGTGGAACATCAAATAAAGTAAAAAAATGTCAAAGAAGTAGAAACGATAAATTAATTAACTACAATAAATTATTACGGTAAAATTACGTTTGCTAAATTGTTTACAAAATTTTATAAAAAACGTAGAACGTTGGTCACTCATAATTAAATAATTACAGTATAACCTTCGTTATCCGAAATAAAAGGGGTGAGGGCATTTGGGATAAACAAAATTTAAATTGAAGGAGACCGAGTGGAAACGGCTGTTTATAGGAAGACTATAGCAAATGATACTCGTATTATAATCAATCGTTTTTCTAACCATCCATGGGAACATAAAATAGGAATATTCTATAATTTAATCCACAGAGCATTCATCTATAGTAGTAAGGAAAAAGATTTTCAAATTGAAATTGAACATTTAAAAGCCCTGGCAGTAAATAATGATTATGGCGTAGAAATATTCAGAAGAGTTCTTAAAAAATAAAAAATTAAAAACACCCGTAAACAGCTAACTCAGTTAATTAACATAAATTCCACCAGGAAAAGGACTTTTGGTTCACAAAAATATATGAATAACATGACCGATTTAATGTCCAACGCTTTCCGTAATACAGATGTCCAAATTGCTTATAAGCCTTTTAATAAAATATCCAGGTATCTACCAACATTATACAATAACAAATCATATGACAAGTATAATGGTCAGGGCATATATAAAATCAATTGTAGCGACTGTAATTTTTGTTACATCGGAAAAACTAATAGATCATTTAAAAAACGATTTTCTGAGCATTATGCTGCTTATTTAAAAGAAGGAATGTAAAAATTCTAATGTGCAGAACATCTGCTAACGAAAGGGCATAAAATAAGCAGTCACGACAATAATTTAGAAATTTTGGAAATATGTTTCGATAGTAACAAATTATGGCAGTTGGAAAAATATTATATTTCTAAATTTAAAAATAAGAAGATAAATTTAATGAACAGCCAGACAGAATTCGATAACGACAAATTATTTCAAATTATTAGTCGCGATAAGAAATAAAACTAGGTACAAATGATTATACCGTCATTCGGCCGAATAACCGCGCGCGGAATGGTTTATGATATAGGGAATAATTGACGTGGTCGTCGACCATAATTGTTTTAATGTTTTTTTTTGTTATATATGTGATTAGTGTGTTTTAATATTCCTGATGATGTCTCCGAGAGAGACGAAAGATCTCGAAAGAATATAATACTCTGAGGTGAGTTTTATATTTCATTTTGTTTTGTTTTGGCTGTTCATTATCATATATGTAGTGGTGCAAACAAAGGAAAATAATGTTTAATAAAATAATATATATAGATATATATACTGAGAGTCCCGGGAGGTAGTCAACTCTGCAAATATATTCCTTTTATTAAAATATAAACATATGTCCATAAATGCTTCATTAGTGAGTTACAGCTAGCGGAAAATTTTGCCCCGATTTTAGTTTCCCTGGTGAAATTCGGCCATTTTAAATTTTGGGTTCACTTTTAGTGACAAATTTGGTGGATTTATATTATATTCGGGCTGAAAAATGTAATGAAACAAGTCCTAGAACTGTATCTTCAGTAGTTTTAAATACGTCAGGCATAAAACAAAATATTGATATAAAAAGCAAATATTTTACGTTTAAACTGCTATAAATTTGCAAAATTTATAGTAATATAATTTCAGAAATAAAATTTGTAGAAAATTTAATGCTGAAAAGTTTTATGTAAGTTTAATTGATAATAAACAAATACTAGTGCAAGAAATTACGGTATTCCTTAGTACAGAAACAATACTTCTGCTAGAGAACATTTCAAAATACATGCGACGAAATATATAGGCAGCCCGCACTTCGTGCGTAAGAGTGCAGTTTTGTACATTTATTTTTTTTTTAATTTTCGGGGCCGTTTCGGTTAAATGCTATTTTGGTTAAGAGAAGTTTTACTGTAATCAACTCTTACTTTCAAAACCAAAAACATTGTACTTTCACTTTTCTAAGTGAAGACATGTTTCCAATTCGCTCGTGTTGTGATGTACAAACTGGTTTTCAATAATTCACTCCATTTAACGCACGATCCACAACTTCTCTTGACACTATTCAAATATTCACTACTAAAAACGGCCCTATTTGTAAGGACAAAAAAATTTCAAGATAAATAAATGCACAAAAGAATTCTTCTAAACCCATAAACAAATAATCGAAGACATACAGTAGTAGGAACCTTTTTCTACCCTGTTTCAGAGGGAGAACTGAATTGGATTAGTCGTCGACCTGTGCAACAAATCACTCCTGTTTAAACCTCATACAGTACACGCTTCTATTGCCCCTTGTCTCGGTATATTCTAATCACTAATAGTTTGTATTCACTCAGTTATGTCTGAAAACTCAATGCAACCCCTCTGATACGAGCAATTGCCGGTATAGGAATGAAGCTTTGCATTTTAATATACTTTGAAAAAAATAGTTGTATAATTTATATAGTTGTTCTTTTTTTAAATATCTTTGTTGATCAGCAAATATTTTATACTGCTCCAGTTCTTTCGTTTGGTTCTCTTTTATTTTTCTTCATCGTTTCTAATAATAAATATGAAGTTAAGAGTTCATTGAGAAATTCATTGGATCGAGGCGAGAGAATTTTGAGGTCTTGAAAGTGGCTAACTCTATTCTATGAGAGATATGTGAATTCCTTGGCATACTGGAGCTATATTGCTGGATTCCTTTCGCGCCTTCTCTGCTAAGAATATGAGCATCAATAGAGATGCTGCTCCCACTCATTCTTTCTCTGTCTTCTGTCTTTCTTCCTTCCTGCCTTAGAAATAATCATCATCATCATTTCAGCTTGCAATCAACCGAACTCCTTTTGCCTTCTCTTATCACCAGTTCACACAATTGAACAAGAAGCTTAATTAAATGTTTTAATTGCAATTTATTCGTTCACTTTTATTAATATTAAACATAATCTTATGCTAATTATATTAAATTTGTCAAACATTTAAAAATTCAAATTGTTGTAATGTTTTTAATGAATCTTTTTATTCATGGTATAATTTAATAAACTTTCTAAATTCAGAGAAAAATAATTTCCTTTAAAAATTATCTACGTTGTTAAATATTAAATAAATAATGTTCAGTAAATTGCAAGCTTGCTCATTTTCTTTCTTTTTATGAGCTTTTTAATAAGAAATTATTAAATTATTGTAAGTTTTGTCGCTTTTAGTTAAAACTCTTAAACTGTTCGTCTAGGTACAATATACGATTTTATAAATATTGTAACACCTAAGCCTAGGTTCTTTTGGGATTAACTAATAAACAAATAAATTTTCTTTAAACTTAGCCGATCTATATACCAAATTACAATCGAGTACACTTCTATTAAATTAATTACGATAGCTAAGCTTACACTAAACTTGGCTATAAGCATTACACTAAACTTAACTATTGAGAACATTGTAGAATAAATTAAAATAAAAACAAACGTTTCTACTACCTTCGATTTCCGAGAATTTCTATTCAAAATAGTCTATTCGTCGCAAACCAGTATCCTTGTTCAATACAAAACAAAGAATACACTATTTCTTGCAATGAAAAGTTTAGTCCCTTAGACATTTCTAAAATATCACTGTGCAATGTTGTAATATGCATCACAGGCACGTAGCGTATTTGTTATTAATTTAGCGTAGTTGTTATTAATAGTGTATTTTTGTTTTGGGGGGTTACCTGAATCTTTAGATTCTTTTGCCTTACGCCCGACTGTTACGCACATTAAGGCTAGTGAATGGTGAAAGATGAAAACAACCGTTGAAAAATTGCCAGATCGGACCAAAAATCTTACCCGCAGTATATTGGTTTAATCGAAGTTTGACAAATTAGTAAGGTTAAAGCTCCTTATTCCTTCTGGGTATGTGCCAGATGCTCCTTTAAATCCGTTAGTTTAATTTTACTGATAACTTAAACGCTCTGAGAAGTTCGATGTGTGGTTAAGAATGACGTTAGAAGTTTCTTGGGTGGAGAAAGTCTGCAACTCCAAGATAATCCACTATTTAGATAAGAGCATTGAGATTACAGGCACTCTTAAAAAATGAAAATTCGAATACTTTGAATACGTAATGAAAGGTCATAAATTTAGATTATTGCAGAGTATCATACAAAGAAAAATAATAGGTAAACTTGGTTCAGGTCTAGGAATAACACCGTGGCTAAAAAAAACCTTCGGGATTTGTATGATGCAAATACCAGTGAATTTTTTAGACTGGTTGCTGATAAAGTACAAACTGTAATGGTTCTGTAATGGTAAAGTTCTGGAAGAACTAGGTACATGAAGACGAAGATGATAATGTAAAAATATAATACAAAGTTAGTAAAAAGCGATCAGATAAGTAATTCGACAGTATTGACTTTGTCTGGCTCATGACGCCTCAGCTGTATAAACCGACGATAAGTCTCAAATTCAATTAAAAAAATTCCTGAAAATACACTACTCTCATTGGTTCTTATTATCCAATCAGATTTTTTCAAGAAATGTATTCTCATTGGTTGAAGGAAACCAATCGTAGTGCTTAATTTAGGAAAATGTTATTCATTAGAATCGTGCAGTTTTCTTAATTGATTTGTGTTTTTTATAAATGACAATTAATATTCTGCTTGCTACGCTTCATGAAAAATTAAAGTTGAAGCGTTAAACTTCCTACACAACCTTACATGTTTAGAGCAATTAGTACAAGCAACAGGAATTTATTGACAGTATAATTTTATTAACAGTGAATTACTATTTAAATGGGAGAATTGGGACCTGAGTAAAATGAATAATTAGAATGAGTATTCTAAGAAAAAGTAAGTAAAATCTCTTTGTTGAAAAAATGATTCAAACTTTTTAATTTTTGTAAGGTTCACATAACTTTGTACGCAGAAAAATAATTTTTATTTTGTAAAGAGGAATAGTAAAGGATAATATGCTGATAGAAAAACTAAAATAATTCCGAAACGATCTTACATTAAAAAAATAAATTAAAGAATGGCTTCATTTTACAGATCACATTTTTTTCAAAATTAGAAAATTTAATAATGTCATATATCTATGTTACTCAGGAAGCTTAAGCTTCCAACAGTACAAGAATTTTTGAAATCGTTAGGTGGTTTTGGAGAATACCTCGTACAAATTAATAAACGTTACTTCTTTATATTATAGAAAACGACTTAAAAAACAAGTCATTAATGCATCAGTCGTGCTGTCCTTATTGATCTTGACTTGTGGCTGTATCAAGTAATAACTTTTAGCTACCTATACTGTATGTCAACAAATAACATTTTTAGTTTTAGACTACGGTATTATTTTAGATTGCTATGACGAGTAGCATGTTTTTTAAATGTACATTTATGTATGTGTTATTATTTTATTTATAACCACACTCACACAATTTAATTTTTATGTTATTGTTTGTATTATTTTAACGTTTGGAAAGTTCTAGATTTTTCTAGTTGTTAACTGTTTGGAACCTTTTAGGAGGCTAGTTTAGCAACCTTTATACTGTAGATAGGGAAGTACTAGTTAAGTGTTGATGAGTCTTGTTTGAGATTATATGCATTTAAGTTGAATAAATTTTGTTGCGTTCAGAAGTATGGTGTCGTGTAATTTTTTAATAATGAATAATTCCTGTTGACGATAATAATCATATGATTTATTTAAAATCTGTATACAATTTGTAACATTCGGACATACAATTGCTTGGGTACAAACAACATACAAATCGGTAATGAAGGTTATGATATAATGTGAATTAAGTTGATGATTTATGAGAAATCTTGTACAGTTTACCGTCCCGTACATTTTATATAAAAGAAATATCTTTGAAACTCGGGTGATTTATTTGTTATCGTATTTCATGAATCTATCATTATCAAACAGAACATTTGAAAATAGTGTTCGATCGAATAAGGAAAAAGTTGAAGTAAAGGAACTAGAAAAACAATGCAAGTCCTAAGGGAAGTAGAGTTGGTCGTGCTTTCAAGGAATACAACCAATTTGGGATGGTATCGTATTAACAGGACTTTTCCAGAAGTCTTCAACTTTTGCTGATGAAAGTTTTCTTCAAAATAAAACTCGTCTTGTTTTTCTACCGATAAACGAACGGTGTAAAATAATAAAAATGACAGTTTATTAACTTGTGACAACTAAAATATAAATTACAAATCTCGGTTCTAGACATAATTATTTGTTACTAACACTCATTATTTATGTATATTGTTTTAAATTTAATAACTTTTAAATATTTACAATTATTTTAATAAATACTCTTTACAATGAATGAAATAGATTAATAAATAAAAGTTGTATGAAAATACAATAAACAAATTAAAAAAATTGGTTTTAGGAAATGGTAATTTCCTTTAAAATACTAAATACTTCAAAAGAACTAATCAAAGATAAGAAACATTTAGAAAAAGAGTTATAAGTCTGGATTCCTAGAGAAAATTAATGATAAATTGAAAAAATGGACAGAAGAAAGGAAGAAAAAGTTGAATGAACGAATAAAGAATTTTTGGAAAATAAGAAATTTTATCTATATCAACGTGATCCCTAGTGACCAAAACGCAAAAAATGAAAAATCTACGTATGATGTAAGCTTAGGTTTACCTAATTATAATGAATACAATTTTTATGCATTGATTTATTTCCCCAATGTTAAGAGATAATTTGTTCTTTCAGATAAAACGTCTCCCCACCATTACTAATACGAATTAACCCGGAGCTTGTGAATGTTCGGTCAAATGACAGACTTCCTTATGTTTAGAAATCTGTGCCTACGCAACGAAAGAGTAAGTAAATTTCAACCATTATTTATTTATTATTGTAAATGGTAGAATATTATTTTAATTACTTATGTTATTACAACATTGGTTTAATGACTGGTGAATTAACATAAATGCTAATAACCGCTACATAAAACATTTTCGTCTTGTCGAAAAATAACCTTTGTATTTATGTGTGATTCGTTTTACACCAAACTGAGAAAATATAAAATATATGTTATCTAGGTTTACACATGGACAGACGTAATTTCTGGAATGCTCACAACTTAAACAACTTTATCGGGTTGAGTGGTCCCGAGGGGCTCACTGAATGAGCAGTGGGTCTGCTGTGATATTCGTACGAAAATAAGATGGATGAGGGTGCAGGTGCTGAAATACATGGTGTTTGACATAGAAGAAACATTTTTGTTTCTCTTGGGAAATAAGCCACTATGTTTCAAGTGGAAGTACTGGATGTTAACACCTGTGTTTGCGAGAATTGAAAATGGGTTCAGGCAGTTCTGGAAGCACTTGGATCATGGTCATGTAGGTTCTATAATGTTTTAATCATAACTAGTTAAAAGGTAAGGGAGGACAGAGCTCTCCCTTCCACTATAAGTATCCAGGACTAGTGACTTTCCCTTCCCCTGCCTTTTATACCGTAGTTAGTAGTAATACGGTAGGCATTCACAGAATCAGGTAAACCCCGGTTTGTAGTAGTGTGCATGTGTATACGCTTACGCACGCACATTTTTAACATTGTGTTTTAACATAGTGATTGTACAATAAATACCATGAAGAGTAAACTCAATGAAAGTGTTATGTGGACTCTTCTGTAGGGATTACCATACCTTAGCCGAGAAATTCTGGTTATAGCGCCAGAAACTCGCTTTTGAAATGACTTGTCATTAAGAAAACAAATTGGCATCAAGATTTATGGCAAGAACACACGTAGAAGTTAGAGGGGTGGTGGCCTTGGTAGTAGTAGTGGTGGTAGAGGCTAACTTTACTAATTGTAGCAGAAGTAGTTGGCGAGGAAGGGGAGATTGTGTGAGAGAAGTTATACTAAATGGATTATAGGTGGTATGGAAGAGCCTGCAGAACCTTACTTAATTGGCTGGACACAATACATCATGGCGTGGATGCCAGATCATAGAGGGATTACGGGCAATGAAAGGGCGTATACTGTGGCTCGACTAGCGTCTGTACGGCAGTTTTCTGGACCGGAATCGTATCTGCAAGCCAGCAAATCATTGATACATAGGGGCATCTCTGATTCAATCGGTGCGATACACCAGGGTTATTTGAACCAACCTGTTGGACTGAGACACGGAAAAAGAAGTATGGTTAACACATCTCATAATCTTGCTGTTGAAGTACTTGAACTGGGCAGGAAGAAGCTTAAGGTAGCTGTGGGCACTAAAAGGGCACTGTCACCTTCGAAAATATCTATATGAAATGGGAATCTTTAATGGTAATTCGGTTTGTAGACTGTGGAAGATAAAAAATTTTCCTCTCATTATCTTCGAATTATTCGATTTTTTCCCCACTTAATCTGGAGGGCAATATTTTCCTTATAACTATTTAGTAAGCAGTCTCCTGAATCCCGTGAAACCTATACGAGTGCGAATTATGTTTGCTGTATGAATAAGGAAGGATGGAACTATACAATAGGCTCTCTGGAGCTGGAGTGTTAAATGGCTGAAAGAACCGCTAAATCCCTCATGTACTAATAACCTAGTTAGTAGCGAAAATTTTACTGGATGAATGACGAATGAATGAATGATTTATCCAGTAAAATTGCCACTAATAGCTAGGTTATTTGTACATGAGAGATTTAACAGGGCACTGCCACCTTAGAAAACATCTATATGAAATGAGAATCTTTAATGGAGACTCTGTTTGTAGAATGTGGAAGAAGAAGAATTTTCCTCCCATCGTCGAATACGAAGCACTAATTGATAACAATTATTCAGGTTTTGGCCAAATAACCTGGAGGGCAATTTTCCTTAGAAATATTTAGTAAGCAGTCTCCTGAATCCCCTGAAACTTATACAAGGGAGTTAATTTTGCTTTATGAATAAGGAAGAATTGATTTATACAATGGGATCTCTAAAACTGCAGTGTTAAGCGGCTGAAAGAACCGTTTAATCCCTCATGTATTAATAATCTGGTTAGTAATGTAAATTTCATTGGAATTTAAATATTAAAGCTTTCATAATTGTAGCTAGAATTAAATTCATGATATTTATCATAGGTATAAGTTATATCATGGCAATGCTTTACCATAACGGTTGAGAATTATATTATTGAATTTTATTCGACTGTTAAAGGTTTAATGTTTTAATAATATCATTGTTATTTAATTAATTTAATGATTATTTAAAGATAACTTTCACTTAATTTGCAAAAATGTTTTACTGACTATACATTTTCTTGTAATATTAATTTATGTATTATCGAAATAAGCTACATTTATGCCTAAATTGATTTTGTACGGAGGTTTAATTTACCGTGATCTAAAAATTAATAATTTTTTATATTGTAAATTTTTATTACCGGTTTATTTTATGTGGTTATTGTAATACGACGGTGAAAACAAATGATTGCGAAACGTTATGTTACGTTGTAGAGTTAATATGTCGTGATTATAATATATGTAACACGTTATGAATATTGGAATATTGTTATTGACAGTGAGAGTTATATGAATATGTTTAATTTTTAACTTAACTGATTGTCTTGTGTTATAAAATTATTGCAGTGTAGTGTTGTGCTCGTGTGTTAAAAGTACTGAACATTCCTCATTATAATGGATAATACACAACCTAAAATTATTCGTAAGTTATTAAGCCTGTAATTAAACAATATATGTCTGTTTGTGATTTGTGTTATTTTAAAACATGGTTTATTAATAATTTTTTTGTTCAATTATATCTTAGATGTTGTTTTTTAAATTATAAAGTAGAGGAAGTTATTATATTATTTTTAACTAAAAAAAAATTACTGATGAATTTATACAATGTATTTTGTATATAGATGAATATAATAATTTTAAAAGTAGGTTTTATTTTATATTCCTTTTTGGTTATTTTACAAAATTATGAACAGCACTTCATTATTTTCAAATGTTTAATGTATAATTTCATGTGTATTAAATTACCTTAGTTAAGTAATATGCTATACTTAATATAGATATAGGTATCATAAAATTTAAAATATCATTAACAGCGTGGTAAATTTGTTGGTTAGCTTTTATGTAACAGATTTTTGTAATATTAAGCTCTGTCGATCATTAATATCTTAACAAATATAATCTACAATGTCAATAGAAATGTAAGAAATATATATAATCTGTAATTTTACTTACTTTCATATGTATAACAATTACCTTTAAGGTCAGTTTTTATTAAATAGCTTCATTAGATTGTTCAAATGTAGTAACTTCAGTAGTAACACGGTTGGCAGAATGTAGTAATGAATTACAAAATATTCTAAGTCACGCTATCAACTGACATGTGAAGTCGAAGAATTTTTATTTTGTTAAAAATAACAAATAGTTCGGTTATGTACAATTCTGTAACCGTAATTGTTTTACTGCAGAATTTTTGTTACGTTTGTATAAATTTACATTAGAATATAAAACTCAGACACAATATTATCATTTTATGTATAATTCGCGACCCCCACTTGTTTCGCTTCACATTCGTAAATATTTCATCTATTAAACTTAAAATATATGAAAATATTTCGGAGTAGCGTACTTTATTATTAATATAATTTTCAGGTGACTACTAAAAATGTGTTTCTATAAACTTATCGAGTATCCAATACGTACAACATTAAATATGTTCTCTGAATTTACCGATCTTGTCAGTTTTAAAAGTGAAAGATAATATTCTGCGGTGAATAGAAAAAAGTTCAACATAAAAATCATAGTATACTCTATATGCTTTATTTTTTTAATTTTTTTTTGGGGTTATGTGAATTTTTACGTTAAATGCTGTTTTACTGCAAAATCCTGATTTTAGAAACAACATCCGATTTTAATGCAGTTTTTGCAGAAAAACGTAAATGTTCGTTAAATCAAACATCGGTTGAGAAAACATGAAGTCCAAAATTTACAGATTTTTTTTATTTTCTTTGTTGTTAGTTGGGCATATTTGCATTTTAACCCTAAAGTACACCTGAAAGTTGTATTTTTTTAACAGGTTGACTATTGTGAGACATATTTTTGTGTCTCAGTTCGTATTGCCGGAAACGCTTTGAGACATAATATCAGTGCCTCATATTTTGTCGTATTTTATTATTACTCTGGTAGTGAAAGTCATGCTGACGTTAACAATGTCCTTAAGGTTTTTTCTAGCGATCTTTACTCAGATGTTATTTTATTTTGTATTCAGCATTAATTTTTTCACGTTAAAAAAATTGTGGCTGCCTCCAGACTTAGGGGTTAGCGCGCTTGTCTACTAACGGAAGGTCCCAGGCTCGATTCTCAAATGGGATTTGGAAATTACACATCAAAACCCATTGTTTCATACTTCAAAGTAGTCGCTAATAACCAAACTTTTGATACGATTTAAAATAAACAAATCCGTATTTTCATAATAAAGGACACAATAATATTGTTCAAAATTATGTATATTATTAAAAAAAGAGTTAAAATATTTCTATAAAAAATAAAATACAGAAAGTGTAATTACGAATTTTTTTTTAAGATCTTTATTCATCAGCTGTAGGTTCTGGAAAGAAAATAGCTGAAGTTGAGAAGGTTTTATTTTTAAATAAAATAAAAAATATATGATACTTATGATTCTAATTTATTGTAATAAAATTTAAAAAAAATGGAGTTAAACTAATTTGAAAAGCGGTATGTAATTGAACTTAAATTACATTATAATGACTGTAAATTTACCATTTTACGGTACCGTTTACAATCAAAATTATTACCTTGTCATGAATTTTAGATGAAATGAATCCTGCTGGTGCCCTATTTTAGTGACTTTGTATTGGTGAAGATGGTACCTCTGACGTATCGATGCTGTTCTTGTATCTGTATTATGATGTTAATTTATCTATTAAACTTTATGATGATATATTATTAACGAAGTTGTATTATTCACTTTTTATTTTTATTATTATTATTTAATTACCAGATATTTTCGACATAACGGTCAACTCACTTTACATATTTTCACTCTTCGCGGTTGACCCTAAACCTTCCTGTTCACCGGTTGACATACAGTGTCTACGGTTTTCGTCAAAACTAGCGTCTTCCCAGTAACCTTCACTGAAACCGTTTTATTCAAATTTGGCCAATTACGCACACTCTCTTAAATCTTTAAAACCAATGAAATTTGATAAACATTCAACGGTTATATTCCGCCCTTTATTATACATTTGCCACGTGTAAGGCTCAATGCACCGCACCGCTGCTTGTACGTGCGTTTTTAAAAAAAATCAAAGTCATTAATTTAGAAAGACGTACGCGTATTACTATTTTGATGTCGGCATTTTGCCGCCAAATACTTATAGACTTAAAAATCATGTTACTTATACGAGTATTTATTCATGTATTAAAAAAACATATTTCTGTGTATTACAAAATAAAAGAATGAAAATTATTATTTTTCCTTACTAGTATCAGATTTTATTCATTAGTACTATATTGCTTGCCCATAACAGACAGGTGGAGTGTAAAATTATTTACACTCAATCTGTTAGTTGCAGGGCTAAAATAAATAGTTCTGTTTCTTATCACATGGTCAGCCAATTAAATGACTGAATCATTTAAGAACAGAAGAGGTAGAGGTGTAAAAGATACTAATCAGAGTTATCTCGTCTGAAAGTAATGGATTTCATTATACAGCCAGACCCTGTGGTGAATGAAGTGAAAGTGTCATTTGCAGAGTGGAAAATATATGCTTTTCAGAGGGCCTGGCATGCTGATAAGTGTACTTTTCCACTCAGTGAGGAAGGCAATGGTAAACCACCTCACTCCTCGATTTACTTAGTAAAACCTCTACAGGTTCAAACCAGCTTTTTGGCTGATGACCTAAACAACAACTATATTGCATTAAATGGAAAGAAGTTGTAGCATAACTGACTGAATTACTGTCTGTCTATAACTTGATGGCCTAAAAAAAAAAAATTGATGGCCTCCCGCAGAGAGGAGCAGAATCAGCCCGCTACTAGCCTTCTCAATAACACTTCATTGTCTACCTAGTCCAGTGTACTAGTTATTAGTAGTACATAATAAAATGTTATTGAGAAGGATAGTAGCGGGCCGATTCTGCACCTCTCTGCGGGAGGCCATAAAGTTATAGACAGACAGTACTCATCGCTTGAGTAGCAGTCAGTCTGTTAAAGAACCAATTTAAACGTGGGTTTTCTAGAAAACTTAAATTTCATCTAAACTAAGCAGAGGATGAAAAACTTTAAAAACTAAACCACCGATATGATTTTATGTAGAATTTATTTTAATTTGGAGGTCAGGTTTATAATGAAAATTTTATCTAATTAAATTACTCTGAGACAAATACGTAGATAACTTATATAAAAATATATAACATTTTTAATATCTGTACATTTTAATACTTAAATGCGGGATAACGTCTGTCGATGACGTAGTAAATACATCGGCGATTGTATAGATATTTGTTTATATATATATATATATATATATATTCAATAAAAATATTTTAATAATACGAATGTTAGGTAAGGACTGTAGTACTGTTTCGCTCTGCGCGTAACAGATGAGGGTGATCATTTGGAAGTGACAGCCGTGTCAAATGAAGCAGACCAGTACCAGCACGGGCTGTATTGTTATAGCTCGCTTCGCTCTTGTATTAAATAGACAGGCTAATTTAATTATGATCACTGACAAAGGCCAATAACTACCTACCTTCACTACCCCTCCTCGACAATCTCATCACTCCTACCCTTTCTTCCTCTCTCCGTAACTCACTCGTCTCTCCCTCTCCCTCTGTCCTTCTCTATATCTCTCGTTGTACCTTATTTTCAACCCTCTTGCTTTTAGCAGTATCTCGTTAATGTAACGAGTGGAACAATTTTCAGGAAATAATTCGTAAAAATATCGAGTAACTTTAATCGATGTCGTTTTTCGGGATTTTGACGTCATCATTTTACATAAATCTTCTTCGGCATCGTCTTCGGTCTTGCCAAAAATTAGTTTTATATAAAATAGTTTCATGTGGGCTTTTGAAGAATTCAGTTCGGCTTAGCCAAATCAACTTCATTACTTCTCAGGCTTCTTCAATTGAAATTTCATCGAATAGAATCCGGTGCTCCAATTCTAATTTAGATACTTTGCCGTGAAGCGTGTTGTTGTTTAGGTCAACAGCCGAAAGGCTGGTTTGAACCTCTAGAGGTTTTACTTAGTAAAAACGAGGAGTGAGGTGATTTACACTTGCCTTCCTCACTGAGTTGAAAGAGTATGCTTATCAGCATGAAAGGCTCTCCAAAAATCACCTACTTTCCATCCTGCAAGTTACACTTTCACTTTATTCACCACAGGGTCTGACTGTATAATGAAATTCATTACTCTCAGAAGAGATAACTCTGAGTAGTGTCTTTTACACCTGTACCTCTTCTGCTCTTAAATATTTCAGTCATATAACTGGCTGACCATGTGATAAGAAACAGAACTATTTTGTGTAGCCCTGGAACCAGCAGATCGAGTGTAATTAATTTAACACTCCACCTGCTCGTTATGGGCAAGCCCTGAAGCGTACCATATGAAATGGTTAAAACGTCATTAGCTTAAGAAATTCACGAAGACAATCCTTTTTTAGTTTGTTTAAAGTCGCATCAACATCCTGGTTATTAGCGAATACATTAGGGTGAGAAACGGTAGGTTTGAACTTGTAATAATTTTCCAGATCCTGGCCGGGAATCGAACCCGGGATCTCCGTTTTACAGCGTAGCACGCTAACCACTGGGCCACGGAGGCGGCCAGAATGTTATTTAATTTTTAGTAACAATTGTTCTAACTTCGACTTCTGTGGTATTGTCCACTTAATGGAAATGTATGCATAATACTTGAACTACCCTTTAAATATATACATTTATCCAGAATAACTTGTGTAAATAGGCAGTTCTGTTGAAAAGGGCCTTAACTGAAAAACTGAACTTCTTGAGTTTGATTCCCGGCTAGAATTTGAAAATTTTCAATAAGTTCAACAGAAGCATAATGTTCCATAACCATTTTTAACTCAACTGTAATTTTGATTACTTTTAACTGTCGATGACTTTGTTCCTTACAAGGACTTCACTCTTAATATGTAAGCAGTTATTAATTATGAATCTTTAATTAATTCAGTTATTAATTATGAATCTTGATTTATTTAATTAAGTATAATACAAAATATTGATGGGTCTCAACATGTTGAACCAGACTTTTCCTTCATTTATTTTGTAATTTTATCTCGAAGGAATTCTAAAGGATTCATTTTAAATTATGTTTGATTCTGTTTATTTATAACTTTAAAATAACCTGATATTTTGTTACTGTTCACTACAAATGACCTAATTAAAAATGTAAAGCAGCAAAATTAAATTTTACTTGAAAGAGGTTTTACATTATCATGTGACTTTTGTGTTCCGTTATGAAGTATGTATTATAGAGTCGTTTTGTTGATTGGAGCGGTTAATTTCCTTGGAACTAGTTGAAAAGAGGGATTGGATTGTTGAATAGAATAGAATTGTGATATGGTGGAAGGAAAAGCAGACCTGTGTGTAGTTGACGGTGGAAATGGGTAAGTTGTACAAAGGGTACAAAATGAGGGGGATATGGGCCGCCATTCTCAGGATTTCAGGATTCTCTCTTTGTCTTTTTGATCATATTAATATTACATAAATGCATTTAACTTACAAACTATATTATAGTAGTATACGTAAGAATATTGTATTATTGCATACACTTTATTACGTGTACTTGTAATTGGATTTTTTTTCACGCTTGTTAGATATTATATAATAAATGGTGTTAAAAAATTTCTCTTATTTTATCCAAATCATCGAATACGTCTACAAATTTTTTGACGAAATATTAAATTATGTACAAAGTAGGCATTTAAAAATATAAATATTATTAAAATTATTGTAGTCTTTATGTAATCAGTCGTGTGGATGTTCGTTCTAAAATAAACGGCCGGGCTAAATCTTAAACCAGTTTACAAAAATAATTTTTTGAAACTTTCTGCTGTTAATTTTGATGATATTTAATATAATTATATTAAGCAAAAAAAAGAAAAGAAATTGAATAATTGAGGAAAAGTCTTTATGTACTAATGCTAAAATGCTCCCGGACAGTCACAGATTTCAAGTATTTTCATGTCAATATGAAAATCAAAGGAGAATCATTTCACGAATTTAACATTTTCAAAACTTGGAATTTCCTTAAAAAATGAAATGTTCCTTTACAATTTTTGACTGGAATAAAATCCGTTGCTTTGGGAATATGTAATATTCCTAAAATATTTATATTTACATTACCTACCTACATATTTACGAGGATTTTTGTTAATGTGGAAGGGTAAGAACTCTTAAGTTTACGCGTTGAAACAAAATCGGAATAATAGGTGTTACTGTGGAATTAATTAAATTGCTTCTTGCCTTTGATTTGGGAGAATTTTTTGGAGATAAGATACAAAATTAATGTTGCAATAGGCCTACTATACATTATTTCTCATACAGAACTATTAAAAATTAATGATTTTAATAGATAAGATTTAAAATACATTATACCAAATTGAAATATATTTTTTCTAAAATTACAGCAAACAAAATAAAGTTAACTGACTAGGTTTTCTGTTAATTCGATTATCTGTAGAGAGGCACGCTCTTTAATTAAAAAAACGAGAGTAATTTCATTAAACTGAGGGAGTAATTTTTGCGAAAATATTCATCGTCTTCTTTGGATATTTGCCAGATGAATTTTAATTTTGCTTTAAACTTATTTATTAACGTGAGGCATTCCAATTTCAATTGTTGATACTATGTGATGGGTTTTGGAATGGGTTTATACTTTTATATTTTGCGGAATAACAATAATTGCAGTTAAAATAAAATTAAGCTGTTGCTTTCAGTCGTCTACCAAATAAATATATACCTACATAAAAAAATTTGGCAATTTAAGAGGCGTTGAAGAATCTACCTACCTTCTTATGATATGGTCTCTCGGTGTCTTTGCTTGATTCACCACTGACTACGTTTGATTAATCTTCAAACGTTTTTTATGTTTATTATTTATTTAAGTTCGCATCAACAATAAAGTCATTAGCGACCACAGTTACGGAACAATTGAAGAGTTTTTGTAAAAATATCTTTTGTTACTGCAAGTCTCTGAATTACGAAAACACGTAATTTATTCTCTTGATGTCCGATAGCATAAGTTTCGTGTATGTGTTCTCTAAAGTCTCCGTAAACGTGGGAATTATATAAGTAAGTGTTTTATTGTAACGGTAGTATCGTTGCAAAAATAACAGGTTAGTTCATCATTCTTTTGAAGTAAGTAGGCTATTCAGTGTGAGGCTAGAATGCCTGATTCGTTGACGTGTTAAAAGAAGTACTTGATTTTGTCTGTTTCTTTGAGGTATTAATATGCCCCGTGTGGTTTTTTCTGAAGTCGTGTAGTTTACTGTGATATTCTTTTCATTCGTGGTTCCACATTTCTTGTATAGTATACTTTGATGTTCTTTCATTTTTAATGGTTCCAAAATTCTTGAGTCTTCTTTTGAACCAATTTTGACAAATCAACGTATGAGACAGGATGCTCATGAAATACTCCATCTATAGCACATTTAGCAGTATTATCTTAACTGCCTTATCGTTTTCTGATACACCAACGTGTGTTTGGGTCCATACAAATTCAACTGTATTGTAATTCAAATACAAAAGTATTTGATACTAAAAATTTAATTAGTTCTTGAATTATCGGTTCTTTATTGTTTCAATTTGTCATGTTTTTAAGAACACTTTCAAAATCGGTATAAATAACAAATTTGGTGTTTTTAGGTTTTGAGACAATTTCCAGATTTTTGTAAATAGCGTAGGTTTCTCAAAAGAATATAGAAGATGTGTTATTAAGTTTGTTACGGAGCTCTGCATCGGGTAACATGATTCCACAGTCACAACCCTCAGCTGAACGTGAACCGTGTGTGCACACACTTATGATCTTTAATTCTTGCTGTTATTTCTTGAAACAAACCTAGATCTGAAGACAGCAGAATCGAAGTTATGTTCTTCAAGGACACTGACTGAAATCAGGCGCTGGAAATTGTATAAGCCACAATGCTTCAAACATTATTATTTTTTATAAATGTATTTTAATCAAATAAATTCGTTTTCACGTAAATAGGGCTTGTGGATGGTACTGACCAATCGGCTTACCTGCGCATCGGTAGGGCGTGGCAACAAGATGGCCTCCTGGTCGCCTGTCAAATATCTCACTTCCCTTCGTGTGACCGGTTATCAAAACTATTATCTATGCAGTAACGACAATAAGTTTTTATACTACCTAATTTTTGTATAAGATTTATCCATATGTTATTGAATAAATAAAATGAGTCCTTGTCTAGTCTGACTACGGTTACTATACTAGAAGGTAGCGGTCACGCGCAACTACTTTGAGATATAAGATGACGTAGTATGGTCCCCAACAACTCGGCCAAAGCGTAGTGATGGTAGGATTTTTGCATTGTTTTTACAAACATAGCGGTTTAGGCACAAATACTATACACGGTTTCTAGTAAAGTAACCGTGGGTTTAGGAATGTTAACACGAGAAATCGATTTTAATTTTAATAATTCTTCGTTTGCGGTCTGAAGTTTTTCTCTAAGTAACTTGTTTTCTTCTTTTAATTCGGCGTTTTCACGTTTAAAGAGATTGGTTTCCTCTGACTGCACAACATTCAAATTTGGCGGTTCTTCATTAAAACAAGGCCTACCTTCCTCTACGACCATGCCTTCATTTTGTGAACTTCCTGTGTTGTAATTCGATGATGAGTTTAAAATATCATAAACTTCCTTACGAGCGTATCGTTTCTCTGCTCGATTTTTACGTTCACTGCAAGTCTGGTTTACTGGACGTAGAACGGCACTACAAATCGGAAAATTTAAATGTGGGACTTAATTCGTCTTTAAGACACGTTTTAATGGAAGATGTAGCAACACGGACTTTAAATCGAGTACATAATATGATTCGTCGCAATGTAGATTCTACTAAACACAAGCGACCACTATCAGCAGAAAATAATCGGCCCGCTTGCAAGCATTTATGCACTTCAATCTAGTTTCAAGGCCTTTGGAAAACGGTGAAACTTATATATAATGCCTAACTCCTTTTGGTGTCTATCGTGATTAGAACACCCGACAATCGCACTACACACCATTATTAAAGACTAGTAATAAATTATTACAGACCGTATTAAGACTAGTAAACATCACAGATGACGCCGACGCATCGTCCGTCGCCTGTTTCTGGTGACCAGTGACGTCTGGAGGTGGGGCTTGTCACTGCGCATATTGTTGATGATCCCTACCGTCTAGTAAAGTAACCGTGAGTCTGACCAATCTGGAAGACCCGGGTCGGTAGGTCGTGGCAACAAGATGGCTCCCGTCCGAAATCTCATCACAGAATTGTCTAATAAATCTTCGAACATTATTAATTTTCATGACACCTGTCTGAAAACATTTGTTTTAATCATATTCTAAATTCTAAAAATTATCTTTTTTTCGTAACAAACTTATCTGTCGTACCGACAAAAGGTTAAGTTACCCGTATCGGTAGGATGTGGTAATAAGATGGCTTCCAGATTGTCTGTAAGATCTCACTACTGGCTTAGAGTGACCGATCTACAAAACGTTTTACTGTAAAAATTACAAAATTAAGTGTTTAAATTTTAAATAAGTTTTATCAATTTATTTTATATGTTTTGAAAATAAGTAAAATATAAAAATGATTTGACGAGACTTACTATTCCGAGTTGATCCGTGTCAGTAGGTAGCGACAACAGGATGGCTTCCCGTGCATGTCCGTGTCTCACGTCGGAATTGAACGGGATTTATTTTAATTTTACCTGTTCGGGATGACTTCGTTTGACTGAGCATCACGGGTTGAAATTATTGTATGAAGTAAATACTAGTTTTTTAGTAAGATTTGTTGTTAGTATTTTTTAAGTACTATTGTTGATACAATATTAGTAAAAGTTTTGAGCATTACTTAATTTTTTATTACTTAAGTAATGTGAGAACATACAAATCTGGTTTTATGTTTTAAATTATTCATTTTAGTGGATAGTAGAACTTGTAATCGGTTTTATGTTTATTTAAAAACTACTGCATCGTTGAGGTAATTAACGTACATCAACTCTAAAACTGCAACTTTGAGTTTAACCGTGTATAAATGTTCTGTTCCTAGACAATATTCGAATTCAGGTCATTCATTGATCCTCTTCTTTTACTAATAAGTTATTTTTATTTATGAAATTATTAGTATTTTTTTGTGTTTCAATGAGTTTAAAAATTGTTAAAGAGCCAAAACAATTGAGAAATTTTTGCTGGTTTTTCAATAAGACCAAGCAGAAAAATTGATTAGGATCTTAGATCACATAAATTTTACAAAGGGATCGCACTGAAATATCCTTTATACTGCTTACAAACCTGTCCTGGTAAAACTATTTGCAGTGTATATTAGACGTTTTCCAATGAAGGACGCACTTAAACCGATTAATTATTATTTCCAATAAATATAATAAATGGATTATATCTAACTGTCAGTGTCATAAGTGTTGTATATACTTAATAAATTAAATTAATTAACTTCAATTAATTTAATTAAAAGTGTTCTACCTCGTTTAATCAGTTTATCCAAATACATTTCCAAAAAATACGCCTTTTACAATAACCTTTAATTTTCTATCAAGGTATTATTATTAATATGCTCAACTGTTTGGGGCAGCATATATTTTTATTCAAAATTAGTTTATAGAAAAAAAAATTTCTTGGATAAGTAAAAACGAATAGTAGTATAGAAAGAAAATGTTCAGCCTTGAGTTCTTTATTTAGCTTAAACCCTACTCTTTTTCATCAGTATTTACAGTACTGTGTGGGATGTATGGAGTGATTTAAATAAAGGTCTTAACTGAACAGATAATGTATTCATAAAACAGTAAACTTCCTTAAGTGATACATTATTTTAACGTTCTTCTGTTGACTTTTTCTATTTTCTTCAGTTCTAATTGTGTCAATGTGTTTTCTTTATAAGTACCCCCGACGATTGTTGAGTTTCTTTTATAAATAACATCGATACACTTATCCCATTTTGTTATTACTATTTCTTTTTAAATTTAGTACGTTGTGTGTGTATTTTCCCATCTATGTATTTAAAAAGATGAGTAGGTTTCTGTTCGAGTTTGGTCTCAGCTCCCATCGGACTGATTTGGATCAATCTTTTTTTAATGTAGCTCTCCCCATGTATATTTACCTTCACCCATCGTTAATTTTTTGATAAATTTCTGAGTTACTATGTAGAAAATAGAAAATATTGTTTTTTTATTACTCGGTTTTTTGAAGAATTACTATTCCATTGCCGTGCTTCACATTCCGTGGCCTCCATGAAAACTATCATACTGACGATGTGGTGACGCCACTAAAGTGTTTTTTTTTTCAGGTAAGTGGTCTTACTGATTTTTTGACCGTTCTGGTGGTTTTTCAAATATTTTTATTTACAATTAATGAAATAAAATATACAAAAACTGGTGTGAAACACTCTCACGACTTTCTCTTCCCAATGCAAATAATGTTCAATATAACCTAATATTAGTAATAAAACATTAGAAATAAAAAAAACTAATCTCAAAAACACAACCTAATTTTAATCATGAGTGAAAGACGCAAAATGAAAATCAACCTCAGTTTGGCTTAAATATACGGAAAATTACTATTTCACGCTAAACTAGGCTCTGTAGAGAAAAATGCTCTAAAAAAAAGTTGTAGATCTTTTAATTTCCTATAAGTTTGATTATATATACTTAAACATTAATTGTATACAATTAAACATTATATTTATGAGGAAACATATAAAATTAATTTATAGTAAAAAATGTTTTTGTTAAAATGGATACATTGTCGTCAAATGAAATTTTGTTTTATTTTCCACATTTAAAGTATTCTCAATTTTCATCTTCTATTTATTAATTGAAATTTCAATTTCATTAATTTCATAAATTCGTTGTAAAGAGCTTACTTTCATTTATGAATGTAATATTTTACATATCTTCAGTTTATTTTGAGCTGTTGAAAATTCTGTAAAGATTCATTCATGCTTACTGAAAATTCAACCGGGTTTAGAAGCACCATCGTTCAGTCCGTCGTGTATGATGTAAAGCTTATCTAAAATTGAGTCGTCCTTTTGTTCCTAAATTCCACTCATTATACTATGTAAGTGTATTTAAACTAAACATATATACATAACATGTTTTGTGCTTTATTAACATTATATATGAAAAAGAGAATATGCAATAATTTAAATTGGAAGAATACAGTTTTTACGTGGTATTCTAAATCAAGAACAATTTAAAATAAGCTACTGTTTTTAAGTAGAAATACAATTATGCTATTTTTTTCAATAACTTGTATCATGATCCGCATATTTATTTATTTATTTATTTCAGGTCGTATCGACTACGAGGTCATTAGCGATCATGTTACATATAAATACATGTAGTATAAAGTTTCCAAAGAAGATATAAACAAACACAATTAGGTCATATATAAAAACATAATGAAAAATTAGTTAGATTCAATTAAAATGTAGAAAACAGAAAAATAAAAAATAAAAATTAGAATGACACGATGAAAAATAACATATGCGATTTTACAATTATATCAAATCTGAAATTTTGTTAAATTTAAAAAAAATATTGTATTTTGAACCGCTACTTTGTCTACTAAATTATGTGCTAAAATTTTGTTAATTTTAAACAGTGTTAGTGTAGATTGTGTTGTTTGGCAGTCTGTGATGATGTGTTTTGATTGTAAGTGGCGTGTTACAATGTGTACAGTGTTGTGGTTCTTCTTTTTTCAGTAAGTGTTTGTGTGTAAGTGTAGAGTATCTAGTGCGTAATCGTGTAAGTAGAACTTTATGCCTTATTTTATTATTTATTATTTTTTATCATCCGCATTTAGAGGTTTAGCGACCACGTTTCAGATAAAAGCAAATAGCATAAACATAACACAAACAAATTTCAGTAATTGAAAATAGTCTATACTCTCAGATCACATCTTATCGTGTCCTCTCCGATCGGAGTTTGACAATCATGGCGGCTATTCGGACCTTGGACACTGCAGCTCTGAACAGCTCCGCTGAAGTACAACGAAACCAGTCGCGAAGATTCTTCAACCCAGAAATTCATCTTCGTCCCATATCTCTCTTCCCCTGAATCTTGCCTTGTACTATCAAGCTAAGCATTTCATATCTTGGTCCACTTATAATATAATACGAGTATATGACCCAGATATTCCATTTTCCTTTTTTTGATGGTGTAAGCAAGCTCCTTTTCTGTTCCCATTCTCCACGAAACTGTCTCGTTGGGTACTTAATCCATCCAGGGTATTAAACACCCTGTAAAATAATCTGTAAATTTTACAGATATACAGATTACACTAGATTTAATTAATTACATTACTTTTTATTACTGTCCTGAAAGATTTATTAATTTAAATATTTTGTGGTTGTCTTTAACGTAGTTTTTGCATGTAACATTATCTCCGTGTGGTGTTCAATGTAGGGTATTCAACAAAGATATTTTGCACTTGTAGTATTATTTTACAGTGATTAAATTTTGAGTTCTTGTTCGCAATGAGATAATTCCGTGTTAGTTTAGCATAACCAATTTTTATTTGTATGTCATCTGATCTCGGCTCAAAAGTGGCTGGGTGTTACTCATCAGTGTCAGTCCGTACCTAGTACTATAAATTTATTATTAAAATTTTAATACATGTTTCTGTTATTTTAAAAAGTCGTTCTATTTGAAGGAAATTTCTGTTTTGCACATTTGACATAGTTTTAGTATTTTAATCGTATTCTATTAACCTATTACCTTCTAACGTGCAACCTACTACATATCAAATTAACAAAATTACATACATCATTAAATTTACCCAGATATTATCCCAGTATGTTTGTAATTCAAATGCATGTAATGAATAATTTATGTTTCTATTTTGTTACTTGTTACACAATGTGATGCAACAATCAACAAGTGTAATAATTATGTTGTTAAATCTTTGCGGCGTTATTGTAGTATATTGGGTAAATGTTCTTGTGAAACATCAGTTGTTAAAAGATGCTTGCAGCCTTTAAAAAAAACCACTTTTTTATGTATTTTATTTTATTAAATATAATTAGAAAAATTGACTAACGATCATTATGGAATATTGTTTGGTCTGTGAAAAAGTAGCTATAATAGTTCCGCTTTTGTTATTTATTAATTGTGTGGTAAATTTAATTTAAAATAATTTATTGAATTAGCTTTTACTAATTGCACGGAGGTAAAAGAACAGTAATCATTTCATTCGTCTAGGTTAAATTAAACCTGCAAGTCATAATGTGACATCGGGTTTTGTAAAGGAGCGAGACGATAGTGCTTAGAATTGAGTCATCTCCTGACTTTTCTCTCTCTTTCGTTCTCCTTCTCTTCCGCAAACTCTCCAACCCAACCCATTTCTCTCCTCTTCACTCAAACACACATAACGATTTGTATACATCAATGTTGTCTCTAGGTAACCATAATGTGATAGAAGTCGGTAATCTAGCAAAGAAATGGAGGAAGTTACTTGCAGAAGTAGACTACTTATTCCAATTGAGACCAATGACAGTATTGCTACCTTAATTTAGTTGATGAGTGCAATATATATAGTTCAGGAGTTGTTGATTTATTGTAGGGATTTCTAAAATTCTCTAAATGTTATTTTAAACAATATCTAAAAATTTACCAAACTAGTAATTTAGTTAATTAATTAATGTATTAGTGTATTAGTATATTAGTAGTTTTTTATATTATTAGTTAATTTAGTTAGTCATTAGTAATTTGGTTTAGTCATTTATTAAATTTACTAGTATATTTAAAATTTACAATCTGTTTTTATCACGTATTTCCTAAGTAACAAACCCCGCTCATTGTGCTTCACGGCAACCTAACTTTAAATGTTTAACTTCTCACACAATCTTACACGTTGAAAGCCAAAACACTGTACAAAAAAATATTATAGTACTGGAAATAAGCATTTTGTGGATATCAGTATTAATTTTAAATGGTATGTGATATATGACATTTTTTTATGTCTGTTCTGTAAATAATTTCCAAAAATTTGTTAAAAAAAGTAAGGGTTAACGTCATACAGTAACTTTTGGGTGGCACCTTTTCGTACCGTATACCTGACTTTATAATGCAGTACATTTTGACATTTTGTACTGTGTATCGTTTAATACTGATAGATAAAATAATTAATTTTCCCGTGCCACCTTCAACAAAACAAATACTTATTTTTACTAATCACATTATTTTTCAAATTTTGAAATTGATGTTATTCCATTTAGTCTAGGTTACTCAGGAAGCTCTAACCTTTCTAACTGTGAAAGACATTTTGAAATCGGTCCAGTTGTTTCTGAGATTACCTCGTAAAAGTTTTTTATGTAACTAGTAAATAGATTCCAAAAATGGTACACCAAAAATGTCGTTAATTACTGAAATATTTTCGTTTATGTATTGTTTAATTACAAAAAAATGTTCATATCCTGTGAATGTGTTACGTTACACATTTTTCATGAAGATATTATATACAGCGAAAAACTTAATTTTTCAAGCTAATTTATTTTCAAGTTGAGATTTTTTCAAATTTAACTTCAAAGGTTTGAAATTTATGTCAACTGATTGGCAATTTAGTTAAGTCGGATGGAGTTTATGGTTGGGGCGGATCGGATGGATGAGATCGGTCGGTGAGTGTGTTGGTTCTTTACTCTTGATTAGGGTTGAGAATTGAAGAGAGTCGGCAGTACTGAGAGGGTTTCGATGTCGACAATGCTACCAAGGATTCAATTATTGACGCACGGGGTAACAGGTTTCGCCACTCGAATTGTAGCTCAAAACCTCTCTTATCCCACTCCACCTCCCGTTTTGGCTTATCTGTGTCTCTCGTTTCTCATCTCATCTCGTCCTCTTTCATCCGGACAGATAAGAAGCAAATGAGCTCCCGGGGTTTCCTTCCTCTTACTCACTTATTCTTACTATGAATACAAGTACAGAACAAAAATCACTGTCGGTCACAAATTACTCTTCTATCAATCTAATAACTACGTTTATTATGTCTTTTGAACGTCATTATTATAGTAGCTATTTAGATTAATCATTTCGTTTCATCCTATTTTACCGTTTTTGCTTCAGTGCCACTCCTATAAGTAGTAAAAGTTTTACGACCCGGAAAATAATTCGATTTTTTTTAATTTGATTTGTATCCATACCTGGCTATATGATTGACTGTACTCCTCCGGTACATCGGAATCCCGGTTTGTCCGAATGCACGTTAGATGTACCGTGTCTATGTATGTGGACGTTTGAGTTACACACACACGCGCGCGCACACACACACGCACATACGCGCGCGCGCGCACACACACATACACACACACACACACACGCATTATTATAATGGACAGCCAAACAAAACAAATTATATATAACACTTACCTCAGAGTATTACATAATATTCAAGATCTTTCGTCTTTCTCGGACCATCATCAGGAACACAATGTATATATATAATATATATATATATATATATATTATTAAATTATTATTTTTTTCCTTTGTTTGCATACACTACATATATGATACATTATGAACAGCCGAAACAAAACTAATTAAATACAACACTCACCTTAAAACATTACATACATTCAAGATCTTTCGTCTCTCTCGGAGACATCCTCAGGAACTTATTACACTAAACACAAAACATATCACATTTAAAGCAAATATAGTCGATGACCACATCCTTATTTGTTTTAAATGTGACACTTGTTTTGTGTTTAGTGTAATAAGTTCCTCCGGTTGTCTCCGAGAGAGACGAAAGATCTTGAATGTATGTAATGTTCTAAGGTGAATGTTGTATTTAATTAGTTTTGTTTCGGCTGTTCATAATATATCATATGTGTAGTGTATGCAAACAAAGGAAAAAAATCATAATTTAATAAAAAAATATATATATATATATATATATATATATATATATATATTATATAATATATATATTGTGTTCCTGATGATGGTCCGAGAAAGACGAAAGATCTTGAATATTATGTAATACTCTGAGGTGAGTGTTATATATAATTTGTTTTGTTTGGCTGTTTTATGTATATTATAATATGTAGTGTATGCAAACAAAGGATATAATGTTTAATCAAATAATATTTTATATTGTTATTACAATATCGAAGAAGGGTACGGTTCGCGAAATTTCTAGTACTTAATTCATAAAATGTTAAAGAGTAAATAATAGTGAAAAAGTAACAATAGGGCTAGTTATAAAAGGTTATTTAAAAAGGACCGCGCTATTGTGTATGATAAGAACAAAAGACCCTTCTTTTGTTGCACAACTATATATGAAAGAGTCGGTTGGTTACCTGTAACACCTTTTTATTCAATTATAACCTGTTTACATTAAATAAGATATCTCTAGAAAGGACTTTTGTATCGAATTTCGGTGTCTTTCTAGAGGATTCTTTGATTCCCCATATAAATAGAGCCTCGAGTGCGGTCAGTGAGTTAGTATTCGTTTGATCTTTGACAAGTGTTTACTACGTGTGCTATCGTTACGTTAGAAGGTAACTCCGTTAGAACAGGTCAACGGGGTTCCGAGGCATTGTTATTCAGTCTTATTGTATATGTGCATTGTGTATTCAGTTTTATTGTCAATGTGCATTCTATATAATTCTTTGTAAGTAGTAGTAAGTAAATTATTGAGTTATTTATTGTATTACTTCATTATAATTAATTTAATATTTATTTTGTAAATATTTTAGTGTAATAAATACTTGTAATTGTAAACTTTAGTGTATTAATTATTTAATTACCTAGATCCCGAAACGGACCTTAGCGATAAGTGTCACAATATATAGACTATATATACCGGGTGTCGCACGAAGAGGTTGCTATTTTTGAATTAGTATGCCGGACGTTTTGCACACTCTACGGACTGGAAACTTAACATTTATAATAAATAGATATGTGAAAAAAGTACCCTTGAGTTTCGTTAGCTTATGATTAATCAAAACAAAATGGCAGAAAGGAATTTTATTTGCATAACCATTTCAAATTGGTGATTTGTTACAATATTACTTAAGTAATAAAATGAAAGAAGTATGAAAGTGATAAATTATTAACACTATTTGTTTCATTAACCTTTATTCGAACTGATGTCCATCAATAGCTATGCACTAATAGCAACGAAACATAAATTAGTCATAAGCGTTTTAGAAAAATTGCCGAGGTATTAACGGCAGCAGTTCCTCTTCAATCAGCCTCATTAATTCATCGTCTGTTGCAATGGTGTGAGAATAAACTTTTTCCTTCAAAAAGCCTCATAAGAAAAAATCGCAAACAGACAAGTCTGGCGATCTCGAAGGCCAGTCCATGAGGCCGCTGTCACCACCTATGCAACGGTTAGGAAAATTTTGGGTTAAAACCTCTTTGGTCACAATAGCATAATGTGGAGGAGCTACATCATCAAAACGTTCTGCATCTCCGCCTGAAAAAGATGAGGAACTATGTGATAAGTTCAAATGGAATGGCAAAACCGACTGTTTTTTTCTATCTAAATCCTATTGTAAATATAAGTGGTTTTATTCACAAGATTATTGTTCTTTTTTGATATTATTTTCTTATTCCGCTATTTTGTTTTGAGTAATCATAAGCAAATGAAACTCGACGGTACTTTTTTACTAATTTATTTATTATAATTGTAAAGTTACCAGTCTGTAGATTGTGCGATACGTCTGGCATATTAATTCAAAAATAGCAACCTCTTCGTGGGGCACTCGGTGTATTAACTGTATACATACAAATTTTTAATAAACGTAAAAAAATTCATAAAGGCATACTTAAAGCCTGGAGTATTAGTATGTGTAGTGGGATTACTATCGTCGTTGTATTACCATTATAATTATGGCTGTCGTTTGCGACGCTATTGTTTTCTTTATTTTGGGCGCAATGCCATTCAAAATACAATTACGTCGCGAGCGTAATACATAAGCTGATAGAAATTGAGGGGTTTTCCTTTCTTTTAACTTCTTTGGACTTTCACTCTTTTGTATATATGTCCGAGCCGAGCCCGGTATATCCGAATGCCGGTATATCGAGGTATTACTGAGATTTCACCAAGCTTAAGGTTTCATTACACCAAGTTTTCACAAAATTATTTATTTATTCACAAATATTACGCCCCTAAAAGAACATAGAAAAGAACATATAACCGTTAGAAATTTGTTTAAAAATGTAAGTCATTTTCTTTTTCGTATTTAAAATATTAATTAAATTTTCTTAGCTCATAAACCAGTAATTAATTTTTAACTTAACATTTTTTCATTTTTGTTCTACGAAACGTAGTTCATCCATATAAATGTATTCACATCTCGTTGAATAAGTACTTGTTGATTTCTATCTCATGTATTAAGTATTTTATATGAAAAGGTTAAATTTATCCAAAGGGTTTTATAGGATTGAAAATCTAGTCTATAGCTCCTTTAGCTTAAAAGCTTACACTAAAGTATAAAGTGTAATGTTTAAACCAAACAGGGAATATTTGTAAAGGTGTAACAGTAAACTACGGTTTATACGTATTTACTTCTTAATCTCTAATGCACATTCATATATACTGGTGTGTATTATTTAGTACGAAACTCACAATGTTTAAGAAAACAACCATTAGTGTGTTTTCAGTTCGGTGTAATATAATTATTATCTTATTATTAATAAAGAAAAATATAGTATTAATTTAATTTAATATCTTAAATTTATAGAAATAAATCTTATAATTTTCCTGAAATAATACTTGAAATATTTTTTACATTTCAGAAGAGATATTTATATTGAAAATAGGAGAGTTTTATAAAGAGTGGAACAGAAGAAACACATGTTTTTCACTACTGAATAACTTCAGTTGTTTTAATGATAGAAAAAAATTAAATAATATTTTTTAGACATTATAATACTGTGATGAAATCTATGGGTCTGTACGCGTGTTAGAGTCTTAAAATGACCGGGAAGGCTGGTTTAAGAGAAGCAGAAAAATTTGAGAGAAAGATCCTCCGCAAGATAATGGGTTCGAAGATAGTTGATGGACAATGTAGGTTACGAGATCGAGAAAAAGTGTACAAGAAAAATGAACGATTAGAAAAAGGGAATATAAAATTTTACGGACACCGTGTAGAATGGATGACAACCTGTTGAGAAAACAATTTTTTAAGACGCTAAACAATAGACCTAAGGTGTCGGATAAGTGGTTTAAAGAAGTCAGAAAGGATATTGAGAAAACCTAAATAAACCGAGAAAATTTAGTGAACCGAACCAAATTCGGACAACTAATTACGGACTTTAAGGGCTTCCATGAAGACAAACACAGAACACCGGGTGCTTAAAAGAAAGGAGAAAAGCCAAGAGTGAGCGAATGTGAGAATGTGGGCTATAAAAAAGCTTCCAGAAATGTCTAGTCACCTCACGTGGTTTAAAATTGGCTCTATACGGATTTGTAACAAAAAGGACGTCATCTTACTGATATTTTCAGAACCAAATTAAGATATGTATATTAAAAAAAAAAACAATAAAAATATTGTTCCTCTCTTATAGAGCCAATTTTAAACCATGTGAGGTGAATTTAGACGTTTTTGAAAGTTTATTTTGGAACCCACGTTATCAGCGTTAGCTCGCTGTAGGCTTTTCTCCTTTCTTTCGTCCACCCGGTGTTAGCCTGAAGCGACATTTGTTTATTAAATTTACGGACTGAAGTCTCTTCGAATTGAAAGGAGTAACTTAAATTTGTTTAATGAAAACTATAAAAAATTATATGTGTTCTTCTGAGCTTTATGGATAGATGATAAAATTAAAAGTAAACAAAATAGTTGTTAAAATTTTGTACAAAAAGTTTAAAAAAAATTAATTTAATTAAAAATGTAATTTAATTGAGAATTTTATCCAAGATTTTTTTAAAGAAAATACTTAAATTTTTTTTATACTGAATCTTTACCCAGATTTCCCACTCCACGTTAACTGCATTGTATTTTGCTTTCAGCAAGCGTCGCGACGCCCACTTTGCAATCAATCAAATTGATCCTCCTTGTCTGACCCGTAGGATAACAAATTAATTAATGACTCATTTTCTCTCTCAAATTTTCATTTGGGATCACTTAAGTACAACTAACAATATTTCTTGTTTAGTGCAGTAGTTCGGTTAATAATGGAACCATGATTTATTGTTATTGTCAATTTTATTACCTTAATGTATTCTGGTAAACTACAATTAAAATCAGTAATAAGGTTAAACGTGTATGAGTTACTATAGTATCATGAAATATAAGTTGACTACCCGTGAATTTCCTTAAGCTTTTAAATTACTGTACACTAACAGGCTTTAAACCTAGATCTAATCCTACCTAAGGCCTATTTCTACGCCCCACTTACCCCTTTATTCAGGAGTATTTTATTTCTCTGTCGTTTTAATTACTAATTTTTTACTTTCTTTTGCCTATATGAATATATAGGAAGGAAAGTATTATTTTCATGTCGATTTTTCGAAATCGAGTTTTTACCAGATCTACACGTTTTCAGACCCACTGAGCCCAAAAAACATGTTTTTAGCGATTGGTCTGTGTGCGAGCGAACAGAATATCTCAAGAATAGAACATCATACGAACTTGAAACTTAAGTTAGATACCACTAGAGGACCCGACACGAACATTTTCATCAAAATCGGTCAACCGGAAGTAGTAGGCTAGTTTATTCGTGTTATTTTTCACTATTTTGAGATTTTCTCGAAAACAGCTCCTGCGATTTTTTTAAAAAATCGCCTCATTTACTACAATTTTTATGCTCTACAAGATAGGGTAGGCGCCATGTCTACTGAAATTCTTGGTGAGGCTGTTTTCTCGTAAAAAAATGTTTTTTTTTTAATTTCGACTTTAATATGCACTTCAGCGCAAAAATTTATACAACAAAAAATGTAGAAAATTTAAAATCCCACAACTTTTATCTCAAACTTTTTTGTATAACGCTTAGTTTATCGGTAATTAGCGATTTTCTGTTTTTTCTCACGAAATCGTGTAAAAAATCGATCTTTTTAAAAGATTTCATTCTTATGCATTTTACGACAAAAAGTATAATAAAATTTATAGGAATTGGAAAGATCTACAACTTTTATTTAGAGCTTTTTCTCCACAGAACCTAATTTAGCGTGAAAGAGTGATTTTCCATATTTTAAAGCCAAACTCAGGTTGATTTTCATTTTGCGTCTTCACTCGTGATTAAAATAAGATTATATTGTTTGGTGTTAGTTTTTTTGTTTATTTCTAATGTTTTATTACTAGTGTTAGATGATATTGTTCATTATTTGCATTGGCAAGAGAAAGTTGTGCGAGTGTTTCACACCAGATTTTTTTGAACCACTGTTGATCAGTTCTTTGGTATTAACTTTCTATTTTAGCATGCATAACCTCCTATTTTGAACGATGACTTTTCGGGTAGTGCGTTTGTTTTCCGTGAAACAAAAAATGAATGAACAAAATGACGTATTTCTCTCATTTTTCTAAACTTTTTAAAAAAAAAATTATGCAAATTACCATGGTTTCTGTTTTACAATTGGGAAATTTTATATTAGTGTATTTTCACGCATTAAACATCTTTATCTATATGAATTTTTGGTATTGGTTCATATTGTTGATTTTTATAATAATGTTGGTAACACTTCTCTATTCACACGAAACTAAGATACTATAACATCGTTATCAAACCTAAATTATCATTCTGTGCGTGTGAAACCACACACATACACACACATACTAACAGTATATTTCATTAACAGTGGGTTTGTTACAGTATCTGGAAAAAGTTGGGAAAAAATTCTGAGAAAGATTAAGGGAATTAATTTTAATAAGGAGGATGAGAAGAGTTTGAAACCAATCAAAGAACATACAAGATTTTCTCAATCTCTATTATGAAAAGAAATTTTTTTATTATCATATTTCAAGAATGATTGACAGGAAACTGGCTGAAAGGGTCATAAACTACTTGGGAAACAGAAAACTAAAATGGGTGTTGGAAAACATACGAAAAGACGTGACAGTCTATGAGGGAAAATGATACTTATTTTACAAAAAAAATGTAGGAGTAAGGTAGTGGGAATAAAGGAATTTCAGATAACAAAGACATCAGAAAAATCTGGCATACAATGGACTGCATAAAGAAAGAAGACGTAATAACGCTATGAGAAATGAGATCTTAACTTCAACCATATTGGTCATTTTGGAGAAAAGTTGGTAACTCCTAAATGAGTAACCTTTAGAAGTACTTCATTTCTTGCTCTACTCCATTGAATTATTAATGTATTTTACACTTAATCCTAGGTTCTTTCGGGATCTGATTATAATAAATAGTAAACAAACTTCCTTTAAACTTATAAAAATTATTTATTTACAAGATGCTTAGACTATTAGAAAATTACAATTAAATTACTTAAACTAATTAAGAAACTTAAAGCTTGAACTAATTAATCTATCAATATAAAGTATTGTCACTTAACAACCGAAACAATGATTTGCGTGTCCACAACCGCTTCCTGCCACCCGTACGCATACGCACTTTATTATCGTAATTCAGAACCGGTTCCGTGAGGACAATTATCTCGAAACGGTCCGACAACATTGATCCTATACACAGTCCAAGTACTATATTGGCCAGGAATCTAGCAGCTTATATAAAAGGTCTTGGTTCTTTTTCGGAAGTCGAAGAACTTCTAAGTAATAGAGGACAATGTTGTTGTTGTTTAGGTCATCAACAAAAAGGCTGCTTTGAACCTCTAGGGGCTTTTACTAAGTAAAACGAGGAGTGAGGTGGTTTACTATGCCTTCTTCATTGAGTGGAAAAGTATGTTTATCAGCAAGCCACTTCATTCACCACACAGGGTCTGGCTGTTTAATGAATTCATTACTTTCAGAGGAGATAACTGCGACTAGTGTCTTTTACACCTCCAGAGGAAAATGAAATTTATAATTTAAAATTAATTAATTATAAAATATATAATTATTAAAAATTGTTTATTTATTTATTATATTAATAAATATAATAATTTATTAATTATAGTTTAATACAGACACTATTATAACTTCTACCTTTGACTAGAAAAATCTATACATCGTTGCAAAAGAAATTAAAGAATCAATAATATGCATAATAAAAACCTTTTCATCGTATTTCAAACTAGTTCCGACTGCTTTTCCGAGAATTCTATTCAAAATAATTCCATTTATTGGTAATCCATTATACTTTTTACAATACATTTTATTTCATACGAAAAACAATTTTCTCATCTTAACTGCCCTTGCCTACCACTACTATAGATACTGAAGTCACGAGATTGCCTTTTGCGTATGTATGGGCTGTGAGGAAGGGAAGTGAAATATTTGTAGTGCTTCCAACCGCAACAGTGAGACACTACTCGTAAATTTCACTACCGTGCAGTTTCTAGATACATTTTGTAAGCTGTGGTTTATTCCGAGAAAATGTTTTCTTCATAAACCTCGTAAGAAATAAATATGACCTGTAATATTGCGTATAGCTTAATTACATGACTAGAAATGTTTGATTTACTGTAATTACGAATGAATGCCCTTCTTTACTATTGCTGTCATTGGCGTTTTCATTATCAGTCTTTCTAATATCTACCTAACCGTTTTCTTTTTTTACCAGGTGTCAACAAAACTTTTAAAGAATAGCTTCTTCACGTCCTGAATTTCCTTCTTTGTTTTTTTTAAACTGTGGAAAGAGAAACATCAAAGTAGTTAGCCGCTCGCTTACGGCTTTTGTTAAGAGACACGGATAGGCATTTTTGTTTAGCTTTAACTTAAAAACATTTTATTACATTGCGTTCAATACTGTTAATAGTTCGACCACGTTTTTGAGAAACCGACATTTGTGTTTACGGTAACAAACAGTTTTATTCGTACAGTTAACCGAAAAAGTTTCCGCAATATAGGCTACTGTATGCTCTGGGTATAGTATAAGTTGTTATGTTTGTCGTACTGAAATTAAAGCAGTCGCGCACGCGCACTGATGCTTTCCCCCTTTACCCCTCGTTGCAAACAAGGGAAAACTCGTGACTCAAGTGACTATACTGCTGAGTGATTTTTTTACTGCTGTTGTTTTTTACATTTTTTAGTTACGGATTACTTTTACTTTGATTACTCGTTGTCGATGTTATGCAGACTACATTGATAAGGTTTTATCCTGTAACTATGAAATGAGGAAACCCCTGCGAATAACCCTTTAATTAAAATAACCTCAAGAATTTATTTCTTAAGTAAATTAATTAATTTTTTTACCCTATTTGTTTTTAAATAGGTTTCAATGGATTTTGTCATTGAAATGCCTTAAGTAAACTTTTGATATTTCAGTGTTTTAGATTTAATTTTGAAGCCGGTTTAGATTAAAATGAAGATATAGATTATTGCAAGAAGGTTAAAGATAAATTGAATGTGAAAGAATCGTACTGAGAACAAGTAAATGAAGTAGGGTCTTTTCTTTCTTTCGTTAATTTTTTACGAAGGTATGAAAAGTTTAAACCGAATATCCTGCATAATTTCAAATGAAAGAAGTTATGCGTGCTCATGACGGATCAAACATTACAGCAACTTGAATGAAAGGGAGGAAGATGGGGAGATAGGGAAGTAATTTTTCTTTAAGAGGAGCGTATAGCATAGAACTGAGGTATTGGATTCAACCTGGTGGGAGATAAAAGGGGTTTTTAGGAAGGGGGCAAGCTTGCGCGCCGAAGAGAAGGCAACAGTCGGACCGCGGACTCTGAGTGATTCCGCGCCATAGCGGCACTGGGCCGCACCGGCCCCCCATGGCAGACTGACTAACAACTCATCTTCAGTCCGCTGTAAGTAACCGATAACGGATATTAATTATTAAATATTTCGCCTTTTAGTTTTATAATATTTGATATTGATTTCAATTTGTGATAAGCTTCAAATGTTTTTTCTGCGAAAGTCATTTTGAACTACGAGAAATATAATTCAGCTTTAAATTATTTCTTTTAGGTTAAGTTAATTTGGAAATTACTTCAAAAGTGAGTAAATTACATGAAAACGTTTAAATAAATCATAATATTTCTTGAAATAAATTATATATATTATTTAAATACAATGAATAGGCCTCCTATGCATTTTTTTTTTATTTGAGCTTAGATATTGTTGATAGAAAACACGTTTATAATTCAACATATAATACTGCAGTTGTATAAAACTTTTGTGTAATTAATAATTTCTAATCTGAGCTAATGTAGAAATCGTAATGATCTAATAATTTGCCTTGATTTTTGACAATTTTGCAATTCTCAGCCTTGATAGTTCTCCAAATATTTTTCTCTCAATAAACCTGTTGCTAACAATGTATCATCTTTTGTTAACAACACTAAAAACCATTGACATAATTGTTTAAAACGTTTGGGTAAATACTCTTTTAGATATGTTTTGCAAAATTATATACAGTATGGTCAGTGTAATCCGAACCCCCGGTACACCTAAACCACTAGTTATCCGAACGATCACTTATTAGGTTTTTAATTATTTATTTACCATTTAGAAAAATTCTTTGTAAACATCTAATAAATGGAGTCCGGGCCACTGAAAAGAGAAACATTGAAAGCAGCAGGTAAACCTGATGCCGAGCGGGTTTTATACTCGTGGTTTTTGCTAGAAAGAGCAAGGCAATCTATAGTTAGTGGAGACATTCTCACCCAAAAGATATTTCTACAAGGAAATAACCGGAAAAGACGATGTTAAAGCCAGTATAGGCTGGTTAGAGAACTTCGAACTACAATACGGTATTAGACTGTTAAATGTTACCAGCGAAAAAAGTTTTAGTGATATCGACAATTTTATGGATTTTGAACCAAATTCTAGGATGACGTAGAAAACCGGGGTTTAAAAGCAGATCAAGTTTGCAATGGAGATGAGTCGGTATTGAACTAGAAAATGTTCTGGTCCCTTAGTTCATAAGGGGGAAAAGACTGCCGCTGGTTTCAAAGTTGAAAAAGATTCGGTAACATTTTTTCTCTTGGCGTAACAGCACTGGCAATCACAAGTTACCATTGTTTGTATTAAAATTATATGAAAATAATAATGTTAGAGATTTCAAATAAAGGTGTCATTTATAATTTTTTTGTCTCCTATTTTGTAAAATCTGTATTTTTTATCCTACAGTATATCGTATTTGTAATTTTATTACTGAAATCTAAGATTCTAGACATCGAAAATCCGCACAAATCGATAATCCGTGAAGGTCGGATATCTTAAGTGTTCGGATTACCGCGACTATATTGTAGTATCTGAATATAATTTTAATGCAATTTAATAAAAATCAGTTTATAATAATTGTTTTTCAAATGCATTAATTTATTGCAAATAAGTGGATTGGTTATTCTATATTTTTAATTTATTCTATGTGCATGATTATATTAATATTATCATTTTTTAAATAATTTATTGTAGGAAGATATAAACTAGCGTTGGCTGTAATAAATAAATCAACTTTTGATTTAAAGTAGAGAATCGAAACAACAAATCCTTACATCATTTATGTCGCAGTTGTCAACGTTGAATATCAAGCAGTTGGTGAAAATTAAGACGCGGGGGATCAATGTTAGAAGGTAGTTTGTAATACGTTCATATAATTAATTTCTCACTTCGCAAATTGTTTGAACATTTGATTTATACAAAAGTATAAATCTAATTAATTTATAAGCAAAGATTTCTAATTAGTCATATGATACAAATGTTTGTTTGAAATATGTAATTGAATTTCAATTACTATAAGTAAATTTGGTAAGTATTGATTGACTTTATTTATTTTTCTACAGCAAAAATATTATTTAAAAGAAAGCAAATAAAATACGCATCGAGAGGAGAGTTCATTACGATGCAGACGATATGAAACTCTAAAAGACTTTAGAACGGTTTTTTTATTAACTGCCCATTCGGTAGCTGAGAGTGACAGATAACAAACGACCCAATCATCTCTGTTTTTATTCGTTTTCTACGATCAACGAAAAAACGAGGAAATAGAATGTTAACAGAATATAATAAAAATGTCGATTCGTTATCGATGATTAAATTTTCATTTTTAAAACTCAGTTTTTAAATTCTGTCAGAAATCATATTTATTATATTTTTCAATCATAATTTGCCAGCGATTTGATTACTTTTGTACCTAAGAAGTAAAAGGTTATTTCCATTTTGGTGATTTGAGCAAAAAAGTATACATTGTCTTTTCATTATTGTAACAAAATTTCAGTAGGTTTTAAAAAATGAAAATTTACACCCAATTTCTAAAGAAAATTTTTTATTTGCAGATTTATTTTTTGAAATTGAGTTTTCACCGGATATACACGTTTCAGACCCCCTGAACCCAAAAAATATGTTTTAGCGATTAGTCTCTGTGTGTGTGTGTGTGTGTGTGTGTGTGTGTGCGCGCGCGCGCGCGCGTGCGTGCGTGTGTGTGTGTGTGTGTGTGTGTGAACAGAATATCTCAAGAACGGAACATCGTACGAACTTAAACTTAAGATAGGTACTACTACCGGACCAGACACGAACATTTTAATCAAAATCGGTCAACCGGAAGTAGTAGTTTATCCGTGTCATTTTTCACTTTTTTGCGATTTTCTCAAAAACGGCTCCTACGATTTTTTAAAAAATTGCCTCATTTACTAAATGTTTTATGCTCTACATGATAAAGTAGGCGCCATGTCTGCAGAAATTCTTGGGAAAGCTGTTTTCTCGTAAAATAAAATTGTTTTTTTAAAGATTGCGGCTTTAATAAGCATTTTAGCTCAAAAATGTTTAGAATAAAAGTTGTAGAGATTTAAAAATACAACTTTTATTTCAAACATTTTTATTTATAACGCTTATTTTAGCGGTAATTAGTGATTTTCTGTGTTTTGTTTTCATGAAAATCTGTTAAAAATATATTTTTTAAGATTTCAGTCTTAGTATGCATTTTACGACAAAAGTATATAATAAAATTTATAGGAAATTAAAAGTTCTACAACTTTTATTTGGAGCATTTTTCTCCACGGAGCCTAGCTTAGCGTGAAAGTGATTTTCCGTATTTTTAAGCCAAACTGAGTTTGATTTTCATTTTGCATCATTCACTCATGATTAAAGTAAGGTTGTGTTTTTTAATGTTAGTTTTTTGTTTATTTCTAATGTTTAATTACAAATGTTAGGTTATATTGTTAATTTTTTGCATTGGCAAGAGAACGTTGTGTGAGTGTTTCACACCAAATTTTTTAGGTTCTACATTAGTGTTAACTGCAATGTAAGGTAAAAACTTTAATGAAATACCTATTGCTTCACTACTTTTATAAAGAAGCAGAATTTTATAGTACACAACGTTTAAAAATTTCAAAATTTACTTAGTAGGGTACCGTTTAATAACAGAAGAATAAAATACCAAATACAACAAAAATTCAAAGCAAAGTTTCAGGACTATCAGTAAAACACATTCAACAGTGATTTTACGAAAAATCTTGTACATAAACTAAAAACTCTGTTGTGAAACACACAACTTTCTCTTGCCAATGCAAATAATGAACAATATAACCTAACATTAGTAATAAAAAATTAAAAACAATCAAAAAACTAACCTCAATAAACATAACCTAATTGTAAACATGAGTGAAAGACGCAAAATGAAAATCAACCTCAGTTTGTCTTAAAATACGAAAAATCACTATTTCACGCTAAACAGGGCTCTGTAGAGAAAAATCTTCTAAATAAAAGTTGTAGATCTTTTAAATTCCTGTAAATTGATTGTATACACTTTTGTCATAAAATGTATACTAAGGCAGAAATCTTTTAAAAAAATCGATTTTTTACACGTTTTCGTGAGAAAAAAACAGAAAATCGCTAATTACCGCTTAACATTATACAAAAAAAATGTTAAAATAAAAGTTGTAGGATTTTAAATTCTCTACAATTTTGATTATATACATTTTTGCGCTAAAATTCATATTAAAGTCGAAATCTTAAAACATCAATTTTTTTTACGTGAAAACAGCCTTACCAAGAATTTCAGCAGATATGGCGCCTACCCTATCTTGTTAAGCATAAATAATTTAGTAAAAGAGGTGATTTTTAAAAAAATCGTAGAAGCCGTTTTTGAGAAAATGACACGAATAAACTACTACTTCCGGTTGACCGAATTTGATGAAAATGTTCGTGTCGGGTCCGGTAGTAGTGCCTTACTTAAGTTTCAAGTTTTAAGTTCGTACGATGTTCCGTCCTTGAGACATTCTGTTCACACACATGCGCGCGCGCGCACACACACACACACACACACACACAGACCAATCGCTAAAAACATGTTTTTAGGGTTCAGGGGGTCTGAAAACTTGTTGATCCGGTGAAAACTCAATTTCGAAAAATTGACATGAAAACAATACTTTCCTTCCTATATATTCAACTAGGCAAGAGAAAGTAAAAATTGAATTTTATTCGGTTATTACACGCTCTAAAATTACAAGTTAGCCAGGAAGGAGTTAACTGAATAGCTTTAGAGCATTTATTTCTAATCTTAAAGGTCATTTTAACTCAATTTCGCCAGAATGGGAGTTAACACCGTTTACCTCTGTGCTACAGAATTGTATACATCATTTTAACTTAGTTTATAAGTTTATTATTTTATTTAAAAAACTGTTTCTTCATTTTATGGAAAATTAATTAATTTCTTGTAAGTGTTTATTCGACTTTGGTGTAAAAATCTTAAGTTTTGTAGCCTCAGAGAGTAGCGTAAATAAACTGGCTTATTTATTACTCCTCCCGTTTGAACTTTCTCTACGAGTCACATAAAATTCTGATGCCGATTATCAGAAATCCACTTTTTGGAAAGATATCTAATCTATATAATTATATAAAAGGATAAGGATTTTTTTGTCGAGTTTGGTCTCTTTGGTATGGTATGATCCAGGGTCAGCTTTTTTTATATTCAGCTTTCCACGTGCAAATTTGCCAACATCGATCGTTATTTTCTCCAAATTCTCGATTTATGCAGTGCTTAGAATAACATTTTTTATAACTTGGTTTTTTGAAGACTCACCGAATTGATGCCGTGCTTAATAAAATCTTGGCCTTCGTGAACACTCACCGGTGCAGTTTTACGGAATTTTTCTTTGTTTCGTCTAAAATTATTATATACCGTTTTGAAAAATATAGAAATCATCAGATCTTTTCTGGCCATTCGTATATTCGAAATTATTTATATTTAGGCGTCGAAATTGAAAATGTCCTTGTTGAGCTCTTGTTTCGAGTCCTTAAAGTAAAAAATTGCAACAAAATATATTTAAATTACTGTATTATTTCGGGAGTACTCTGTATCGCTTCGACGACTTCATTTTCAGATCTACGTCAAAAATTAGCAAAGTGGCTTACGTATTTATGTTTTACACGATCAATTTATTTAATTTGTCACTCTTTTATGTTGTGGTAAAGATTTTTAATAACAACTATTCATGTTCTCCGTCAATTGTTCACCGGAATTGATATAAGTAGCCTATTTAATTTTCTGTAATTTTTTTTCTAATATGCGCCCATTTCATTCTCAGCTACTGGCACACGATCTTTATATTACATATGAAAGTTGATGATTATTTTTGAAATGATTAGTTCCATTATTTCCATATATACAAATTTACTTTAATAAATGTAATAGTGTAAAAAACTCTAGTGACATTTGCAATTCTCTGAAGCTAGCAATGATAAAAAATTAAAGTGGATTATTTTTTGAAGCCTAAGCTCTACTTTCTAGTGGCAGAGGCTATACAAAGTTTCTATGCAAAAATATCTTTAAGGGAGATAACTTCTGTTTGTGACGACGACGTAAAATGTGAATAGTCCTGAAAACCAACATTTTTCTTTCTTTAAGTTAAAAAATGTCAATTTTTATTATTACAAAAACCTATTTTAAGTTACTAATGTACACTAGTGAAATAAATATATGATAACTATTGTACAACACAATTTTCTTGTGGTCTAGCAACGTATTTACAGGAAAGAACTATTAGTTAGCATTTTACTCCAATTTGTTTCAGAAAATAATACTATGCGTGGGCTATTGGTAGTTAATATCTTTTTCTTTAGAGTACTTAATCCCATTTAACTTCATAAGAGCAAGTGGTCTTAAAAAATATCAAAATTTTAATTTTTGTTAAAAAGTGGCTTACCTGTAAAAAGTATACATTTTACAATAAAGGGGACATACCTCTGAACAAATTATATTTTTGAATATTGTTTTGTATTGAAATGTAGTAAATTACAAGTTTTAAAATTTTTCCAAAAGTTAGTTTTCTGGACTTATGGGCTTTCTGAAACGATCGATTCAATTATCAATTGTTTAGATCAGAAAATTGATCAATGTTTGTCTACGCAAAACCTAAACTACCATAAAATCACATCAGATGTAAAAAAAATGTAAAGGCCATGTGTACTAATAGAAAATTCTGTGCACCCTTTTAAAAAATTAAAAAAAAACAATTTTGCATTTTTAATAGTAACAGTTACGTGAGCGTGTACTAAATTCCTTTCATTATACACACCATTGATTGTTGAGTCTCAGGTGTTTTTGTTGGGATCTCAATTCCTTTTTTCTCGTCCTAAGAAGAGTTTAGATTGATTGATACCATGGAAACCACTTTATATCAGACGTATCATCATTTTTCATTATCTAGCTACCACCTTCTCAAATGAAATTATTGTTTACTATTTGCTGGTTGTTTGGTTTTTGCTTTTTATGTTATCATTTGAAAAAATCTAGAGCATTTAATTGCCATACTGTATCTCTTTTCTTTCGAAAACGAAGATTTCATATGCTTGTTCTGTTTCTCCGTTGAATATCTACAGGAAAATCAGTGATAATTTGATTCTTTTAAATTAACGATATAATTTTTTTTGTATGTGTAAAAGAAATTATATCGTTAATTTGCAACTCCTGTATTAAATTACAATATATACTGTGTGAAATGATATATACTGTGTTTGTAACAAAAAATACCCAAATATAATCGTGTTAGATAGTTTGGAATTTAAAAAATTGTTTGTTAGTCTAAGACTAGTTACAAAAAAATTAAAAAAAAAATGTTTGACCATTTTAGTATAAAAGGAGTATTATTAGTTTTTAAAATATTTGGTATTACCTTGGAATTTTTTTCATTTGAAATTTAAGTAACTACGTACTAATAAAAAGTTATTTTTCCAGTTTACTGTTTTATACTACACTAAAATTGCCGAGCTTTATTTAAGTGGTAAAATTGAAAAAAAATCTCGACTATAATATACTTTAATACCTTTATTCAATTTAAACCGTAAAACAGCTCTCTAGCTTTTGACCTGCGTGGTAACGTGCAAAAATATTAGGTTCTCATTTTCGAATATATCAATCATTAAATCTATGATTAATTGTTTTTACATTGCAGTTTCTTTTACAGTAAAACCTTGGTAATTTGAAGCCAAAGGGACTGACGAAAAAATTCGAACTACAGAGTTACTTGTACTCTGACTACAAATTATACGAGTTGCATACTGTCCATCTATAATTTGATGGCCTCCGGCAGAGAGGAGCAATATGCGGGTTGGAAAACTATTTCAGAAAACATTTGTAATTTTTAACTAACTAAAACTTGTCGGATATGACGTATTTTCATAAAACAAACTATTTCGCATGTTTTTTAGTTTATAAAATTATTTCGAAAAACACACGATGAGATAATGTATAATTTAGTAAAAGTTTTGTTTTTGAAGAAAACCCCGTATTTTTCAAATACTTCGTCATTGCTCAACAACTATTTCACGGATTAACATAATATTTAGCAGGTTTGTTCAGTAATACTTATGGAAAACGATGATGCAATACATTTTTTTAACAGTGTATTTCTTTTACAATCAGTTTATAAATACAAAAACTTTAAGCAACGACGAGAAAATCTGAGTAACGTCCTTAGAAATAAAATAAAAACGACACTCAGTAGTGTGGTTCAACAAGACTAAATGTGGAAAAAAAATATATATACGAGTATGTGTGTGTATAATGTACAAAACTAAACTGTGAACCAACACCTTGAATCAACATGAACTGTGAATCAACATCTTGAAACACAAATTTGTTGAAGCTGGAGATGATAACGATGCCGATTATGAGATGACGATGATTAGTAGTTGAAATAGAAAAGAGAGAAATAAAAGTTTAAATGATTAACAAAATCTTAGAGGTAAGTCTAATGTTTTAAACGTTTCAGTCTGTGAGTATCTTCGCTGTTGTCGAGGAGGTTAATGATGGAGGATTCTGATGGTCTTCTAGTTTTTGCTATACAATTTAATAAAAAACCATTACTTTTTAAGTTACGAGGTATTTTCATAAATTTTGTAAAATCGTGAAACACGTCATCATTTGAATATTTTTTTTAAAGTAATTATAGTTAAGCGCCGTTAATGATTTTTTTCTATAATCGATGACATAGCTGTACCCCATAGCTTTAATCCGTGAGTCCAAACTGGTTTGAGAATTACTTCGTAAAAAGAACTGTAGTTTTAAGAGAAAGTTGCGACTTACAGCTTAATACTCAGAACAATTGATGTAACTTCAGCACAAGTTGTTTTCGTTTCGTCCGTATATGATTTCTTCACGTGAAACTAAGGGAAATACTTTGTAAAAGGGTGTTTATTTCAAAAATATATTTATCTTTTACTTGTAAAGTAACAAGATATATTGGTACACAATTCCGATGGCATTATGTTCTTGTAAAATTATTGTAGTTTTAAAATAGTTTACATAATGATTATAAATTTTATGTAGTTTTAATTGGATTAAAGTTGAAATGCAATACAATACAAATTATATTTTGCATTAAATCAACAATTCAAAATGTCCAGTTGCTTTAAATTGTAATGTTTAATCTGCAGCAAGCTTTGCTTGTGGCTGTTTTAATTAACTTTCTGTTTTAGTGTAGTAAACCAGAAAATTTAACTTGAATTAAATACAAAATACTGTTATGATGCGAGTGACTGGTTTTACTTTAATCTAATCTCTTTGTTTTATTTAAAAGATTTTTAATCTCTAATTTTTATTTTGTTTTGTCTGATACCAAACTTATTTTTGTAGAACAAAAAAATTAATTTTTCAGTGAGCAATCGTTTTTGATTCCTTAAGAATAAAATTTTAATAAATGTGTTTTACAAAAATTTAATATTTTTTTAAAAGACGGGGGGAGGAGGAATCCAAATATAACAAATTATTGTGTTTTGAGTGCAATCCGAAACAGTAGGAACTGTCGAACAATTTGCGATCAGGTAAATAGCCTTGCTCTGCTTGATCTTATAACACTAATTTTTGTTCCTGATTATCATTATAAATATTTTATAAGGGCTTAACAATCGTCAATTATTTGTATTATTTTTTGTTTTACCATTCTATTTTTGGTTCGAACGCAAACTTGAGTATCATAAAAATTATTTCTTTAGAACACTTGGCCGACCGCATTAATCTTTAATCCCCAAACTTACTCGGAAATTCACAACGCAGACTGCAACAATAGTGAAGTAGAGATATAGTGTAATTGTATATTATTTCAATTTGTTATTCAAAATTAATCCAACGTTGAAGTGGCGGTCTCCTTAATGTCATAATGCCAATTTCATTGTAAATATCACCATCAGAGCCATTGGTTGTATTTTCTTTAAAATTAACTTAACTAAGTTAAAAAAAAGTTGAAGTGGTTTTTTTGTTTATTTTGTTGTAAAAATTCTTAATATAGATTCTTAAATTATTATTCTGATATTATCTCAAATTAAATTATTCTGTTATCCTGAGATGAATCTTTTTAAGTCTTTTTTTAAAATTCATATTCATATTTATCATATCCTGTGGTGAATGAAGTGAAGGTGTCATTTGCAGAGTGGAAATTACGTTCTTTTCAGAGAGCCCGGAATGCTGATAAGCGTACTTTTCTATTCAGTGAGGAAGGCAATGGTAAACCACCTCACTCCTCATTTTACTTAGTAAAACCTCTACAGGTTGAAACCAGCTTTTCGGTTGATGACTTAAACAACATTTATCATATATACAAAAAATTAAGAAACCCAATCTCACCCGAATAAATGTTATTGAAACAGCGTTGGTTGACTTCCACCAAATTTTTCAATTAACTCCTGCTGAAATTATTTTTATATATTATTAATTTTACAAATTTATTTAATATAAATTTTGTACACGTAATAGTGTAATGGACAATGTGCCTACGAATAGAAAAACGAACACTTAGTACATGGTAAATTTGCGAGAGAAAAGCTACTGTCTCACGTCAGGGAAGGGTTATGTTTTCACTAATTAACATAATTTACATAAAAAGTAATCTATTTATTAACAAAAAAATCTTTGTGTTCATTTTTCAGACAAATAATATAGTAATTATTATATTCTAAACAATTAATATATTCGTGAAAGCCTATGATCTTGGTAACAATTTTACTAGATATTTGTAGAAAAACATGTTTTTATTGACTAAAACTATTAAACAAAGATTAGTAATAAAGTTTAATCAAAAAATGTAAAATATGTCAAACATTTTCCAATATTTTTGGCTTATTTTAAGTTGTATCAACACCTTGGTTATAAATATGTTATGGAACGGTGGGTTTTAATGTGTAATAATTTCTAGACTGGTCGGTAATCGACCTCGCGACCTTGTGCTTTGTAGTCTAACACGCTAAACCTTACACTACGAAGGTGGTCAAAACAAATTCCCATTCTGTGTTAATGTCTTTAATAAACAAATGTTAACACCAAAGTGTTTTACATTCAAATCTAATGATATCTTTTAAGGAAGCGTTTTGATTTTCCTGCTGAAAGCAGAGTTATTCAAACATGATTTCCAGCAATTTACACTCAGTATTTCCATTAAGTTGCTTTTCTTTAGTATTATCCTTCAAAATAATTGCATCAGTCTTAACGAAAATTGTTTTAAATTCGTTGGATTTCAATAGTGCTTTTCTCTAAGATATATAAAATGCCTTCGAAGTCGAATAAAAAATGAAATAAAATTTTAAAAGCAATTTTATGTTTGATCTATTCTTATTGTGAAAATATTTGTTTTACGGATTTTTGTTTAGTTTGTCACCAAAGTAGAGGGCAAAAAGAAAAACCATCTGGTAAATTTCGTACTCCTTCACTGCAGCGTATATAAAGTCATGATGTACTGTAAAATCGTGAGTAAATAGACCAAGAAAAATAAATAATATATTTCAATAAAATAAAAATAATTTCATATTACTTACTTCTTTCTGCGATACATTTTCGTTTCTTGTCAAGTCAGATAAAAAAGCTTTTACGAAAAGTACTTTTCCGCTCGTTTAATTGGAACTACATTATCGTTTATCCGTTTTAACAGAAAAAAAGAAAGAAATATTTTATAATTTTTTTTTAAATATGAAAATAATATTCTTTGTACGAAAAAACCTGGGCTCTTATTGTTTTTAATGAAAAATTCCCCGAAACTAATTTAACAGAACACAAATATAAATTTTGAAAAAATATTATTTAAATTTCCAGTTGGTATATTCTGTTATATTTCTTTTTATATAAAGTCGCATCAACAGCAAGGTCATTAGCGACTACTATGAACTTTAGAAGTGTGCTTTACTGTGACTGTTAACCTAATAAAATTTCCAGAACCTAGTCGGGAATTGAACTCAAGACCTTCCGCTTTGTACGCCAACGCGCTAACGATACGCCACTGAGGCGGCCCGTGATTAATTTTATTTATGAATTCATCAGATATAAGTATTCTTACCCATACCATACAGGTGGAGTGTTTAATTATTTTCCCTTGATTTGCTAGTTCCAGGACTACAAAAAAATAGTTCTGTTTTTTATCACATGGGCAGCTAATTATATGACTGAAGTATTTAAGAACAGAAGAGGTAGAGGTGTAAAAGACACTAGTCAGAAAGATCCTCTGAGAGTACCGAATTTCATTATAGATCCGGACCCTGTGCTGAATGAAGTGAAGGTGTCATTTTGAGGGTGGAAATTAGATGCTTTTCGGAGGTCCTGTCATGCTGATAAGCGTAATTTTCCAATTTTCCACTCAGTGAGATAGGCAAAGTTTAACTTAGTAAAACCTATAGAGGTTCAAACCTGCCTTTCGGCTGATGACCTAAACAACAATATCTATTTATGTTTTCTTTAAATTATCGTCATCGAAAAAAGTATTTCTATGATAAAACTATTCTTGTGTAACGGGTGTCCCACGAAGAGGTTGATATTTTTGAATTAATATGCCGGACGTATTACATACTCTACAGACTGGAAACTTTACAGTTATAATAAATAGATATGTAAGAAAAGTACTTTTGAGTTTCATTTGTTTATGATTAACCAAAACAAAATGACGGAATAAGAAAATAATATCAAAAATGAACAACAATCTTGTAGATGAAACCACTTATATTTACAATAGCATTCAGATAGAAAGGAAGGTGTTTTATCGTATGACATATCCCATCAGACAATCACTGGAGAGAGATATGCATCAATTTTAACTAATCACATAGTTCCTCATCGTTCTTAGGCGGAGATGCAGGACGTTTTTTCCAGCATCGTAGAGCTCCTCCACATTATGCTAATGTAGCTAAAGCGGTTTTAAACCAAAATCTTCCTTAACCGTTGGATAGGTCGTGGCAGCGGCCCTCATGGACTGGCCTCCAAGATCGCCATACTTGTCTGTTTGCGATTTTTTCCTATGGGGCTTTTTGAAGGAAAAAGTTTATTCTAACACCGTTGAAACAGACAATGAATTATTGAGGCTGATTGAAGAGGAACTGCTGTTGATACCTCGGCAATTTTTCTAAAATGCTTATGACTTTTTTTTGTTGCTATCAGTGCATAGCGATTGATGGACATCAGTTCGAATAAAGGTTAATGAAACAAATTGTGTTCATAAATAATTTATCACTTTCACATTTCTTTCATTTTATTACTTAAGTTACATTGTAACAAATCACCAATTTTAGATGGTTATGCAAATAAAATTCCTTTCCGCCATTTTGTTTTGATTAATCATAAGCAAATGAAACTCGAGAGTACTTTTTTACATATCTATTTATTATAACTGTAAAGTTTCCAGTCTGTGATACGTCCGGCATATTAATTCAAAAATAGCAACCTCTTCGTGGGATACCCGATATAATTTTTCTCAGAACGGAAAACTCCGTTTCGATTCTCGGGTAGGCTATTGAATCAGAGCACCTTGAAACTCACTGCTACTTTTTCATAACGAACTGTAGTCCCTATTGATTTGAGCTGCAATATCTTGAGATAAAATAGAATTCTTTAATCAGAAACATTTAAGTTACTGTGTGGCAAAGATTTGATTGCTCTTTGCGGAGAGGAGCAGAATCGGCCCGGTACTAGCCTTTTCAATAACACTTCATTATGTACAAAGTCCAGTGTACTAGTTAGTAGTAGTAGGCCTACATAATGAAATGTTATTGAGAAGGCTAGTAGCGGGCAGATTCTGTTCCTTTACGCAAAGGGTAATCAAATCTTTGTCACGCTGTACTTGATTACTTTAAATTTTTGTTACGTAGGGTTTAGTGACTTACATAATACGAGATTTAGTATATGACAAGATTTTCGGTTAATTACACACTTTCATTCTCTTTCCATTTTAAAAATAATTTGGATAATGTATTGTTACTTTCTCTTGCCTATATGAATATTATAGGAAAAAAGTATTGTTTTATGTCGATTTTCAAAATCAAGATTTTACCGGATCTACACGTTTTCAGACCCCTGAACCCAAAAAACATGTTTTTAGCGATTGGTCTGTGTGTGTGTGAACAGAATATCTCAAGAACGAAACATCGTACGAACTTGAAACTTGAAACTTCAGTTAGATACCACTAGAGGACCCGACACGAACATTTTTTTCAAAATCGGTCAACCGGAAGTATTAGTTTATTCGTGTCATTTTTAACTTTTTTGCTAGTTTGTCAAAAACGGGCCCTACGATTTTTTTAAAATTCGCCTCATTTACTACATTTTTGTGCTCTACAAGTTAGGGTAGGCGCCATATCTGCTGAAATCTTGGTGAGGCAGTTTTCTCGTAAAAAAATTGTTTTTTTAAGATTGCGACTTTAATATGTATTTTAGCGCAAAAATGTATCTAGTAAAAGTTGTGGAGAATTTAAATTCTACCACTTTTATTTCAAACATTTTCTTGTATAACGCTTAGTTTAGCAATTTTCTGTTTTTTCTCACGAAATCTTGTAAAAAATAGATTTTTTTAAAGATTTCATCCTTTTTATGCATTTTTCGACAGAAAGTATAATAAAATTTATAGGAATTTAAAAGATCTACAGCTTTTATTTAGAGCATTTTTCTCTACAGAGCCTAGTTTAGCGTGAAAGATTGATTTTCCGTATTTTTAAGCTAAACTGAGGTTGATTTTCACTTTACGTCTTTCACTCATGATTAAAATAAGATTATGTTTTTTGAAGTTAGTTTTTTTGTTAATTTCAAATGTGTTTTTACTAATGTTTTAGGAGGTTATATTGTTAATTATTTGGCAAGAGAAAGTTGTGTGAGTGTGTCACACCAGATTTTTTTGTTTTGTTTAGTGTCTGATTCTTTTGAATTAATGCTAACGCAGATGGTGAAAAGATGAGTTCTAAAAAAATCACTGAGTTAACCGGAAATCGAACCTTGGGCCCTGGCATATTAAGGGGAGATGGCACGATAATTTTAACTCAAAATTGCGGTTTTGGTTTTTTTATGTTTTTTAATAGTTTAGGCCTAGATCTACCAAAAAAAACAAACATTAAATTATGACAAAACAATAATTTTTATATGAAAAATTAAGTTTTTGTCAAGTTTACACAGAAAAATTATCATGTTACCAAGAACGAATATTTTTCACAATTTTATACTGCTCGTTTTAGTGCAAAGAGAATTTTAGTTTTTAAAATATCTGCATCACTGTTTTTTGTATTCTCAGCTGTTGGTTCAGCTTTCTAAACAACTGTTGATGGGAAATTTACTTGTTTGTGTACATTTTGTTTTTGATTTGTGCCTTCTTGTTTCTTGCGGTTTTTCGTAAATTTATATTTTTAACACTAGGTACAATTTTCTCAGAAACCAATAAACGTACCAGGCTGAAATTTTTACCGGTTAATTATCTTGTATATCCACATATACCGACATTTTTATGACTTCCTTAGGTGCTCCAAAAATTAGTAATACGCAAAAAACGTAGAAAACAATTTGTAAAAATTTCACGTTGTTCGTAATATTTTTAAAAAATGGTATGGTCCAAAGATTAAATTGAAAAAATGTCAGTAGCTCGAGAAGAAACCCGACACCTATAGTGTGTCAAGTTTAATTTTCGTATCTTTTACCAATCCTATGAAAAATGTACCTAAAATAGCAAATTTAACATTGGCGGGTTACAAGGTACAGTCTCCCCTTAACTAGTTGTACTGACTCTTCAATAATGTGCGGGCCGGTTATTAACGGTGTAAGGGTTACATTTCTTTGATTTGTGTGGTCTTTAAATGAATTCAATGCTTTTTAAACGTTTGAAACCCAAATAAAATTATTTGTCGTCGCCTCCTTGGCGTAGTGGTTAGCGTGCTAGCATACGAAGCGGAAGGTTCCGATTTGATTCCCGGCTAAGTTTTGTAAATTATTACGTATCAAAAATATTGTTTCGTACCCAAAGTAATCTCTAATAATCAAGATGGTGATACGACTTAAAATAAACTAGGAAAAATAATTTGATCTGTTTTGTACGTATATTTAGTTTAATAATTGAAATACGAGTACGTTGTACGGTATTTTGTTATGCTTGTATTTGAAGTCTCCAAGAGATAAGAATTTCACTTTGTTCTAATATTAAATAACGTCCCAAATATTTAATTTTAAGTAGATCTACTTAAAAGTGCCTTATTTCAAATGAATGCGCTGTATTTTACTTGAAATAAAACAATAGGTTGTGTCTGTTTCCTACTGAAAAAGACTAAACAACAAAATAAAACACTATCAACGTTTAAAAATCCCTCTTAATGTAACAGACCCTCTACGGTTTATGGCTGTATCATCTTTTAATTATTTATAACGAAGCACTCCAGTTATAGGATTTCCTCAACGAGTACCATCATTTTGATATTTTATAAGTGTAATATACATTTTGCAAGTTAGAAATAAATGTACCCTATCTATATTTAACGAGATATAACCACTAACTTTTTGTATTTCAATAAAAATGAAAGATATTTTCATAAAATTTATTCCAGTTCTAATATCATAAAATTTATTCTATGTATTCAGAACAAGTATTACAAAATTATTACGCATTTTATTATTCGTGCATTTGGAATAAAATTTGTCGTAAAATTAAAACAACCGTTTTAGATAATATCCCCATGAAATAGCATTACATATTTTGTAATGCTTTGTCTTTCCTGGAAGCCGAACTTTTATTAAAAATATAAGACAAATTTGTCAACCTGTTCTTAATAAAATAATTAATGGTTTTTTTTTATTTAAGTGTAATATTCGTTTAGAGTAAAGGCGTCCTTTATCAGCTGATAATGCAGTACTGTTGTATGCTTTGTGTCAATACGTATTACACTTTACCTATTACCATATTACTTTTACATCTTAAAAATATACCAAATGTCATAAAAAAATGTAGTAACCATTGTTAATGAAAGTGGAAGAGAAAATACAGAAATAATGGTTACACCAGTAATCTTGTCAGCTTGTTTACCAGTCCCATGATCAGTTTTTTTATGTTTGTTAATAATTTATTTTTGGATTTCCATATTCTGTTGTATTTTTGGATGTGTTATTTTTTTTTTTTTTTTTTTTGCTTTTGAGGGCTAATAATGGACCACTGTAATCAATGTAGGAAGATACTTTTAGATAAATTTCTAAAGACTTTGGGTTTTAGTAGTCTCTTTTTAACCCAGTAATCTTTAAGGCGTTGAGATCTTTGTGGTCAAATTTCGTCTGAAACGACTCTTACTACAGGTTTTTTTGGTTTCGTTTATTTCGTTGAATCTAATGTTTGAGTTTCGTAAGATTTTTAGCTTGTCTGTTATTATCAATAGATCTTGTTCCGTTATGTTCAGTTCTTTCTTGTCTTTTTTCATTTCCTCTAACCATATGGCGTTTTGTTTGTTTAGCAATTGCTTGATTAGTCTGGCATCCTGAGGAGATGTCCGTAGTAAGAAATTTGTTTTTTGCTCATGATGTCAGTGATTGGTTCTATTTCTTTGTAGATTTCTTTGTTTGGTAAAAGCATGAACATTCCGTCTTTAAATTGACTGTGTTTATAATTGTTCGTCAAATTGTTCGTTCTATCTTTTATGTTTCGTTAATCCTGTTTTTTACATTGAAAAATTATAAGGTTTCGCAACAATAAGCTGCCTCAGGTTGTACTACGGTTTTGCAGTGTCTAATTTTGGATTGTATGGATGCATTGTTTTTGTTGTAGGTAGCCTATTCTTAGTTAATAAATGGGCTTTTTTCATTATATTTGTGCGATTGACTCAGTTGGTCGTTTCGCAATTGGTGTGGGTGATGACTTCTCGGAGTTATTAAATTCGGGGACAATGTTGATTATTCATTTTTATTTTGTTTAGGCAAAGTCCGTCGAGAACCATGATTTTGGTCTTTTCATAGGAGATTTTTAAGCCGATTTTGTTGGCAATGTTTTCTAGGGTTGTTATTTGTTGGCGTGCTTCGATGACTGTTTCGGCGAGAAATGCAGCATAATTTTTAATTGCCCTTGTGGTATTTTTATTTTTATTAAGTTACTAACACATATTTACAGTACCGTGGTAGAAAAATAAAACACAGTAGCACTAAATTAATCTGCCTGTCAACTTGGGAAACCATAATTGGGTAGATTATTTTTCCCACCACAAAGTTACCTAGTATAATGTACGTATATAAATTTAAATTTTAAGTTGTAAATGAAATAAACAAATATCGTAATGATGTTTGTAAAGGAATGGAAAAATAAATGTAATACATTTAATACAATTTTTCAGGAAATTTATTGGCCTATCAAACGCCCAGTAAAAACCTCTGAACCTAAAAAACGAAATTTTGACAGTATACCTGTTTTTAAAAATAGGATTTTAGTATGAAAAGAATTCTATAATTCTTCCCGTAACTTAGAATTAACCGAGTTTTTCCAGTTTTGATGAAATTTATGTTGCCTGATTCTTCAAATTTCATTTTCACATTTACAGATTTAAAAATGATAACTCACGTTCTATGTAGAAATTTATCTAATAAAATGAAAATAATAATTACAATCTAAATAATTTAGTCGTATTGTTTACGATAAGGATTTGAAACACGGAAACGAAAGGACATTTTTTTACGCCTAAATATCAGAAAATGATATAGACCCTCATAGTCTTTTTGGAGGCAATTTTACTATATAGAAAAATAAAATACAAAAAAAACTAAAAGTAAGTTTGAAATTTCACCAGAAAAAAGTGAAACCATCTATGTGGTTAAGACGATTGTGAGAAAAATTAATTTAAAATTTTATTTTTCTTGTAACTTCATTTGTTTGAAGAAAGTCCTTGTAACAAATAAAACAATTTATTATTATTTATTAACATCTGAAAAATAAAATATTTAATCTCTTATTACTAAGGGTAAAAATACTTCGGTCAGTATACACAGTCAGAAGATCCTCTTAATTAATAAGTCAAATATAAACCTTCATATCTTTGCTGGAAACAAACTTAAATTAATTTAAAAAAGGATAAAGTAAAGTATACCAGCTCTTAAGTTTAGCAGAAGAGAAAAATTTATAATCCGCTATTCATCTGTATAAAATGTAAAGCTTGCTTCTTTGTACATTCCACAGGTTGTTTATTAATTTTCCTAAATGAGATCTGTGCGAACTTCTTCTTGCTGCTTAGTAACCAACTTACGTCTGCTTTTAAGGTCATTGAGTTTATATAGAAAAGTTATATAATAAGTTCCATAAAATGATCTCGATATGGAGTTTTAATAACTTCGTTCCTTTTATTGTTTCCTTTATCGATTTATACGTATATTGTTTCCCAAATATAAAACGGAGCATAGTAATATTCAGTTTAAATATTGGCTTTTTGTAAACGTGAAAGAATGTAGAGCTAGTCATTTTTAATATTAATAAATATGATAAAAAAACAATTTAATAATGAAAAATTCATTGCAGTATTAAAATCCTTTTATTAAACCAATATTTTTACCTTGATAAAAATTATTTTAATAAAAGTATGATTCACGGATGAAATTAATAAACTTTAAAAGAAAAGGAAATTATTTTCAGTCAGTTTATTTAAAAAATAAAGTAATTTTATCTATACTCCCGTGACGTACAAAAGAGACTAATCTATCTAGTATGTTTCTTTTAATTTTAGTGTATTAATATAAAATTAACTTTAAAATTTAAAAGAAGAATGGTATGATTATATGCTTCGGCACTTTCTTTTTTGTATCTACGTAAATTATAATGAAAATGCATTTTGAATCAGCCTCGGAGTTAATTTTCTAGGTGGACTGGTAATGGCTAGAAAATTGATCTAACTTTAGACCGATTTAATAAATAAATAAGTAACGATTCAATCTGATGAATATGAATTATTAGTATTATGAAAACATGGAAAACACATAGAATACAGTTAAAATTCACAATCAAAAACATATACAATGTTCAAAGAAATGAATTTTATATTTTCGAAGACCACCGGAATCCATTAGCGATTAACCTCCTCGACAACAGCGAAGATACCCAGAGACTGAACCGTTTTAAAACACTAGACTTACCTCTTCGATTTTGTTAATCAGTAAAGTTTTTTTTCTTTTCTACTTCAACTACTAATCATCGTCATCTCATAATAGGTATCGTTATCATCTCTATCATCGTCATCATCTCCAGCTTCAACTACTTTGTGTTTCAAGTTGTTGATTCACAGTTCATTAAGTTTAGTTTTGTAATATATATATATATATATATATATATATACATATTATTATTATTTTATCAAACATCCTATGTAGGATTATAAACAGCCGTATTATTTAAAATTTTAATATATATTTCTAACCACCAGAATACGGTAACAGAAAACACTTACCAATATATAGCGCTTTCGTGTATCTTGTACAAATCTTCAGTAAATTAAAATTCTTTAAAAAAAATTTTCACATCAAAACAAAGTTTTTAAAGAAATTTAATTTACTGAAGATGTGTACAAGATACACGAAAGCGCTATAAACATTGGTAAGTGTTTTCTGTTATCGTATTCTGTATACTTCCGTATACTTCTATCCGACAAGACTTTAGCACGGTAATACTGTACTATTTGCGGATTATTTGTGGATTGTGCAAGAGAGTGAGGATGAGCTTCAGAGATTGGTGTATGTTTTTAATGAATTACGCAAAAAATATAATTTCAATGTTTCCGTAAAAAAGTCAAACGTAATGGCATTTACTGGTAAATATTCTACCAGGTCTTAAATTGTGGTAGATGATGTAGTGCCGAACAAGTATCACGATGCAATTATTTAGGTTGTGACATCGGCTTTGACGAAGAGTCGGATGTAGAGAAGAAAGTCGTCAAATTCCAAGCAGTGTGCGGCAATATTAGCAGAACATTAGGCATGAAAACAAGTAAAGAAATTCAGATAAAGTTTTACAAGGTGATGGCTGCCCAAGTCCTACTCTATGAAAGAGAGTCGTGGATAAGTACCAGGCGGCAGAGATGCGATTCCTGCGAAGAACAAAAGTTTGCAGTCGTAGAGATCAACTACGAAATGAAGACTTAAGAACGGAACTGGATGTTTACAACCTGAATGGGACGATTGCAGAATATCGAAATCGATGGAGGGAGCACGTAGAGAGAATGCCTGGTGGAAGGATCCCACTAATCGTTTTACAATACAGAACCGTGGGGAGGGGAGATGTTGGAAGGCCACGCGAAAGATGGCAATAATTCAATAGTTTGTCGCTTTTGTGAATCGGATCAGACGGAAGCCGAATCCACGATTGTGAAAAGAAGATGAGACTTTATCACGGTAAATCGAAAACTACTGTATATCTATCTGCACAGTTGAGAACGAGTAACGCCAATATCAATGAAGCTTACTCACGTTTTGTTTCCAAACAGTTCGTGGCAGGATATTACGCAGCACAAAATGGACATTACAGCTAAGATTTCAGTTAAGAGAAAAACTGTATGATTTATATTTTATGCAGTTCACGTAATTTAATAATATATCACTTCCTCCGTTGAGTTACAACTGTGAATAATAATAACAATAATTGCTTAAATTGTTGTTTTCCTGAATTTTAAAGCAACTTGTAAATCTCAGAGTACGGGTGTACATACTGGATGTCCCAAAAGTCCGAGAACGGCTTAATATTTTGAATGTAAGAGAAATTTCAAGATATAGCCTATGCAAATGTGAATCTCACTCAAATTCAAAATACTATTTTATTATGAATCAAAAAATATTGTCCGCCATCTTGAATGTAACTTTATTTTTTGAAATGTGAAGGTGGGCATATGACATATGATTTCAATGCGAAATTTCAAGTCAATTTTGAAGGTGAAAGCCGCACATCAATATTTGATACGGTTTGGAAGATATTCCCCTTTCTTTAAATTTTAGCACCACCTTATTGAATGTCATGTGAATTACTTAGGATGGGTGAAAAGTCTGAGAACCGCTTAAAATTTCGAATAGAAGGAGAATTTCAAGATATTTAAGCAAATGTGAACGCAAATATTAAAGTCCAAAAATACCCTTGAATAATTTTAAATTAAATATATCATGATAAGTAATTATACATATTATTCAATTACGTGCTGCTAAAAATATAAAAAAGAAAGGCGTTGAAAGAATATCTTCGAAACCGTATAAGATAGGCCTATCGTTGTACAGTTTTCACCATTCAAATTGTCTTGATATTTCGCATTGAAATCATGTGTCGCATGACTACCTTCCGATTTAAAAAAAAAAGTTATAACTTATTCAAGATGGCGGATAACATTTTTTGATTCATCTTAAACAGTATTTTATATTTGAGAGAGGCTTATAGCTTATGGGCTTACATCTTAAAATTTTCCTTACAATCGAAATATTAAGCTGTTCCTGGACTTTACGCCCATCCTAAGTAATAACACATGACATTCAATAAAGTGTTGCTGAGTTTTTAAAGAAAGGCGAATATCGTCAAAATCGTATGTTGTATCGATGTGTGATTTTCGCCGTTGAAATTTACTTGAAATTTTGCATTAAAATCGTATGTCATATGCCCAACTTCACATTTCAAAAAATAAAGTTTTATTCAAGATGGCGGACAAATTTTTTTTTATTCATAGTAAAGTAGTATTTTGTATTCGAGTGAGATTCACATTTGCATTGACGATATCTTGTATTTCTTGTAAATTCGAAATATTAAGCCGTTTCGGACTTTTGGCACACCCAGTATATCAGACGTAACGTTAAAAAAAACGTAGTGGATCAGTGAATTTAATGTATTTCAATAATAGTGGATTATTTATTGAAGTGAAATTTGCTGTTAATGCAACTGTAAATTCCCCATTCCCTGAATATATTATTTATGTATTGTATATTATGCTAATTACGTAAACAAGCATCTGTTCATTCTGTTTTATATGTGTTTGTTTGTATATTGTTCTGTTTTATATTTGGTAAAACAATTTGCGGATACTTTTTTTCATAAACGGCTACGTTTTTGTCTAATTTATCGTTATTTCGAGCTACTGTTTAAAAACAATTTATTTTCAACATAAAATATTTATATTAAAGTATTTAAAGAGACTGTCTCCTTGATCCAGTGGTTAGAGCGCCAGATTGCGCTGCGTACTACAAAGCGAAAGACCCCGGTTTCGATTCCCGGCTACGGTCTGAAAATTATTAGGTACTCGTTAAATCCCACTGGATTCCTTACCGTATCCCTTCTTAATCGCTAATAACTTAAAACGTTGACAAGACTTAAATTAAGAATAAATGTCTAAAGATCTGTAAACTGGGAAATACTTCGGCATATTTCTATTTCGTGAACTTCTAACAAGATTTACAATTGGCCGCCTCCGTAGCGTAGTTGTTAGCGCGCTAGGCTACGACGCGGAGGTCCCGGGTTCGATTCCCAGCTAGAGTCTGGAAATGTTCACAAGTCACAACCCGCTGTTCTAGATACGTAACCAACCTTAGTCGCTAATAGCCAAACAGTTGATGCGACTTTAAATAAACTAAGAAAAAATATTTACGATTAAAATTATTTATAGTACTGACAATTATTTATAACATAAATGTCTGGTGTGAAACACTCACACGACTTTCTCTTGCCAATGTAAATAATTAAACATATAACTTATGTTTAATCATGAGTAACCAATGTAAAATGAAAACATAACCTAATTTTAATTATGAGTGAATAACGCTAAATAAAATCAACCTCTGTAAGACTTGAATGTACGGAAAATCACTAATTGCCGCTAAACTAAGCTCTTTATATGTTTGAAATAAAAGTTGTAGGTGCCGGCCGCATTGGCGCAGTTGGTAACGTGCTCGCCTCTCATCATGCGGTCCTGGGTTCGAATCCCACTCAGGCACGGCATATTTTCATACGTTACAAAAAATCATTTCATCCTCATTACACACAGTTACATCCCATCGTCGTCGCTAATGACCTTGTAGTTGATGCGACGTTAAATAAATTAAAAAAAAAAAAGTTGTAGGTTTTTAATTTTCTACAGCTTAGATTGAGATACGGTTATAGAGGTATAGGCCTACGCGTATGACGTTTTCAGTCAGCCAACAATTAACACTTTGAATTTTTTTAGTTTATTTTACGTCACATCAACATCTTGATTATTAGCGAATATTTTCGGTTGAGAAACGGTGGATTTGAATTTGTAATAATTTTCCAGGCCCTGGCTGGGAATCGAACCCAGGACTCTGCTTTGTAGCGTAGCACATTAACCACTGGGCCGCACAGTCGGCCGACTTTGAATTTTCTTAATGGCATACGCAGTTTTAAGCTGCTAAAAAAAGTTTGAGCCAAGGTTAATCTAAAAACCTCTGGGTAAACGCCCAGCCCTATCGACGTATTAATTCTTAGAGTGTACAAATCTGTCTATTTTCGGCGTGTTATGCGAATGATCGATTGCTTTCAGGATACCTCCCTATCTTCAGCAAAACTTTTAAAATGTACAATTGCCTGCAACTGAACAATTTATATTCTGAAAATTACTGATCGAGGTAAACAACGGACAGTGGTTTTCCAGAATTAATATTAACGCTATTGGTTACATATTTTGATTTTTTTGACAGACTTTGCACAACACCTGCAAAATTAAATAAGGTTAAAAGACTGAATAGGCCTACCATTTTTCGTGGTATTCTGACCTTGTAAATAAATAAACTCAATATTTAAAAATCTGGTGTGAAACACTCACACAACTTTCTCTTGCCAATGCAAATAATTAATAATAAACCTAATATTTATTAATAAAATATTAGAAATAAACAAAACACTAACCTCAAAAACATAACCTTATTTTAATCATGAGTGAATGACGCAAAGTGAAAATCGTACTCAGTTTGGCTTAAAAAACGGAAAATCACACTTTCACGCTAAACTAAGCTCTGTAGAGAAAAATTCTCTTAATAAAAGTTGTAGATATTTTAAATTCCTATAAATTTTATTATATACACTTTTGTCGTAAAATGCGTACTAAAGCCGAAATCTAAACAAAACACTTTTTTTACGTAAAAACAGCCTTACCAAGAATTTCAGCAAACATGGCGCCTACCCTATCGTGTAGAGAATAAAAAACTGAGTAAATGAGGCGATTCCAAAAAAGGCAGGTGCAAAAGTCTGTGAGGATTGCCGAACTATCAGTTTAATGAGCCACATGTTGAAATTATTTTTAAAAATCATCCACAAAAGAATCTATCACACATGTGAGGAGCAGATCGCACCAAATCAATTTGGTTTTGTGAAGGCTGTGGGCACAAGGGAGGCTTTGTTTGGTTTGCAGGTTTTGTTTCAGAGATGCAGAGATGTGGGTTGTAATGTTTTCGCATGTCTGATTGATTATAAAAAAGCATTTGACCGTGTTCGACATGAGAAAATGATGGATGTACTGAGGAGAACTGGAATTGATGGAAAAGACCTAAGAATAATAGCTAACTTGTACTGGAATCAGACTGCGGTCCTCAGAGTAGATGGAGATCATACAGATCAGGTGCAGATCCTGCGTGGAGTGAGACAGGGTTGCATTCTATCTCCAATTATTTTCAATCTATACTCAGAACACATCTTTAGGGAGGCGCTTGGAGACATGGATGTTGGTATCTCAATAAATGGAGTCAAGCTCAACAATTTACGTTATGCCGATGATACCATAGTGTTTTCTGATTCAATAGAGGGCCTGCAGGGTTTGATGGATAGGATCAGAGAAACAAGTAAAGTATATGGACTTGATATAAATATTAACAAAACAAAGCTTATGGTCATTAGCAAAGAAAACATTGGAGGGGCAGAACTGTACATCAATCAGACAAGAATTGAAAGAGTCCCACAATACACCTACTTGGGAACGGTGATCAATGAGTCATGGGACAATTCTCAGGAGATCCGATGCCGTATTGGAAAAGCCAAAAGTGCTTTCTTAACAATGGGTTCAGTGTTTAAGAGCCGTGACCTCACCCTGCATACAAAGCTAAGACTCCTCAAATGTTATGTATATTCAGTGCTTCTGTATGGTGTAGAATCATGGACCCTAAAGGAGGGCACAATATCGAGGCTCCATGCATTTGAGTTATGGCTGTACAGAAGAATCCTGAGGATACCATGGACCGATAGGGTTACCAACCAAGAGGTACTAAGGAGGATGAATACAGCCCCAGAACTGGTCAACCTCATCAAATGTCGAAAGCTGGAATATTTAGGTCACATAATGCGCAATCAAGGCAGGTATGAGCTATTGCAGAGCATATTACAAGGGAAAATATAAGGCAGGAGAGTCCCAGGACGAAGAAGAATTTCCTGGTTGGCTAACCTTAGAGCGTGGTTCGGAAAGACCTCCACCCAATTGTTCAGGAACGCAACCAACAAAGTAATAATAGCCAGAATGATCGCCAACGTTCGGAACGGACAGGCACCCTAAGAAGAGAAGAAATGAGGCGATTTTTAAAAAAATCGTAGGACCAGTTTTTGAGAAAATAAAAAAGTGAAAAATTATACAAATAAACTACTACTTCCGGTTTACCGATTTTGATGAAAATGTTCGTGTCGGGTCCGGTAGTGGTATGTAACTTAAGTTTCAAGTTTCAAGTTCGTACGATGTTCCGTTCTTGAGATATTTTGTATGCACACACACACACACACACACACACACACACACACACACACACACACACACACACACACACACAGACCAATCGCTAAAAACATGTTTTTTGGATTCAGGGGGTCTGAAAACGTATAGATCCGGTGAAAACTCGATTTCGAAAAATCGACATGAAAATAATATTTTCCTTCCTATATATTCATATAGGCAAGAGAAAGTAAAAATATATGTGCATAATGTATTCAGGTAGGATAGATTACAATGTACTAATCACATTATTCAATTACCCTAATTATTTTAACTAACCTACAAACTTTATAAATTTTCACGGGTACTAAATATCCGATAGGCCTCAAAACACCGTGGGCGTTACGCCTACCGCTTCCTCATACTCTACCGTTAGGTTGAGTGAGAATTTTCTCTAATTTAAATTTATATCAGTTATTTATTATAAGTGATTATGTTACATGAGAATGCACCATTTAATGAAAAATATGTTTTCTCTGGTAAATAATTTAAGTCATTATTAATATACACTTTCAGTATAGTTTGTCAAAAAATCGGAGATCACAATAAAATTTTTAGGTTCAGATGTATGAAATTAATAACTTATCACAATTACTTTCTACAACCTACACGATCATATACTTAAATTAGTTGGTTAATTGTAGTTTGTGACGAATTTAATTAGCAATTACTAGAACTCAATTTTTAAAAAATCTGCTGTAATTAATTAGAAGTCAAAATCTGGTTTCGGCATAAAATACTCAAAATTCTTTTTCATGGAGTAATCGAACGATACAATAAATACAGAAATATTCTATGACATAATTATTCATCAACTAGTTTGTTCTTTAGAATCATCCATCTCGATCTCTCCGTGACATAGTATATTATTATTCTTATAAAAAAGTTTACAAAATTTTTCCATAAATAATTTAAAAATTTATTCAAAAGTTATAATCTTGGTCGCCTTTATGATTTTAGTTGGCTTTCAGTTGGAATTGCATGGAGCGCTTTTGAATGTCACACATACCTTTCAAAGAAACACTTCTACTATATGGTTTAAAGTGGCCTCAAAATAGCGTTTGAACGTGGAATAACGTTCAAAGTAGTTCTACCCGGAAGCGAATAGCATAATAGACACAAAGTATCTGACTACACCTCAGTGAGCTCTAACTTGCTGAAGAATAAAATACTTTAGTAAAGAATATATTCTAAAAAGTCTGTGGTATATAACCCAATGATTTTTTTAGAATTTTTACTGTCAGTAACAAATATTTAACATTCTTTGGTTTAGATTCTTTGGTATTAGATTCTTACATAATTATAATACAAGAATTTTTTGTTCTCTTTATCCATTAACGTGTTTCAGCATGCCATGCTCTCCAAAAAGCATCAGCTTTCCTTCCTGCAAATGACACTTTCACTTCATTCACCACAGGGTCTGGCTGTATAATGGATTTCATTACTCTCAGAAGAGATAAATCTGACTAGTGTAGTTTACACCTCTACCTCTTATATTCTTAAATGCTTCAGTCATTTAATTAGCTGACCATGTGATAAGAAACAGAACTATTTTTTGTAGACTTGGAACCTGCAGATCGAGTGCAATTTAACACCACATGCCGTTACGGGCAACTTCATGAAATAATAAAATATTAGGTTTCTTAGGTTTAACTTTTTATCTCGTTATCTGGATGATATTAATTACAATAGCCTACATACGACTATATCTACAAACTAAAAATTTCTCTGTTCCACGCTTTCTATAGTCGTTGGGGGAGTATTTACTTATCTCCTTTACGTTTTACAATATCGAACTTATGCATTTTTTTAAGGAAATATAATAATAATTTATATCGTACTAGTTGGTGGAAATTAACCTATCTACATGCCATGGTCTAGGGTAGGTGTCTTTTTGTGGGTTGGCCGGACGTCTGTGTCTGTAATTGGTGAACAAAAAATTTTATGTCCGCCTAACTTAAAGTGAAACTTTTGGTATAAATACTTCAAATTTAATAATATGGAAAATTTTTGGTTGAAATTAGTTTTACACGTGGTAATTAAATTGAATTTTGGTCGAATCATTGAATTTCAGATTATCGAGGGATATTTTAAGTTTCTCTATCTCTAGCTTTCCTACGTTTTAAAAGTTTCTAAATATTGTTCCATCAATTTTTAAACACTCCGAAATTTTAAATTGTTCTAAAGTTTTATTATACTTTTGAAGACGAATTTCAATCTGATGGCAAGTGCTGTCAGGTCACAATAGTAAAGAGACAGGAAAACTATTTCAGAAATGGGGAAATGATAAGAAAACGAAAATATATGACAATTAAAAACTTCATTACGATAATTCCATTCCAAAAACAATATTATTTTATTTTATTTAGGTAAATGGTTTCAATAAAAAGTGAACAACTGGTGTACCGATAGATTGTTTAATTTGTGGAATGTAATAATTGTTTTTATTTTAATGACATAAATATTCATTTGTTTTAGTCATTTGTTTAGGTCATCAGCCGAAAGGCTGGTTTGAACCAGTAGATTGTTTTTTTGTTTAACGTCCGACTGTTTTGCAATTGATTCTAATGCAGACGGTAAGAAGGGTGATAGATGAAATGAATAATGAAAAAATGCCAGACCTGACCTGGAATCGAACCCGGGACCCCGGCGTAAAAGCCAGTTGCGCTAACCACTACGCCAACGGGCCAGCCTTGAACCTGCAGAGGTTTCACTAAGTAAAACGAGGAGTGAGGATGTTTACCGTTGCCTTCATCACTGAGTGGATAAGTACGCTTATCAGCATGCTGGGCCCTCTGAAAAACAAATATTTTCCACTCTGCAAATGACACCTTCACTTCATTTACCATAGGGTCTGGCTGTATAATGAAATTCATTACTTTCAGAGGAGATAACTCTGATTAGTGTCTTTTATTCTGTTCCTAACTTCTATTTTGTTATTTGTCAGTTAAGGGCAGTGTTAATTGATATGGACGGCTAAATAATGAGAAATGGCACGCTCCTTACTTTAACGCATAATTGGCGTAGTAGGTAACGTGCTCGCCTCTCATCATGCGGTCTTGCGTTCGAATCCCATTCAGGCACGGCATCTTTTCATACGTTACAAAAATCATTTCATCCTTCACCGTCTGCATTAACAGTAATTGCAGAATAGTCGGACGTTAAACAAAAAAAAAAAATTATTTTAACGCAGACACTAAAGTCTTCAGAAACTATACGTCCATTGGCAAATTTTTACAAAATTATTCTGTTATAAGAGATTTTTATGTCTGCATAACTTTCGGTGAAGTTCTACGGAAGCTTCTTGCTGCCCGTATTTTTCTGTTAATGTGCCCATCACATTTTTACGTACGTTTGTAATTTGTTGTAATTATGCCTTAGTGATTCTTTTGTAATGAATTTATTTCTGATTACATTTTGCGAAAAGTGTACCTCTATTACGTACTTAGAAAACCTTACAACATGTGTTTAGTTACAGAAAATTTAATATAAGTAATTATTGCAAAATGAGAGATTAGGTTTAGAGGAAGCTTAGTAAACTGAGTAGATAAGGTCTAAATGTGTAGCTTACGCCGATACTGCCACAACTATATCTCAATAGAGATTAGAACAATGGACATTATACTACCAAACCCGTTCTGCTTTTAATGTCCCATCACGAGTCCAAATTACAACCCCTTTCTTCCATATCGACAAATTTGTACTAACTGATCCTAAAATTTATAAACCACATTATCGTACATAATAATAATGCCTGACTAAATCTTTGTTAAAATTATACATTAATCAATTTACAGTTTATTAGGGGTTAGATTAAATACCGAACAATAACCAAGCAATAAAACGGACTCCATAATGCACAATAAGTACATGACGCAATATACAGCGATAATTGTGGTTAATTCGATTAAGTGGTCAAGATATTCAGAATAAACCCTTTGCATACAAACATCTGCTGTCTTTAATTGCCTTATCTCAACAGTACTGTTAGTTTCGTGTGTGTGTACAACAAAATATCTAAAAATAAATGTTTCTCAGTGTTTGTCTCTTTACTTGTTTATTTGTTTGTATAGTTACTGGTAGCGATTTGTACTATTTAACTACATTAGAAGCCATATAATCTTATCTGATTTAGATCATATAATAGAACTAGCTAAAGTGCCCGTTCTTCGAACTGTTTCCTTGATGTCGTGGACGGTCGGTTGGGGTACCGTGTTCGATCCCTGTCAGGTCTGATATTCTTTAACTATTCATTGTTATCCACCTCCTTTCAACGTCAGCATTATTATTTATGAAAAAAATAGTTGAACGAAAAATAGAAGCGAGATCTTGGTGTTTTGAAATGAAGATACGCAGCGCATTATTATTTTCATAACAAATGAGAGGTAAATCACAATAGGAACACCACGATGGTGACCACTATTAAGACAACTGATTCACTTTTGACAATATGACCGAGAAAAGGTGTGTAGGGTACTGGTGGAATGGGTAGGTAGGTAACCGACTGAATGAATACGGGTTTTACCAGCGCGTAGGCCTGTATTTATTGTTCTGTTTATTTTGTATTATGTTAGTTAATATTCTAAAAATATTGGTTTATTTTTTAAAATTGATAATATCTCCGTTATTGTGCATGAAAATGAAAACCTTTTCATAATCAAACTTATTCGTATTTAAACGTTTCGTAATTTCGATTAAATAACATTTTTTGATACATGGACTTTTAACGGAGACATTCGTAACTTTTTGTTTACTCCTCCCTCTGAACTTTTCCCCATCCCTTTTTGTTATTAAAAAAATGTATAGCCTATTTTAATTTCGATTATGTCCAAAACCTAGATACCGAAATTCATAAAATTTGGTCCAGCGGTTCTTGCGTGATGCTGTAACATACAAACAGACTAAAATTCAGCTGAACTTATTTTCAGTGTTTACGTGGTACGTCTGGCGTAGAAACAGAATTTGGGGCATTTTGACAAATTGTACAGACGAAATCACAATATTATTTATATTGATTAATTAGATAATTATAATTCAATCTTTTATACCCTAAAAGCCTTACGATCTTCCACATTACTGCGCTTGCATACTTGGCACATATTGATACTATAGATTTGTATTTTCGTACAATTAATAATAGGTATATGGTTACGTAGAGGTAGTACATTTTCAAAACAATTCTGCACCAAGGTAATGAGTAGATTGAAAGCGAGTTCATAGTTGTCACATGACGACCGAGGGAACGAAGACCGCCCCTTGTGACCGCCCACTTCTATTTTACAATCTACCTAACTTCCCACTTCAACTCTTCCGAGCTAAACGCTTGTTTTCTATCTTTTAAAAATACTAGTTAAATTAACAAGTTAAATATTTAACTTTCTTAAATATTTTACTTAAGAAACTATAAATGAAACTAATTGCTGAATGTATTACAATAAAATGAAACATGGACATCTGTTCTCGTCATACTCGGTAGAATTCTAACTGATATATGATTGCTGCTCACTGCGATCTACTCTACACCAGTGGGTCTCAACCTTTAAGACACCGTGACCCCCTTTCTAGGTTGAGTATTTTCCCGACCCCCTCTAAATAATTTTAAAAAACATTTTGAATATACAATATTTGTAATGTTTACTTAAGGATATGAGTGGATATTTGTGGGGGTTAATCCGTTTAACGAGCAAGCTGTACAAAATGCTTAACGTATGGTCTGCTATAAGAGGAGATGAGGGGGCCAACAAGAAAAATTATTAATAATAGTATTTCAATAACTATTCTGTATAATGTGAAAATTCCTTGATTAGTTTAACAAAAGTTGATATTTTTTCATTATATGAAAAAATATCAACTATTTATACCCTATCAAAAATGTACAGATTTTTGTTCCGTTAAAGGAGGCTTAAGATAGCTACTAATTTATAAAAATGTATTGGAACTATCCGTTATAAAGAAACTATCGTTAAAAAGAGTTTTGTTGTACGTAAATTTTACTGTATTACTTTTCTATTGCAAATTTTTTCCAGAACTGAATATGATTTGAACTTAAGAGAGTTTAAACAGAAATATAATTTTAATTGAAAATCCTTTGCACCTGTGTGATGTAGCCATTTCTGAGTTAAACAGTTTTTGATATATATGTATTAACCTATAGTTCATGTGTAGGTATTGGACTAAATACTCAGCACGTTAGTTAGTTAGATAGTTAATACAGTAGAATGTAGAGAGGTTAGATAGGGGCATGTTTGAAATACCGTGTCGTGGTGTATGCACAGCTGTGGCAGCATCTAACTGGTTGGTCCTAAGGGACGTAAAGGCTTATAAAGGCTCCCTCTGCTCTACCTCATTTCCTGAACGTTTCCAGCAAAACCTGCACACAATTTTCATACTTTATGTTCAATAGTTATTAAATTTAAACTGATAACATATTTATTTACTTTAAAAGTTATTCACTCAATTTTTATTCCCAGATGATCATTCGTCATTCAATATCTCCATAAAAGTATTAAGTTATTTTGTTCGATCCATTTAACGACGTTTAACATATAATAATGGAAAACATAATTTAAAGTTTCTAATTTCCGTATTTTATATTAAATATACATCGTTTTAAAATTTATATTAGAATTCCTAAAGATGTTGTTTCGAGTTTAACATTGGTTGTCAGGTGTGGGAAAAAATTAATATCGATTACATCTATCTAAAATAATGTTTTTCTGCAATACTTTATTGGTTGATGGACTGACACCTGTTCTTTGTAACTGTTACCTGGAGAAGGTTGTTCAGGAATGGGAAATGGAACTTGCCAATAAAGGATTGTTAAACCAAGTACACACTGGAGGATTAAAGAGTAGCATAAAGATAAACTGTCATGCCTTTGCAGACGACCTAGCAATCGTTTCTAGGAACACATAAACAGCAATTGAACAAATCAACATGTTAAAAGAACAAGCAGAAAAAGCAGGACTACACATTTTCTTCGAAAAACTAAATCCGTAACGAACATCAAAACAATTCCACGTCACTTGAAGACAATACGGAAAAATTTGAAAAGTTGATAGCTTTAAGCACTTTGAGAAGATAATACAACCAAAGACCAGCGAAAAGTAAGCAAACAACAGCAGACGAGGAACTCATTACTTGTATAAGAAGAAAGCACTCTCAAGGCAAGCCAAGATTAGACATTGTTATAAAACCTGTGTGTCTGTACATAAGTAAGTGCCTTAGAATGAACGAGAAAGTCAGATCTAAGAGAAGCAAAAAATTTGAGAGAAACATCCTTCGAAAAATAATGGATCCAAAGATAGTAGACGGACAGTATAGTTTACGAGGATAAAAGAACTGTACAAGGAAAATTACCTATTAATGGAAACAATTAGTAAGAGAAGACTAAAATTTTACGGACAGCTGTATAGAATGGTTGAAAATATTTTTTTTAAACACTAAACAATAGAACTAAGATGTGTGATAAATGGTTCAAAGAAATCAGAAAGAACATTGAGAAAACCGGGAAAGCGAGAAAACATAATGAAACGAACTGATTACTGACTGTAAGAGCTTCCATGAAGACCAAAAACGAACATCGAATGGACAGAAGAGAAAAAAACTATCTAAAGTGAACGATTGCTAAGAATGATGTGCGTTGCACAAAGAGCTTCCAGAAATTTTTTAAGTCACCTCACGTGGTCATATTTGGCGTTATACTAGAAGAACTTTATTTGCAACTGTAATTTACGACCAGCAAACAAGATAAAAATTAATTTGCAGATAACACGTAACAACATAAAAACAAGAACACCAACATCCAATTGCTGCTTTGCTAAAAAATTCCTATTTTGATAGCAATGTTTTTGAATGTGATATAGCAATAAGAAAATAGTCATGATCTCTTTGTAAATTTTCTAATTATATGTAATCTTCACATACTGAACTTAATTTTTCAAAGGGAATTAAAAAAAATTAATTATTTTTTGTTATTTGTAGTGACTATAATTTGTAGTACTGATATATCGTTCTACTTTAGATGTACATAATTAACAATTAGTAAGAATACTATACCAAACGCACGAACAATTTAAAAAGGAACTGCCTTGGTTATATGTTACATAGGAACAACCGTTGTGCTGAAAAAATGAGCGTAACGATTTACCTTCCCACCTACGCTTAATATTTTTTTTATCAACAACCATCAGAATGATTTTAATCGTCCTCTTTTTCTGATTTCTCAATGAGAATATTTGTTTGATAAAATACTGAGAACATGCTGTAAAATCTGTGCGCCATTATTATTATTATTTTTTTTTTTTTGGCAAAAGAAAAATTATATTACAATCTTCCTTAATGATTTTGTAATAAAAGTTGCTTTTAAGAATGCCCAAACTTTTGAAAAAAACAACTACTAAAAATATTATTTCTTATTGCTCCACTTGTTTAAGTGCATTGTATATTAAAACATTTGTTATTTGTGAATAAAAATTGGTTTAATTGTTACTATCTCTTGTCTTATATGAATACTCGTATAATAAAGGGAAGGAAAGTATTATAAAGTCGCTGATGACCAAGATTTTGATGCGACTTTAAATAAATAAAAAAATTATTAATCTGTAATCAGTTAGTTTTCGTAGTACTGTAATGTTTGGCTGTTCTGATGAATGTATTTGCATAGTTTTCTGTATCCAATTCAAGCAAATATCTGGTCAGTCTTCTTTTCAGACTTATCTAAATCAGATACTTATCTGGTCAGTTCTGTGCAGTAGTGTAACCTTCTATTCACTACCCCAATTTTTTACATGTTATTTTAATGTTCTCCGTTAACAGGCAGGTGGAGTGTTAAATTATTTGTACTCGATCTGCTAGTTCTAGGACTATAAAAAATAGTTCTGTTTTTTATCACATGGTCAGCCCATTATATAAAACAACAGAAGAGTTAGAAATGTAAAATACCCTAGTTTCAGAGTTGTCTCTTCTGAGAGTAATTAATTTCATTTTACAGCCGATCCTGTGGTGAATGGAGTGAATTTGTCATTTACAGGGTGTAAAGTAGATGCTTTTCGGAGGGCATGCTGATAAGCATACGTTTCCAGTCAGTGAGAAAGGCAATTGTAAGCCACCTGACTCCTCGTTTAACGTAGCCTCTAGAGGTTCAAATAAGCCTTTTGGCTGATGACCTAAACAACAAAAAATTTGATGCATGCTTTTTTCTGTGATTATAATTTGTTTTATCGCCATTATATTATTTAAAAGGCAAAATCTGGTTCATTGTATTTCATATGTAGATTCCGTTTGTCCTTAAATCCAGAGTTCTACGAATCGCAACTGTACAACATTTTAATAGTTGTAAAGAGGACACTTCCGGGTATCTGAAAAAAATACGAAAATTAAAATTGGTAAATCCCGTAACAATATTTTGCGAAAAAATATAATTGTATTAAAATTCCGAAGGTGCTACTATTTTGGTGATGACGTTGCAATGTTCAGTTTGTTTTAAAGGATTGTTATCGTGAATGAGATAGTTACGTAGGCACATATCTTATTTCATAAATAACACTGATAAAAACATCGCGAATACGACTACCAATGTTAATGTAACTGTGAAATATGTTAAGAATTCATTTTTTATATTATTATTATATCTTATGTGCTTTTTGTGAGAAGCTACGGTTTACAGCTCATGTTGATGGAGCAGTCTCTAAGGCTCGATGGAATCTTGGATTACTTTTATATGTTTGTAGATACTTCCGTTCAGCCGAAACGATTTTGCACCTGTATAAGGTACTTGTAAGGCCACTTTTGGAATATAGTGCAGTGATTTGGAATAGTAAGAAAATTAATTCCATGGATAAGATTAAAACTGTTCAAAAAAGGTTATTCGCCAAGTTAGGATATCGTGGAATTGGATATAGGTGTGACTCCCACTGAGAGAAGTGCTTGTTCTTCGGTATCTTGACGTTAATTGATAGATGCTTCAAAATCTGCTATTTTTGTATAAAACATTATCGGGACACTTAGAGGTTAATCTCTGCAATTGGGTATCGTGTTCCGAACATCAGAACCAGGAATCACTTATTATTCCAGTATATGAACACGGGTAGTCTGGCAACTCTGGCTAGGTGTATTGAGAGACTGAATGGTATTTATCAAAATAATGACGATGATATTTTTAAACTCGGCTTACGTTCCTTTAAGCAAATAATTTCACGTATTTTTATTAACAATTATTAAGTGTTTTCAAAATCTATTATATCCTAAGCTCTTAAATTTCAGTCAGCGAGGGATAACCCGTGTGAAAAGCTGTCGGGTGAATCAAGTAGCCCGGCAGTGTTACTAAGTTACATTGGACACCCGATGACAAAAACTTTTCCGTACTCATCCTCGTTTCGGGTTGTTATTATTATTTTTAATTACTGTTTGTACTTTGTTATTTGTGGTGTAGATAGATATTTTTTTATTGTTTCTGTTGCAATTTTTGCACCATATGAATTAGGTGCCGCACTTGATACTTAACTTTAATTAATTTAGATGTTTATTCTTTTGTGTTTATCTTGACACCCTTAGTTCACGATAGGTGTGCAGCAAATTAAGGACTTCGATCTGTTCTGCTGCCTTTCTTCCACTAAGTAGGTCCGTCCCGCTTTACTGTTTGTATTTTATTGTTTCTCGGAGGCTAGGGATGGCTATAAGAGGTGATGTGGAGGCCATCAAACAATAAATTATTATTAATATTAATATTATTATTATTGTTGTTGTTGTACGAATAAATTTGCGTAGGTTAGCTAATTCATTTTATTTACTTGATTTTTAATTTTTTTTTAAATTTTATGGACATAAGGTGCTATTATTACGTTATTATCTTTTTGTATTCTGTTACTTATACAATTAAATTTTTATCTGTTAGTTTTTGTGAAACTAATCCACGTTTATATTTATTTTAGTAACAAGTTTTTTAATGAATGTTTAACACACCGCTATATGAATTCTTTATACACCTGATTATTTACAATACTCACTGCAATACTTATAAAAATACATTTTGATAAACCTTTAATTAATTCTGTGTATTTAGGTAACCCGAATGATGCTCCAGTAATAAACCGATATTCGTTGTGATAAATTACATAATTATCGATGATTTTTTGAAAGTGTTTGATAAATCTATTTGTTCATAAAAGTAAGTTATACTCCTTTATTCACAAAGTAATTTTGTTACCAATATATACGTAATAATAAGTCCTACAATTTCAGTCCTTTAATATTGGATATTTCTTTTTTAATATCAATTTATAAGAATTTTTCATCTCATAAATGACTTTTTACAATTTAATTTAGCTGAAGAATATTTAAGTAGATTATGATTTTGTTGAAAGACATTTTATTAAATTTTTATTGTCGGTTTTAAGTAATATAAATTCAGTGCTCCGTTTTTATTATTATTGTAGTTAAAATAATTTAATTGTGAATTGAATAAATAAAAGAGAGAACCCTTTTATTTTAAAGTAGGTAATAATAATTATATAAAAATGTTAAAGTATATTTTAATAATATATGAATAAATTTTAATTACTCAAATTTATTTAATCATTCTGTTAGTTAAATACCTGATTACAGTTTAAGTTTGTACATTAAATTTAACTGTTATTCTCGTTTCTGTTTGAATGTTTTCCTGTAACTGGGTTGTATTAGTTATTCAACATCATTATCTGTTCTAGTTTGTCCAGTACCGTATGAGTTTTCGTGTATATTGTGTTGGAAATACTCTGTTACTTAAATATAATTGACCTCTTTATTTTGTATCACTTTAACCTGATAAGAGTATCGTAAATAAACTATTTATTTAGGTTTACTGGTTATTGATTCTGTCTATTAGTAGTATAACAATTAATTATAAATTATAGAAATACTTAAAGCTATATTGTGTGAAGTTATTTTACTGCTTCCAGATCTTTTAAAAAGAATAAATAAGAAAATTTTAAGATAAAAAAACTTATGTAATTTTGAATGTTAACATTATGTTAAATTCAGTACATTAGGTTAAATCATTTTTACTTTCTCTTGCCCTATATGAAGGTATAAGGAAGAAAAGTATTGTTTTCGTGTGCGAATTTTTGAAATGAAATTTTCACCGGAAATACGCGTTTTCATACCCCCGGAACCCAAATAACATTTTTTAGCGATTGGTCTGTGTGTGAACCACATTATCTCAAGAATGGAATAGCGTACGAAATTAAAACTTTGTTAGGTAGCACTAAGGGACCCAACATGAACATTTTCATAAAAGTCGGTCAACCGGAAGTAGTATTCGTGCAGTTATTCATTTTTTGGGAATTTTCTCAAAAACAGCTTTTACGATCTTTCTATTCCTTCTAGAAATCGAATAGGGTATATAAGAGTTAGCTTCTTTTGTCGGAGTTAGTTCAATTCAGTCAGTTCAACTTGTCATACGGAGTGCTATTAGTGTGAATATATTGTACATTAAGAACAGGTCTGCGTGGTGTACATATTGTATTTGGTTGTAGGTAATAGGTAATTGTTAAATGTAAAATGATTGATATTGTTAGTCAAACTTTTAAATTTTTGTAATGAATTTATTTTAAGTAACTCGGTTATAATTTGGTAGCAATATAAGTTTAATAATTAATTGCAATTATAAATTGTGTCAGTAGGTAATTGTTATAAGTCTAAGGAAGTCTGTTTATTATTTAATATACCCAGTTCCCGAACGAACCTAGGGGTAGGTGTTATAGTATGTATGTAATTTAATTTATTTAAAATTATAAAAATGTAGTTTGTAAGTTTTGGGAAATAAAAATTATAGTAATTTTGATTTAATCTGTTTTAGACGTATCAATATAATAAAAATAAATGGTTTTCTAACTTATATAATATGGAAAAATTATTTGTAATTTATCTATAATGATAAAAATCTTGTTATGTGATTTTTTTGTGTGGAAATTTTGTTAAGTTCGACATTTCATTTATGTTGGCTTTCTTTAAAGAAAGTAGTTTTGCATTCTCTTCCCTGTTCTTGCTTTATATAATGATTCACGTCAGGGTGGGAACCACTCTTTCACTTTGGTACAGAGGGGGTGTCGGTTTCAGAGATACCGACCAGCAAATGATCGATAGCTTGTCGTCACTTAAGCATCTCCAATAGAGGCTGGCTACCTGTTACTATGGTTACTCATTAATACTATCACGTAGATCTCTCACCTTTTCTTATTTGTTTTGCTTTATTTTCGCGCGTATTTTATCTTAATTAATTAAGCAAAAATCTTTATCGTTGTAAGATTGGAATTTTTTCTTCCGTAATTTTTTTTTTTAATTAATTTATTTAACGTCGCATCAACTACAAAGGTCATTAGCGACGACGTTGGGGTGTAACTATTGTACAATGGAGGATGAAATGATTTTTTGTAACGTATGAAAATATGCCGTGCCTGAGTGGGATTCGAACCCAGGACCGCATGATGAGAGGCGAGCACGTTACCAACTGCGCCTTCCGTAATTATATCATTTATAAAATGAATTTTAAGTTATTGTATAAGTTTGTCGAAATGGACCAGTAGGTTCTATGGTAAATTAATACTTTTATAATTCTTATTGAGTTTTTAGATTAATGAGCGTTAAGAAACTCAATCATCAAATTAATATTTAATCATCAGTTAAACAAATCTTCATTTTTTTCTACGTATCACACCTTCATTCACCTCGCCCATTAATTGTATTACTAAAACTACGTCTTTCTCCGTATTAATGAAAATTTGTACATCGTCAGGACCCAAGAAGAAACCCTTTATTGCTTATAACCAAACGATTACTCAGAAGCAACGCTGGTGAGTGCTGTCTTCTTTAAAATATATTCTAACATTTGTAATACATTTACTGAAAGTTTTTGTTAAACCGTTTGTAAATAATTCTTAACTGTTAAAAAAATAACTTTTTATCTATAGAATCTATTATGAAAGTAAATATGATAATAAACCATTGTTTTTTTGCATTCTGGTTCAGTATACAAATTTCTGATTGTAACTTTATTATACGGTAGCAACCCCGCCGCTTGCTGCAATTCACGGCAAACTAAATTTAAATCGTTTAACTACGTACAAAGCCTTACACGTTGAAAGCCAAATCACGGCTGTAAAAATAAAACCAATTACTCGTACTACTGGAAATAGGAATATTGTTGTTTATATTGGTATGAATCTCCAATGGAAGGAGATAAATAAGATTTGAGGTTAACTGAATATCTATTTATGAAAAATTGTGTAAAATCTATTTCTCAGAAAAATTGTACGATCTCCTTGATAAGTACTACATAACTTCATACAGAGATTGGATGTGACATTATTTTTTAGATATCTGTTTCCTAAATAATTTTCAAAAATTTTGAAAAAGAAAAGGATGATGTGTAGAGCGATTAAGTACCGTACGTGATGCCTGCTTAATACAAAACATTTTATATAATAGTTGGATTACCAATAGAATAGATGGATAAAAGAACTAAACTTTCCCTAAAAAATAAAACAAGGTGGCTTCATTTTAACAATCACAAAATTTTTTTTTTCAAAATTTAAAAGTTATGTAATGCGATGTAATCAGGACCTCTAATCTTTTCAACTGCGAAAGAATTTTTGAAATCGGTTGGGTAGTTTCTGAGATTACCTTGTACACTTTTAACTCATTGAGGAACAATAGTAAACTACCTCACTCCTCGTTTTTACTTAGTAAAACCTCTAGAGATTCAAATCAGCCATTCGGCTGTTAACCTAAACAACAACAATGTAATAGTCAGGTTCTTTTAATTATTTTGACATTAATTGTCCTTTGTCTTTTTGTATAGGTAATTGTTTTAATTTTTTAAATAATTTTTTTGCTCATAATGTTTACGACGATCTGGTAATTTTTTTAAAATGTAATATAGTATGAAATTATGGTCTCAGGTAACTTTATTTTTTATGCGACCTTTAATAAAATAAATATATAACAGCATTATCTCTCAAATTCTTTAAAACAATTTTTGACACCAGTTGTATCGCGTAAAAGAATTTACAATAATCAATGCTGTTACTTTTATAAAACACAATGATGTTTTAGATTATCAGCTGAAAGGTGCTGGTTTGAACCTCTTGATGTTTAACTAAGTAAAACAAGGAGTGTGGTGGTTTACCATTGGCTTCCTCACTGAGTTGAAAAGTATCACCAGGACAGGCTCTCTGAAAAGGATATATTTTCCACCCTGCAAATGACCGCTTCACTTCATTCACCACAGCTAGCTGTAAAATGAAATTCATTACTCTCAAAGGAAATAACTCTGACAAGTTTCTTTTACACCTCTACCTATTCTGTTCTTAAATGATTCTGTCATTTAATTACCTGACAATATGAGCATAAACAGAACTATTTTTTGTAGCCCTGGAATTAACGGATTGAGTGCAAACAATTTAACACTCCACCTGTCTGTTTTGAGCAGAAAAACACAATAAGATAAGGTAAAAAAATAAAATAGAATACTTTTTGTCGTTTGTTGAGCATGTGAGAAAGTAAAAAAAATGAATACGTGTAAAATTATGTGTTGCAGTTTGACACCATTTATTTATAAAGAATGACTAGAAAAAGGTACGTGTAAAAGCTGTCAATCATTCAATGGATACGTCAGTTAGTTAATACGTGGTATGACGCCTTCACGACGTAATGAAATAAACAATTTTTTCAAATAAAAGCATGTTTATTTTAATACTTATTTACATGATAAATTAATGATAAACTTATTTCAACTTCATTATTAAAATTATCTAAAGAAAAGTGAGAGAGCTATTTTAGCGCAATAAAAAAGGCTATAACTTACTGTATGGTCGTCTGCTTTTCAGGCGCGGTTGTACTCTAGAACCCCCCCGCTACCTTTTTCTCACCCACCCTAGGAAAGCCGAGCAAAGCCATTCATATTTCAATGTCCACTTAGGCGAACCAACCAAGCTTCATCTACGAAGTATGCCAAGCACTCTCTGCTAACGCTGTTCCTCCATCACCTCTAAAATTAATCATTTTTGTACCACTAAAAACGTGACAGATTTCCATTATACGAAACTTTTCAACAATGGCTATTTAAATCTGTTTTACAACGAGATCATTGAGTATAAAAAATATGTAATTTAAATCTTGTTTTTCTTAAATCATTTAAATTCAAAGTAAATTTATTTTTGTCATTCTCTAAATAAATTTCCACTCTTAATACATTTTAAAAACTCGTACTTAAACTGCGAGTCGTTTTTTAACCTGTAAAATCGTGCAAATTACAAAAAAAACTGTTTACACTCCGCTCAAATAACCATAAATCGTCTAAGTTTTTCCGGGTTCAGTAATGATTAATTGAAAATAAACAACGTTTTGGGCTGAAAATATTTAAATTATCTAGAATTCGTAATTTTTTTCATTCCTTACGTTGTTCAACCTCGAGACCTGACAACTTTTTCTTCAGAAATCTGCGGCTGCTATCATCCTTTTACTTTTTCCTGAAAATTACCCCATTACTATGGAGTACACCAGAATTCTTTGCTTTATGACTCTTCCATCAGTTCATTCATTCTGATCTTTTATTAGTAATTGTATCGATAAATAATAGCACATAACTAAAGTTATGAAACGTTAAATGCCATATCAAGTTCATTCTGTGACATTTTTAATTTTCACGCATAATAACGGTAAAAGTATTTACAATATTATTTATAGGTTTATTCATATTCCAATGTGTTGTAAGAGTAGGCTACATTCAATTATGTATACTGAAGTCACGAGATTACCTTTTGCGTGTGGATGGGCTGCGAAGAAGGGAAGTGAAAACTTGACAGTGTTTCCAACCTCAACAGTGAGACACTGCTCGTATATTTTACTACCGTGCGGTTTCTACATACATTTTGTAAGCTGTGGTTTATTCCGAGAAATTTTTTTTTCCATAAACCTTATAAGAAATAAATGTGACCTGTAATATTGCTTATAGCTTAATTACATGACTAGAATTTTGATTTACTGTAATTACCAGCTACCTTATTCCATTGGAACAAAATTTTCTTCGAATGAATCGCCTTCTTTACTATCGCTGTCACCGGCGTCTTCACTATCAGCCCGACTAGTATCTACCAAACAGTTTGCTTTTTTTACCAGGTGTCAACAAAACTGTTTGAGAATAGCTTCTTCACGTCTTTAATTGTCTTCTTTATTTTTCGAATTGTGGAAAGAAAAACATAACAGTAGTTAGCCGCTCGCTCATGGTTTCTGTTAAAGGCAGGGAAAGGAATTTTTGTTTAGCTTCAACTTCACACCATTTTATTACACTGCATATTTGATTTCGTTCAGCACTGTGAATAGTCTGCCCACGTTTTCGATAAACTAGCATTTCTGTTTACGGTAACAAACAGTTCTATTCTTACAGTTAACCTACAAAAGGTTCCGCAATATACTGTATATGCTCTGGGTTTAGTATAAGTTGTTGTGTTTGTTGTACTGAAATTAAAGCAGTCGCGCATGCGCACTGATGCTTTTCCCCTTTACCCCTTGTTGCAAACCTAGGCAAACTCGTGATTCAAGGAACTATAACATTGAAGTAGGTTACTACAGTATTGTGCGAATTAATGTGAACAAACAGAAATAATTTGTAAATATGATTTATTTAGGACAAAGATACATTTAGGTACACTTACATGAGATAATTTCCATTAACTAGTATTTAATGTGTCCCCCTTTTACTTTTATGACTTCCTGGAGTCTTCTTGGCATGGAATCCACAAGTTTTTGCAATTGTTTGTGATGGCTTCATCTCTAAACCAAACCTGAATCACTGCTTCCACCAGTTTTGTTTTTGTCGTACAGTCCAATTTTTGTAGCCTAGCCTTACATATTGCCCACAAATTTTCTATAGGATTAAGATCAGGTGAATTCCCAGGCCAATCAAGAAGGGTAATATTATTATCTGGCACGGAGCCGAGTCTTGTTGAAAAATTGCGGTCCCTTGGGCCTGTACTTTTTTAAGTTCTATAGCTAAGCGTTGCCCTAGCAATGCTTTGTATTTTTCACTATTCATCATACCTTCAATTGGAATAAGTGTGCCAGTACCTGAGTATGAAAAACAGCCCCAGAACATTTTTTTGGGGGGATGTTTGACTGTTTGGTTAACCAACTTATGAAAACTGAAATTTTGTCTCTGTTCACATTAATTCGCACAATACTGTACTCTGTTACTCAGTTTATTTGTAAGTGCCAGCAAAACCGATCTTCAAGCCTTACCTTACCTTACCTTTTCACATAAATTGTCTTGGAATTTTTATACCGATCAAATCTATAGTTAAATTTCATCTGGAGTATTTAAATTAAAACAAATTGCCATATTTAATGATAGAAATTGCTGATTAGAGCTTATTATGGTCTATTTTTTTACAATTAAAAAAATTGAAAACGTGACTTACTCTGCTTGTACTATTTTCACCTCTCAATACTGTGCATGGATACTATTCCCCTACTTTCGATCCAATTATACTAAGAACGAAATTTTTAGGCGGGTCGAGTTCTTGCTCGTGTATCCCTTCCACAACCTCCTATGTACTTATAATACTTTCCTTACGCTCTTTGCAGTGTTACAAGAAGTACACTGTTTTACGTGTTAAATTAAATAAAATTAGTTTATTCACTGTACTTTTTTATTTAATGTTTGGTATTTATTGTATTTATTTACTGCAGTTGAATAATAAATTATTAATATAAATAAAGTATAAATAGAATTTGTAATGTATTTACATATAAATTGTTATGTAATTTACATCTTGTTTTAATTTTCGTACGAAATATAAACTTTCCAGTTAATGAAACATACGTGCAGTAGTCCTGTACTAGATATTATAGGCGGAGTACATTTTTTGAGCGTAAAGGATGAAGTAAACTTTAAAATAAGGTAGGTAAGTTTAAAGTCAATAGGAGCAGTAAGAAAGAAGAAATTATTCGACTGGTGGGAGTGGCGAGGTGAGGAAGTGGAGAAGTACACAGAAAACTCCCACCCGCCTAAATTTATCGTTCTTATTATAGTAATCATCGCTGACGCTACTCTTACATCACATAGAGGAAGTTGGAAGGGAAATTCTTTCCTGTCATTATTTTGCCAATATGCACATAGGTAATACTGTTAACTGTATTGTTTTTCTGTTCGAATTCTGTTTTAAATTCGATACAGTATGTAAGTGTGGGTTAATTCTTCACAGAATAATACGAAAAGAGTTTTTAAAATTCTGGAAAAATCAATTAGATGTGTGGTGGAAGAAACCCACCTTACCTCATGCAGAACGTTATTTAAAGTAGTTTCTAAAATGAAGAGTTAAGGTATGAGTGATGTGCATAATTAAAATAAACTCTAAATAAAAATGACATGAATTTTTTTTATTGTAACATCTAAGTCTAGATTGGTTTGGAATCGTGGTATGATCAATAATAAAAAGACTTACTTTAAACTTATAGCAACTCATTATTTATAGTTACAATTAATAATTACAGTTGATTAAACTTAGCCTACTAACAAATACAATACATAAAATAAATCAATAACAATACTTAAACTAAAATTGATTAACAATAGAATACCCTTCGTAGAAATCAGAACAATAGAAAAGAAATCAGAAACCTGTCCACGAGCACTTGTTACCACCCATACGCTCTTAACTATTCAGGAATTTATGAACCAGCCCCGTAACGTCACTTTTTCGTACTGCCCGACACTTCCTATTCACGATTCAGATATTGACTGCCGAACTACAAAGGCGCTAACTGTTTTTATATCTGCGCTCTGATAGTTAATCTAGACCCGTAGAACATTTATGAGATCTTTCTTAGCCCGTTTTCTTGAACCCCGTAAAAGGAAACAAAATAATAACAAACATTTCTACTTTTTGATTTCTTAGAATCCCTATTTAAATTCAGATTCCTATCCTTAGAATTCCTCTTTCATCGCAGTTCAATATCCTTGTTCAATAATTCTTACAATATACAACCTGTTCCATCAACAGTTTCTGGAATCTTCTTCTTCTTCTTCACTCAAGGCTTGGGCCATCGCCTGTTCCGAACACCCAAACTTGAAACTCTCAGCTTATATCCATGTTTTCCGAGGTCGTCCCACATCTCTCCGTTTAACCGGTGCATAACGGTGTACTTGGAAAGGGATTCTGTGGCCCGGCGTTCTGTCCAGGTGTCCCCTCCATCGCCCTCAATACTCCTCAATCTTCTCATTCAGGCAGTAGACGTTTCTGGAATAAGGTTTCAATTTATGTTATCCCTTTCTTAAATAACTTCCGCAATAAAAAAAGGGGGATGGAACATATATTATTGTAAGGTGATGAACGTGGTGTCATAAAAATCGGTTGGAAAGTCATTAGATAGAAAGACGGAAGGTGTCATAAAACTTTAACAATTGAAGGTACATATTTTGATCGGGGATTTTGTCGGACTTTATATAATCGTAGCCCTCGTATCATTAGGCTTACCTAAAATGTAAATCTGGACATCAGGATTGTATTCACTTGTCGTGTTGTAAACCCTGGATGAATACAATTTCCATTCATCGGAAAATTTTATACATTTTGATTCATAAACTACAATACCACGTAAACCAGGAAAACAACGTAAATATTTTGTACTTTTATCATTATTTTTTCATAATTTATTTCATTTGAAATAGGTTTCCTGATTTTCTCTTTCGTTCATATTTTGCATATTTTTATTCTTGTACGAAGTCTGAATCTTGAATACATTTCTACTTCTTTTTTTTTAGTATCAGTAAGGGCAGAGCAACATCGTTTATAATGTAACTTTGAAGAGAAGATACGATACAGTCTGGAAAATTAAATGTCGTTATTGAATGTTCTTAGAGGAATAACATTTCTCTTCATCTTCTTTTCTTGCCCTTCTTTTTCTACTTCTTGTTTTACTACTGTTCATCCCCTTCTCCCATTATTCTCATTTCTCTTGAGAATACGCGTGTTTCACTGTCTCCATGACGACAAAGATATTAAATTATTGTTCGATGTAGTAAACTGATATCATTCTATTTCGTTATTAACTGTAACATATCTTTTCTTTTTGTTCATTCGAATAATATAAGTACAAAGAGAATTTATTTTAATATCTGTTAAATAGATTTAATAACTTTTTGACCTTACTGGTAAAAAATCTGGCGTGAAACACTCATATAACTTTCTCTTATCAATATAATAATGAAAAATATAATCTTATTTTAATCACGAGTGGATGACACAAAATAAAAACCAACCTGTTGAAATTTAAGGTGATCAAAATATAGAAAATCACTAATTGACACTAAACTAAGCTCTGTAGAAAAAAACTTGAAATAAAAGTTGTAGGTTTATTAATTTTCTATAACTTTAAATACTTGTTTGACGTCAAATGTATATTAAGGCCGCAATCTTAAAAACGCCATCTTTTTACCGATTTTAATGAGCAAAATACAAAAAAAAAAAATTATTTAACGCTAAACTTAAAATTGTAGAAAAAATGCTAGAAATAAAAGTTGTATTAGTTGTTTAATTTTTGACGACTTCGATTACACACGCTTTTGCTGTGAATTACATTCTGTCTGTCTGTAACTTGATGGCCTCCGGAAGAGGAGAGCAATATGCGGATTGTAAAACCATTGCAGAAAACACACATCTAATTTTTTTATGTAACTGAAACTTGTCGGAAATGACGTATTTTTATAAAACAAAGTATTTCGCATATTTTTTGTTTTATAAAATTGTTTCAAAAAACACACGCTTATTGAGATAACGTATAATTTAGTAAAAAAACTTTTTGAAGAAAAACCCGTATTTTTTCAAATACATCGTCATTGTTCAACAACTATTTAACGGATTAACATAATATGTGGCAGGTTTATTCTGTAATAATCATGGAACACGATGATGCAATAAAATTTAACAGAAAATCATTACTTTTTAAGTTACGAGGACAGTTTTTTTCTTCAAAAACAACACTTTTACTACATTATACATTATCTCATTAAGCGTGTTTTTCGAAATAATTTTATAGAACAAAAACATGCGAAATACTTCGTTTTATAAAAATACGTCAATTAAATACGTCAACTCTGACAAGTTTTAGGTTCTTAAAAAACTAGAAATGTTTTCTGAAATGGTTTTACAATACGCATATTGCTCCTCTCTGCCGGAGGCCATCAAGTTACAGACAGAATGTATTAAGGCCTCAGTCCGTAGTCGAAACAGTGACGTTACGGACCAGTTCTGAATTACTATACGTTAATAGCGCATTGCGTTCAGTTGGTAATAAGTGGTTGGGGCAGGTAAATAATTATTTCAGTCGTTAAATGACAGTGGCTTACATATTGTCAACTTTAGATTAAACAATTAAAGTAATCTAATTGTAATTTGTTAGTAACTAAGTATTATAATTAATTGTAATTTATAATCTTATGGATAAATAATTGTTATAAGTTTAAAGGAAGTTTGTTCATCATTTATCACACCCAGATCCCGAAAGAATCTAGGCTTAGGTGTTAGAATTTTGTTCTCTATTTTAGTCAATATTCTTCCATTTTTTAGCTACGGGTACTTTTACGTTCATCACTCCATTTATCTTTCATGCGTTCACTCAGGTTATTTATTGTCATGAAAAAGTCTGAGCTCCTTAATTTTCATTCTCAATACATCTCTATTTTTACATCTCCAGATGTGAATTTCATCGCTAGAACATCTTTCTTTACTTTCTTATTTGAACCATTAACGGTTTTGGGTCTCTAATAAAAATTCAAATATTTTTTTTTTTTTTGGATTATTAGGCTGTTTTATGAAATTTTGAATAAATAAATAAACTTTATTGTCTCGTAAAGTAACATATATTATATTATGACAAGGTCAAAATAATATAATAAAATAAGTAACTTAATCGTAAAAATTATTTTAAATAATTTGCCGTTTACTACATTTATGACAATTCAAAAATGTTTGGAATAGATCTTAATCCGATCAGTGTCCATGTTTGCAATCCAACTTTATGATTGTTGATTAAAAAGTTAAAATTTTAATTAACAAAAATAAAATAACAGATAAAACATAATTATATGACATAATAATAAAATTTGAACATAATTTTATATATATCGTAAATATATATTTTATATATAGCATTTTAAACATATATTTGAATACGTTTAACTTATACTAGATTATTATTTTTTTAAATATGAATAATAAAAATAACTTAATTTAAAATTTGAATTGCACAAAAAGAAAGTTTGTTTTACAACCGAGTAAATTTGAAATCCTCATGTCTTTAAAACTATTGACACCCTACTGTAATATTATAAAAAAAAATGTATGAAAGCACAATAGTAACTGTAAATTCTATATTTATAACTGATAAAATTTAATAAAAATTAATGCAATTCAAGTCAATTTATTTATCGTAGATTTTTCCTGTTAGTTGTCTATCTAAATTTGCATTAAATTCACATATAATACAGCCGTACAGTAACAGATCGCTGCTGGATAATGATAAGCATACGTAGATGTGTTTTCTGACGTTGGTCGATGTTCGTATATTTCATCCCTTTCAGAAAGCATATTCATGATTAATATAAACAAGATGCTAAAATGTTGCTGCAGTTAAAGGCCCGGTTGCATTACTTACATTTAAAGCTGATAAGATTATCCTAATTCTTGGACTTTGTTTTGATCAATTATGGATTGCACACCAACCAACTTGTATTCCGTCTTTGCTCCAATACTCTGAAGTTTATTTTTTATTTCAAGATTTCTATTCCTTTTACATTATTACTTTGTACTAATAAATTACTTTTCTCAGAATCTACTACTTGAATACTTGTTGAGTTAATCTGTCTTCCTTGATTTATAAAAATAAAAATCATTTTCTCTTCCTCTTTGTGTCTGGCAAAATTTATATATAATTTTTTTTTTATGATCTGCATTAACTTTATCTTTCTTTGGTTTTTTCATTATTTTTCGTGTAATTCCTTTTTCCAGTATTTCCCGTCTGTACGAATTTTAATTCATTGCTAAACATTTGCATCCATATAAGCATATCATGTTAATATCTGTACTCTAGTAGGTATCTTGTTTTCGTTATTTTAGCGGATTTTTTTTGTTGCAGATACTTTGGTTAATCCATTAGATCTTTTCAATAAGATTGCTTGTTGTTTTATTTCATATTTTTTTTTATTAATTTCGTTGTAAAGCCTCACCGACGTATTTGAATTTCTTTACTGTCTCAGTTTTATCTATTATTGTTTCCTATCCTTAGGTGATTCTTTGATGTTTATCATATTTATATATGTTTTTTTTATTGTTGGAGAGTTTATATTTTCTGCATTAATTGGTGGAATTATTTGCTGCTACTTTAAAATTTGCCAATTTAATACAGGTGTTTCAAAAAAGGACGCAATCCGTAACATGTGTAGCGTGTCATCGGCAGTATAGAAAGTTGCGTTGTTCTGCTTGAACCAACATACTCGTTCGTCTGAATCTAAGATTACAAGAAACTGAAGGATTAAGTCGCGATAAATCACACCATCCACAGATTTATCAAGAATAAAGACCGTATTAAAATTAACGCCGAGGAATCGCATACTGAACACCAATTTTACGTGCGTGTAGTGGTCGTTCGTGATTTTTTCTTTGTGAGGATTTTCAGTGTTCCATAAGCGGAAGTTTTGACATTTGAAATAGCCATCCAAATAAAACCACGCTTCACCACTAAAATAAACTCGATCCAACTCCTTAATCCCGTCTCCGTCGACTAGAGAATGAAACCAATGACACTGCTATAAATTTTTCCGTGGTCACTTCTTGTAGTTTATGTACAAAACCGATACGGTAAGCATGTGAAGGCAATTTTTTTAGTACTGCTGAAAGCAGGAGATAATGAAAACCGAGCCATTAAAGATAACTTCCTGAGCGATTTTCTGGGAGAGCGACTTAAACGTTCTTTTTCATCCTCCAAAACTTCCACTGGTGTCACCGATGTTAGAACTGGCTTTTTTAGTACTACACTCTCAGTCTCACGAAATTTATTTACCAAACGCAAGATTGTCGACTTATTTGGAACAGTAGAAATGGGAAATGTTAACTGAAACTTGTCTTTGGAAAGCACCATCGTTGACACTATAGGGACGAATGGATACTGGAATAGCAATGGTGCAGATTAATGACATTTCAGTTGTTATAAGCTGTTAAACTTGAATACATTGTTGTCTACTGATATGAAATTTACGTATGCGTAACTTCTATCTTCTTAATGTTACGGTTGAGTTTTTTTTTGAAACACCGTTAGAATATTAACAATAGTTTATCAACGTCTTTGTGTTTTCCAAAACAAACAATGTAATACATATTTTATGTTTGTTTTACTGTCTATACGTTCAAGATACCAAGTTTACTACGTTAAAGTTACCAAGTTTGATATTGAGACTACAGTCTTGGAGACAGTTTACTATTTGTTTATCAAAGTTGGATGCCGACCGTCCAAACAGATTGCAACCATAACTAATAACAAACAATACAAAATCAAGAATAACAATGAAACAATAACATTGTTAAAATAATAATCATCATTAACAATACGAATCAGGACTCCTGGTTTGTTCCAACTCCAAACTTATTCTGACATTTCTTATAGAGACTGAGATACCCACTTCTTTCGAGGTTGTCTAATACCACGTTGTCCGGTTGCTTGTAAGTAAATAAATACTTGGTTTGATGTGCAGTCATTTGGCTACCACAAAAAATGACTATACCACTCCTTCCTGTATTTCCTAATGGTTGATATCATCCAGTGGCGTATACTGAACTTCATATAAGGTGTTATGTCCGAAATTATAATTAATTATAATATTCATCCAGCATTGTATACAGTGTTTTGCTCCACTTGTTCGTTGTGTTTGCTGACATCATTTCTGCGCTGATCATTCTACTGGATGATCAACCCGTCATTTACCGAAATGTTTTGGTTTTAGAAAGCGTGGTTGTGAGTTTGAGATTTCATATGTTTTTGCAGTGCACTCGACAAATGATTTAAATCAGCAAAACCATGTTTGCTCCGAACTTCATTGTTGTTACAAAATAATGAACATGGCCAACAAAATAATCTAATCGATGTTTCACAACCTGTTAACCACTTCACATTTTTGTGCTCTGGAATTGAAAAATGTCTAACGTATTTTTCGTTTTTTGATTTGTGTTGGGTTGTCAAATTTGGAAATGGTGGAGTAGGCCCCTTTCCTTTTTCACTAAAAAAGTACTATATTCAGCATGTATCTAATAAATAAGTGATAGTATAATTAGGTAAACAGTTACAAAAGAACAAATGTACAAAAAGAACTTCGATGCACAAATAACTACCGCTAACTGCACAGTAAGAATACAGGGTAAACAAAAATACCGAGGCGGCTGTTTTATCAGTCCTAAGCACGCCCTGGGTAGTTGGATTCTCGCATTGGATCTCCACTACTGTGTAGTATGGGCTTGTAGCACTGTGTACGACACCTGAAGGCGTTCTTCTAAGTGACAGCACGGCCAGGCGACAATACTCGTCTGTAGCAATCTTTTTTACTGTTCATTAAATGCTAGATGTTTATGTGAATTCTCCAAAAGTAACTGAAAGTTTAATGACATTCATTCATTCTCGTCCCTTGAATATGCACGAAACGGGGATATTTTTAGGCTGTATGAATTCTCCAAATGTAAATTAAATTTGCATGGCATTTCGTAAATATGGGGTGTGCGCCGCACACCTAGCACACCCTGATATCATATCTGGCACATTAATTTCATGCCTAATATTTTCATCTCATTTATGATCCAGTAATCGATAAGATCATAAAAGTTTTAGCAATCTCATTTCAGCAGTCGTTAAGTACATTCTTAATGTGCACTGAGCAGCCATGATCCGACAACTGAACCATACATTAAACATACATTGGCACCACCAAGGTTTAATAAATCTTTAAAACAGTCTCCGTCAGCACTTAACCAATCAGAATTGCCCTCAGATTGTATGTAAGCTTGTAGAGGCTTTCAAAATATTAATATGCACAATTTCTTTTATAAAGACAGGGATGATCTTTCCAGAACAAGTCGGAACATACAGATGAAATAATAACATACGTAATAATGCCTGTATAGAAAATTTGAAAACAATAAAACCATCGAACATTTTGGTGGTGTTGGTAGTGACTATTTATTAAAAAAAATTTAAAAGAGTTCAATTTTATTTACATAACTTCATTCCTTTCTCTGTAATATTCATAAAAATAGCTGCTCAACAGTGAATTAAATCGCTTTATTGAAAATAAGTAAAAGTAAAAAAAATGGAGTGCTATGAATTTAAATAATGGACCGAGGAATTAACGCAAAAGAATATAAGTACAAAGAAAAAGTGAATGCGTACGAATAAAAATTCAAAGCCCCCTTAAAATACTTACACTCTTTTAGTAAAGAAAGAAAAATCTAACAATGGGTAGATAAATGGAAGATGGCCTTCTTTGTTAAAGTATCTGTCTATCTATCTATCAAGAAGGAAAATCATTCAATCTGTTTTTCGTTTTTTTATTTATTTTCTGATATTCAGTGGAGGTTTTTTAATGTTGAACATTAGCATACTATATATTTTTATACAAGTAGCCCTACCATTTTTTACCACTACAACAGTAACTTATGTTTTCTGTAAAATCTACAAAACAGACATTTACATGCAGCAGAAAAAAAATCTTCCTAGTATTATGGAAAGAACTTGCTTAATATTTTTGTTCCAGTAAATGTACCTATTATCTTTGTTTTAAATATTTACTTTTGGCACGTTTTTTGTTGGAATTTATGTAATTTAAATTTATAACTTTACAATAACCTCAAAAAGGATCTTAGTATTGTAGTAACATTAGCAGTGATATTCCAAGAATAGTTGATGGAATAAATTGTTCATTGTAAGAAAGTATTTATACTACGAAATGTTCTGTATTGAACAAGGTAAGTTTATTACGATGAATGGAACGTTTTGAATATAAATTCTTGGAAATTGAAACTAGTAGAAACGTTTGTTTTTATTTTGTTTCCTTCTACGATATTTCAGAATAGTGACGAACTTATTAGGAGAATCTCGATTGTTTGGGAAATTATCAGACCGCTAATATAAAAATTTAGCGGCTTTTTAGTTGTAATGCTTTTCACCGTTGATGAACTCTGCTGTTCTACGCGTTTAGACCAATTAGAACGTTTGACAGCGTTGTCAGATTGTACGAATGTGTCGGCCTAACAAACATTACGCACGCATACTTATAAAAGCCACAGTAGTTCACTTGTGTCTTGGATCTCGTACTGTACACGTCGATTACAGAGCGCGTTAACATGCAATACTCTATAATATAATCAGCTGGTTGTATGTATGTTCATAGGTTATAATTGTTATAGAAAGACAAAAAAAGGCTGATGAAATGTATAACAGAGCTTCGAGAGCAAGTATTGGCAACATTGCTGGCAAGTCATTGGCTAGCTATGAAATGGGTAGGGGGTAATACAAACGTTCAGAGCTCATCAACGCTGAAAAATAGTACAGTTAGTTGTTATTTGAACTGAGAATAGGAAGTGTTGTTGAAGTGTGGAAGGGCTGTTCGAAATAGTGTCTTTACGGTACAGGTTCTGAATTGCGTTAATAGTGCGTGGCGTACGGATAATATTAAGTAGTTGTGGATAGCTAAATCAGTTATTTTGATTATTTTTTGTTGCAATCTCTTAACTATAGTAAGGATTAGTTAAAGCTTAAGTTTCTTAATTGATTTAATTTATGTAACTAATTGCATTTGTTAGTGGCTAAGTTTAATCATTAGTTGTAATTATTAATTTTGTAAATAAATAATTAATTGTTATAAGTTTAAGGTAAATCTGTTTATTACTAATCGTACCCATATCCCGAATGAACCTAGGTTAAAGTGTACAGTATTTTTAAATAGAAATGGGTTTATAACCTTTAGAGAAGGACATGAACTAGTGCCAGTGCCCTTAAAATAAAATTTTAATATTCCTTAAATAAAATTTGTGTTCATTTCGTTTTGATTTTGTTTGAGAAAAAACTACAACTAATATTTTAACACAAACAGTATTTATAATGTCAATTGTGTTATTAAATTATCTTGTCAGATTTTATGAACCCAGTGGCAGTCCCTCAAGTTGTTTCACAAAAGATCTTTATTCCATTGCCTTTTTAATTTTTTAGGTGGGATTTGTGGAAAACGAGAAGTGGACAGTTTTTAAATTCATGTGATATTGTAGTTTGCTGTAAAATCGCATGTATAGTTTCTTTATTGTTTCATGTACCGTTTCAATGTTAAGATATCTGTGTAATGTTTTGTTACTAACGTATGTTGGACAAGTCTGTGATAATGCGTAAAGTTTTGTTCTGGAATGTCTTAGTTCGTTTCATGTTTGATTTTTTTTGCTGATCTGTTGTTACAAGTAGGACGAAGAAGTAACTTATAAGTTTAGTTTCTGAGTAACTGGAAGAGGGAATTTATGGTAAATAATAATGTAGAGATGTTTCAGTGCGCGTTAAGAGATTGTATTAATTTAAGTCATGTATGTGGAAACTGTGTTATTATTTTTTTACATCTGTCCCGTAAATTTTTTATTTTTTTTTTTTTTGCGAATTTCTACAGCAATTAAAGCCGTCTTTCGCATTTCAATCGCCAAGCCTCCCGATCCAGCCAATCACCCTCCTGCAGATCTCTCTTGCTCATTGCTTCCATCACCTCCTCCATCCACCGTCTCGTTGGACGGCCTCTTTTCCTTCTCTCTGTTGGGGTCCAATTCCATATCCTACTGGGCCATCTGCTCTCACTCATCCTTCTCAAGTGCCCATACCAAAACAATACTTTTTTCCCAATTTCATCCAATACCCTACTTGGTTTTCCTACTTTCTGCTCTCTGCTGGTTTTCCTCTCTCTCAGGAGGTGTCCCGTAAATACTATTCCAAAATTTAAAAAAAGAGTTAATGATATCGTCATATTGTAGGTTGGTACTGTGCCGTACCTGATACCTGACTGTCTGTACTGTACCTGACTTCATTATAAATATATTGTATATAATAGGCTACTGATATATAAAAGAAAGAACTTTATTAAACCACCTTACACCAATCAAATTAAATAAGAGATTACTTCTTTTTATCAACCACAATTTTTTAAAATTTTAGCAATTAGAAATTTTTTTCCTACAATTTTGCTATTTTTTTGCGATTGGCTCAAAAATGGCTCATACCAATTTTGTTAAAATTGCCTCATTTATTGTATTTGTGTGCTTTACAAGGTAGGGTATGTGGCATTTCTGCTGAGATTTATGGGGACTGTGCTATCGTAATAAAGAATTTTTTTTTGTAAGATTGCATCCTTAATAAAACCCAGTTTAGAGATTTTTTTTTTTTTTTTGGTTTAACGTCCGACTGTTTTGCAAATTGCTGCTAATGCAGACGATGAAGGATGAAATGAATTTTTTGTAACGTATGAGAAAATGCCATGCCCGAGTGGGATTCGAACCCAAGACCGCGTGATGAGAGGCGAGCACGTTATCAACATCGCCAACGCGGCCGGCTAAGAAAATTTTTAAATCTACACGTTTTCAAGTGGTTTTTGCTGCAGTTTAGCGTTAATAAGTGATTATACCATATTTTTCTCAAAGAAATCAGTAAAAAATGAGTTTTCAAAATGGAATTTTTTTGTGAATGGTCAAATAGTTCTTATAAAACTAGTAATTAAAAAATAATTATGTCGTTCTGAATTTACAGTTATGAATTTAATAAAAGTACAAACAATAATTTTTTTTGAAAATTAGTAACTCTACAACTATTATTTGAATTTATTCTTCTATCTTATTTCGTTTGGAAGGAGTTAGTAATTTTATATATACTGCTCATCAAAGTTAGCCCTTTATTAAATTAGCAAGAGAAAGTCATGTGTGTTTCACGCCACATTTTTTTGAATAAATTTTTTTGAATTCTGTAAATAAGTTTCAAAAAATTTGGAAAATAGTAGGGAGTAAAGGATGTATAAAGGTTCTTTGTACCTATGTTATTTAGGAAGCTCTAAGCCTTCCAACGGTGAAACAAAATTTGAAATCGGTTGAGTAGTTTCTGAGATTACCTCATACAAACCAAAAACGTTACTTCTTTATAATATCAGTGTGTTATCAGCTGAAACACACCATCAGCCGAAAGGCTATGGTGTCATCAGCCGAAAGGTTGGTTTGAACCTCTAGAAGCTTTACTAAGTAAAACGAAGAGTGAAGTGGTTTACCCTAGCCTTCCTCACTGAGTCAAAAAGTATGCTTATCAGCAAGGTGGGCCTTCCGAGAAGCATCTACTTTCAACCTTGCATGACACCTTCACTTCATTCATCTCAGGATTGGGTTGTATAATGAAATTTGTTTCTCTCAGAGGTGATAACTCTGACTAGTGTCTTTTACACCTCTACTTCTTCCGTTCTCAAATGCTTTAGTCATATTATCGGCTGACCATGTGATAAGACACAATTTTAGATTGATCCAGATTGTAGCCCTAGAACTAGCAGATCGAGTGCAAATAATTTAACCTTCTACCCGTCTGTTATGGGCAATAAGATCAGTCTTCCTAAAGCCCCTCTCCTATCGGAGGTCAGACATTATCGTCGTTGTGCGGACCTTATTTGCTACTGCACGGTATTTGCTGCATAACGTCAGTATACATGTATAAATAATTTGCATCAGGATAACAGAATTCCTTTCTTCGTCTATACACACTATTGTACGAATAATATCTTTTTTATTTTGTTCATTGCTTTGTTTATGTTTAACTATATTCTCATGGAAGAAATATTTTTTATTGAACATAATGAATTGTTTTACAGTCCGTAGCGTCGTATTTACATTTAATAGAAAGTGAATATACATTAGTCAACCATAAGGTTCCTTATCTTGTGCAACAGTCCGGTTGGTATCTACAGAGAGAACTTATGAATTGAGAATTAATTGAGTTGTCGTGACATCTCAGCCAAGCCGTTCGTTTCTAAGTCAATTTAGTCGATCTCAATCTGATTATTTCGATAACTCCAAGAGAATTGTTCATCAGAATCAAGTAAAGAAGAGGGACGGGAGTTTCCCTACGCTCTCATCCCATTTTCTAGCTCCTTATCAACGCGACCCTTATAATTGTCGACAAATTCAATTACAAAGAGCTCGCTCCCTTACTAACTCATCTCCCATTTCCTCAAGCTCTCTCTTTCCAATCTTCTGTATCATGTACTGCACAACCTTCTCTACCTCTTTTCCACATTTACTTTGGTATTACCCTTTCTACTTTACTCAGCTACATTTGCTAGACTCATGTTTTCGTGTTACTAATTTTCAAACTGTACGTTCATACTATGTAACATGCAGTTAAATCTAGTATAGCCTAATAACAATTTTTATAAAAATTTATTGAAGTTATTTTTCACTTTTCTTTACTTTATCCACAACAGTACAATACTAACAATTTGTGAATGGAGTAAAAAAATAATTAATAATTGACTTTATGGCTTGAAGGAGTACACCACTCAGCACTCAGTTGTAGGACTCCGAAGAGACTTAACAAAATACAATGTTAAGAATACCTGGAACGGAGAAATTAAAAATTTTCACATATCCGGTTTTTTACACGTTATTAAAACTCAGAGTTTTCTGCATCCAAATAATGTATAATTTGTTGGTGTTTTTGCAGTTTTACTCCCGCCCCCCAAAAAAAAAAAAAAATTAAAAATGTGTTGAACCCTTACGTTGTTTTCTAAATGTTACCAGTTTGCATAATTATCTCTATTTCTTGAATGACATTAGATAAATTCTATTTTTATTTTGTACGATATTTTTTGTTTTAAAACTTTAAGTTCGCATTAGACCAGCTGTGAATGTAACACATTGAATACTGTGTATAATAAAAATCTAAATGATCGTCGTTTTTATAACCTTACATAGCCTAACTATTTTGCAATACTTATAATGATGTGTTTTTCTTGTTCCTGTAAATAGCAATTTTTGACACGTAATGAAGATTTCCTCAATCAACTGTTAATGGATTTTAATAAAAAAATTTGCACAGCCTTTTATGCCATGTATCAATGTACTGAGCTAATATTACAGTAAAATAATGAGTTTGATTATTTATTTTCCACTTAAATAGGCAAAAGATTATGATTTAAAAAAATAATTCTCATTTTCCTAACAGTATATAAAAATGCTACTAACTCGGTACGTGTAGATTACTGAAACGTAACCGCAAAAAATTGGGATAGAATAACTCAATAGTTTTTGAGAAAATTTTCCTTACAATAACATTACGGAGATAGGCATTCCGGGTACCATTAATTAAAATCGATGATAATTAGATAAATATAGATTTCTAAATGTATCAAAAATTATTTTTTATTGAGATCCCTCCTCCAGAAACGTTGCAGTCCCGGTGGTTTACCAGGTAAATTATTAGATGACGAGTAATCATTCTCTCATCTCTAAATTTCTGATCACCTGAGAGCTGAAATTCGGCATATTTGTTCCTTAGAGATTAAACAAAATAATTAAAGTATTTGCATTTATATCGTTGTAAGTGTGTAATAATTTATTTTTGAAAGTCTGTCCAATTGTAGGGAAGTATCATTTCTGTATGGTATGCATAAATTATTATGCAAGACGGAAGTACCTACATGAAAAGGAGTGTCTACAATTTGTGGTAATGTTTTTTGATCGGAATCTTTGAATTTTGCGTATTTAATTTTTTTGGGAGTTTTCAGTCGTATACTTATATTATTGGTTATTTATATTATTTAAATATTATTATTAGGTACTCTTTTATTATGTATTATTATTAATTACTTATTATTGTTTGGCATACATTCAGATAGGTTTGAGTAATTATTTACAGTACAAACTCGCTAATCCGAACTATTAAAAATCACGATTAATCGGATTACCGATTTTTGCTAAAAGGCAATATTTAAAATGAGTAAAATATAATTGTTTATGTTGGAATAAGCTAATTTAATAATAATATACGTACAATAAACTGACAATTGTTTTATTCACAAATAAGTCACATTAAAAAAATAAATTACTAACAATAAAAAAATTTGTAATTGAGTTCGTACAGTAAGTTAATTAAAAAAATGTAGTTTTTTATGTTGCAATAACGTAATTCAATAATAAAATACTTACTTTTCACTTACCTTTATTTTTTCACAAAAAAGTCACTTATTTTTTTCTGTTTCTTGGAAGCCCAATTTTGTTCGAATGCTTCCGTCTCGAAGCAGCATAAGAAATAATATTTTGTGGGTTTATCAGTTTCCTTAGCCCACTCTACACTTAGTAAAACTTGCAACCGCCACTTCGTGGTTTATTTTATTTTCCGGTAGCTTTTCGTCATCATCATTCTGCAGAGTCATGTTTATAATTTCGGCGTCTGGTTACCGTATTAAGACATCCAAAAAGATAATCGTACCATTAGAAAATCATCATCGCTACATAAAAGCAATTTTTTTTATAGTTCGGATTATTGGAGGGTTGGATTAAACAGATTCAAATTAGAAAGATTGTACTGTATAAACTGTTAATGATAGGTAATTTAGATCGTTGTGGAAGGAGAGAACTTAATTGTTTTCGTCCGTCTTCCAGTGTTATTCGTTAGGTAGTTACCTTGGTTGTAGAGGTTCTCAGGAGAACGAAGAAAGACGTGGAAATAATTGGCACCATCAAGTGTAGGAATTTCCAATATTTGGGACGTTTCATGCGGAACAAATCAATATATTCGTCACTACAAGCCATGCTACAGGGGAAAATACTGTATATCGAAAAAGAGGACATGTCAGAAGAAAGTTGTCGTGGCTTTGAATTTGGCTTGAAAAATCTCAGAAGAGCTATTTTTCATAGCAATGAACAAAGTGAAAATTGCTATGATGGTCGCCAAGATTCGGAACGGGTAGGCACCTGAATAAACGTTACCTTGAGTATTCCATGACATTCAGATGTACTGTGTTTTCAACGCCGAAAATATTTTATTTATATATTTAATTACGATTGCTCTCGCTGACTGACTCTATCGCTCGCTCATTTCTTAATTCCTGATCACCTGGAGAGCTGAAGTTTGGCATATTTGTTCCTGAGAGGTTTAACAAGTAATTGAAGTATCCTATTTGAATTTTGATCACTTTCACCTAAGGGATTAACACGGTTGACTACCCTAAACCCATACATCCTTTTATGTTTTACCACAGTGTTTTTTTTTAACTTATAACCAGATATCAAGGTTACTTTAAAGTTTTGAAGTGATCTTTTCATTTAAGTGACCCATATCAAAAAACCATTGTAGTTATCTAGTTGAAATCTTGGGAGCATAATTGTTACATCCAGTCTAAATGAATGTAGTAAAACTTTTAAAAATATTTAAATTAATTGGTTTTTAGGATATAGTATTGATACAATTCAAACTTTTCAATGTTTTTTTCTATATTTTTCAAACGCAACGTATCAAAAATGAGTAATAACTACCACCTTTATAAATTATATGTTATTATAGACAGTCGGTATTAGTTGGTAACCGGCAACGATTTTTGAGGAAACAGGTCATAATTAGGTCTATTTTAAAATGTGTTTAGGTACCGGTTACTGATCACTTAATTCTGTCAAACTGGATAATGTACATGCTTAAAATTGTCAACGGCTGGAATGATCTAGCCAAAAGACTTTAAACAAACGCAATTCTGAGTGGAATAATTACGGATTATGAATTAATGTCCATTTTAATTTAAAGTAAAAAACAAGAGATCTAAATTTAGTGATTACCTTATGATTGGAATATCTTCATCGAATTGATTAAATGATAACACTATTTATGTACGTACTTAACTGAGCTGACATATCTTTCGTTATATTTAAGTCTCTGAAACTAAAAAAAAGATGCAGTGTAGATAAAAGAAGAAACAAAACTATAAATATTGCTCCAGGGAAATTAAAAACATTGTGCTAGAGAATTAGATACAGTAGTGGGGATTATTTAGCAAAGAGCTGATCAGAGTTAATTCATCAGTGTTTCCTCCAGAAGGAGAGGAGATGAATTCCTGTGAGCAGAGTTGGTGAAGGAGAAGAAGAAAGGGTTGACTGTTGTGCTAATCCATCAAGAAATGGAAAGAGAATGAGATAGCAGTACTGTATACTTAGAAGCAGTAACATCTGATGTGCGAAAGAGAATGATTTCGTGATAAGGAAAGAAGGATAGAAAGGATTTTTTTTATTATACTCAACACCGGTCAAAAAGAGTGCTTTTCCGTCCCCTTTTTCATGTTTCTTTTCTTTTTACATCACTCAGGTGACCGCATTGTACCTACCGTGGAGTTTCATCCCAATCTCTTAACAGCTTTCATGGATTTCTATATCGCTCTTTGTTTTCAGTAATAAAAAAGAAAATCTAAATTCAAAACTATACATTACTCAATACGCCATCATTTTTATTATTCAAAGTATCTCTTGTGTATTTCTACGTAACCTATTTCGATCGGTACAGTTCACATCATAAAATCTCCTTGTATATTTTAAAACGCATAACATATTCACTTTATAAAAGTCAAAATAATAGACATCTTTAAGTTTAACTGTTAGCATTGTTCGATAAATGTTACAAATTTTCATTACTTTTGTATTGACGATACTAAGCTCAAAACTGTGTCTAAGGTACCCAAGTTGTTACGTAACAATTTGGATACCTCTAGTTTATATTACTTTCAATTTTATAAAACCCAAGAGGTAAACAAAATACATTTTTACTGCTCTTTGGCTAGTAGACGAAATGTAATTAGTTTAAAACTTAACCTGCATAAAATTAGGACATGAAACTACACTTTGTCGTAATAGAAACAATTCGCAAAAAAATTAGTCGTCCCACTAATAGTCTACTTCCGAGCATAACCCGTACCCCTTTGTCCATAACGTGAAATAAATAAAGAAAGGTATTTTTTTATAATTTAAAATGGCCATTAAAACCAAGACAATTAATTCCTTACTTTCAGTTGTATTGTAAAGGATCACAATTTTAAATCACTTGCCTATCATAAATGGAACTATTTTATAAGCAATACACGTAACTGGTTCCTACTAACTCTTCCTACTGTTAGATCCTAGTGTTATTAGGGACGTAATCTTAAAGAAACCGGGTTTTTACGATGAGAGCACATCCCCTAAGAATTTCAGCAGCCATTGTGCTTACTTTATCTTGTAGAGCGTAAAAAAATAGTAATGAGGCGATTTATTTTAAATAACGTAGGAGCTGTTTACTTCCAGTTGACCAATTGTGATGAAAATTATCGTGTTGGAGTTTCAACTTCGTACGCTATGCCGTCCTTAAGATATTTTGTTCTTACGCGCGCGCCCGCGCATGCACACATACACAAATTACCGATCGCTTAAAACATGGTTCTTTGGGTTCAGGGGGTGAAAACGTGTATTTCCGGCGAAAACTCGGTTTCGAAAAATTTAAATAAGAACAATTCTTTTCTTTTCTAAATATTCATAAGTTAAGAGAAAGCAGTGCGGCTGTCCGACAGATAAAATACCACACCTGTCAAAGCTGTGCTTTAACACAAATATTGTCAAACACAGCAGAATACCATAGATACCATAACCACTATTTGTCAATATCACAATATTTTGACCCATTTCTAAAGTAATAGTTTTACAAAAATTTAGTTTTTGGCTAAAACTACTTTTTTAACATGGTGTAAGGACAACTTAAACTTTGATGAAATTCATATAGTATGTATTGTTACCAGGAATATGAAACTTTTACTTTTCTGTGCGAGTAGTAATGAAACAAAATCGTTTAAAAAGAATAAAATTAAAATGATTAATTAATTGTTGCAATAATAATAACGTTCAAAAAGACTTTAACATAGTCAACAAGTTAAATAAGAAGGACAATATGTGAATTACCAGGATTTTTGTTCTTTACTTGAATTTCTAGTAAAAATAAGTCAGTACGAGGAAGTAAACTCAAAAACTTATATCCATTGATACTGACTGCAATAAAAATGGTTTGGTGAAAAACCATTATGATGAAGATTGTCTCGTATATAATTTTAATCACAAACATATCAATAAATGTTCTACTTTTGATCACCTGCATTATTTGTAAATCATGAGGCAATTAAATATAGGTCTGTATTTTAAATATCGTCTTATAAACTGATTGCTACTCAATTTTTATTCAAAGGAGGGTATAAAAATATTAAATTGTTAACAAAACATATTGACGGACAGTTCAAATTAAAAGTTTAAAAACTTTGGACGATTATTTTCTTTCGTTGACGGGTTCAGTTTTTTCCATTTTTTCATCACTCACTTTCATGCAGTTTGGTGCAGTTCTCCAAGCTGTTCTATCTTGCGCAAGTCGTTTCATATCTACATACTTGCAACATCTTACATCTTTCGTAATTTGCTTTACTTATTTTAACCTTTGCCTCCCCCGTACAATTCACTCCCTCAATATAACTCTCTATTATTGATAGAACAATGCCTGGATGTCTTGTTATGCCGCACTAGCCTATCCCTTCTTCTGGTGAGATGTTTCCATAACGTCTTCTTTCATCCACTCGTCTAAGAACCTGTAAATTACTTATTTTGTCCACCCACCTAATCTTTAACATTTTCCTACAACACCGCATTTCAAAAGCTTCTATCCTCTTACTTTCTGTCGTCCCTATCACCCACTTTTCACTTCCGCATAATGCTACACTCTAAACATAGCGTTTTAAGAAATTTTTCCTAATCTGTAAATCAATGGTAGTAAGTTTTTTTTATTTCATTGGCCTTAAGGTGCAAAAACATCGAAAGTAAAACCTAAAAACTTTATTCTGTTAGTGGATTTAGCTCTTTACTTCACTTTAGTAGTTTTTTTTTATTAAAATATGTCTTTTAAATTAATCACATACGTACATTTTTTTATGTACAGTACTCTAATGTAACCCTATTGTCTATCGTGCTTTCTCACAAATCCAGATTTTTTAATAATCGGACAATTCCTGAATCCCTTATGTGTTGAATTAACACACTCTTCTGTATTGATTATTTATTATTTATAAATAAACGTTGCTGAAATTTATGAAGGCTATAGAATAAATACCGTGAATAAAACTAAATTATGTTGAAAGAAACTGATATTTTTCAAGGCCGGAGATTAACATTAAAGCTGTTAAGCGAAAAGCTCGTAACTTTAATGAAGCTGATAGCTGAGGTTTACAACCCTACTTGAAGCCATATAATGGTTTATTGCATATATATTACAGTAGTGACAGAAACAGAGATAATGTGAGAGAGAGTGGGTGACGCTTTTCCTATCTTTCTCAAAACCTCGCGTCATGGAGAAGTCTAAGATTAATCTGGTAGTATGTACACAACTCGTAAATATCCTCTCCACGTACCTCTGTATCCTTATTTTACAAACCCTCCTCTTTTTATTAACACCTGTACTACTTGCTTTGTTAAATGCCTTACCTTTTGTTGGTTATATTTCATAAAATACTAAACTTTACCAACTGACCAATTAACTGACCGGCTCACGTTGTTCTCCCTGTTGTTTAGGTCATCAGCCGAAAGGCTGGTTTGAACCTCTAGAGGTTTTACTAAGTAAAACAAGGAGTGAGGTGGTTTACGATTGCCTTCCTCACTGAGTCAAAAAAATTATGCTCGTCAGCATGCCAGGCTCTCTAAAAAGCACATATTTTCCAACCTGCAAATGATACCTTTACTTCATTTACCACAGTGTCTGGCTGTATAATGAAATTGTACAGACATGTTATAGAAAATTAGAAAACCTACAGCTTTTATTTCAAATATGTTTTCTACAGTGCTCAGCTCAGGTACTCATTTCCCTTGAAATCTGTAAAAAATGTTTTTTTGAAGATTGGCGCCTTATTATGCATTTTAGTGCAAAAGTGTATAGCTGTTTAGTATATTCAGAATACTAAAGTGTATAAGTGTATAGCGGGGTTTTTTGTTGCTTCAGAAGTTAGTTTAGCGTTATTAATGATTTTCCACATCTTGCTCATCGAAAGTCCAATATTGTTTATTGACTATTTGTTTACGTTTGATATTATTAACGTCTTACGTTTTGTTTAATTAAATAGCGTCTTACATTTTTATTTTATTTACTGTACTCTATTATTATTGTGTTAATTACGTGTTTTCATTGATTCTTTGTGTATTTATTATTTATTTCATTTGTGTGATTATTTGTGTAACCTACGAGGTTATACGCGTGTTTTGTTGTGTGCCGGCCCGGGCGATAAGGTTTAATACCTGGGCTTGGCACAGACAGGCACCGTCGTTACGGTACTTTGCGTCTAGGGAGATTGGGCTCCATGAACCTAGACGCACCCACCACTTCAGAGGATTCAACGGCGTGTGCTATTTGGGAGATGGCGACGGCAGCGACGCAACAAATAACCCATTCCTCTTCATCGACCAGCGCACCGGCTCCGACAACATCATCAATGGAAGTACCTGACAACGAAGGCTTCACCACCGTCCACCGAAAACGAGTTCGCACCAACTCAGGTGACGTACAAACACTTACCACCCCGATTGCAACCTCACCCCCCGATTCGACTCCACGTCGAAGTAAAGTTCCTCCGTTTGTGTTTCGCGCCCCTGCCAACTGGGCCGCGTTAACAAGGACACTGAGCAGTCAGCTCACGGAGTCATTCAAGGTCACGACACGTGGCAATTCTTACTCCTTATTTACAAAGAATATCGATGACTTCCAAAAGTGCAAGGCTGTCCTCCTTTCGGAGGGCATTAACTTCCACACTTACTATACAACCGAGCCTGATGAGGTCAAAGTGGCAATCAAAGGGTTGCACTCTTCGTTTCAACCCGAAGAGGTTAAGATGTTCCTCGCTGAGCGTGGCTTCGAGGTGAGCCACTGCCAGAATATAACTGGCCGAGCTGGCAGGCCAATCAATGTGTTCCTTATCAAGTTGCGCAAGTCACCTCGCTTCGAGAACATTTACAAGGTCGATTCGATCTTCAACATTGAAGTGACCGTGGAGGCCTTCCGCCCACGGCCGGGTCTGCCACAATGTTTTAAGTGCCAGCGTTATGGCCACTCATCGGTTAATTATAACCATGAGTTAAGGTGCGTCAAGTGCGGCGGTAAGCACGACGCAGCTCAGTGTGAAGGCAAGTTAATTGAACAGCCTCGCTGCTGCAACTGTAATGGCCAGCACCCTGCTAGCTATCGGGGGTGCCCATTACATGTCCGGCTTCTTGCCGAGAGGCGCAAGGCTGCCGCCCAGTCGACGGCCGCTTCCTCATCAGCTCCGTCTACCGCCAAGTCCCAGGCGACACAATCACAACCCTCTTCTTCCCCTCCTACTCAGAGGAGCTATAACAAAACAATCATTAAGAAGGCTCCTGTGCACAGGGCCACCACCAAGAACCAGTTTCCGACTTCTGAGTGGTCCCACCACTCACAGCCATCCAAGCCGGTCTTCTCCGAAAGGGAGTTTCCGCCACTCCCGGCTAAAAAAGTCCCTCCTAAGGACAGCACTGCATTCGATTTTTCTACGATCGTCCAGTTCTTAACCTCCCCTAAGTTCCTAGCTTGGGTGGCTAATGTTCTTCCTCAACTAACATCTATTAGCTCCGCCTCTGAAGCTATCACTATCCTTATCTCATCTCTGACCTCCCTCCTTTTGTAATGCGTTTTCGCATTATGTCATGGAATGGCAATGGCATCCTTCGCCAACGAAACGACCTACTACGAGTACTAACAGATTACGATATTGACGTTGCTCTTCTACAGGAAACTAAATTTTTACCTACTACTCGCTTTCGCCTATCCCCCTACATTGTGTATCGTGCCGATCGACCTGGCGCTGTGGTCCCGGCAGGAGGGGTAGCTGTTCTGATACATAAGAGACATGTTCATAACTTCCTTGACGTGACCCATATTCCTTCGATTGAACATGTCGCTGTTACGGTGCCTCTCTTCTCACGTCTGGTTACTTTCATTTCAGTTTACCGCCCCCCATCTGCTGCCCATTTCCACCCCGCAGCCCTTGCTATGCTCTTCGACCAACGTCAACCTGTGTTTGCAGCTGGCGATTGGAACAGCAAACACACGGACCTCGGCTGCCGAACAACGAACATTGCTGGTACTGAACTCCTGTCCTTCCTCGAGCAGTCTCCTTTGTCGTTAGCGCTCCATGTTCCTGACACCCCGACAAGGGTGCCCCCATTCACCTATCAACTTCCTGATATCCTTGATTACGCTATTTCTCTCGATCTTGCCTCCGCCCCAGACATCGATGTATTACCTGAATTGAATTCTGATCACTATCCAGTTCTGTTTACTTTCACGTCCTCGACTGCTCGTATCCCTGTCCCGCCTCCTTCTCTGAAGGTCTGCTGGCGTTCCTTCTATGACTCAGTTGCCTCCCTAATTCCACCTGAACCCCCTACTATTACCACTGTAACTGAGCTTGAGTCCTATCTTGATTCCCTCACTTCGATACTTTCCGATTCCATTGCCCAGAACTCGCACCCACGCCCGCCTCGCACTAGGTCATCACTTCCAGCTCCTATCAAAGCAGCAATCGCCGATAGGCGTCGCTTTCGAAGGCTCTGGCAGCGCACCAGAGATCCACATCATCGGGATCTGTTCAACGGTGCCGCTGCTAGGTGTAAACTGCTACTCGATGATCACCGGTGTAGTAAGTGGGAGGACTACCTTCATCGAGTAGCGGATGACGGAAGACCATGGGAGGCTACACGTCGTTTGTTGTCGACCCAGAGGAAGTCGCATCCTCTGATGACACCTAATGGTTTGACATATTCTCCGCAGGCGATTGCTGACACTTTCGCTTCGCATTTTGAACGACATTTTGTTGCCCCTCCGCCCGTTCATCATGACCAGGATGAACTCATTCATGATGAAGTCAACTCAACGCTCTCTGACCCTACGCCCTGTAACTTACAGCCCTTCACGGAGGATGATGTCACCTCTGTAATTTCCTCGATTAATCCGCGTAAGGCCCCTGGTCCTGATAATGTCTCTGGATACGCCATCCTGAATTCCCCGCCAGATCTAAGCTTCATCTTTTGACAATTTTCAATGCAGTGTTGGCGCTGCAACATTTCCCCTCTTCGTGGAAGGTTTCCAATGTCATTACTATTCTGAAACCCCACAAACGTCCGACTGATCCCGAAAGTTATAGACCAATTTCCCTTTTGCCGATCCTGTCAAAATTATTCGAAAGGCTTCTTCTCCCGCGCCTGCGACCTGTTGTTGAATCTGTTCTTCCCCCCGAGCAATTTGGTTTTCGTCAAGGACACTCCACAACTACCCAACTCCTCCGCATCGTCACGGCACTTGTGGATGCCAGAAATTCTTACTGTGACACGACGGCTGTACTGCTTGATTTTCGGGCTGCATTTGACCGCGTCTGGCATATGGGCCTCCTTTACAAACTGGCACAATTCTTTCCCCCCTCAACTGTCCGATTACTCCATTCCTATCTTACTGGAAGACAATTCCAAGTATCTGTCACTATTCCTCAGTTCCACATGGCCATGTCCCCACTCACCCCTTCGTCCGCGGGTGTACCTCAGGGCTCGGTCCTTGGGCCCATCCTCTATCTTATGTACACCTTCGATTTTCCTGTCCGTGATTCAATCCAATTCGGACTGTTTGCCGATGATGCTATTCTGTACCGTCACGGCAGATGCCTCCGCCTCAATTGCCGCGCGCTTCAAACTCAGCTTCTAGACATCACTAGCTGGTGTCGTGTCTGGAGACTATCACTTAACCCCACAAAATGCGAAGCAATCCACTTTACACTAAAACGCAATGTTCCTCCGCCTCTACGATTGGAAGGGGAACTCCTCCCATGGCAGAACAGCGTGAAATATCTAGGGGTTGACCTAGATAAACGATTGACACTTCGACAGCACATTGACAGCAAGCTTAGCAAGGGTAGGGCCTTGTTCGCTTTACTCATCCCTTTGTTCCTCTCTCCTGCATACTCCTCAAAACTGAAACTTCTGATGTACTCCTCTATCCTACGTCCTTTCCTTTTGTACGGGTCACCGGTATGGTGGCCCTTTCTCTCCAAGTCCAACAAAAGACGTACTTCAGCATACCTGAACAAAGTCCTCCGGTGCATCACACAGTTCCACTATCTTATATCCAATCGCATCATACACGAACACCTTCTCTTCCCTTCTATGGAGGACTTTATTTACAATACCTCGAAACGGCTACACGACGCTGGGAAAACTGACGGACCCCAGATCATTCAGGACTTGTACCGACGCCCACACCCACCTGAAGTCTCTATCCCATTACCATTCCACGACTTTATCTAAATTTTAGTATGACCCACTTAACAAAATTTAGAGTTGCCACATTTTTATTCTGCCCTGTATTCCTCTTATTTGCCCATGCCCCTCCTACTTGTATGACTCACTCCCCCCAGTTGGTAGTTGTCCCCATGTTCCTATGCATAATCACTCCACTACGGTGAAAAGAGCCGCCATTTTAAATTAATAAACACTCAGAAGATAAAAAGGCCGGTGATTATGCCAAACTCTCCCTTTCCGTCTCCCCTGAAATCATACACTAACTCCTACCTTAAATTATACCTTTAGTCCACGTTCAGTAACATGCATGCCTTCCCCTCACCAAGATAATAGACCTCCCACAAAACTGAAAAAAGGCCACTGAAAAATAAAATAAAATAAAAGAGCCGCTCTTAAACCCACTTGTCCCTTAATTTAAATTTTCCACAAATAACTTCTAAAAATAAATTACCTCCTTTCAAGTCCCAGTTCCAATGTCCCACGAACCAGAATCCTATTTCCTATTTAAACTATAAAATTCCCCCTAAATTTCTTGAGGTTGCAATTATTCTGTTATATTGTTCCACGAGCGACCAGGTGTTCCTTAACACGATGTCGCCATCATAGGGCTTCTTAGCCCTCTCAACCAGGATTCAGGATTCAGGATTCAAAGTCCAATAGGGGTTGATTTCCATTTAACGTCATCTACTCATGATTAAATATTAGGTTACGTTTTCATCATTTAAACTGGTAAGAGGAAGTCCTGTGAGTATCTCACACCAAATTTCTTTTATGGATTAACAGCTAAAAAAATAAATAAATGAAAAAGTACGTAATAAGTGAAGGAAATGGATTCTATTAAAGTTCTCCCATTAAAAAAATACAAAAAAATATATTATATATAATTTTACATTATTTTTGAACGTTTTTGAAAATTTTAAATAGTTTTTAAATGTCTTTTCAACTAGGAAAATAATTAGCCTATTAATATTTACCATTCTTATCTATTATTTACAATTATTATAAATAATTTGTCACGAAAATCCGAGACGTGATAAAGTTTTAGACGTATATTTTGTACATAATAGGCACACATAAAACCTATCTAGTTTGCCAAATTCATACAGACTTCCGACCAATCCTCCTAGGCATATATAGAGAGCGTGGAACAGAGACCTTCTTAGGGCTTAGATACTTCAATTAATATCATCCAAGAAAAACTACATGATAAGCATTTTTAAGAAAAAAAATTTATTATCTCTATCGGAAGTAATAGTAATAGGTGATCAGCTACTTTAAGTCATTCATGTCGTTTGTTCGCCATCATTAGTTTATCACACTTGTTACATTTTATAATTTAGAAATAAGTACATTAATAGAAATAAAAAATTATTTAAATTATTATAATTCACTTATATTTTTATACAAACTTATTTAAAAAAATACATGTAATCACCTACATTTAATATAATATTATTTTCTATTTCGAAATTTAGGGTGATTTTTTTGTTTTTTGTTCTACGTCTGACTGTTTTGCAATTTCTGCTAATGCAGACGGTGGAGAATGATGATTATGAAAATAGGTGATGAAAAATGTCAGACCTGACCGGGAATCAAACCCAGGACCCCGGCGTAGAAGCCAGTTGCGCTATCCACTACCCCAACGGGCCGGCCTGTTGGCGTAGGGTAAATAATTTAGAGTGGGTAATTTAGGGTGAATATCTTAGTTTCTCAATATGTATTAAGCGAACAGTATTTATTTCTGTTTAGGAGAAACATAAGTTGTATATTATATTGAGAAAATAAACCAAGTAAAATTGTACTATAATGTTACAAAAAGTCATTTCATGAAATATATAAAGCATTCTTGCCAACTTTCCGTTGAATAATAAATCTGGCAGTCTGGTTCACCGATCATATGATCTAGATTGACATTACTTTAAAGATTTGAATTTCCATGAGGTTATTTTAAAAGCTATTGCAAATTTAAGGGAGAAAACGAAATACTGATTTTTATCTGTTCTAAATCAGCTCTTGATGTTCTGTCTCAGTTGAAATTCATTCTTTTTACTACACTAAATCTTTGTATAATTATTTTTTCTCCCAGTAACTGAAAAAGTAAATAAAATTTATTATCACGTAGTTATATCATACGCATATAAGTAGGCTAAAAAGATTTGCAGTAAGAAACGGGATAACCTTTTATTTCCTACTTCGAATTGGAGTGCCCAAGGAAAAATGTTTGAAATCCTTAAACGGAATAGCCAAATAGCTTCTTAAAACTAATTAATTTTAAATTATTCCAAATACATTTTCAGTTTTCATATTCATAAATTAACTTGTTAATTGTGAATATTAATTCCCTTTTTTGGAAAATATAGCAAAATATGTATTGCACGTAATTTATTTTATTGGGAGATGTTGCCTGCATAAGCCTTGGTTGGCTTGCGCGTAGTATGAAGTGGTGATATAAAGATATAAAAATATCAGATAAATAATGGTATTTATCTGGTATAAATAATAAATACCTTATTTATTATTTATCTATAATAAATAAGATTTTTATCTTATCTTATAAAGACAAAAAATGACCGGAAGTTAGACCCGGGATCCTTGACATGAAAGCCAGTTGGTCTGACTACTACACCAACGAGCTGGCATATACTTAATCGAATAGATACATCTATAGCGAAATTTCACCAATATATTGGTTGTTCGTTTAGAAAAATTCTGTTAATAAAAATTAATACCGAAAAATTATAAATTTTAGGGATGGGGAATTTTTGTTGTTGTTTAGGTCATCAGCGGGAAGGCTGGTTTGAACCTGTAGAGGTTTTACTAAGTAAAACGAGGAGTGAAGGGATTTACTTTTCCTTTCCTCACTGAATAGAAAAGTACGATCAGCATGCCGGGTCCTCTGAAAAGCAAATATTTTCCACTCTGCAAATGACACCTTCACTTCATTCATCACAGGGTCTGGCTGTATAATGAAATTCATTACTTTCAGAGGAGATAAGTCTGATTAGTGTCTTTTTCACCTCTACCTCTCCTGTTCTTAAATGATTCAGCCATTTAATTGGCTGACCATGTGATAAGAAATAGAACTATTTATTCTAGCCCTGCAACGAACAGACTGAGTGTAAATAATTTGACAAGACATTTTTATATAATTATTTAATAATTTTATATTAGCTAAGTTATTCCACAACGCTTCATGAGAAATCAGTTCCTTTTATCTCTATTGAAGAATTAAAATTTTATAAAATTAAATAAAGTAGACAACTAAAATAACGTCTTCCTCTTCTTTAATCTTAACTTAACCAAATTTTTAGTTATTTTATAAAATTCTACTGTGTGAAATACTCAATTGTATTCACCAATACGAGGAAGTTTGATTAAATTTTCAGAAGTTTTTGTTTCGATTGTTTTCACTGTAGCTGAATGACTTAAAATGTCTTCTTCTTCTTCTTCTTTTACCACTTACGGATTAGGCGCTACGCCTGTTCCAGCTTCGAAATACCTTTTTCTTGGTCTACCTAAGCTTCTTCTTCCCATTGGGGAATATTGCAATACTTGGACTGTAATCCTTTTACTTGTCATTCTTGTGACATGATTTTTCCATCGAGTCCTGTATCTGCTCATTTTTTCTTGGACAGTTTCTTCTCTACCCAGTTCTCTTCTGATGTCACTACTGCAAATCTGATCTCGGAGGGAGCATCCTTTCACCGATCCCATGAATCTCATTTTAGCGGCTTCTATTTTCCTTCACTTGGCTGTTCTTAGCATCCAAGACTCGTAACCATATAGAAGCAAAGGAACTGCCATCTCGTCTTATATGTGTTTTTGTATCGTTCCTTGTTTTCTTTCTAAAGACCTTGTTAATGAAGGCGCAAACTGTCTGAAATTTATTTACCCTTTACAAAATTTCTTTATCATCTTCGTACGTATATGACATTGCAGCTCAGGTATGTGAAATGGGAAAATTGTTCCAAAATCCTGTCATCAAGCGCTATTTTGAGTGAACTGGGTCTTTACCAGCGAAGCCATTGTCTTCACTTTCCTTGCTGATAGTCTCATCCTGTATTCCTTGAAAATATTTTGAGCAGTAAAATAGATAGATAGAGCGACATCTCGAAGAAGCCGTCTTGCAAGCTTGGAAGCAGTAAGAGGGCTGCCCCTTCACCAAGCTTAACCTGCGCAGCGCTTGTATCGCGGCCAGGGGATTCTTCATATTACTAGCAAGCCTCAAAAAACTTAAAATAAAATATTGTGAACAAATTTTAGAATATTGTTTGAGATTTCAGTGATTTTTCGTTAACTTTACCTATGTAAATTAAATCCGAATCTTTTAAGAGGTTAATCTATAGTATTAATAATATAAAGACAAAGCGTGTTTTTGTGTAGGCTAATTTCCAAAACTACTGAACGGATTTTCATGAAATTTTGACACCATATTTGTAATTCTATTCACAACAACAATTTCTTTTTAAACTTTCAAAATGATAACCCTAAGGACCCTTATGAAGATGTTCATAATATGTATGTGTGTATGTATGTGAGTACGTATTGCTGTTGAATAGATAGAGGGGTTTGATGAAGGCGAGAGAAATTATCAAAACGTTCTGTGTGTGTGTGTGTGTGTGTGTGTGTGTGTGTGTGTGTGTGTGTGTGTGTGCGCGCGCGCGCGTGCGTGCGTGCGTGCGTGTGTGTGTACATACTACATTACGTTTTTGAAAGGATAGACTAGCGAGAAACGTATACGGGGTAATTTATCAAACCGTTGTGTGTGTACGTTGGAGTATACAGTCAATCTAGCAGCTACACAATTTCTGTTAAATATTTTAAAAAAACTGTTTACATTTTTTTCGCGTTCGAAGCCGCGATGGGATACGCTAGTTATTTATAAATTCAATGTCTTGATAATTATTACTTTTTCAATACCATGAATTCTTTCGTTATTACTGACGTAATATATCCGGAGCTTTGGGGTTTGGCAAAGACAGACACAAAGAAACCACATTGACAAACATCTTAATTTGACGAAATCTAGTAAAAAGTAAATAATTCTTTTGATTACCAAGTATTGCTGAAGGAAAATAAATTGGTTTGCGGTATTTTATAAACATTGATTGTATTTCCTGTTTATCTGTTTTCGTTAAAGCACAAATGTTTTCTTACTTTTAAAGTTCTTTTTTTAAATGCTTCTTTTAAACAAGTAACTATTTCTTTAGATTCAGTAGTAAAACGTTTTTCTAGTAAGAGAAAAGTTATTGCCTTAAGACGTAGAAATGTATACTGAATAGAGCTCCAACTGAAAGACAGACAGACAGTTGCGGTTCCTCTTTTTTCCTCTAAAATTCTCTCTCACTTTTTCAACCCTCCTATCTCCTCCAACTCCCTCTGTATACATGCATTATTCACTTTCAAACCAACGCATCGACTATCCCTTATCAGGCGGTATAATGTAATTTGAACACTCCTAAAGTTAACACCAACCTTGCTACTTCAAAGTGATAACATTCGTTACCACGAACTTAAATTTATTAGCAGTAAATTTATTATTCGACTAAATATTTATTTATTTATCTGCTCAATGGTAGTATTTATATTAATGACGTTTCTTTTGAGAAGGGAATTGTTATTCTTCAGAAATAGATCTTTGTTTCTGGCAATTAACTAGTTCCAGGTATCTAAATTAATGTAAATAATCTTAATTTAGTAGCACATTCAATATGTAGATTTAATATGATACCACGGTGGGCGTAGCTCAAAAATTCGAGATAGGACCGGCCGGGCATCCGGCGGCGTATTCAAGTTCAAAAAGAAAAATGATTGGGGGAAGCGTTCGCTGCTGTCTCAAAGAGGAGCGGCCGCTGGCAAACGAGTATCGTCTCTATTGCTGCCTGAAGCTGCTGAAGCCAGGAGCGGTCGCCGACGCAGCGAACACCGTTTACCGCTGCCTCTAGGAGCAGTCGCTGGTGAAGCGATGGGTAGGGGAGGGAAGGGAAATGGTCAGTGTGGAGCGTTAGATCCTTCTCCGTATCGACCTTCTCGAAACGACGATCGATACTGACTGACTGAGTTCCTTCAACTACTGCCTGGCCCGATCCCTTCAACTACTGCCGGCCGCATTGGCGTAGTTGGTAACGTGCTCGCCTCTCATCATGCGGTCTTGGGTTCGAATCCCATTCAGGCACGGCATATTTTTTTATCATACTTTAAAAAAAAATCATTTCATCTTTCACCATCTGCATTAGCAGTAATTGCAGAACTGTCGAACGTTAAACCAAAAAACAAAATAAAAAGCAAGAAAATGGCCCGGTCTCTCGTGTATGTCTCACCCACTGGCACACGCACTGCGAGAGGTTTGCTGGCTGCGCTATCTACCCGCAGCAGAAGCAACAACGTTCACAATGCCAATAGCGGGCAAAACACGAACGACGGACTGGTGTAGAAAATAGTACAGTATGAAATAATATAGTTCTAAACGTAATCAAACTGGAAACTTACAACTTAGTGCCAGCTCTATCGAAGTGTACGAGCGAAAATCCGTTCCAGTCACTACGTCTATTAATCGATGTTGATTAGCTAAAAACTTGCCAAGCTTCTTTCCTCATCATCTGTGGCAGTACTAAAAATTATCTTAATGTAAAACATAGTCGACACCACAAAATTCGCAAAAACTATTAAAGAGACGGTGGAATAGTAATATTTTATGTCACTACCAAGGGCCAAGTCAAAAACAGGACGTTACATACCTACATTTACATAAAAAAGTACTGCTTGCTGTATTAACATTCAATTGTACTTGATTCTGAATAAAGGTAAAAAATGAATAATGATCGTAATTAGTCAACAGTTAGTTAATACAGTAATTTTATTTGTTTTACAGAATGATTCACGAAGAAACAGAAATGTTTCGGGAGATGAATCTACATCAAAAAATAAAAAAAAATGTTCATGTTAATGTAAAAACCACACAAAAAATGAAATAAAGAACCTATTTCCTGAATTGGTTCAATAATGGTTTTAATTAATTAAATAATAAAATAAATAATTAATTAATTAAATAATTATTTTTTATATTTATATTTTATTTTATGTTTATTATATTTTTAATAATAAAGTAATAATTAATTTAATTTTTTTAAATTTTCTTCAGTAAGTTTTTTGGTGGTAAAATTATTAACTGATGTTTTTTTTAACTTTTCTTGTGTTTACAAGATCTTTTTAACTATGTATTTATTACTTCTTTTTTTAATTTGTTGTATTTAAAAATATTCTTGGACATTAGAAGTGTTATTCTTCCTGTATAAAAATTAACGCGTTTTTCCAGCCAACTTTCGGATATTTTGATGTTAATAAAATTTATTTTTTCAATCTTATTTTTGTTTTGTCGTTGACTTTATTTACTTCGATTTTCTCTAATATATGGTATAATTATACGGAATATATGGTTCTGGTATCTTGTTTTTTTCGCGTTTACATGTCAATAACCATAAGAAACCACAATTTTTGACTCTTATTTAACTGTAAAAATTTCATTACGAATTTATTTAATGGGATGAGCCAAAATCTAGATGAGTGAAATTTTTCGTTAGCTATAACATGCTGACGAAACATTCCTTGACCTATGTTTTTATGAACGTTTTTCTTATATTTTTTTGTAGATTCATCTCCCGAAGTATTTCCGTTTCTTCATACATCACATTGTATGATGCCGTTAATTTTCTTCTTATAGTGCCGATTCTATTACTTAAGTTTGGCTACAACTTTCGCAAATCGCTTCTATCATGATCCACCCTCAAAAGAGTGTGCGTACACAAGTTTGTCCAGTCTCAAATGTTCTGCAACCATGAGGATTTCCTTCGCCTAGGCCTGCGCTTTCCCTCAACTTTACCCTTGAGGATCACTCTGAGAAACTCAATAAATTCCATCAATAAATAAATTAATATAAGTACTTAAATTTGAGTAGAACTATAATTGTAAATTTTTAATTACTTAAACATTTTCGCATCCTAGGGGAAAATTAAACCTTATATTTGCCACTTTTATCAGACGACAATATTGGAGACTGAGCCAAATATATATATATATATATGATCAAATACATATTTTTATGGAAAAACATTTAAATTATATTTTCGTACATGATTAGGTATATAACTGCAGTAACACTTTAACATGAAAGTTCAGTAAGGTCTACTAAATTATATTAAATATTTTACTTGTTCCATAATTTTAACATGACGTCGGGTTTGATTTTTAGAATAATCGCGTTGCACGCTTAATTCTTATTCTTTTTAAATAGATTTTGTTATTTAATGTAAAGTATCATTTTTCATGAAAAATTTCATTATATCTGTCCTTTAAAAGGTTTTTAAATTGATATTGATCCTTGAATATAATTGTAAAGCAGAAAGAAAAGTGCACCTTCTTCATTGCATAAGGCGACTTCATTGCTATGAAATAAGGGTAGCTGAATTTAATATATTTTATTATAGACTACTTTTTCCTTAATCACTTTATGAACTTACATTAAAATGTATTATCCTTCTTTTCCGGCATTGCATTTAACCGACTGATGCGATTTTAACAAAATTCTTTTATTTATATTGATTGACCCCGTACTCAGCAACTTGTCGTTTTACTAGTAGTTTTTTACTTTCTCTTGCCCTATATGATGCATAGGAAACATGCCCTATGTTTTTATACTATGTTGATAAAAATATAACGGGATTTTAGTTTTTTTAAAATCTTTATTATTCACCTATATCAATTTTGTCCCCTTCAAAGTATCCCCGTCAGATATAATACACTTGTGCCAGCGCTTTCTCCAATCTTGGGAGCACTTCTGGAACTCACTTTTTACTTTCTCTTGCCTATATGAATATTATATAGGAAGGAAAGTAGGTATTGTTTTCATGTAGATTTTGCGAAATCGAGTTTTCACCAGATCTATACGTTTTCAGACCCCTGAACCCAAAAAAACATGTTTTTAGCGATTGGTGTGTGTGTGTGAACAAAATATCTCAAGAACGAAACATCGTACGAACTTGAAACTTACAGCTTAAGTTAGATACCACTAGAGAACCCGACACGAACATTTTCATTAAAATCGGTCAACTGGAAGTAGTAGTTTATTCGTGTAATTTTTCACTTTTTTGCGATTTTCTCAAAAACGGCTCCTACGATTTGTTTTTAAATTTCCTCATTTACTACATTTGTTATGCTCTACAAGATGTATTAGGTGCCATGTCTGCTTAAATTCTTGGAGAGGCTGTTTTTATGTAAAAAATGTTTTTTTAATTGTCACTATATTATGCATTTTAGCGCAAAAAGTGTATAATAAAAGTTGTAGAGAATTTAAAAACCTACAACTTTAATTCAAACATTTTTTGTATAACGCTTAGTTTAGTGGTAATTAGCGATTTTCTGTTTTTTCTCACGAATACGTGTAAAAATCGATTTTTTAAAAGATTTCAGCCTAAGTATGCATTTTACGACAAAAGTGTATATACTCCAATTTGTACGAAATTAAAAGATCTACAACTTTTATTTAGAGCATTTTTCTCTACAGATCCTATCTTTCAGCTCCTTTAGAGGTTCTGTTTTTATGTCATCAATGGTGGCAAAACTTCGTCCTTTCATGGTTCCCTTCTGCTTCAGGAATAAAAAGAAGTCGCAGGGGGCCAAGTCCGGCGAATATGGTGGCTGAGATAACATAATGGTGTTGTTTGCCAAAAAATTACGGACAAGCAGTGAAGTGTGAGCGGGAGCATTATGAACTCGTATATGAATAAAATATCTCAGAACGGAAATTTAACCTCAGGTTAGGTACCATAGGGGACCAAACACGAACATATTCATCAAAATAAGTCAACCGGAAGTAGTAGTTTGTTCGTGTAATTTAAAATTTTTTTTTTTGAGCGTTTCTCAAAAACGGCTTCATTTTTTTTAAATCGCCTCATTTGCTACGTTTTTAACGTTCTACAAGATAGGGTAAGCGCCGTGTCTGCTGAAACTATTCGTGTTTATTATTATTCCTCCGTGGAAGATTAACCGATAAAAATATTACCTCGTCGATATATCTTTTCTACTTTAATTATAAATTATTGCGTGTCGATATAGTTGTGTTTCCGTATTGCAACTTATAAATGGCGTGAGTTACACGTGATTTTAATGGTTATCGCGCTATATAAACATTCAGTTTCTTTCTATTTATTATAGTATTTTTAATACTGATTAATCTATAATATTTATCTTGTTATATTCTAATGTTTGTTAAGTATCATTATTACTGTACTTATTTGATTTTGTTGTACGTACATGAAAAATTACGACTGTCACCGCCACCCCTTCTAATAAATTATTTACTGTGCTGCCGGCCTTCAATACTTCTTCCGGCCTTTGTCGGCGCGGTAGGCTCTTTGACGGCATAGCGACAAACCTTTCGGCTCCCCACCGACAGAGGTCTTTGTCATCAAGGCCAAGCCAGTTGCCGCTCTCTACCACAGCGCTCTCGGCAGCTATATAAAGAGCGCTGCACTGAGCCGAGCGATTCAATTCCGATCAAGACTCCGAGGGATTCACTTCGAACCAGACAGCAGACAAGACGCCACCTCGGCTGCCGGACTGCAGTGAGGACTAATCGACGACCCCACAAGAGAGAAGATGATAATTCCGCTCGCCGTCCCGTCACCGTAAGCCGTCGACCGGACCGTCATCGCCCGCTGACGAGAGCGATGCCCACAGCGGTCTCTCGACCGAGCCTTACGCCCACCGGACCCGACGAAGCAGCCATCGACGCACTACTGCGAGGGAAGAAGATAACGTCTCCGCTGGACGAAGACACGCCGTGTCGCCCAGCTCCTCGACCGCCATGACGACTACGATCGACCCCTCTCCAAGACGACCACCGCTTAAACTGCCCTTTTCAGAGCCACCAAAATTATAAGGTTTGCCACTTAATGTCGCCATCCGGTGACACAACTATAATTTTTAATGAAAGGTGGTTGTAGTTGTACTGACAGGGAAAAGTATCAACGAAAAAATTTATAAAGCTATATTTCTTGTACACATGATTGATTAATTAGAAGGGGCAAAGATGATCGATAGGAGTTTGAATTTCAGTCTGGGTAAACGATCTTGACTAATGTAATAAATCAGGTAAAGTGACAAATCTGACAATGTCACAATTGTAGGAAGCTCGGGACTCTGTTCTTTGAATAATGTTGATTAGTTCCTTTTTTATGAATTAGGTACAAATACATAAATACATTTTACAGTTTTGTTGTTAATATTATAGACTTTAATGTTAAATTCACAATCTTCCAAGGAATGTTTATATGTACCGTAGGTAACGTGAGTTAGTTTAGTAACACAATAGTAGTTTATTTATTATTTTGTGTTAGTAATCTGTATACTGTGTTAAAAGATATAATAATGAAGGTAATTCAAGTTGCATTAGAGGAAAATGTGGAATCATTTTTACTTTACTTTTAGGTATACATAGAAACAGGCTGTTGAACGCGACTAATCCATACAAAAATTGTTGAAAACTCATGTGATAGAATATTTTCAATTTAGTTAAATTGAGTTTATAAAAGGCGCGAAGGGGTGAGTATAACATTATTGAGGTTAGTTGCTGGGTGGCTTTTATATTTTATATTGGGAGTAGTGGTGGGTAGACTATATTTTTATGGGACTTGTTCGTGACCAGCATCTGGTGGACGAAGTCTGCAGTGGAATGGTAAAGTGGAATGGGCGGTGGGTGGATTATGAAAATATAGAATACAGTATTGTACTATGTAGTCCATACATTTGCTATGTCGGAAACGCCTGCAACAGGTGGTATAGGCAATTTGCTTTACCATCTCTGTTAGATTTTGTACTACGTCTAATCGTTTTTATTTGACGATGTACTTCATATAACCAGTATAATATATTCTCCATATGGTCACTAATTAAATTTAAAATCAGGTAAATACTTCAGACCTCGAGTAGGAAGAGAAAATCAGCCAAACTTTTATTTCAATATTTACTTGTTAAATTTAGTTTATCTATTCTAATTTAAAAATACTGAGCGGTACATCATTAATTTCAATCATTGGACGAGTCGATCAGGTAAATACTCCGGACTTAATTGCACGTCGATTAACCCCTAAATCATTCATTACTTTCAGCTTAATGGGTAAGTTAAGGCTGTCAATGTTTCATATTCGATCTTTCAAAAATTAAGTCTGAAGTTTATTATTAGGTAATACTTTTTCAGTTTTAGTTTTTGTTTTCAAAAACTACTTTATTTTAAATAATCATGTAGTTTGCTCTCCGCTTTTTCTACTTTCACAAACGAAGGCTTATATGAATATGTATATAAGAAGGAAAATATTGTTTTCATGTCGATTTTTTGAAATTGAGTTTTCACCGGGTATACACGTTTTCAGATCCTCTGAACCAAAAATCATGTTTTTAGCGATTGGTCTGTGTGTGTGTGTGCACGCGCGCGTGTGTGTACAGAATACCTCAAGAACGGAACATTCTACGAACTTGAAACTTAAGTTAGATTCTACTACCGGACCCGACACGAACATTTTCATCAAAATCGGTCAACCGGAAGTAGTAGTTTATTCGTGTCATTTTTCACTTTTTGCGATTTTCTCAAAAACGGCTCCTACGATTTTTATTAAAAATAGCATAATTTACAATATTTTTATGCTCTACAAGCATAAAAGGTAGGCGCCAAGTCCGCTGAAATTTTTTGAGAGAGTGTTTTCGCGTAAAAAAGTTGTTTTTTTTTAAGATAGCGACTTTAGTATGCATTTTAGCCGAAAAATTTATGTAATTAAAGTTGTAGAGAATTTAAAATCGTACAACTTTTATTTCAAACATTTTTTGTATAAGGCTTAGTTTAGCGGTGATTAGTGATTTTCTGTTATTTTTCATGAAAATCTGTAAAAAAATTGAATTTAAAAAAAAAATGTAACAAAGCTTTAGCTTTGTAATTGATTCAGTTTATTGTAATCTAATTGTATTTGTTAGTAGGTTAAGTTAATCATTAATTATAATTTATTAATTGTGTAAATAAATAATTAATTGTTATAAGTTTAAAGTAAATTTGTTAACTATTTATTAAACACAAATTTCGAACGACCTATGCTTAAGTGTACAATATTTTAATATTTTTAACCGTTGTAGATTTAACATGTATAAAATGAGTAGGCTATTAACTGTATTTTAATATGTAACCAAAAAAGAAAGTTACATGCATGTTTATATATTATTAATTATATAATTGATAATTAAAAGAATTGTTCCGTAGACAATACTTCGAACTTTAAAGGGGTCTTAAAAGTAGTCGAATTTTTTATCGAGTTAGATTTTTTGCGAAATCCTTATACCATACTAAAGTTAGGTTTTATAAAGAATGTGTCTGGCTTCAGAATTAATCAACCGGGAGAGTTGGACGTTGAAGCTTACAGACCTTTGTCAAAATATATTTTTTCCATTTATTGAAATATTTTTATTCAGATCCATTCATTTTCGAAACGAATAGCTTCATTGGAGTTATGTACGTTCCTAATCTGTCAGAAATATATATATATATTCAACATATAATATTTGCGGTAAGGATTCTTTGGTGTTTCTAATCCAGATTAAATATAGATTTAATAAAATGAACGCATTTGTAAAACCTCCATCAGTAATATATTTAATATTGACTTTTTCTTTCTATTATCAAATTTTCGTAATAAATTGTCTCTTTAAAAACAATAAAAATTTTGTTTAAGTAAACTATTGAATATTAGGCCTAAATAGTTTGGTGTTGACAGATACATGATTTAACATACATGACTACATGACTTAACTTCAACTTTAAATACAATTTATTTAAAATAATAAACCTAAATCGACAGAAGTAATAAGTAATAGGAAAATGTTTAGGAAAAAAGCCAGAGAGTAATCTTCGGGGTAGAGAGTGAAATGAAGAGACGTTTACCCCACAACATTGAACAACTTAAGAAGGAAAAATCCGAAAGAATAAAAAAATTATGGCAGAAAACGAAACGTGAGCAAAACATGAAGAAGTTATTAAAATATTGATTTGGCATGCTCTCTCTAAATGGATATTCAGAAAAAATAAGTAAATAAAAAAATAAACCTAAATACTGTTTATAACCGGTGTAGCACATCGACTTCTTGTACTTACTGGTAATCTAACAGATTCTTAATAATAATAATACAGTAGTTTCCTGAAATTATTAAAATATTTATTTTACCAAGAATATAAATTATTTTACACTATCTCTGTTTTAAATTCGTAACTTTTCTGTTTTTTAAGTAGCTTTTAGAGTATAAGTGTTCTCGTATGTATATAGTATATGAGAAACTGAATAACCTTGTATTTTTTTCGCTTACCCTGTAACCGGATGGCGACATTTAGTGGCGAGTTGAAACCTTTCATTTTTGGTGGCCCTGAAAAGGGCCGTTTAAACGGTGATCGTCTTGTTGGCAAGCGTCGGTCGTAGTCGTTGTGGCGTCGAGGGGCTGGGCGACACGGCGTGTCGTCGTCCAGCGGAGACGTCATCTTCTTCCCTCGCAGTAGTGCGTCGATGGCTGCTTCGTCGGATCCGGTGGGCGTAAGGCTGGGTTAAGGGACCACAGTGGACATCCCTCGCGTCAGCGGGCGATGACGGTCCGGTCGATGGCTTACGGTGACGGGTCGGCGAGCGGAAGTATCATCTTCTCTCTTGCGGGGTCATCGATGAGCCTTCGTTAGAGTCCGGTAGCCGTGTGCTGATGGTGGATGTCTTGTCTGCTGTCTGGATCGGAGCTCAATCACTTGGCTCAGTGGAGCGCTCCTTTTATTGTCGCTGAGAGCGCTGTGGTAGGAGGCGGTTACTGGCTCGGCCTTGATGACAAAGGCCTCTGTCGGTACGCCGCCACAAGCCTACCACCCCTCTTGGAACTATTGGCAGCTCCCTTTGTCACTACGTCGGAAGCTTTGATAGCCGGCAGCAAAGTACTTAATCAAAGGGAGCGACGGTGAAACCTCTATGAATAGCATATATGGAAAGAAAAGTAATCTTTTTATATCGATTTCTCGAAACCGAGTTTTTACCAGAAAAAAACACGTTTTCACTCCCCCGAACCCAAAAAACATGTTTTTAACGATTGGTCTTTGTGTGAACAAAAATCTCAATAACGGAATATTGTACGAACTTGAAACTTAAATTTAATACCGCAGGGTAATCTGATGACATTTTCATCAAAGTCGGTCAACCGGAAGTAGCACCTTATTCGTGGGATTTTTCACTTTTTTATAATTTTCTCAATAACGGCTCCTACGATTTTTTTTTAAATCAATTTATTTACTGCATTTTTATGTTCTATAAAACAGGGTAAGCACCATGTCTGCTGGAGTTCGTGGGGAGCTGTGCTCTCGTGGTAATTTTTTTTCAATATTGTGGCCTTCATAAGCATTTTAGGGCAAAAGCGTAGTATATAAATAAAGTCGTAGGAAATTAAAAACCTACAACTATTTGCAACTGTTTCACACTTTTTTCTACAACGCTTAGTTTAGCGTCAATCAGTGTTTTACTGCATTTGTTCATCAAAATTGATAAAAAATTGATTTTTATGATTGCGACCTGAGTTTTACGACAAAAAAATATTAATCAAAGTTACAGGAAATTAAAAAATCTACAGTTTTACTTCAAAAATGTGTCTCTATTGAGCTTAGTTTAGCGTCAATTAGTGATTTTCCGTATATTCATTATTTATAGTGATTATATTATTTATAGTATATTATATTTATAGTGATTGTATATTATATTTATAGTGATTGTCCTTCAGAGGTTGATATTCATTAAGCGTCATTCACATTTACTCATGATTAAACATAAGTTATATTCTTCGTTATTTACACTGGCAAGAGAAAGTCGTGTGAGTGTTTCATAACAGATTTTTTTTTTATATAGTAAACTTCCAAGTACCCTAGCGTTCTATTAAAGTTAAACCAATACTCGTAACCCGTTCTTTACATTACAATGATCATGTTAAAAACTTAACACCTACCTGATGTTCAACAGAGAAGATTGAAGAGAAAATGGACGAGAGATTTTAATATTGAAATTAAATTACATTATTAAACACACTAGTCGAATTACTTTTCAAAATTGAAAGACACACACTTTGTAGCCACACTAATACGATACATCACATGGGTGATTAGCTTTCTCGTGCCATATTTCAATCAGATTATTGAGAACATTTGTAGCTATTGCTTTTTGAAGTAAAAATAAAATAATGAGTTTGTTAAAAAAAAAAGTTGCGGGGAGCCGATAAACTAAGTTTTTTTGGATATACGAGGGTGGTCTGAAAAGTTTCCGACCTAACAAAGATACAAGACATTTTTTGCGAAAATGATTTTTTTATTTTTCAACATAGTCTTCTTATAACTCTATACACTTCTCCCAGCGATGCTCCCATCTCTGTAACCCATCCAAATAGTACTCGGCGTTTTTTTCTGTAAAATTGTTGTTCACGAAGGTGATTGCCTCTTCATTTGACGAAAATCTCTGTCCTCCAAGCGCAATTTTTAGATGAGAGAACAAAAAAAAAGTCGCTTGGGACTAGATCTGGTGAGTAAGGCAAATGATCAAGCAGTTCAAACCGTAATTTGTGGATTTTCGTCATGGCAACGGCTGAGGTGTGAGATGGTGCGTTTTCTTGGTGAAACAGGATTTTCTTTTTCTGCAAATGTGGCAGTTTTTCCGCAAGGTTCTGCCTTTAGCTTGTCAAATAATGATGCGTAGTATGCTTCTGTAATGGTTTTCCTTTTTGAAGATAATCGATTAAAATAACTCAATGACTATCCCAAAAAAACAGTTTCCATCACTTTCCCAGCCAAAAAAACAGTTTTTCCTTTTTTTGGAGTAGATTCCCCGTTCGCAGTCCACTGTTTGGACTGTATTTTTGTTTCAGGCGTATAATAGTGTTTCCAAGTTTCTTCTACAGTAATTAATCGGCGCCAAAACTCGGATTTATTGCGCCAACAGAGTGTTGGAAATGTTCATTCGAATACGTTTTTGGTCCAACGTGAGCAAACGCGGCACCCAACTTGCGGACAGCTTTCTTATGCCTAAATGTTGATTTAATATGTGACAAACACGTTCTTATGACATGTTCATAACCTCTGCTATCTCTTTCACTACAACAAACGTCAAAGTTCACCATTTGGTGAACTTTGGTAATATTTTCGTCGGTAGTTGCAGTTTTTGGACGTCCCAAACGTTCATCGTCTCCCAAGTTCTTACGGCCACGTTTAAATTCAGCTGCCCAAAATTTCACTGTTGTAAATGACGGTGCAGAGTCCCCACACACAGAATCCAACTCATCTTTGATTTGCATAGGCGTATTGCCTTTCAAAAACAAATATTTAATGACAGCTCGATACTTGATTTTGTCCATTTTCACAAAAACACTCACATCAACTCACTCAAACGACTGTTACATAACAACTGCGCGTCCAAAATGGCTGAAACTTTGGTGAGTAACTGTCAGCAGATGAACAACGAAATTCACTAGCTTTTATTTACAAGTGTTGCCATCTTCACGTTGAGGTCGGAAACTTTTCAGACCACCCTCGTACGTATATCGGTAGTTTTCTTCTTTAAGTTTTTTTGTTGATGAGCAACCATTTTCTGAACTATTAAAATGCTTTTTTGAGGCGTCTTTTTTGAGGTGTTTTTTCTATGTATATAGAAATTAAAATAATTTAAAATCTTTTGAAAATATAAAAATGGGATATTTATTTCACATAATTAGGCTACTCCGAATTCTTATTCAAATTAAATCTCCTTTTTATATTCAAATCAGAAATATTCGTATAAAATAATTTTACCATATAAAAAGAATACAAAACGGGAAGATGATTTTAACCAATTGCCATTATTGAATGTCATAGCTCTGCGAAGAGATGTTTTATCGCGATAAAAGCATTATTGAATGTATGTGTCGTAGTATAAGTGAGCGAGCAGGAGGGTTCACACCGACGGAAAATGACTTAAAATGCGGCACTGATGTCCTTGCACCTCAATACCTTTGCACAATATAAGCTATTATGTTCTTTCACCTTACCACTTCTAATCTCATACTACTTTCATAACCTCAACAAAAAAATATCCCTTAACCGTAACCATTTCTTTCAACAAAATTATTGTATCCTCTCTACTGGTTATTAATGACCGCGGTACGTCTCATAAAAGATTTCCCATTGTGATTTTATTCATATTGTGTTTATGTTAATTAATTAGTTAAAAGACTTAAACGAATTGAATAAAGGAATATACGAGATAGTACGTCAAACCGTTTTTGCATTTTTCTCATGAATCCTGAATAAAATCGATTTTAATGATGAGTTGATAGTTTTTTTTACAATTTTTTGTCTTTTATAACTTTTTCAGTCCATATTCTCAAGACTCTTTCACTTTATTTTTTGCCTCTGTCTGTCTGTTTTATCTCTTAGAAACCTATAAAGTTGATAATGTACTCTACGGTGTTCGATTCCGTATATTTTACAGTTTATCTCGCGGTGTGTTTAAAATCCTTCCTAGTCCCTTAAACTGCTTATCATATATGTCTTGAGTCTAGCGTCTTAGAGATTTTGGTGTCCTAAAAAAGTATGATGTTGCATAATATATTGTATTAAAAAGATTTACTTTGATTAAATTAACTGTAAACTTTCTGTCTTTAAAGCTTGGTTTGCATTAGTTTAAAATCAGTAGATACTTTTTAGCCAAGTAGTAGGTGGTAGAGTTCCCTGAAACCTTCCTCCGGTAGAGTAACTCGTCATCTGTTCACACATGCCAGTATAGTAAATCGCATAGTGTGTCACCATGTATAGTCTATTGACCATCGTTGTTCTTTGTTTAAAAATAATTTAAAAATTACTATTTATTGCATATAAAATTAAAATTATTATATAGAATTTATTATGTAAAATTATAACTAACTTATTAATTAGTGTTCCTTTAACATTTATTTTCGCCGTACAATTCAATAAGTTTTGATGTTTCAGATTCTGACCACTGCATTACTTAAATTTGCTGTGTAGAAATAAAACAAAACGATAAAGGTCTTGTACGTTGAGACAAAATCACAGATCTTTCCCGTTCTTGAGGTATTTTATTCACACGCAGACCAATCGCTAAAATCTTGTTTCTAGGGTTCAGGAGGCCTGAAAACGTGTAATTCTGGTGAAAACTGGATTTCGAAAAGACATAAAAAACAGTACTCTTTTTTCCCTATAGGCCTACATTAATATAGGGCAACAGAAAGTAAAAATGTGGATAAGGCAATTTTTGTTATAGACCCCTAAATTCAAAATATGCATTTTATTGTAGAAACAAATTTTATTTTAAAAACAAATAAATCGAATTTTTCTTTAATGTTATTCCATAAAATGTTTCTTAAAAATAGTGTTTGTAAAAATTTATTTTTCCGTAAAATCCTCTGAAGGTTTTTATTAATATTATTAAATCCAACTTATTTGTAAAACGGCAAAAGTAAATGGGTTTTCATATAAATCGTCAAACCGTTTTTCAGTAAAGTTATTTTTGTATATTATTGATTTGAGTAAGTTTTAAAAGAATAAAATTTAAATATGACTCGGAAAAACAAACTGAACGATATTAACTATTAAGGATCATAAATAAAGGCTTAGCACGTGTTTAGGATCCTTTTATTGTGTAACATCACCACCTAAAGTGTCTTCGATAGATTGTACTGATTCCCTTTGATCTCAACACACTGGTCACAGACAACAACCTTTGTGTTTTATTTAGGCTATATACTCTAACTTTGGTTCTTTACTTCCGGTTTTACCACGTGTAGAATAAATCTTGATCCCTCGATATCCAACGAATAATAATACAGATCTTCAACATTAGATTTATTTTTATTTAAAGAAATGTTCTGTCTTTTTCATTTAACTGATTTCTGAAATATTATTGCCAAACATTTAACTGTAATTTTGATATTTCATTAAGTTGATCTGTTAGAAAATCAATGGAACATTCGACAAAGCGGTTTGGCACAATCATTAAATATGCATACAATATTTATCGATTGATCCATTGCATTAGATGTTAAAGGAGGGGCCCACTCATTAACAGAACTATTCTCCACTCATTTGTAGGACTCCTGTAGTTAATTAGACTACTAACGTTAGCCTGATCATAATATAATAATTAAAATATTGATTAAATGAAACTTTAAAAATAAAATCTGGTGTGAAACACTCACACAACTTTCTCTTGCCAATGCAAATAATGAACAATATAACCTAACATTAGTAATAAAACATTAGAAATAAACAGAAACTAACCTCAATAATCATAACCTAATCTTAATCATGAGTAAAAGACGCAAAATGAAAATCAACCTCAGTTTGGCTTAAAAATACGAAAAATCACTCTTTCACGCTAAACTAGGCTCTGTAGAGAAAATTCTTAAAAATAAAAGTTGTAGTTGCTTTTAATTTCCTATAAATTTGATTATAAATATATACTTTTGTCGTTATAGCATACTAAGGCTAAAATCTTTAAAAAAAATAAATTTTTTACACATTTTCGTGAGAAAAACCAGCAAATTGTTAATTACCGCTAAACTAAGCGTTATACAATACAATGATTGAAAGAAAAGTTGTAATTTTTTAAATTCTCTGCAACTTTTATTACGTAGGGGCATGTATACATTTTTTCGCTAAAATGCATATTAAAGCCGCAATCTTTTTGTTGTTGTTTTTGGGTTCAGGGGGTCTGAAAACGTGTAGATCCGGTGAAAACTCGATTTTGAAAAATCGACATGAAAACAATAGGCCTACTTTCCTTCCTATATATTCATATAGGCAAGAGAAAGTAAAAATTAGCTCGTTACACAAGTAACGACAAAATGACTAAGGGTATCCACCATTTTTCCAGATTTTTACTATAAATTTCAATTCTGTTTTTAAGTTTTCAAAATACTGTGACACTTATCTCTAAAGTCCGTTTTGAGATCTGGGTAAATTAAATAATTAACACACTAAAGTTTAGAATTACAAGTATTTATTACAACTAAAAAAATTACAAAAGAAGTGACTAAAATGTACAAATGAATTTCAATTAAATTACTTAATAAATAACAAACTAATTATAATTAAGTAATACAATAAATAACTTAACCAATTTACTGAATATTACGTACAAAAATTATACAGAATAAACGTTAAACAATATACAGTAACGTTGACCTTTTTTAACGTAACCGTTAAGAACTAAGTGATTCGCTCACTCGAACACAGATAAATCGAGACTAAAACTAGACCGTAAACAAACAGGCGCTCGTATAGGTCGTCTAATGGAGAGTTAGAGAAAAGACTGAGATTTTCGATCTAATAATAAAATACAAAATCCTTCTGACGGCTTCTGGATAAATCTTAACAATTATAAACAAATTAGGATTGAATAGAAAGTGTTAAAAAAAGGCCAATTATCTAAATAGGTACCCGGCTCTCACAATACCCGTTCAACAATAAACCTGCGCTACCTGTACCATAAAAAGACCATTTATATTACACATAATATTTATATTACACATAATCTACCTATTTCTCGGAAAACCCTATTTATTACTTATTATTTACGTTAACATTTTTAAACTCTCTGTCATTATCGAACACTCTTTCCTTTTCGTTATTGTCACAATACTTTTATTATGTCCTACGACAGATTTATTGAAAATCTAAACAAGGACCTTTACCATTCTGCTTTTTTACACTTTTATTTTCTTACAAATAAACAAAGAAATTCGTGAGTTGAATGTACATATTTTGATACTAATGTAATTAGTATAAATAACTGCTTTAATGATGAGAAAAATTACAAAGCCCTCGTTAACAAACGAATCATAATAAAAACAATCTTGAAAAACATTTTCAAAAATGTGCATGTAAAATACACCACATAGGTTTGCATTTGTTATACCGAAAATAATTACATTTTTAATAACATTCTTTTTCGTCTTTTAAGTAAATTAGAAAAATTATCCGCTTACTGAAAGGAGAGATAATGTTTATAATGAAGAGAATTGGCACTGAGTAAAACTATGCAAACCAAGTATGGTTTTGCAATTACCCGTTTAATTAATTTTCTGTTTATTCTGGATGGCGAGAATAAGGAAAATGATTTAAAGGGATGAGAATAATTGAGATGATGTCCGTTGTATAATTTCAGTCTTTGGCACGTTATATTAACAATTGAGATACTCGTCTAGATTGATTCATTTCCTAGATATTTCATCTCTTAGAAATAACAATATGTATATCATTCATAAATGTATTTAGTTGCTTTGTGTAAATTAGTAATTAAAACTAGTCGCTGTTCTCTACCTTTGTGGCGTTCTGACAGTTTGCTAGAATACAAAGCCGAAGTTCCCGTTTTTAATTTTATCGAAAGAATCTGGAAACTGAAATATGGTAATCCCACCGACAACTTTCATACCCTGCCGCTGTTCCATATTGTCAAGTTTTTGATACGATTTTAATAAATTAAAAAAATATTACCGGTCCGATCACACATCGATCCGATGTACTCTTTGGTCGTCAAATGCATACTAAGCCGCAAAAAAATTATTTATTTTCAAAACATTGTTTTACCGATTTGAATGAAAATTACAGAAAATTACGAATTGACAAAGAATTGTAGAATAAAATGTTTAAAATAATAGTTGTAGTAAGTTAAGTGGTTTGATTCTCTACAACTTTAATTATAATATATCTAGTGGTTGTAAACAAAATTTTGTTAGAATTCTTCTTCTTCCAATGTCTCCCCTCTACTGGATGTTAGCGATAACTTCTATCATCTCCTCTCTGTTCCTTGCTGTTTGTGTAAGGTCTGCACATTTTTCAGTCCCGTCCATTGTTAAACATTACGGAGCCATGACAAGCTCTTCCTTCCAGCCCCTCTCCTATCCTCCATTTTTCCTTTACTATCAGCTGTAAGAGTTGATATTTTTGATTACGCATTATGTGTTCAAGATATGCGGTTTGATATGTGTCTGCAGTTCTCGGTCTCTTCCCTCTTTTTTAAATTACAGGAACAAAAAATTAATTAAAAATATTTATAATCTACAAGACATTGCTACGAACGGAACAGAGACTTCTTCGTCTGAATAATGGATAAGACCCATTGTTCATGGGTTCACGGGGATTAAAACCGCATATTTCCGTTGAAAACTCGATTTTGAAAAATCGACATGAAACCAGTACCTACTTTCCTTCCATTTATATAGGGCTAGAGAAAGTAATAAGGAACTTATAATACTTTGGACTCGTGATGAGTTTTCAGAAATATAGAATGCAGAATTCATAGCAAGATAACTGGTAAAAGTGGTCCAGTCGAATAAAAACGTCGTGGCTAAAAATCTTAACCGTGGACTGATATGGTGTAGATACGAGTGCGCTTTTTAGACTGTTAATAAATTGCAAATTGTTGTGGTTACCTGTTGTGAAAAGATTTTTTTACATAAAGAAGCAGAAGATTACAACAAAAAAGGCTTATAAGAATATTCTTTTAAGATTCGCATGATTTTTGGTGTTTTCAAAACCATAGAAAATTGTAAAGACGCCTGTTTTTATATTCTTCTTGTGAAAATAAATACCTAATTTTTTTATAAAATATTTGTTGTTTTCTGCTTTTAATTTCCTCTCTTATATTTTTAATAAAGGCATGGAGATTCACCCTCTCTTCAAATGAAATATGCAACTGACAGGCAATAGCCTACAAGGGATGACATAAAGCAAACGAAGTATTCAGTATTGCGTATAGCTCTTTAGCTGTATTAATAAATTCAAGGTTAACCTTTTTTGTCTAAGATTTAATAAAATATACGTTTCATAAAATATAGAATATAATAATTTTATAAACAATTATCTTTGCAATATTACGTTGTACAATTAATTTTATAACAGGATCTAATATTAAAATTGTATTAGATCGACGCTTACCTGGTCCAAACATATTTGGAACTCATGCAAAAAACTAGGATTGAAGCTAAGAGATTTGTATTGGATGATGAACAAACGTTCACAGCTGTCATTAGAGAGCAAGCTCCTGCTGTACAAACCCATACTGAAACCGCTGTGGATTTATAGGTTTGGAGATCAGCTGCGAAATCAAATCTTGCTATCATCCAATGATTCCAGTCGAAAGTTGTACGGATTATAACAAATGCTTCACGGTTTGTGACAAATGATGCGTTGCATAAGGACTTACGTGTCAACACGTTTAAAGAAGAAATTACGAAGCAAAGTTCCAAATATCAAGAAAAATTAGTAGATCACCCCAATTCTTTGGAGTTTAATCTACTTCATAATAGCGAAGACGTAACACGACTAAAACGAATAAAATTGCTTGACCTTCCGTTTAGATTTACCGACTAACCTACATAGTAAATAATTGAAGTCCATATCAGCATCATCTTCTTCTTCTACGCATTCTACTATCACCGCTATCAATTTTGTTACCTTTGCTATTATTGTTATTCATCTTTTATCTAGTTAATGTTTTAAAAAATTATAAATAATTTTGTTTTTTCGAAGCAATACCATTGGGTATTGTCTTCGTCATGTGAACACTTTCGTGTTACTTACTTAAGCCTATGGTTTTTGTTTTTAAACTGATTGTAAATATTCTCAGATGTTAGAAAATATTGTTTATTATTCTTTATTTACTGTAATAGAAAACTGTTTTTAATTTTAAAGAAATATCATTGTTATTCTCATTTGAAAATGTCATTTTTAGTTCACCGACAAATCAATTTGTAACATTTACTTTTATTAAAATTTTTCTCAAATCTTCGAATTTTTTGAAGAATAAAAGACAGTTATTTTTAATTAATCCTGTTATAAAAAATACTCGAATTGTATTTTATAATGCTGCAAAAATTATATTAATATTTTATAAAATAAAATTGTTTTTATTATGCATAAAATTATTAAAAACCCCACCAGGAATGGTCAAAGAATGAGTAAAAACACTTACAAATTGAGAAGTATTTTCGTGGCTTCACCACTTCGTCAGCTTCTTGCAACACTTAAAATTACACAAATATTCATTTCATTATTTTTTTCAATATAAATAAAATTGTTTTAACTGTGTGATTTTATGTGTTGTGATAAGCTGACCGTTTCTTGTGGTTTTTATTAATTTTATTTTTAGTAAAATAAGAAATTCATTAGTAAAGTATAAATCGGTATGACTTTTTTTAGAACAAGATGGACTTCTCTTTCTAATATCGCACTCTTGGGTTACTGAATTTGTTCTCCTTTTAGACAAGGGAAGACATGACTCCCTTTCATGTTTGTCGTTATCAAGATGGCTGTCTAAACCTCACCTAAAATGGATTTTGGCAATTAGCCGAAACAATAAAAAACCAGCAGTTTTCGTTGGATATTAGCTTATTCTTAACAAGAATTGGATATTATTCTGATTAAGATAATATACAATTTTATTGTAGCCTTAGATTTTTGTACTTCAGATTTTACTAAATGCGGGTTTAGGCAGATATAATTTTTTTATTGAGTGATGTCTACATAAGCTTTGAATTCCGCGTAGTTATTTAATTTTTATATAAGGTGACATACAAATGAAAAAATGCCAGACCTAACTGGAAATCGAACCTGGGACCCCAGCATAGAAGCCAGTTGCGCTGACCACTCCATCACGGGCCGACCATATATATTCTATGACTATTTTGTATTTGATAATTTTCCACTTTTTAGAATCACCTGTAAAATTGCTGCTGTCATAAAGTAATTTTCGTCTTCATTAGTTCTTTGGATCTAAACGATCCTTTTTGTATGGAATACTTTTGTTGATATTTAATTCCAATGTTGTAAATTTATGTTTATTTTTTCAGGACAAGGTGGCAGGATGGCTGCGACGCAGGACCCTCCCACCTTGGGCGCGCTGTTTACCAACTGCCTGCAACGCTGCCGGGAGTCCAGAAAATTGGTCCTGTTCATCGTCGCCATCGCTTTGCTCCTGGACAACATGCTGCTTACAACAGTCGGTATGTAAAATTATCGTAATTGCAATATTATATCCATGAAAGGCTAATAAGTCTTCCTTGAAACAGGTATTAAAGGTCCTTCGATCAATTGTTACAAAAGTTAATTAATAAAAAAAAATAGCTATATCTATTTCTGATAAAAGGATGTATCAGAAAACTTATACCATAAATTAACATAGACATCGTATGTAAAATAATGTTGTATGACTCTTCCTTTTTTGACACTGGACAAAACGACTCATCGTTCTTTTCTCATCAGGAGCTTCTGCTCCCTAACAAAACATTGATACAGAGTAATACTAAAACCTAATGGACTTATAGAGTTCAGCTTTGCTGAACGACCAGTAGTTTAAGCATAGAGTTTATTATTTTAGAGTTACCAAACCAAAATTCTTAGAACACATATAGGTATCTGACGAACTAATGTCCCATAGCCGAGCGAGTGAGAGGGAGATATGTGGCATAACTACGCATGCGCTCAAAGGTATTTACCGTTGTAATCCAAATCTGAATCTAATCCAAAACATACTACAGTCGTTATCTTGCTTGTTAGTTTACTGCGTGCATAAACGCTTGCTCACAACAATGAGTAAAATTAAAGACAATGTTATTGGAACGGCGCGTATGGCTTGTGCGAGTGAGAGCGTTATCCATTCTCTCACTCCCACGGCTAGGGGACATTAGTTCATCTGAATACTGTACATTTCTTACAGAATTCTACACGCATATTAAAAACAAACTGAAGGTAAACGATGAAATACTAAAATTTTTCTCATATTATAATTTAAAATTATAAAATCACCCCAAATTGTTGGTAGTAAACCTTCTAGATGATACAAATATACTCAGAAGATTACGACGAAAACTCAAACTGATATCGGTGAACTGAGGGTTTTTGAAGATCCAAATCGTAAAACGAAACGCAATCATCATGAGGAGTTGCTTCGATAAATCATCCATTCAAGGCACATATATTAATAACTACTTTATCTTTTTTATCTATTTAATGTTCTATAATTATATCTGTGATACATAGAATATAAATTTTTTCTGTAAAAAAACAGTTTCTGCTCAGGAATTTATCGAAAATCAAATAGAAAATGTAAGTAAAAAATCACATCTATTCTTTTGATATATGTGATAGATTTCATTGTAGGGTAATTTACTACCATGAGTTACTTAACTATTTAAAAAAAAAAATATTAAAAGTGCTTAATAATTATTTCTGTGCATAATAATACAATTTCGAATAAGTAAACTTTGTTAAAATTAGTAAATCTAGAAATTCGAACTCTTCCTATTTGGTGTGATTTTTCTTCTATCATAGGCTGGCTTAATTAATCAATAGGTTCTGTGTAATAATTTATACCAGCGAAAGTTGATTTCATTTTCGAGAAATAATATTAAAAAAGCAGCGGTTCAATAAATCTGCTGGAGATTAACTCATCCCAATATTGGTGCTAGCTGTGTGATAGTGGATGTTAGGACATGGTGGCTCGGTTCATAGAGTACAACGCAACGGAGAGATAAAATGATGGTGAGCGGAAATCGGGGTTGTGAGAGTGAAGGGTGTAGATTGTGTGGACCAATATTCAGTCAACCTATTGTTACAACACACTCGTGGTCCCGATGGGTCGACTAAACACATTTTCTGATCACTCTATTCTGTGTGCTTTTCTGTGTCAAACGAACTGCTTTCACAAAATTTACTGTAAATATTTTTACTGATTTATTCCTAAATTTATGATCTAAAAGTGACTTAAAGACTTTTGAATTGTGAATGAAAAAAATATTTTTTGTAGTGAATCCCGTGACCTACCGAACTGATCTACTGCGGATGATAGGTCATATCCAAATATTGAAACAGAGGCTAAAATTTTATATTTCTTTTCAAAAATCTAATTTTAAAACAAACTGGTTTATCATTTTTACAAAAATAATTTTAAATACTGGTCAAAGTCAGTTGTAAGATCACGGACAGGCGACCGGGAGGCCATCCCCTTCCGATACGCAAGTCAACTGAATGGGCGCTACCAACGCACCACGCATATCTTGACTTACTTACTATTGCCAAATATGAAATTTGTTAAATTTATTTAGATTATTATCCAGTCACATAAAAATATTAAGACACTTTTTATAAAACCAAGTATTTTAAGGATTAAATAACGAATCAGTAATGACAACCCAGACTGGCACTAGACCATTTCGTCTTCGTGACCTACCGAAACTGAACTACTGCGGATGATAGATCACGTAAGTATTGAAACAGAAGCATATTTTATATATATATAGTGGCGACTATTTACAACACTATGGGTCGTTTGTCGCAGTCAAAACGCCATTTTTGCCTGTCTTGCCATGACTCCTCCTCCATGTTTCTTCTTCCCATGGCTCTGTCAATACCTTCCATCCATCTCCCTCTCGGTCTTCCTCTTTTTCTATTTCGCTGCGGTCTCCAGTTCCACGCCTTCAGTGGGATTCGTACGTTGCTCATTCTTCGCATGTGACCATACCAGTGCAGTTGTTTTCTCTCAATACGGTCTATTATTGAGTCTTCAATGCCCATTATCTCTCTTACTCTTATATTCGTTACCCTATCTCGTAACGTCAATCTGCAACATCTTCTCCAATATCTGTTTTCCACTGTACTGATTCTATTTTTCATGTTTTGTGTAATGGTCCACACCTCTGCCCCATATGTCACCGTACCTTCCACTATTGCTGAAAATATTCGTTTCTTTATGTCTTTTCTTATGTTGAGACTCCACAGAATTGAGTTCAGTTGACCAGTTAATGCCTTTCCTTTCACAATTTTATTAGCTATGTCTTCTTCGTCCCTTCCATTTTTTGTAAACGTCACTCCTAAATATTTATACTCTTCAACATTCTTAATGATGCTTCCGTTTACATTAAGGTCTCTTCCATCTCTTCCAATAACCAAGTACTGCGTCTTTTCCGTGTTCACCTCTAGCCCCCATTTATCATACTCCTCCATTAATTTTCGCAACATGTATTCCAAATCTTCTTCATCCTCAGCTAGAACAACCTGGTCGTCAGCAAACAAAAGTGTATGAATGTAGTCTCTTCCCAACTGGACTCCCATATTCCTACATTTTCTACACCATTTTTCCAGTGCCGCATTCATGTATATCTTAAACAGGGTAGGAGATATACAACACCCCTGTCTCAAACCTTTGTTGACAAGAAACATGCTTGACACCCCTTCTCGACTTTTCACGCAACTCATATTATCTTCATACATCTTTTTTACTGCGTTGATGTATGTATTGTTTATTCCACTTCTCTCCATGGCTTCCCATAATCTGTTTATTGGTACACTGTCATAAGCCTTCTTCAAATCAATGAAGGCTATATGGAGTTCACTGCCATGTCCAATTGTTTTTTCAATCAGTTGTTTCAAGCAGAATATATTATCAATACAGGACCTTCCTGCTCGGAATCCACTTTGTTCTTCCTGATCTACTATTTCCTTTTCAATTCTATCTCTTAGTATTCGTCCATACAATCTACCGGTTGAAGCTGTAACACTCAGTCCACGATAATTGGAACACTCTCTTTTATCCCCTTTTTTGTACAGTGAACTAATGTGGGCAATCTTCCATTCTGTAGGTACATCTTCCCCTTCAATACACTTTTGAAATAAGGTTACTACATATTCTATAACCACATCGGGAGCATTCTTATATAGTTCAATCGGTATACCTCCAGGACCCGCTGCTTTATTACCTTTCATTACGTTAATTGCATGTTTCACTTCATCCTTCTCCACAGGTTCCGTTTGATTCATTTCCTCTATTACATCATACCTAACCTCTTTGAATTCATTTCTATTTTCTGTCAACAATTCTTGATAATACCTTTTCCACATTTCTTGTCCAATAGGGTCGATTGTCAAAGTTTCTTTTTTATTTTTTCTTAATTTTTTTAAAATATCCCACGTAGCTCTAGATCTGGATCCTCCTAACTGGCTATCAATATCCGTACACGTCTTGTCCCAAAATACATTTTTTGCTACTGTTACTCCCTTTTTTACAAGATAACAAAACCTTCTGTATAACTGTTTATCATGATCATCTTTAGTAGAGAGCCATTTGAGGTACGCTTTCTTCTTTTCCTTCACTAAATTCTCCAGTTCTTCATTCCACCAATAGTTCCTTCTGCCGTTTACTTCTTTCCGTCTTTGTTCTCCTAACGCTTCTTTGGCTGCTTCATGTATCCATCCTTTTAACTGGTCATACATTTGTTGTGGAGCACCTAGTGGTGGTTCTACCCTTGAAGCGTGAAGCTATGCTTCAAGCATATTTTATAATTCTTTTAAAAATTATAATTTTGAAACCTGATCATCTGTCATTTTTACAAAAATAATACCTAATTTTAAATACTGGTCGAAGCCTGTTGTAAGATCCCGGACAGGCGAACCGGGCAGCCATCTTGAAGTGACCACTCACCGATACGCGAAGAAACCGAATGGGCGGTACCAACGCACCACACATACTTACCAACTATTCCCAATTATGAAATTTTGTTAGCTTTATGTAGACTATATCATCCAGTCACGTAAATATTAAGACACTTTTTATAAACCAAATATTTTTCAAGATTAACTGAACGAATTCAGTAGTGAGAACCCAAACTGGCACTACACCATCTCGTCCTCGTGACCTACCGAAACTGATCTACTGCGGATGTTAGGTCTCGTCTAAGCATTGAAACAGAAGCTTATATTTTATAATTTTTAAAAATTCTAATTTTGAAACCTAACCTCTGTTAATTTTAAATACTGGTCAGAGTCAGTTGGAAGATTTCGGGCAGGCGCCCGGGAGGCCACCTTGTAGTAACGACCTACCGATAAGCTAGTAAACCGAATGGGTGGTACCAATGCACCACACATATTTTCACCTATCAACTAATATGAAATTTGTTAAATTTATTTAGACTATGTCATTCAGTCACATAAATATTTAGAAACTTTTTGTAAAACCAAATGTATTTCAGGTTTAACTGACCAAATTCAGTACCTAGCGAGAATCTAGCCTGACACCTGACCATCTCGTCCACCTGACCTGTCAAATATGATTACTGCAGAAGATAGGTCAGTCCAACCATTGAAACAGAAGCTGAAATTTTATAAATCTGTTCCCAAATATGAAATTTATTAAATTTACTTATACTATATCATCCAGTCACATGTATTAAGAAGTGAAAGAACATTCAAAAGTAACCCCTGACATGTTCGGTTATGGCAGTTTCTTGTCAGGAATCATTAAAAGTAGGCTCACTAAACTGTTGGCTTAAATCACTTGACTTACCTTACAGCGCCGGTTTATCGTAATAAATTCTACTATCTTTAAAATAAATCAGATTAATGGAAAATTTTCTTTAACCCTTAGACATGTTGCAATTTTTCTTGATGGTCTTCTAAATTTTTTGTCGATGATATTATAAAAATTTATTAAAATTGATAAAAAAAATATTCATTTCCATAGAACACAAGAGAAAAATATTTTTGTTAAATATATTTTCACATCAATAAAGGCTAAAAACTGTTCAAACAAAAGAGATAGTGTTTCCTGATAACGGCCGGAGATGCCATCTTGGTGTCGCGACCTATCACCACGAACCTACACCACTTTCTTATTTAGCTGAATTTTACTTGATTTTATATCTCGGTTTTGTCGTTTGTTCTTTTGATTTTTTTTTAAATTTTGAATATTGGAGGCATCTATAAAATATCCTTTTCCGTTTAAAAAAACTCCAATGCATGAAAGCATCATTTTCTTTTTACGACCTCCGAATTAGGTAGACATTAAAATATGATGTTTCCAAATACTAGCATGACACTTCCCTTCCTTTACGTACATGAGTTCTGACTCTCAATTTTGCCGAGACTTCTTAAAATAAGTACAAATTTCGTAGTATTTTAAAATTAATTTTGGAAATTTAGATTTTTGGTGCTAATTGGTTAAGTTTATCAGGTATCGAAATTTTGATTGTTTTAACTTTCAATTTTCTTTAAATTAGCTTAATTTAATGTATATGTGTTAGATTAATGGGGTAAAATTTTGAGTCAAACCCAGGTAGTTACAGTGTGGGAAGCTTCATGATAAAAATCAGAAATCTCATAGCCCCGATATCCTTCAATTTTGTCTTTAATAGTTAGTGATATGTGCCCATAACAGACAGGTGGATTGTCAAATTTTTTACGCTCAATCTGTTCGTTTCAGGGCTAAAATAAATAGTTCTGTTTCTTATCACATGGTCAGCCAATTAAATGACTGAATCATTTAAGAACAGAAGAGGTAGTGATGTAAAAAACACTAATCAGAGTTATCTCCTCTGAAAGTAATGAATTTAATTATACAGCCAGACCCTGTGGTGAATGAAGTGAAGTTGTCATTTGCAGAGTGGAAAATATGTGCTTTTCAGAGGGCCAGGCATGCTGATACGCGTACTTTTCCACTCAGTGAGGAAGATAATTGTAAACCACCTCACTCCTCGTTTTACTTGGTAAAACCTCTACAGGTTCAAACTAGGATTTCGGCTGATGACCTAAACAAAAACAACAGTAAGCGATACTAATTGATACAGTGTAGTTACAATACTAAATCGTAATAAATATTCATAGTCAGTGAGTTATATGAATTCGTTCGAAAATATTTCTACTTGAAAGGTGTTTGTGTTTGTTACAGAAGTTTAATCGAGTATGAGCTGATGTGTTATGGCTAATAAAATAAACTAAGAGGAATACTAAACAAGTTGTATCAACAACTATACCATGAAGTAAACAACAAAGAGTGAAAGGTATTGTGTCGCAGAAGATGTTCTACTGTGATTTTTTCGTTTCACTCGGTAAAAAATCCACCCAATAATTGAAGTTAGTGGACTGTAAGAGTGTAAAGAAAAGGAGGTTGGGTCAGTAAAGAGTGAGGTGCAAGCAGATAGGGTAGGGTAACTTAAATCACTCAACTGGGAGCTTAGAAGCCCGCCCGCTATCAGGACTCCACATGTTTTATGCATCATTGCTAAGCCACCACCGGCTTCTATCGCTATTACTATTGAGCTTCTGTGAACGCGTAGCGAGCTGAGAAGTAAAAGAATAAGAAAAATAAAATAAATGACAACTCCCCATTGCATTTTATTTCCGGCCACACACTACATTCCCCCCTCGACTGCAATCACTAAAGCTAAGTTACGACTCACACAATCCAATTTATCACATATAATCAATTAAATTGAATTAGATAGTAAAAAATCTGGTGTGAAACACTCACCCGTCTTTCTCTTCCCAATGCAAAAATGACCAATATAACCTAACATTAGTAATAAAACATTAGAAATAACCAAAAAAAAACTAATCTCAAAAAACATAACCTTATTTTAATCATGAGTGAATGGCGCAAAATGAAAATCAACCTCAGTTTGTCTTAATAATACGTAAAATCACTCTTTCACGCTAAACTAGGCTCTATAGAGAAAAATTCTAAATATAAAAGTTGTAGATCTTTTAATTCCCTATAAATTTGATTATACTATACACTTTTGCCGTAAACTGCATACTAAGGCTGAAATCTTAAAAAAAACATTTATTACAGATTTTCATGAAAAAACCAACTGAAGATTACTAATTACCGCTAAATTTAGTGTTATACAAATAAATGTTCAAAATAAAAGTTGTAGGTTTCAAAATTTTCTACAACTTTTATTAGGTCTGTACATTTTTGCGCTAAAATGCATATTAAAGCCGCAATCTTCAAAAAAAAACCATTTTTTTCTACGAAAGCACAGCCTCCCCAATAATTTCAGCAGACATGAGGCGAATTTTTAAAAAAATTGTAGGAGCCATTTTTGAGAAAATCGCATAAAAGTGAAACATAACACACATAAACTACTACTTCCGGTTGACCAATTTTGATGAAAATGCTGGTGTCTTGTCCTTCAGTAGTACCTAACTTATATTTCAAGTTTCAATTACGTATGATGTTTCGTTCTTGAGATATTTTGTTCACACACATATACACAAGCAAATCGCTAAAAACATATTTTTTGGGTTCAGGGGGTCTAAAAACGTGTAGAACCAGTTAAAACTCGATTTCAAAAAATCGACTGTAAACAATACTTTCCTTTCTATATATTCATATAGGGAAGAGAAAGTAAAATATTGCTGGAAGAGAAAATTAAATAAATCTAGTACACTGGGTTAATTAAAAATTTTTTTATTAAATACAACTACAAAGGCTACTCGTACAATACTAACACTTCCATCGTCAAAGAAAGATAGCCAGGAATTTATTTACTGCTTATAATACCTAACCTTACTAAAAATGTAGTTTTGTAAAGATTTTTAAAAAACTGTTAGTGGTTGTTTTACAAAAATAGACTCAAAAGTTTTGCCAGTTTTAGTGGAGATTTTATTTGAAAAATTTTAGACCTCTTTATTTAAATCTGATTATTCAAAAACTTGAATAAATCAAAAATTTATTGGTTTAGCTATGCTGTATTTTTTAACCACACACTCCCAAACTTTGTATTATTGAATTAAGAGTGAAGAAAACAATTTGTATGACGGAATATGAATGGCGGAAGAAACGTTCAGTTGAAAGAAACGCTTACTATGTGTTGTTTAGGTCATTAGCCGAAAGGCTGGTTTGAACTTGTAGAGGTTTTACTAGATAAAACGAAGAGTGAGGTGGTTTACCTTTGCCTTCCTCACTGAGTTAAAAGTATGTATCAGCAAACCGGGCCCTCTGAAAAGCACATAGTTTCCACTCTGCAAAATGACAACTTCGTTTCATTCATCACAGGGTCTGGCTGTAATTATAATGAAATTCATTACTCTCAGAGGAGTTAACTCTGACTAGTGTCTTTTACACCTCTACCTTCTCTGTTCTTAAATGATTCAATCATTTAATTGGCTGACTATGTGATAAGAAACAGAACTATTTATTTTAGCCCTGTAACTAACAGATTGAGTGTAAATAATTTGACAATCCACTTGTCTGTTATGGGCAGACTTACTATGTAGTAAGATAATTTACATTTAAGTAAACATTTTAAAACGACTAAACCGACTCTGATTATCTCCTCCAATACCTACCTGCGACTCTACTTTCCTCAGATATTTACGTTAGTGCTTCGAGGAGCTGTCTTCCTGAGAGCATCTGATCAACTTGATCCTCCATCTCCTTCTGTATTCTCTGATTTTAACACTCAGTGCTTGGACTCCCAGCTCTGCTTAAATATCTTCATCCCAAATCCTGTCTAATCTGGAACAACCTTTGACAGCTAGAAGAAATATAATTTCCTCTGTTTAACAGCCAACAGAAAGTTGAAAAGGAAATTAACATAAATATTACAAAAATTGAATTAGAATTTGAATTTTTTGGAATTCGTTCATCAGTGACGTACGGACTATTCCTCTAAGTCAGAGACGTTATATTTCTGTATAAACATTTTGATATTTTAGGCTGGTCGTTTATGTACAGTGCAAAATTCAATAAAAATCAGTTATATAAAAATACACAGTTAAACATAATTTTAATAATTTTTTCTTTGTGATTGTCACTTGTTCTTTTTTTTAAATACAGCAAAATCTACTCTCTACTCCCAAGTAGAATAATGAGTAGATGAATATTTCTTTGTTATATTACATCATTAATGAAGAAAACCACCCAATGGGGCAACTTCGTTGGTTTAAGTCATATATTAACTTGTCGCTTTAAAATAAGTCCGTTGTTCTTGGTTTCAGTTGGTGAGTGTCGTTTGAATTGCGTAGAAGTAAGATGGCAGGGTGATTTGAGTCTTCTTTGGTAATTTGCTCTGTATGGATTGATTTCTTGTTGAACTGTTAGAATATGTAAATCTCTGTGTATTATGCTGTTTGTTATGTACCAAGGTGATATGATTGTCCTGAGTAGTTTCGATTGGAATCTTTATACAGGATTTCAATGTTGGAATAGCTTGCCGATCCCCATAATTGAATTCTATTCGTCCATATTGGTTTAAGAATATTGCTTTGTAAGTTGTAAATTTTTTGTTAACATTGAGTGTCAAACGTTTACCTAGTATCCAATAAAACTGTTTAAATTGTGTGTTCAGCTGTTGTGGTGAGCATGTGTTTTTTCTTTATCACTTTTTAACACTTTTAAAAGAAAAATATCACTTCTTTAACGTTATTTCTTTAAAAAAATTATTATTTTTTATAAAAAATATTTATTGATTTATTGGCGGTTGAGAGTTTGAGAATAATGATAAAAACTTATCAATAAATTTCTTATTTTGTTAATTATATGCTCATTATTCCTAATTATCAATAACATAGACTGAGGAAGTTAAACTCGGGGGATGCATAGACTGTGTTATACGGTTCACCTGACTTAAACACAACACTAATATTGTGAACATATAATAGTCCCATGTGTGCTATTAATTAGCGTATTCCTACGTAGTGTGAAGAGAACGATAAGGGAAACCATATTATTATACAGTGTAGCTCGTATCGATTTATATTAATAATTAATTTAGGATTAAAGAAATTACCTTTTTAAGTTTTATTTATTTTGTATGAACCATGTTTTCAATGTAAATACAGTAGTAATATGATATTAATCGATCTGTTAAATAAATATAAATTGTTGATATAGTTAAATTAAATTTCTAAACCTTTATTTATTACTGTAATAGAAAAAAATCTACTTTACAATTGATAGCAAAATAAATAAATAAACTTTATTATCACATAAAATACGTAAGTTAATGACCATATGAAAAAAATCCCTTTCATGAGACGATGCGTATCATGGCTGGTGGCAATTTTTAAAAAGCCTTACCTTTGAGAAACCATTCGTGATTTCTGTATCTGCTCTTTAAGAAGAATCGAATGAGACTATTTTTGTTTCCAAGTTTTAACTTTGATTGACTTCCGGTTTTTGCCCGCTTTCGGTCGAAGCTTAAAACCCAGTGGGCTTCAAACCCAATGATTTCTGTATCTAATTTTTAAGAGTAATCTTATGACACTATTTTTGTTTCCGAATTCCGACTTTGATTGACTTCCGGTTTTAAGCCGCTTTCGGTCGAAACCGAAAACCTAATGGACTTCAAACCCAATGATTTTGGTATATACTCTTTAAGAGGAATCGAATGTCACTGTTTTTGTTTTCAAATTCCGGCTTTGATTTATTGACTCAGTTTTGGACATTTTCTCGTTTAAACCGGAACTTCAAACCCAATTTAGAACCGTTTTTTTTCTATCTCTTGTAGTTTCTGACTTTGATTTCTCGACTTCCGGTCGAAATTGAAACTTCAAAACCAATTTAGGCCCGCTAACTTTTTGTGTAGATTACGAATCAGAAAACCGTTTGTTGCTACCTCTTGCAGTTTCTGATGTCTGGGTGTGACGGACGGACGAAACAAAATGATAGATGACAATTTTTAAAATTGCCGCCTATGAAAATTTATGGTGATTGATTACCTACAAATTAATTTTTAATATGTTAAGAGTTCATATTCAAAAGTCCACTTAATAATATTTTTTATTAAACAGTTTTAACTTTCAAAACGAAAACTGAACAAATTAAAAATATTGTTGTAACACAACAATACAAAGTTTATTATGCATAAAAAATTCATCTTACGTACACATGAACTACAGAAAAACTTAAAAATTCATCAAGAAAGTTTCGAGAAGGACCAAAAATACTGTAATATTATACAGTAATAATCTAGAAATGATTAAGAGAATAAATTTTCATTGTAAGAAATTGTGTAGGCCTACTCTAGAAAGTGTTGTGTATTGAACAAGAATAAAAGAAAACGATGAATGGAATCTTTTGAATAGGAATTCTCGTAAATGGAAACTAGCAAATACGTTTGTTTTTATTTTTATTTCTTCTACGATGTTCTCGATTGTTTGGAGAAACTATCAGACCACAGGTGTAAAAACAGTTAGCGCCTTTGTAGTTGGTTTGTCAATGCTTGAATTGTGAATGGAAAGTGTTGTCGCCCGTTTCGAAATAGTATCGTTGCGGGACCGGGTCTGAATACATTTTTTTTTTATTTATTTTTTTATTGGGTTTAACGTCCGACTGTTCTGCAATTACTGCTAATGCAGACGGTGAAGGATGAAATGATTTTTTTTGTAACGTATGAAAATATGCCGTGCCTGAATGGGATTCGAACCCAAGACCGCATGATGAGAGGCGAGCACGTTACCAACTGCGCCAATGCGGCCGGCATTAATAATACATTAATAATGAATGTATACATTAATAATGCGTGTGCGTACGGGTAGTATCAAGTGGTTGTTGACAGATAAATCAATTAATTGTTTTTATCCTTAAGTGTCAGTGTCTTTATTATAGTCAAGTGTAGTTTAAGTTTGAAGTTTTGTAATTAATTTAATTGAAGTAAACTAATTGTAATTTGTTAGTGTGCTAGGTGTAATCAATAATTTTAATTATTATTTGTGTCAATAAAGAATTGCTATAAGTTTAAAGAAATTCTGTTTATTATTTATCATGCCCAAATCCCGAACGAATTAGGTTTAGGTGTTACAATGATAATATTTGGTAACAAGTACTGTATTAACAAAAATAATAAATGCCCTGAAGATACAGTGCTAGATTGGGTGAACAAGAATCGGTTTCAATAAAGTGAGAAAATACTGTGCAATAGAGCCTTAGAATAAAGTTAAGAATTCAACTTCTTAAATGTTAGTTGTTCTCAGTATTATATAACGGTAAGAGATCTGGACCCTGAAGAAGATGAACATAAGCCACAGATAAAAGGAACTCGAAATGTGATCTTATTAAAGAATTTTGAGCTTTACCTGGGTGGATTGTGTTACAAACAAGAGTGTTATCAGAATGATTGAAAGGGATAAAGAGATTGTTAGAACCATAAAATACGCAATTTTTCATACTTGGTCATGTGATAATAGGGGAAATGAGGTCGGGGTAGAAGAGCCATAACCTGGGTCAGGTGGAGTTCCACTGATTTGTTTAAAACGGCAGCATCCAAAGCCTTGGTTGCCAAGATGACTGCCAACCTTCTTGGAGAATATGACGTCTAAAGAAAAATCCATCAAGACAATTAGGGCATAATTGATATAATTGAACTTAAATTGATCGTTTTCGAAATTAAATTTAAATTAGAAATAATCTAATAATTTTTTTTAGAAAATTTATAAGGATAAGTAGGCTAGCTTTCTCAATTGTATGAGAAAGATAATATTGTATTATAACACATTTAATCAATGAACTTGTAGGCTAGTCTCGAACGAGTTATTTGAATCCAGCTTTCCAGAACTAATTTTAGCAGATTACTAAAATTATTAATTTTGCTATTAATAAATTGTTTTTCTGGTAAATGCATGTGACATTTTCTCTTCTAGCTAGTCAATAAATCATAATTCTAGTTACATCTTTTCTTTTTTTTAAATTTTTTAAAAATATTTGTTAGTTTTGAAAGAAGATATACTACATAAGTTTTAAGTTTTAGATAAAAACAGTTTTTTGTTTTACATCAGACTGTTTCGCATATCAGCGGAGATGATAATACGTGGTAGATCAAAATGAGTGATGAAAAATTCCGGAAATTGAATTCGGGATAACGGCAACAGCAGGTTTTCATTCTTTGCATTTTACTAAAACGAATTGCTAATTCAATGGCATACGTCTTTCTTTTCCTGAGTATCTTCAACAGCACATCAGAAAAATTATTGTTTTGCCGTACTCTCATTGATCATTTTGTGGAATCGGAAGACAGAAATAAAATTAAGTAATCTGGTCGCTATCATAAGATCCCCGGCTAGGGTCTGAAAATTATAACACGTTGAAACGAAAAGTTTTATACCGCTATCCATAGTAATAGCGAATATAACTAATACAGTTGATGTGAATTTGAATAAGCCACAAAAAATTTGGTGTATAGGCCTAACATTCTCACGATTTTCTTTTGCCAATGTAAATAATGAAACATAACCTATGTTTAATATTATAAGTACTATAGTAAGCAATATAGAATGAAAAACATAACCTAATTTTAATCATGGGTGAATGACGCAAAATGAAAATAACATCTGTAAAACTACTACTCATTAATTGACGCTGAACAAGGCTTTGTTGAATAAAATACTCAAAATAATAGTTGTAGGTTTCTTGATTTTCTATACCTTTGAAATTTATTTGAGGGTATAAATACACTTTTGTTGTAAAATGCATACTAAGGCGGTAATATAAAAAAATCCTACTTTTATAAATTTTGATGTGCAAAATACAGAAAATCACTAATTGACGCTAAATTTAATCTTGTAGAAAAAATACTTGTAATAAGAGTTGTAGGTTTTTTATGTTCTACAACTTTGACTTTCACACTTTCGCCCAGGAATGCGTATTAAGGCCACAATGCCTTAAAAAACATTATAGAAACATTTTTTACCACGAGAGCACAGCCCCCACAAATTTCAGTAGACATGTGCGCTTAACCAATTTTGTAGAGCATAAAAAATTTAGTAAATAAGGCTATTTAAAAAAATCGTAGAAGCCGTTTTTGAGAAAATCGCAAAAAGTGAAAACTTGCTCGAATAAACTACTATTTCCGATGACCGATTTTGTTGAAAATGTTCGTGTCGGACCCCTAATGATATCTAACTTAAGTTCCAATTTTCAACTTCGTATGCTATTCCGTTCTTGAGATATTTTTTCACACGCAGACCAATCGCTAAAATCATTGTTTTTGGGTTCAGGTGTTACAATACGATGTATCGTATCAAGAGTGAAATTTCTGTAGTTTCTGTTGGACATCGAAGTCCCTGTCAAACGACACTTCACATCACTAAAAACACAAGTACCAAAAACGATCTGATCATGCAACACAATTTTTGAACAGTTAAGCCTCGCTGAAAAGCCTACAACTTTGACTCCAGCTCTTAAATGTGTTTGGTTCTGTTTAAATATTTTCCTATCCCTAACCGAACTTTTTTTTGTTGACTTTATTAAGAAAGTTCACAACTATACATAAAAACGAGTGAATGGGATGATTATGAAATGAGATAAAATGCACTTTAAGATTTATAGGGGAGATCCACTCAACAGTGGGCCCCAACTGGAAATTTTCTGTGAACGGTTTACATTGTTGTGTGTACTGTGGGAAATTACTTATTACAAAATTACGTCCCTTCTCCATGGTCGGTGTAGACGTCTTCGGGGATTTCCGGGAAGGTATGGTAGGTATAGGTTGCATACAAGTTCGTTGCTACGATGAGATAATTTCTTACGAAATCTTGTGTAAATTGACCGAAAATAAATGCGAAGCCGTCGACTCGTCAGTGAATTACGTTGCCAGTTAGTTCCTCTGTGCTGGTCTATTTTTCTAGCTTTATAACTATTCTTACACGATAGGATTTGTTACATAATATTGTGGTATTGTTGTTCTTCAAAATTATTTTTGAGAAAATATAAACCTATTTATAATACAACTGATTATTGGTTTACAAGCATTTATAATTTTTATAATTAGATAATATTCTTAGCATGAATAAAAATGGGTTTATTTCATAACATTTTATGAAGCTTTCTGAAAAGATGAGTTCGTTGTACATAATTTTACTACAGTAGGTATTACTTCTTTGTTAATAAGCTTAAATATTTTGCGTTTAAAATTCGTGTAGAAACAAAATAATATAAAACAAGGAGTATTTTTAATTCATCCTTTGTTGTTTTGTTCCACTCTACAGTTTAATAAAAACTTTATTGCGCTGTGGCTTTAAATTACACATAGTTTTATTTTGTTCAACGTGAAACAGTTTAATTTTTATTAAATATCAAATTGCATTTTTCTACACTTGTAAATTAATACATTCAGTTCTCTGGTGAATTATAATGAGAAAAATGATCTAATGTTTCCCAATTTCCATTAAAAATTTTTTCTCTCTTTGGCTTAAATTATTAGGCTATATAATAATTTAATAACCTTTGCTCACATCCAAAAATCATCAGTCTTTCTAATTGTTCAAGTCCTATTTGTTTTCTAAATGTTTATAGATCATCCAAGAATGTCATTTAATTTAAAACAGTATTGATAAATCATTTTCTACGCTCAGAACAGATAAAAAGATTCACGAACCCTTATGTTAAGACTGAAATTTTGCAGGTTTTTTTCTTTATTTATGATCAAAATTACGTTATTTCAATAGTTCCCGATAATATTGTTCGAGTAATATATTTCAGTTAGTTTGATTTTCCTTGTGATGTAACAACCATTTTAATTACACAGATATTTGAAATCGGATTATGTTAGAGAGCAGTACGGGTATCATTCTTAATACTTTGATCGTACTGGGTATTGTTTAATTAAAACGTATTCGTTCATTGTTGGAAAAAGGTTAAAATATCTTCTTAGGGAGACATGATTGACTAAGGACTGATATCTATATTACATCAAGATTTATTATTTTTATATCTGCAATGAAATTCGTTTCTTTCGTATATCAGTAATAAATTCGAAGAGCAAAGTAAATACAAGATGCATTATAAAAATTAAATTAAAAAAAAACCCGATAAAAAACCTTAAAAACTAAAAGAAAATATGTATTGGCCCTTTAGAATTGATGTCGCGGCAGAGGACCGCTAAATAACAGAATAGAACTTAGTTCTATTACTTAGCGGTACCCCGACGCGACGTAATCAGTTCTAAAGAACTGAAGGGCCAATACATATTTTTCTTGTACTTTTTAAAGGGTTTTTTGACGGTTTTTTTTGTAATTTTAAATTTGATTTTTATTTCATACTCTTTAAACATACTAGTAGACTTTTTACAAATTTTCAAGAAAAAGAACACAGAAACCCACTAATTGCCGCTAAACTACGGTATACAAACAAAATGTTTGGCATAAACATCGTAGATTTTGTAATGTTCTGCAACTCTGAGTAGCCTATAGAATACATTTTTGCCCTACAATGCATATTAGGCCGCAGTCTTAAAAAAAGTTCAACGGGAGCACAGACCCCTCAAGAATTTCAGCAGACATGGCGCATACCCTATCGTGTAAGCATTGAAGTTTTAGTTTGCATAACAAATTTAGTAAAAAAGCTACTTTTAAAAACATCGTAGGAGCCGTTTTTAAGAAAATTGCAAAAACTTGCAATTAAATAAATTAAGTAAACTACGTTTAATTTATTAATAAATTGAATTAAATAAATTATTACTTCTGGTTAACCGATTTTGATGAATCATAGCTAAGAACACTCACGATCAGTTCATCCGTTAGGGACCTACGATGCCACAGACAGATACAAATCAGTAATGGTTTTTTTTAAGATCGCAGCCTTAATATGGATTTCAGAGCAAAAATGTAAATAATAAAATTTGCAGAACCTTTAAAAATCTACAACTTTCATTTCAAACGTTTTGTTTTTGTAGCCTACAACTCTTAGTTTAGCGGAAATTAGTGATTTTTTTAGTTTGTTTTGTTTTTGTATTTAAGAACACTCTTGATCTAGTCACCTTTCAAACAAGAAGAACGAAATCAAAATCGGTTTATCCGTTTGGGAGCTACGATGCCACAGACAAATACACACGTTCAACTTATAACAACCGTCTTTTTCCGTCGGGGTTTATAAAAACCGCGTTGGCCAATGTATTTCAAAACTGTTGTAAATTAAGCCTATAATACTTATCGGAGTAATAACAATTGAAAAGTATATATGTATTAATCTTCTGATTAAATAATTTATTGGTTAAGTAATGTGAATGTTTTAGCTTCATAATTTTTTTTCTTATAGGCCTACTACTTTCTAAATTTCTACCTTACGGGCGGTCTTGGAAAGCCTTCAAAAGAATCCTGTCTCTAGGAATCCTTTCGACATTTTTAACCCATTTCTTTGATTCTTAAAAAATTTGTAAAAAAATATTATTTTAAAATAGATTATAAAACTAGATTATTAAAATAGATTATAGGAGAAAGATATTTTGAGAGTGAATAGTATCATCGACAAGACGTTGAAACAGTTCAATTTGTTGAAGAAAATAAAATGGCGGTCACTTAAAATGGTAGGTCGGTAGGTACGCAAGATAAACCAATCACAGGATAGGATATATGTAAGCGCGTGCATGAGGCGTGGTCGAGAGTGGGGGTAAACAGATGTTTTAATTGAGTTCCTTTTTTTAATTTGTTTATTCATATCAATTTTAATGCTTGGTCATTAGTGACTACGGTGGATTATGTAACATTTACTGTGGGATTTGACACGTGAAAATTTCCATACTTTGGCCGGGAATCGATTACCGGGACCTCCGCGTGGCAGGCCAACGCGCTAACCACTATGCTACGGAGGCGGCCGTGAGTTCTTTTTAAATGGTTGGGGTAAGAACTCCAATCAGTTTGTTATTATCGTATTTCCTCGACGCCATTTTTACCGTTTTACAAACGTAAATCATCTTTATAATTCAAATGTTAGGTTGCTATTAAAATTTTTGTTGAATTTTATTCTCTTTGAAATTTAACCTCCTTCGATTTTTATTTTGATACCTTTTAGAGTTTGGGGCCAACGGTAACCTGATATGTTCCAGTGATGCGTTACTGAATTGTTAAAAATATACGATTCCGTACTTTGGGCTCGGATCCTAAAAACTAATTTGTATTAAATTTTCTCGATTATGAATTTATTTTATTTATTTTATTACTCCAGTGATTTTAAAAAACCATTTTTATAAATACTTTTTATTAAAAAAGAATGGAACATGAGTGTTGTAATCAAGAATTGCATTTCAGTTTAACTACACTGTTTTGTACAATTCTGCTGGACAAAATAAGGATGGACTGTAGAATGTAGCAGATGTTCAGTAAATGCAAAAACTCGTACGTTTTGTGTTAAAAAACCTTTTATTGAATCTGTAGCTCTTTATCTTACAGTGCTTGTGAGATTTGTTCTGGATAGATATAGACCTCTCTCCTTTAAAAGAACCATTCCTGTTTCTTATTTTAGAACTTAAATGGAAAGTGATTCACATTGGGTTCGGCGTGTTATGTTCTTTATGTATACTTTTTTTTCTTATATGGAATATTCAGTTTGTCTTTATGATGTTTGAAAAAATATATAATTTTGTTCCATATGCAGTTATTTAATTTACTTAGTAAATATTTAGGTGTGTTTTTTGTATTGATTGCGTTTATTTGTATTTTTTTCCAATTTACTCAGTAACTATGTAGTGCAGTTTCACATCGTTACGAATATTAACCACCCCTACTCACTTCGCTTCGCACGCTACGCCATTGAAGACTTATTGTTTTTTTTTTTTTTTTTAGTTTATATTTATTTAAAGTCGCATCTACAGCTTGGTCATTAGCGACTACTGTAGGTTTTGGTACTGTAACGGTGGATTTTAATGTGTTAAAATTTTCACACTAGCCAGGAATCGAAAACAGAACCTCCGCATTGTAGGCTAGCGCGCTACCACTACGCTATAGAGGCGGCCAGGGTTATTGTTGCATTTTGGACTTTTGTATTCTTCATCAGCATGTGATGAGCCAGCTATCCTCTAGCTATCCTCTAGTTTATTATATCCTCTCTGCATGTGCACGCTGCACATGAGCCTGTATCATGTTATTTTTCTAGTTACTGCAGATGATAAAAGGTTTCTTGTTGGGTCATTACGATTTCCGATTTTCCGTTAATTTGGAGAAAAACGCAATTTTTCGTTTGCCTGTGAGTAGATGGAATGAACGTGTGACAGTTGTTTAACCGTGATTAAATTTTCTTTTTAAGTTTTATTAGCATTCGTTTAATTTAGGAATAAGCGTAAATTTGATTGTTATTTTAGTAGTAATTTGAAATTTATTTTATTCGTTATGAACAATTTTGTCTGTTCAATCTTAAAAGGATAGTTAAAAGTTTAATAAAACTTTAAAGTTAATTAATATTTTTATTTTGAAAACTAAAACCTTAAGTTACAGTATTTCAAAATCACTTGAATTTGTGCTGAAAATGTATTTTCTGGATAACTTGGGTTTGGATTTTCCCGGTTTTGTTTAACCGGGAGTTTCGTATCCTACAATACAATTAGCCACTTCCTAAGCATGATAAAAGAACTGATGAATAAATAAATTAAAAGATAATTACTTTTACATTCTATTTCCATAAGATTTATCATTTTAATCATTTACCTGAATACCAGTAAATTATGTTCACATGGATACAGTATTTTTAATTTTATTTTCATCTCTGTTTCTGGCACGAATACCGGTATTAAACAATGTGGTTATTTTCATACAAATAACAGTATAAGTTGCAAACAGATTTTATTATACACAGTAAAGGTAAACCGCATTCATGTAATCATTTATTGACTTGAAATTAATTTTATCTCTAAATTATGATTTTATGTGTTACCGAACAAATAATCGATGATTCTATTGTTTGTTGATAAACGTACTAATAACACTTAGTTTGGGTTTCGGGCATGTGGTAATTGGAGGCATGTAATAATTACAGTTTGAGTAATAGATATAGCATATTGGTTTGCTATCCTTAATTACTGTTCCTGTATTACTGTACTCTGTTTCAATCAGATTCAACGATTGCTGGTCATATTACTAAATTTCAGTTCAAATTTAGTTGCTAGTTGAATTTGGTTGCGTCAACTGTTCATTACTAGGTATAAAACATATAGACCTATATTTGCGCAAATATGTAGACTAGCCTATACGAATCTAAAGTCGGGACTGAGTTTGTATAAGAGAATACTTAATAAACAAAAATATTTATAGAAGAAAAATAATTCAATATCGAAATTTAATTAGATTAATTTTAAACCAACTTAATTTTTTGATTAAGTAAAATGATGCCTGCATAAGACTTGGCTTGGGAGCAGGAAGATAGGGTAATAAGAGGTGATATACTGATGAAAAAAAAATGCCGGACGTAACCGGGAATCGAACCCGGTAACCCGAAATAGAAGACAGTTGCGTTAACCACTACACCACAAGTGATTTTTTTCCAATAATAAAAATTCCACTATAATGTCCTATCGCATCTTCTTTTAAAGCACTGAAATTCCGGGCGGTTGGCCGTACCATCATGCGGGAAAATATATAGGCTACTGCTGCTACCTGCCGGGGGAAATAAAATAGTTACGGATATAGCATCATCTTATCAAAAGGCATTATTTGCACTTATCAGGGATCACCTTCGACTCGATCCAACGAATAAAAGGAAGTACCGCCTTCTTCACGATACGCTACTATTGCTGTGTGGGGATTAAGCGATAAAAATATCACCGCGATATTGGTTTTCTTCTTTATTTCACAGCATTTAATTATTAATTTTTAAATGTTAAACTGAACTCTCTTGTTATAGGTAATCTAATGGTTGTTAAGTTTCATTCTTATTTGTTTATTTTTCCTGAACGCATTTAAAAATTACGAAAATGATAACCAAACAGAAGGTGGTTGTTAGTAGAAGCCTACTTACGGGGTGAAATATCAACGAATCAAAAACATAAGGAAATTTATAGAACTGGACTTCTTTTATACATGATTGATAATTTAAGGTGCAGCAACGATGGTTGACCGGAGTTGCAATTAATTCAGCCCTGGTAAACGACCTTGACTAATGTAATAAATCGGGTAAAGTAACAATTCTAACAGTCCGCAATTGCGGGACAGCTCACATTCGCGTGATTTCATTATAGCTCAATTACTATGAAAACGAGTGCGATCGGCCTACGCGTGTGTTTCGGCTCGCAGACTTCAACGAAAACAGATCGATGAGTCCACGGGAGAAGATAATAATTCCGCTGGACGACGAGGCCACCTCCATCCCCTCAGCAATCATCAGTGCAGCCACACGCTATTCTGATGCTAGAAAAGGGTTGCCCCAACAGAACAAAAGCCAAACGGCCCTTTATAGGCCTCCAAGTCATTAACGTTTTTGAACACTACTCATTGTCGCCATGCAAAGAGGACCAAACTTAATTACTTTAACATCTTTGAAAAAAATTTAGTTATATTTATAATAGTTATATTCGTAATATTTGTTTTTACTTTAAAGTAATACAATGATGTTAGTGTCAAATTTATATATTATATTTTATTTTGTTTAATATATTTCAGTACCAATCATCCCGGAATTCCTGTATGACATCCAGCACCCTAATGAGACCAAAATTGGAGACAGCTTAGAGAATGGAGTACCACTTACTGTTGCACCCCCTAAAGTTCAAGATGTAAACAACACTATTGATTTCGGTAAGTATATAATTACTTTTTATAAACACAATGTGACATTAACTATTTCTTTTTAATTCATGACGTTAGAGATCACGTTTTAGAATTCAACTGCCGACTGGATTTTCGTTAGCCCGTAGAGGACCATCATTTTCAGTGGATTCTTTTTTCATTCTTTTGTCCATTTATTGAGCTTAATATTCTGAAAATCCTCTAAACTCTGTTGCCCTATTTTTAAAGGTTTTACGATTTATGTATTGTTATTAATTTTTTTTAGGTTTTATGAACCATTGTACTTTTGTTTCTTAAGACTGTAAAGTCTTTTGATTAGTCTGATATCGTTCATTCTATGCAGGTGCCCAAAGAAGCACGTCTTTTGTGTCTGAAAGCCTTCAAATATTTTCTGATCTCTTTGTTGGTTTTTAACTTACAGGTTTCTTCTGCTTCCTTGAGCCTAATACGTTTTTGAAAGTTGTGCTGTTCATTCTTTTGTATTTTTCAAGTGTGTTTAGAATTGATATTGACAAAAATTTCAGCTGCGTGCAAGAGATGTATTATTAACTCTGTTAATATCTCATTTTTGTTTTAGAAAAGTCTTTTGTTTGATGCTTTTGATCAATTATAAGTAAATAGTTTCTATAACCAAGTCATTTTCCTTAAAATTAATAATAAAATTATTAATGTACATTGTCTACTTCTATGATATCAGTGACCCTGTTTACCAGATTGTTTTCATTAGATTACATGCTTCCGGAGATTAAATTTGTTTTATTGTTTTCTTCAAAGTGTTCAAGGGTTAAAAATTAGACGCAATCAAAACTATTTAGCATTTTTTAAATACGCTGTTCTTATTTTATAGTTAACACAACAATGCAGACAGATGAAGAAGCACTAAGGAAAAATAGACATAAAGATTTAATACACGAAACAGTTGCAGTTGGAATGATGTTTGCGTCCAAAGCTTTTGTTCAGCTCCTTGCGAATCCCATTGTTGGCCCCTTGACCCACAGGTAATTTTTTGTAACTTCATTAATTTATTTTAATTCATAACTGTACAATTTTTTAAAAATTAGTGAATACCAGTGAAAACCAGGCTCTGTAAAAAAATTGCTTAGAATAAAAGTTGTAGCTTATTTAATTTTCTATACTACCTTAGATTATGTACACTTTTGTTTTAAAATGCATACTAAGAACGCATTCTTAAAAATCCCATTTTTACAGATTTTAATGAGCAAAACCAGAAAGTCACTAATGGATGCTAAACTAAGCCTTGTTGGAAAAATATTTGAAATGGAAGTTGTATGTTTACAACTTTGCCCTACAATTTTCCTACAACTTTGATTATATCTATATGCTTTTACCCTAAGATGTATGTTAAGGTTCCAAATTTATAAAAAGAAAACGTTTTTCACTACGAGAGCACAGGTTTTTTTTAATCTTTGTATTTATGTATAGGCTATCCCATTTTATGATTTATTTTATAGCCAGGGTCCTGGGTTCGATTCCCGATCAGGTCTGGCATTTTTCCATCACTCATTTTCATGTATCATCATTCTCCACCGTCTGCATTAGCAGAGATTGCAAAACAGTCAGACGTAAAACAAAAAAAGAATTATTTATAAAATTGTTCAGAATTCCTTTATTTCATTCCTTCTCTGTACCATGTACTTTTTAATTATTGCTTCCAGAATTTGGAATAAGCCTTTGTATTTCTATTATTTGTTTACTACCTCAAGAATAAACTAAGCCTTGTTGAAAAAAATATTTGAAATAAAAGTTCCAGGGCTTTAAATTTCCTACAAATTTGATTAGCATATGTACTCCTTTGCTCTAAAATGCATATAAGGCCCAAATCTTTTAAAGAAATTTACCTTGAGAGCACAGCCCCATAAAATTTCAACATACCCTATCTTGTAGAGCATAAAAAATGTAGAAATGAGGCGATATATGAAACAAATTGTAGGAGCAGTTTTTGAGAAAATCGCGTGAATAAACTACTACTTACCTACGGTTGACTGAATTTGATGAAAATGTTTGTGTCGAGTCCTCTAGTGGTACCGAACTTAAGTTTCAAGTTTTAACTTAGTATGCTATTCTGTTTTTTAGATAATTTGTTCACAAACAGACAAACGCGCGTACACAGTCCAATCGCTAAAAACATATTTGGTGAAAACATAATTTCGAAAAATCAACATTTGGGCAAGGGAAAGTAAAATATATGATGTCTAATAGTTGTATTAATATACAATCATCTGTTATTATTTTAAGTACGGTATTAACTTATTACAGAATTTCGACTGAAATAAATAAATAAATCAATAATAAAATTAAAGTACAGTGACTCATTCCACTGTTTCTTGTATGTGCATATGTGTATGGTATATACCCATGTAACACAATTTGTTTGTTAATAACGAACGAACGATATAAAGCACTGAATGTGTCCTCTGCACAATGCATCATTAGTCCCTTTTACTCATTCACTCTCCAACCCGTATACTAGAGTATACACCACTTGAAAACAATTACAGAGAATTATGCATTGTTTTAAATATTAAAAACAAAAAAAAGAAAATAAAGAAAGTCTGGAAATGTGAACTATATATACTACAACGGATTTACAATACGACAGTATTTTATAAATTAAATTTAAATACGATTTATATATTGTATAAACAATAAATAAATTTAAATGGAAAATTAAATACAAAGTACTTGTTTAAACAATGAATAAATCCATTACTTTTGAATAAAAGTAATATTTTTACATTTAATATCAAATAATAACACCAGTTTAAATCATTGAAACAATAAACCTAAAAATGATTACAAACCCATGAATATAATGAAAGTATTATAAAATTACATTCTATATTAATTATTAATTTAAGTACTATAAGATTAATCCTGTTATTTAATTTAAATACAATGAATTTTTTTTAATAAACTATTACAACAACCTGAAGTTTATGCTTCAAATACTTCCTCCAAATATAATATTTAAATCTATGAAGAAGTACAGTAATATAATATTTGTTTGTAAAAGGTAAACTCAAAAATTACCCAACTGATTTCAAAAATTGTTGGAAAGCTTAGAGCTTTTTATGATGACTTTTTCTTACCAATATAAATAGTGAAAAATATAATCTAATTTTAATCATGAGTGAATGATGCTAAATGAAAATCAACTTCTGACTTATAAAGCACGGAAAATCTCAAATTGCTACCCAGCTTAAATTGCTTAAATTGCTTAAATTGCTCAAATTGCTCTGTAATTGCTCTGTAGCAAAACTGCTTGAAATAAAAGTTGTAGGTTTTTAATTTTCTGCAACATTAATTATTTGCTTTTGTCTTAAATGCTAAGGTCATAATCTTAAAAAGAAACATTTTGAACTTCGAGACTATAACTCCCCACCAATTTCAGCCTACATGCTGCTTCTCTTATCTAGTTGAACACAAATTTTTTTGTAAAATAAGTTGATTTTAAAGAAAATTGTAGAAGCTTTAATTAAGATAATTACAAAAAGTGAAAAATTTCACCAAAAACTACTACTTCTGATTTACAGATTTTGATAAAAATGTTTGTTTTCAGTCCCTTTATGATACCTAACTTAAGTTCCAAGTTTCAACTGGGTATTCCGTTTTTTGAAATATTGTGTTCTCATACACGCGTCAGTGCGCGCGCACACACACACACACACACACACACAGAGACCAATTGATAAAAAAACATGTTTTTTGGGTTCCGGGAATCTGAAAAGTTTCGGTGAAAAGTCAATTTCAAAAAATTGACATGAAAACACTTTCTTTTCCTGTACATCTTCGTTGAGCAAGAGAAAGTAAAATTTTAGAAAGGTGCAAAATATCCTGCCTCAGGAATATAAAAAGTGTTCACTTTAACTTAATGCGGATTGTTCGGAGTTTATTTAGATATAAGATTTAGATTTAGATAATCTCCAACATTTTAGCAAGTAATATGATATGTACAAAATTAAATAATCAATAAAATAGAGTACAATGAATAGGCGTACTCTTAAAATGCTGTAGCTACTGAATCATATCTAGACAATTTGGACCACATAGCCATGTATGCCAAAGAGTTATATGTGCATTACTTTGCTAACAGCTAAAACAGATTCATTAAAAATATCAAACATCTTTCAATATCTATAATTGGAATTAGTAATTTTATCAAGCTGTCTTTTAAAGTAAGTAATAAAGCTACTCTAACTAAAATAATTTGAAAATGAAATCTTCAGCAAAGAAATCGAAATTTGCAATCTTAAAATTACTGAACGTATTTATTTTTTTTATCTTACACTGTATTCACAAGTTTCTTAAATTTCATTCAGTTTTGTTCTGTTTTAACTAAAATACAATTTATTTACATTCAATCTGACATCTGGTACCAGCCTGTTGGAGGGCAAGCAAAAGTTTCATTTAACAGAGAGCTGTGCAATGGTGATTAAATTTTATTATAATTTTCTCATTGCTGCATTAAATAATATTAACTGTATATTATGATCATTTGTAGTAGTACATTCACTGTACATAATCATTTTCAGTTACATTAGCACAGAATCAATTATTATGAAAATAAAAAGTGTCAGGAAAGCTATAAAAATGAGTGAAATTATAATGAAGTAAAAATTCAAAAAATTAAATACAATATCAACAGTTAAGTTGATACAAAATGTGATTTTCATATTGTTTAGGTATTTTTACTTTCTCTTGCCTCTTATGAATGTATAAGGAAGGAAAGTATTGATTTCATGTCAAATTTTTTAAATTGAGTTTTCACTGGAAATACTACTTTTTAGGCCCTTTGAACCCAACAAAAACAGGTTTTAAGCAATTGGTCTGTGTGTGAACAAAATATTCAAGAACAGACGCGTACGAAGTTTAAACTTGTATGTTTGCTGATGCAACCGTGGTATGAACTATCAGCAGAACAGATAAGTGTTGGTTGATAGAGTAAAAGATGGATACTGAAACATGTTCAGCCTGCCTGTTAAAAAATAATTGGTTAAGCTCATGCTCGTCCTCAGGAGCGTTTGCTTAGAACAAACTCTTTTAGTTTTTAACACATGAATAAAATGAAGCTAAAGGTCAAGTCTTCCTAAGAGATATTACAAATCAAAGAATTTTTAAGTTAGGCTATCAAAATAATGTTTAGTAATTTATTAAGGGTTGTGTTGTAAACAAAGCAATTAATGTACAATCATTGTGATTGACCTCTTAACATTAATTTTGTGTATTTTTTCAGAATTGGATACAGTATACCTATGTTTACTGGATTTTTAATCATGTTCCTTTCAACTTTGAGTAAGTTATTAAGTATTTATAACCATGATTTTTGTTTACAGTAATTAGACGCATTGCCATGTTAATAATTTTTGAGGACTGCTTGAATATGTACTGAAACATCAAAACAAATTGTTGGTGTATTAAGTTGAAATAATTTGGTCTGTATACAAATCTACACACCATCATTCTCTCAATAAAATTCTAAAAACTGAAATAGTTTTTGTTTCTGTTGGTGACTTCTAACAGACATGTTAGCATTTTATTATATCTTGCCTTGCAGTATTAGTACAGTTACCTGTGATAATAACTATTAAAGTAAACTATTACTAAATAGTGTTTACTATTTTAAATAGGTTTACCTCTTTTGAATAGGTTATGAAAAATTTTAATTTTCGATCAAAAAAAATATGAATTTTTAAACCTATTAAATTAAAATTATTACATTAAATCAAAAATTTATTTTAAACCACGAAGTCATGCAGATGTAAATGAAGAAATACAGATTATTGTAGAATATCATGCAAGAAATAAAAGTAATAATTGTGGCATAAGTGAAAGAAAACGATTGTGGCTGGAAAACTTACAGTATTTATATGGTCTAAATACGATAACATTTTATAGACTGGGCACCAATAAGGCGCAAATGGCTGTGATGGTTACCAATGTTCTGAAAAGACACATTACTTGAAGAAGAAGGTTCAAAATAATTTTTTATTGACAATTAGTTTATGATACTGGAAATTTGACAGATATCAGCTTGACTTTCCAGTGATTCTAAAATTATTTTTATGATATCTATATCTATTTAATTTATAATTTCTTCGTAATAAATATCTGTAAGGCACTTTCATTCTGTCTGATATAGAATTCAAACAGATTATCTTTAATCTGTTTAAATGATTAATAACAACAGATATAATATGTTAAGACATAACAAAAGGGTAAAACAAAAAATATTTATTTACAGCCGCATCTGTAGCTTAGTAATGCACACAAGTCTTCAACACAGAATCCCAAGTTTAATTCCTGGTTAGGATCTGGAAATTATAATAAGTCAAAACCTGCCATTCCAGTTACAGATATCAGATGAATTAATGTCCCATAGCAGAGCGAGTGAGAGGGAGATACGTGGCATAACTACGCATGCGCCCAAAGGTCTTTACCGTTATAGTCCAAATCTGAAAACATACAACTGTCGTTATCTCGCTTGGTAGTTTACTGCATGCATAAATGCTTGCACAAGCCTTCAACACAGAATCCCAAGTTTGATTCCTGGTTAGGATCTGGAAATTATAATAAGTCAAAACCTGCCATTCCAGTTACAGATATCAGATGAATTAATGTCCCATAGCGGAGCAATTGAGAGGGAGATATGTGGCATGACTACGCATGCGCCCAAAGGTCTTTACCCTTTACCGTTATAGTCCAAATCTGAAAACATACTACAGTCGTTATCTCACTTGTTAGTTTATTGCATGCATAAACGCTTGCTCACAACAATGAGTAAAATTATACGACAATGTTATTGGAACGGCGCGTATGGCTTGTGCGAGTGAGAGCGTTATGCATTCTCTCACTCCCATGGCTAGGGGACTTTAGTTCATCTGAATACTGTACATAACCCACCGTAATTGCTAATATCCATGCTGTCGATGTGACTTTAAATAATAAACTAAAAAAAATTGTTTTCAATATTTATGAATTTTGTTACACTCCCCACATGATAATAGCTTTTCAATGCAAAAATTATATTTACTAATATATAATAACTTACAGTGATATGATATTAGTTTGATTTTTATTAAATAGTTTCATGACAAAAATGTTTTTACAGTTTTTGCTTTTGGAAGAAGTTATGGAGTACTTTTCCTGGCCCGAGCATTGCAGGGTATTGGTTCATCTTGTTCCAGTGTATCAGGTTTGTGTATTTATTTAAATTAAAGAGAATTAGAGAATTAAGGTACTTAATCAAGTGGTAAAATTTTCTACAGTAGGTTCTTAATAATATAGCTGTAATTATATATTGGGACCCTAGAGGTAAAGGGCATTAACTACAATTTTGGTGATATTGAGTTAACATTACAATTTTAAAATCAGCAAGAAATGCTCTAATGGATACCAGTGTTAACCTCTAATGGTTAACCAGTGTACCTGCCTCATTTGTGTTTTTAGAAGTTCTAATAACAAATTAACTTCAAATGTTATTATGTTAATGTTAACTCCATGTATGATACTGTTTAACACCAATCATAATTCAAGTGAAAGTTTCAAACATTATTGGATACATATAGAATTATTTTTCGGTATTAGAATAGTGTTATCACTAAATAGTTCAATAGAATAATTTTGTTTTGATTTGATTGACTCAACTTGCATCAGATAAAACACTAATGCATGACAATGGTAGACCTACATAATATTAACAACATGAAGAATTTCAATTTTTAAGTAAAATAATGTAAGTTCCATGTTTTTTACAATACGCAATAAACTGTCAGACAGATTTTCAAAATAATGTGTTTTAGCAAATTTTGTTCCTGTTTTATGCTTCTTAAAAATTTCTATAAAATGATTACGGTCTTTCATTTAAAGAATTACTAATTTTATTTTAATTTCTTTGGTTTTATAGGAATGGGTATGCTGGCTGAAAGATATCCAGATGATAAAGAACGCGGTAATGCCATGGGTATTGCTTTAGGTGGTTTAGCTCTTGGAGTTCTTATTGGACCTCCGTTCGGAGGTGTCATGTATGAATTTGTTGGTAAATCGGCTCCTTTTCTTGTATTATCTGCATTAGCTCTTGGAGATGGATGTAAGTTTTCATTCTTATTTTCATGTTTACAGTTAAGCGCTGGTTTTCCGGGGTCCTATTAACCGTGGTGTGGATTATCTGTGCTATTGTGGGAAAAATAATTTTTCCAAAAATAGACTGAACTAAAAATAAAAACATAAAAATGGTATATAAATGGTAAATACAAGGCACAAATATAAAGTCATATAAAAATGGTGGATGGTGAAGTTTGTTCCACTTGTCACAACATTTTTGTCACAGAAACGTCTGCTCCAAAAAGCAGTATTGCTGCTCGATTAAGCCCCTTCTCATCCTCCTGAAGAACAACTAGTTGCTAAAAATGGTGATATCGTAGCACTGTATCTTCCTCCACCAAACGTTACTAGGATTATCACGAAGATGTAGAAGCTGACAACAATCAACTACAACTGATATCAAACGTAACATGTACAGAAACTCCAGCACCTGCTTTAGACTTTATTAAAATTTATGGAAAGTCAAGACGATGTTGATTGCATTGATATTTTGCAAATCCATGGATACATAAGAAAAATAAAGTAATTGCTCAAAAAAACAAAAAAAATAATGGACTATTTGAAAATAAAGGTTCATTCTCCTACTGTGTAGTAGGGTATACTTATTCCATAATTTGTACTTTTTTTATTGAAATAAAGCGTTTTCTTATATAATTAGCTTTACTAATGATGTATATACATTATAAACATTGTCAATACCTAATTAGTTTCGAGCAGGCCAAAAATGTGGCTTTGTCAAAAATTTGGAGAGAGATCTATGGGTTTGGATTAGTCATCAGCAAATTCAATTGTGAAATAACGAGTGACTGAACCTGAACTAATAATAGATGACTAATCATTAAAATAACAATGTTTACTTTTAAAGTTCTCTTGTTCTGTCATACAGATCAGAGGTAATACATAACTTGTAACCACATTTATTTATGAAAAAGAATGGAAATAAAGTATAGCCCTACTGTTTTTATAAATTTATTGATCGGTACTTTAAAGATCAGTCACGATATGATGTTGCCCTAACAGTTTCATTTGTAAAAATACTTTTAAAAGTATTTTGTTGTTACTTTTTAATCAACGTGTACACATTTTTAAATAATGCACATGCTCAGTGACATCATTATTTGTTTACTTGACATATCTTTCTTATGATGAACCGAGTATAGATCCATAAACACACAATGCCTTATTATTGTATAGTATTACTATTACTTTGGTTCATCCTTCATGATGATTTCTTGAGAATTTGTTCCAATTCAGTAACAGATAAACCTATAATGGGGCTTCATTGTTTGTTGGCTAGAATATAGTAAATAGGTATTCAATATTTTATACTGAAACAGTAGGAATTCTAGTAGTGTTAAGCAAAAATTTCCAGTTAAATTTATTATCTAAGTTCTAAAATATTAGTGCTCTTTTTAAAGTGTTACAGCTAATGCTTCTTCAACCTGGAGTCGTAAAACAGGAAGCTGACCCTCCATCATTGAAATCACTTGTTACAGATCCTTATATTATTATTGCTGCTGGTAAGTTAATAGAAAATTTACCTGACAGTAAGTTAGAACACATAGGTATGCAATGTTTACTGATATAATATAAATTATTGTACATGTATACGACAAATAACCATCTAGACATTCTTGTACCAGTAGTATACCTTCATATTTCATATAAATGTTGATTTTTAGTCATGTAAGCTGACATTTATTACATAATTGTGTGAGTGAAGTCTGGCTGAGGAATAATTATAATTTAGATATACCTTAATACAATCTAATATACGCTTTATTAGGTTATAATGATAATTAAACTCTAATAAGAGGCTCGGGCTGAGTGGATGAGCAGTCAGTCAGCATCAGACCGTCCAATGTCGCCAACAATGGACAGTCAACTACTTGCTAACATAGCAGAAAGAACACACCATGCTAAGGGTTGCTAAGGCAGTGGGCCAGCATGGCAGTTTTCAAAAAGGCTGAAATTCAACTGAGCTGCTCTGTGTGTGTTAATTTTTAAATATGAAAATGTTACAAAAATACGAAAGTGACGTCATGTGCTAGTTCAATTCATTCCTGAGAGTGCTATGGAGGCAAGCATGACATGACAACATTCCTCTCTGTCTGCTCACCGAGACGGTCTTGATGTTTAATTCTGACTTCACAATAGGCTAAAGTTTTTTAATTTACAACGCTACCACTACTTTAAGAAAAACAGTTAGAACTACACTCTACTCTTGGTCATCATCATCATCATTATGATAGTCAACGATTATTAAAAAACTATAAATTGAAGTGTGTTGTTTTGGTCATCAGCCGAAAGGCTGAGTTAAATCTGTAGGGGCTTAACTAAGTAAAATGAGGAGTGAGGTTGTGACCTGTCTTCCTCACTGAGTTGAAAAGTATGCTTATCAGCATGCCAGGCCCTCTGAAAAGCATCTACTGTCCATCCTGCAAATGACATCTTCACTTCATTCACCACTGGTCTGGCTGTATAAGGAAATTCATTAATCTCAGAGTAGAACTCTGATTAGTGCATTTTACCCCTCTACCTCTTTTGTTCTTAAATGCTTCTATCAAATAATTGACCAAGTGATAAGAAACAGAACTATTTTTTATAGCCCTTGTACTAGCAGATTGCCTGTTATAGGCAATTGAAGTATTGAAGTATTAGGTAATAAATAAAATAAAAACCATAACCTAACCTACATTTCTTATACCCTTATTTTTACATTTACAAGTTTACAATTGTTTTTGTACTAACTTTGCATATTGTTTTATGAACCCTGTCTATTAACAAAAATATATAATGCCTATTTTGTGATTACTCTTTGTTAAATTCCTTATACTTTTTAATAGTTTTGTACAAGATACTTCGATTTAATTAATTTTTAAATTGTTTTAATAAAACCACTTGTTTATTTCTAAAAACTGATAAATTGCATTTTAGGTGCTATAACTTTCGCTAATACTGGGATTGCCATGTTGGAACCATCTCTACCAATATGGATGATGGACACAATGGGTGCTGGTCGATGGAAACAAGGTGTAACATTCTTACCTGCCAGCATCTCTTATCTTATCGGAACTAATTTATTTGGACCACTTGGACATCGCATGGGACGGTACAATAATATATTGATGAATTTTATTATATTTTCAGGATACAGTAATATTTAATTAAATAATCATGTAAAAAAGGAATGCAATAGAACTTTGATAATTTTTTATTCTTATACTTTTTTTTAAATACACCTGAGAATACAAAATGGGTAATGTATTGTAAAAGTGTTCAGTTGTTCTATAAAATGTTTAGGTTTATTGTATGTAGTCTATAAATATACTATGTGAGTAGATTTATGATTATTTTTATGGGTCCTTTTTGAATGTGCAGCCATGGAGTAGTCAGTGTGTTAGCACATTTTTTGTTTATTTCTGATGAAACTTAACTCTTATAAGGCGTATTTTATATGGTACGAACTAATTTGATTGTAAGTTTTTTACCAGATGACAACAATAACAAGTAGCATTATGAAAATTTATTAAATTGATGGCCTTAGTTAAAGAGTTGTTTGGGTGTTGTCCTGCAGGGCAGGTGGACTAGCATTGTGGGTAACGCGTGGCAGCCATGACATCTTGTCTTCCAGTGCAAAAATCTTCTCGCAGAATCATTGATGTGTCTTTATCATGGTCCAGGAGCTGTAATACACATTACGGCAATGTGCATTTATAGTTGGTACCTGCTTACTACAGAGAAAATTGTACTGCTGGTTGAATTGAATGAAAACTCATCCCCTGATCCCCTGATAGGAGGAAATAACACCTTTACTTGGCTGATTTTGGCAGATTGCAAATTTTTTGAGGATGCTGTTTCTGTTGATGCTTTGTTTCTCTCAACAGGGATCCATAGCATTTTTCCCACATGATGATATAGCAAATAACTGGCTGTACAGTGCGTAAATGGATAATGCAATAGTAACGATTCTACAAACAAAATTCCTTAAGATATTTTTAACATTGTTGTATGAAACTAAATTAAGTAATGCAAATTTAAATTGTTTTTCAATTTCTGTGAGGTTACTTACAAGCAGATTATTAGACTACTTGGAATTAGGTTTCAGTTTCTTGCCAATTTTTCGAAGAAACTTATATTAAATGCTCATTAACTTTTTTAAATAACAGTGGAGTACGGAATGCTATTTTAAGTATTCGTGTAATTGAAATTTATTTTATTAGGGCTTAAAGTAATCTAAAAATTTGTTACTGTTTTAGATGGTTGGCATCATTACTGGGACTTATAATTATTGGTGTATGTCTAATGTGTGTAAGTATATGTGACTTGATATTAATAAGTAATGTACAAGGTGAATTATCACCTTTAAGAGGTTTGGCTAAAAAACAACTAGACTGATTTTCAACCCACAAACAGCACAGGTCTCAAGGTCAAATGCTACACTGCCGAGTAATATGACATCCACTCTCCATTTCTGCCATCTGGCTATTTGCCAAACCCTCAGTTGGATCGTAACCTTAGTTTGTGTAAGACTGTGATCTGCAGCCCATCAAAAAAAAGTGTTTTGAAAGAGCAGAGCAATGGAAATTTTTTTTAAATTATTAGAGAAACTTGGAAAGTTCGCTACAGAGGCAAATTCTTTGTTGAAACAAGTGTACAGTGATGAATTTCTGCCCCACACTCAAGTTTATCAGGGGTTTAAGCAGTTCAAAGAGGGACAAGAAGAGATTGAAGATGACCCACGTCCAGGGCAACCCTATTTTTTTAACGTCTATGAGATTGTGTATCTGAATTGTGTGCCTGAAGTTTGGATTCTGAATAAGGAATATTATCTTGAAATCCTATCTACCATTCATGAACAAGTAAGGAGAAAGCAACCTGAATTGTGGAAAAACAAGTCAGATTCTTCATTAGTACAATGCCCCAGCTCATAATGCATTGGTTGTCAGTCGTTTTTGGCTAAGCATGGGGTCTTTGTGTTGGAACATCTACCCTACTCACCAGATCGTGCTCTACATGATTTTTTTCTGTTCCCAAGTATGAAATCTGCACTGAAAGTAAAGAGATTTGACACAGTTAAGGCTGTGAAAGAAAAAGTGGTTGAGATTATGAACATGCTTTCAGAAGATAACTTCAAACACTGCTTTGACCAGTGGAAAATTCGTATGAAGCGATGTAAGAATCATGTAGGGAAGTATATTGTAGGGAATAATATTAAAGTTGTAAAGTAAAAAAAAAAGTATATAGCCCTAATCCAGTTTTTATTTGGCCAAACCTCATATGCGTCCTAAAATAGGAAATTAGAAAAATAGCTATCATGTTTGCAATGTTATTTTTAATTTAGGAGAAATTGAGTGCCAGTTCAACTTTTTCTAAAATGTACTGAAGTTGTTCAGTATAACCTTATTATTCTAAACCTGAATTCCTCCAAAAAGTCATTTCAGAAGTAGTGTAGTGAAGATCACTTAAAAAAATGTCCTAAATTTAAACATGTTTTTATTACAGTTAATTATATGATATTAAAGCACTTATAGATTATTTAGTGAATGGAGGTTATGATAAAAATCAAAAGATATTAATGTACAAAAAATTTCAGAAGTGAAGGAAGTCTAAAAAAAATTAATAGGTGAATCAGAATAACCAGTAGACTTTATAATATTGTACACATTTTAATGCACATCAGTTCTGATTACTCTTATAGCCTTTATCATGTGTGATAACTCATAAATTTTCTGCAATGTTCAAAAGTAACAATTACAAACAGTTAATGTTATAAATAATTTATGTCAAAGCTGAGGAATGAAAAATGTCTTAGATTTCATGATGAATTCTAAAACCATACAAAAATTTAATTTCAATTTTAAACAATGTGAATTAAATATCAGATTATTATATGTAATTTATTGTACGTTTGTCATCATTAGTTGTATTATTTTATTACAGATCCCATTAGCAAGAAGTTTGAATCATTTAATAGTGCCAAATGCAGGTCTTGGTTTTGCAATTGGAATGGTTGATAGTTCTATGATGCCAGAACTTGGTTATTTGGTTGATATCCGTCACTCCGCAGTATATGGTAGTGTATATGCTATTGGTGATGTGGCATTTTGTCTCGGTTTTGCTATTGGTAAGCAAAAATAATATCTTATTATTTTTAAATATATTGAAAACATATATGTCTGAAATAGTACTTTTTCAATTATGAGACTTATTCTTTGTCTTCATTTCATATATGCCTTATTGCAACGGAGTATCCACCCAAGTAGCAAACTCTCTTCTCTCCAAAGCCATTCTTTTCTCTTTCCACTGTTCCGTACCTCTCTTCCTAATTATGTCTGTTTATATTTCATAATTTCTTCCATTATATCAGTGTCCTTTCTGGTCAGAGGATATAATATTCCAGTGCTCTCCCAATAATGCCCAATGATATCCAAATAATCCCGTCCATCATTTCCTCTTTTACTCTGAATTGTTTTAATAATTTGCCCCTGATGGGCTATTAACACTACAGAAAGGTTAGTCATGTGACTTTTGAAAGAGCTGCTTCCTCAGGGCATAATGACCTTACCCTTAATTGGATCAATAAGTTGATCCAGTTTAGTACATGTTGATCCAGCTCTCAACACAAATTTACCGAACCAGTGTTCCGCTGGAATTTACACCCAACTTGGCTTAGCTGAAGCACTTCTTGTGCTTAGCTGAAGCACAGATTAAGTGCTGAAGTTGAAGTGAGAAAGGATAAGAATTCTTAATGAATTCTTATATGATATAACACTGAGATGTCTTACAGTTCATCAATTCCATTCCACATAGCTGATGCCTATTATTCCTTGGTCAATTTCTAGGCCACTGTACGTGCTACAGTGGCAATAACTGAATAAGACACATGAATCTATTATTTGTACTTACTTTACATGTCATTCATGGTGGCCTTACAATTAACAGAAGCATTTGTTCCAATAAGCAAATTTTACAAATGCTAATAACACATTATTAAACTGTTGTAACAATTCAACGAAAGTTTCAGCTAAATGCAAAAAATTATCATTTAAAACTAATTAGGAATACCTTCATAACTTAGTCACAGTATTGTAGTCACTACTAAGCCAAAGGTCCTTGTTTTGATTTGTGTACTTAGAAGTAACTCTAGAAATAATTCTGTTAAAGTATTCTAAACCAAAGTAGTTATTTACAAACTCGACTACCTCTGAACTCCAAAAAAGAAGTAAAGTAATTTTTTTTACAACTTTGAATAATTTGATTGAATTTAGGACCTGCCATGAGTGGAACTTTAGTCAACACAATTGGATTTGAATGGATGTTATTCAGTATTGCCATTCTTGATTTTATGTATGCCCCACTTCTGTGTCTCCTACGGAATCCACCTACCAAAGAGGAGAAAAAAGTAAGTTGTATCTATTTAAAAAATATTATTAAATGAAGTATTTTTATTTACTTTTGTTACATCGTTTATTTTGACAAGTTCAACATTTATATTTTTATTTTGATCCAAACTTAATTTATTTTGTTTACAACAATAATGCAGTATATTGCTTGGAACTAACACATTAAAAAATTACAATCCAGTGGTGTAATTAACAAATTATAACATATAAAAAAAATATTATTCTGTTCTTTATTATTTACAATGAATTAAATTAATAATTTAAAAAAACAAGTAGCTCCTTTAAAAAAACAGAAAAATTACATGTAATAATACAAGATCTCAAAATATATGAACACCGAACTTTCCTGAAGATGATTAGAAGTGTTCATTCAATTATTTACAACATTCATACTCAAACACACCAATCAGAATTGCCCTGATAGCTCCAGCATTTTGTTTATATTAAAATTTTTAATTAAAAAGTTTGTTGAAGCATGCTTTAAAAAACTTCCTTAAACTTTATGATAAGTAATCTGGTTATTTTTGAAATCATCTTCTATTCCATTGATTACCAACGGTTGGGCTGTTTGTAGTGGTCAATGCAATTGGCTTTTAAGCCAAGAGTTTTGAGTTCAATGCCCAGTCAGGTCTGGCATTTTTTTATCGTATATTCTGTTCTATCACTCTTAGCTATCTCCATTAGCCTTAACGTCCACAACAACTGCCAGATATATAATAAAAGATAATCATCCATATATCCATGAATTTATTCTTATTGCGTCTAAAATTTTTATATTTCAAGTAAAAGTAAGTCTTCTTTTTTAGTTTTGTAATCTTTGTATTAGCAAAACCATCTATAACCCAACCAAAAATTTAACGTGTATAATGTACATTGTTTTAACGTAACACTAAAAAATTATTTTTTATCAATTTTATGTTTGTATAATATTAACATGGACTGCACAATTTTTTTTTATTTGTTTTAAACATTATTATGAGTTGTTTTTTTTTAAGTATCAATTTCTATTTTTTGTTTGGTTTTTTTACATTTAGTTTGAATTGTTTTTATTATCATTTAATTATTTCAGTGTCTAGTTCCTTCTGAACAACTTACATCTGACAATCAATGATGCTATTTATAAAACCAAATAATGCAGAATGGTGAGTCAATTTATTACAAGGTAAAGTAATTTTATTCTAAAGAATGTGATTACAAAGTTACTTTTTATATTCTTTTATTTTTAAATTTTCTGTAGAAAATAATTCTTTGAAACAAGCTTAGATATGTGGATATTTATGATATGTTTATCAATATTGTGAAAAATCAGTTTTTCGTGCATAATACGAGGGGGTACCCAAAAGAAACCGGAATTATTTTTTAAAACTATTTATTTTTAATTTTTTTACAAAAGAACCTTATCCCCTTCAAAATACTCTCCATTACAACTAATACGTACATTTGTCCCACCGGTGCTTCCACTGTTCAAAACATTTTTTGTACTCCTCTTCAGTGATGGCTGCCAGCTCATCCGTCGTTTTTTTCTTGACATCATCAACGTTGTTAAATCGGAGACCTTTCATGCCCCTTTTCATGCGTGGGAACAAGAAAAAATCACACGGAGCCAGATCGGGTGAGTACGGTGCGTGTGGTAGCAAAACCATGCCGTTTTTCGCCAAAAACTGGGTAACCGAGATTGCCGTGTGTGCAGGCGCGTTGTCGTGGTGGAAAAACCAGTCCCCTGTCTGCCACAAATTAGGTCTTTTACGACGAATGCTGTTTCGTAGTCTTCTTAACACTTCAAGATAAAAAGCTTGATTTACCGTCTGGCCTGGTGGAACGAACTCTGAATGGACAATTCCCCTCACATCAAAAAAACAAATCAGCATTGTTTTGATGTTCGATCTGACTTGACGACTTTTTTTTGGTCGGGGTGATAATGAAGTCTTCCATTGACTGGATTGTTGTTTGGTTTCTGGGTCGTACCCACAGCCCAAGACTCGTCACCCGTAATGATCTTTGACATGAAGTCTGGATCAGTTTCAAGCTGTTGTTTCAAATCACTACACGTTTCAATTCGACGTTCCTTTTGAGTGTCTGTCAGAACCCGAGGCACAAACTTGGCAGCGACTCTTTTCATTGTCAAGTCTTCTGTTAAAATGCGTTGGACTGAGCTCCAAGATAACCCACTAACCTGTGATATTTGGTCAATGGTCTGTCGTCGGTCTGTTCGTACAATTTCTTTCACTTTCACAACATTTTCGTCTGTTCGGGAAGTCGACGGTCGTCCAGAACGAGGTATGTTCTCAATCGACATGTCGCCATTTTTAAAGCGCAAAAACCACTCGTACACTTGGGTTTTTCCAATAGCGTCGTCTTTTTAAGCTGTGTTCAACATTACAACTGTTTCCGCGGCGTTTTTACCGAGCAAGAAGCAAAATTTCACAGCCGCACGTTGTTCATTAAAACTTGCCATCATGAAAAACGACACGAGCACAAAACAGCACTAGCGAGAACAATCACTGCATGAGAACAGAACAAGCTAGATCAACGAACAAAATGGCATTGAACTGGCAATGAGTAGCACTACAAGCAGCCTAGTGGCGGGAATTTGTACTGCACAAGCTCCGCCCACAGCAGAGCTATTCCGGATACTTTTGGGTACCCCCTCGTATATCTAGGTATTTGTCAATACTGTTTTTAAGAATTTTCAGTTTGGTTAGGTACTGCAAATGTATCTGTTACATTGACAATGTTAATCCACCAGATTGGTCTAGTGATAAAATTGTCACCATGAGTCAGCTGTTTAACAGCTGATGTACGGAGGCGAAGGTTCTGTTTAAATCCTAGTAAAGGTAATTACTTTTGTACAGATTTCAATACTAGACATTGGTTACCTTGCACTTTGATGGTTGGGGTTCAATCAACCATACTTTCTCAGGAATGGTCAGCCTGAGTATGTACAAGATTTCTCCTCATTTAACTGTCATACATATCATCGTCATGTCATTGGGTCAAAGGGTTGTGTATTATTGTAAATTGAATAGATTGCAACATACACACATTAGGGTTAAAAAACATTAACAATATCAAATTGATTTCTGGTTATTTATAAAAATGTTGTTTAATGCGTAAAGTTTTGTTTTTAATGATGTGTTCTTAGAACTGTAGCTCATTGGGAAGGTACAAAAACAATATCCATTGCTTTAGGGTAGTCACCCTTGTTAACTCCTTAAACACAATCGTAATGTAAATGCTTCTCTTTTTCTGTTCAACCTCTAAAAAATAAATTTGTTTAATTTGAACTTTGCAGGTCATCGGAAGTTTGAGAATTAGTGATAAGTGAGTCAGTTAGTCAGTTAGGGCTTTCGAATTTTTTGTGTTGCAGTCGATAAAAACCATTTGGATCAGTTTTGAAGACAGTTTTTCCCTATCAGTTATTTTTTCTTTTACAGATATTTTTCAGTGTTTCAAAGGCAGATTTTTTTGATTCATTTTGTTTGTCATTCTTTTTCTTTTGTCTTTTTTAATCTGTGTTTTCTCTCAATTCTTGGTATTTTTTTTATTTTTCATTCCAGATGTTTTTATTCTTTCAGAACTAGCCTCATTTTCTTTAAATCTTTCAATACAAGTGATCTTTATTGTTTCTCTTAAACTTTTGGTGATGTGTATCAGCTTCTATCATGCTTTGTCTCCATCATTTAAATTGTGTATGTTAAGTTCAAATACATCAGCTGTGGAACCAGTGAAACTGGTTTTTTTAGGAAATTAATTTGTTAAAGATTTTTTTTAGTTATCCTACACAACGTTCTCATTTTTATTTATACTGACATTTAATATGTAGTCAAAATTTCATTGATTGTTTAAAGAGAGCTTAAGAACTTGAACACTTTCATGCTTTCCTTTTGTTTTTCCTAGCCATCTGTTGTTCCTCCCAAATCCTCTTGGTCCATTCTCTGTGTTTTCCACCTCCTTAATCTCTTTCTCCATCTGCTTTCTCTCCTAACTGTGATAGCGTGTTCAAATTTGCGTTTTCTTATGTTGTGTCTTGAATTCTTCCTGGTTGTTCACGTCTACTTCTCTGATCTAGTTCTTTGAAGTCTTCTTCTGTTTCAGTTGTCCAGTTTGACTTATTTTTGCTGGTGTTTGTTGTCAAAGATTTGTTGTATGATGATATGCATCAGTGATTGTTTCTGTGTGCTTGTTAATCTATGCTTATGGTAATTAATTCTTTTTTCCAACTTTGTTATATGATCCAAATATTTTTCTTTCCAGTTTTTCAATTACTTTTATTTTTGTTAGTGGTAATTTTTAAAATTTTCATCTATCATTTTGTTTTGTCCGTCACACCCAGATGTCAGAAACTACAAGAGATAGCAACAAACAGTTTTCGGGTTCGTCATCTACACAAATAGTTAGTGGGCTTGAATTGGGTTTGAATTACCAGTTTCAATCGGAAGTGGCCCAAAACTGAAAGACAAGAAATCAAAGTTGGAATTAAGAAACAAAAATAGTGTTATTTGATTCCTTAAAGAGTAAATACTGAAATCACTAATGGTTTTTGGCATAAGTCAAAGGTAAGATTTTTTAAAAATTGCCACCAGTTATAAGACCTTTTATGCCACGTCGTCTCATGAAAGGGATTTTTTTTCCATGAATTAATGTGGTTTCCACTGCATATAGTGCTTCTTGGAGCACAGCTCTGTTAAAATACATCTCATAAAAATATTACATGTATATTTTTTTGATTCCTGTCTTAGTTTAATTTATTCGTTTTTCTTTTCAGTCATTAATCCTAGGGGAAAAATCATCTGTCCGTTACGTAACTTATCAAAATGAAGAAGAAGAAGAATAAGAAGATAATAATTTAATGATTTTAATTACATAAAATGATTTTAATATAGATAATTTTAATAAAGGATTAACAAATTATCAAAGTCATTTACACATTATTATATTTATTAGAAAAATATGTGAAACTGATTAGTACAATAGAAAACTGATCGGAATATAGAACATGCACACACACATTAAAAACGACCATGTTAAGACAATAATAATGATTAATTTTTCTTTAACATATTTTACTCATTATAAAAGAGTATGTCAATCAGAATATTTTGTCTAACAATTTTAAATCAATCATTTTATTAATTTTTTTTTAAATTTATTTTAATAACATTGTAACATTTGTCAAACTTTCATAATATTATTTATCAACAAATTTTGTAGAAATTTCTATAAATTATAAAAATTATCTTTTTAAATTATTTTTATTTGTAAATTTAATAATAGAATATCACAATATTAATTAGTTATTATTGTACATATTAAAAAATACCTATCTGTGATAACGGAAGATGCTACACTTGGTTGTGTATTTTTTAGTGATCAATTCTTAATCTTAACATGTTGAATTAGTTTAATGGCATTGTAAACAGTTTAATTACTTTTTCATGCAATAAAAAGATGATGTGTAATATTAAAAATTACTATAGTGTTAATGGATCAAATATTACACGTAAATTGCTTAAACTAAAATAAATAAACATAGAAATCATAAGTATTGATGTAATAAATGACTAATTAATATTAGTTTTTATAAGAAATTTAAATTTGAAATGGAATATTAAAAATTATAATATTGATCAGGTATTCAATCTAAATTCTTTAAAATTTTATGATGAATTGAATCCAATGAAATATGTAACACGAACAAAAGTTTTGACAATTTATCATTAAAAATTGAGGTTTTACATATTACTTTATGAACTTAACCAAGGAATAAACAAAATTTTAATTTAGCAAAATTGTTCAAACATTTTACAATGACAATCCCTTCTTTGGTTGTTAAATTATTATAGTTCATAGAAAAATAATAACAATGTGTTCTCACAATTATTTTGTGAATAAATATATACATTTAAAATATTATGGTATGGCCATTGAAAATTGAATGGTAGCAATACAAAGTTCATTTGACAAAAATTACAGCTACTGTTTTTTTAACTATAATTACTTAAATTTAAAATGAAATATTAAATTTAAAAAAAATTAATCACAATTTCAGGAGTGCATCTTCAATTGTTTACATTTCAATCTTATTATTAGTGTAAAATTTATTTTTGTTACAAATATATTTATAAAATAAATTTCTTTCACTATTATTAACTGTTAATTTATTTAAGATATTGTATTAGTTATAGAAAAAAGTATATTTTTTAATACTAATAATATAACTAACTAATTACCAAAAACAAAAATTGCACTTCAGCATAGCAATTTGATTGATTGTGTATTTCTAATCCTGGATTTTCATAGATAGGCGTGCATTTTATCAAAATTACTTCAAAATTTCTTTGGCAATTATGGTTTCTATATTTGCCGAATGGACGCCCTCAGTTTTAGGTACCTGTGAATGGCTGCACAGTACCTTAAGGGAATTTAACCCCTGAGGTATGTTGAAAAAGTCGTCCAATGTTTATTAATAACATTAATAAATACACCGATTTTGTGGTGGTTATAAAGCATGACCTATCCCAAACTCCGGCTTTGACTTTGAAAAAATTATGAATTATTAAAGAAACTCTTGTGCAACTGCTGCCAAATATGTTGTTTATAATTCTTATTTTAACTTTTTATTTACATTATTATTTAAAAAAATGAAATAATAGTAAAATGAAATATTGTAATTGAACTATTTGTGTCTAACGTTATTACTTATAGTTAGTATGGTATATACTTAATTATTTTCAGATAATTTACATAAAATACCAAATTGTGACTATATAAATGAATGCCCAGATTTGATTGTATAATGATGTAACTAACTGGACGAAGCCTCTCAGCTGTTATAAAAAAATTATCGGAACAAGGATTGGTAGATAAAAGCTGGTCATTACGTCATTTTAATAAAAAAAATTGTGCACTTTCTTTTTGATTATGAATATTATAAATTACTGCATAATTTTCATAGTTATAAATTTTATTTAATGCTTGAATTTTTAAGTTTTTATGTAAATATTTATGTATCTGGTAAATTATAGATTGATTGTATAATTTCAGTAAATAGATATTAATATTTTTTGAGATTGATTAAAAATAATTTGGGCTGCATTGTATTAAAAACAAGTTTTAAAAATTATTGTTATTGTATTTTAAAATTTTATTGTAAAGCTTGTAAAATAATTAATTATGTAATATTGTACCGCTATTGTATACTATTATAAATAACTACAGTATTATATTATCTTATCTAAAATTATCATTAAAAATTTATAATTTTGTTTTATAAAAAATGGTTTGTTTCCTCTTTGTTGCACTTTTCAGACTGAACTTTTTTTTAAAAGGGTTCTTTCTGAATGTCATCGTGAACTGACAATAAAAACGTATTGGCTTTGCTGTTTGTGTTTGAGGAAACGCAAAATATATAACTATATTTTGCATAATGTTATAATAAAAATATTAAACGAATAGTTATTAAGCTGGTTTGGGTCCGAAACAAGACGTTTGCCATCCAATGATATCATCATAATTGGTGGTTCTGGGAGGCTCGTCTGTGTCTACATTTTTGTCATTAATAATAACTTAATATAATTATCTTATATTTAAATATAACGTTATCTAATCAATCATCTATTTTAATAATACTAATAATAATACTACTACTAATAATATACTAATCTTATACTCAGTGTTATGTTACGTATATTATGTTATGTGGGAATACATGGAATTATTGTCTAGGCTTTAAATAATCTGTGTACTAACCTATTTTAACGGTGTTCTTGCTGAAATGTGGTGCAATAAATGGCAACAAATATATACTACTTTTTCTTACTTTTTTATGTCATATTCCTGTCATATTTTCCTGACAAAAATGTTGTTTCAGTGTTTGCTATGAATTATAGTGTAGCTAATGGTAAGTACCTGAATCTTATTTTGTACAAATAAAATTATCAATGTTTTCTTTCAATAAAAATAGATGCTAAAAAAATTACTGAACTATTTAATTATCTTTTTTTTTCTAATAAAGGTTTTTTCATAAGTTTCTTTATTTTTTATAAATCACTAGCTGCCTCTGATTCGGCTTCACTTGCGTATAATTTTGTTTTTTGTCAATAATTTTTAAATTAGGGTTATAAATTTTTTTTAATTCCTAATGCGTGTACGTTACAATCTGTTCAATTCAGAACAATAAGCAACCACATGACCCAATGAGATGAAGATGATGTATATGACGTGTAAATGAGTTGTAGCCTTGTACAGACCCAGGCCGACCATTCCTGAGAGAGTATGGTTAATTGAACCCCAACCATCAAATTACACCGGTAACCACTGTCTAGTATTCAAATCTGTATAAATGTAACTACCTTTACTAGGATTTGAACCTGCAACCTTTGTCTCTAAAAATCAGCTGACTAGCGGTGACGACTTTAGGGTTATAAATAAAGCAAAAATTAGAATTTTTGATTTCGTAAAATCTGAGTTATATATATAATTGAACACCTTGTAACATTTCACCTTCAATGTGTTACAAGTAAAAATATTTATTGAAAATCTTATAAGAAAAATTAAAAAATCAGTTTAGTAAAAAAGTCAAATAAATTATAACTTAGCTTAGTTTAATCATATCCAATCTTTGAATATAATTTTTTTAAATATTTAAACTTTATTGAGTATCTTGATGTATTTAGTTTACTATTTAAACAATTCAATAATTAGGCCTTGGGCCGTAATAACCATAAACAGTCTTTGCTCTTCGAGCTCTGGTAATAAGTCACTATATATAATTCTACTTCATAAATCAATAACTTCAAACAATGATTATTTAAAAAGAATGAATGAACATTATATTCATAAATTACGAACCAAAACATTTTACAAAATTAACAAAATAATTAAAAAATATAATTTAAAATAATATCAATGTAATTTGGTTAAAATAATCTCTCATAAAATGTAATTAATAACATATTGTGATACTTATCGCTAAGGTCCGTTTCAGGATCTAGGCAATTAAATAATTAATACACTAAAGTTTAAAATTACAAGTATTTATTACAACTAAATATTTACAAAATAAATAATGAACTAATTATAATGAAATAATACAATTAATAACTTAAATAATTTACTTAGTACTACTTACAAACAATTATACAGAATGAACATACACAAAAATTATACACAATGCACATACACAATAAAACAGAATAACAATAGTTGACCAATACAATGCCCAGAACGTCGACCTTTTCTAACGTACCGATAGCACACGCAATAAACACTCATCAAAGATCAAACGAATACTGACTCTCCAACCGCACTTGGGGCTCTCTTTATATAGGTAGATCAGAGAGATTTCTGGAAAAACAGAGATTCGATACAATAATAAAATACAAAAATCCTTTTTATGGCTCTGGAACAATCTTAACTAGTGTAAACAAGTCACAATTGAATAAAAGGTGTTGCAGGTAACCAACCGACTCTTTCACAAATAGTTGTACAACAAAGACCCTACCTTATTATACATGGCCCTTTTTAAATATTCTTTTATAACTAACTCTATTGTTACTTTGTCACTCTATTATTTACTATTTAACATTTTATGAATTTCTGGAAACCTCTCGAACCACATTCCTTTTCGATATCGTCACAATATAATACGTACAACTTGGTTGTACCAGTCACGAAGTGTTAGCCATTTACCTCATCCAGAACTTAATAAACAAAAAATATTGGTTTAAGAGTTGAACACCATTTTCAACCCCTTACAGGTACATGTTTGTTATTATTAACCCTTAAGGCTCCAGCTGTTCCGTACTGTTCTGCTTCTAACACACTGCGGCCAAATTACATTCCTTTTTCAAGACATCGCATACACATTCATATAGTTAGAATTACTTGTGAAAACCCATTTGTAAAGGATATTTTTATCTCATGACTGAGTATAGTAGAAAAATAATTAAGAATAGGAGAGTAGTATACTACTGTATACTGTGCTCTGTAATTGGTGTTGGATACTGACCGAAGTATATGCTGTGCTCCACACTGAATGTGTTAGTGAGATAAAATATTGAACAAATTCTAAAATAATTTAATCTTATATGAATACTCAATATTCTTTGCAATCTTTGCTTTAAAAATTTACCCTTGATTTAACAGAACAGTGCCCAGTTTATTGGGATGGTCGGTAAAACAATTTACTATTATCATATATCAGATTTAAATCCTGAACAATTTATATACTAGTCTTTCTTTCATTAGAATATTGTTTCTTCTGTTAAAATCTTTAATAGTCAGACAGTTGGTATTATTGAACTCACTTTTTGTCTAGCTTATTTTTACTTTCTCTTGCCTATATGAATATATAGGAAGGAAAGTATTGTTTTCATGTCGATTTTAAGAAATCGAGTTTTCACCGGATCTATACGTTTTAAGACCCCCTGAACCCAAAAAACATGTTTTTAGCGATTGGTCTGTGTGTGTGTGTGTGTGTGTGTGAACAGAATATCTCAAGAACGGAACATCGTACAAACTTCAAACTTGAAACCTAAGTTACATACCACTACCGGACCCAACACAAACATTTTCATCAAAATCGGTCAACCGAAAGTAGTAGTTTATTCGTGTCATTTTTCACTTTTTGCGATTTTCTCAAAAACTGGTCCTACGATTTTTTTAAAATCGCCTGGTTTACTAAATTTTTAATTCTCTACAAGATAGGGTAGGCGCCATGTTTGCTGAAATTCTTGGTAAGGGTGTTTTCTCGTAAAAACGTTGTTTTTTTCTGATTACAGCTTTAATATGCATTTTAGCGCATCAATTTATATAATGAAAATTGTAGAGAATTTAAAATCCTACAACTTTTATTTCAAACTATTTTTTGTTTAACGCTTAGTTTAGCGGTAATTTGCGATTTTCTGTTTTTTTCTCACGAAAATGTGTGAAAAATTGATTTTTTAAAGATTTCGGCCTTAGTATGCATTTTACGACAAAAGTGTCTATAATTAAATTTATAGCAAATTGAAAGAGCTACAACTTTTATTGAAAGCATTTTTCTCCACGGAGCCTAGTTTAGTGAGAAAGAGTGATTTTCCGTATTTTTAAGTCAAACTGAGATTGATTTTCATTTTGCGTCATTCATATATGATTAAAAATAGGTTACATTTATTGAGGTTAGTTTTTGTTTATTTCTATTGTTAGTTTATATTGTTAATTATTTGCGTGTGCAAGAGAAAGTTGTGTGAGTGTTTCACACCAGATTTTTATTCTTTTATTTGTAATGGATAACTTGCAATACTTAATTACAGTCAGGTAAGAAATTTTTATATTTATTTATAACTTTGTTTTCTTGCCATTTGATTGCTGATTTTTCTGAATTTATGGCTTGAGTAGTCGTGGATTAACACAGGAATATCCAGTGGTGTTTGTTCATGTACACCTATCATTCGATCACCATAAAAAGTTCTGTGCCCAACTAATGTAACTTTACAATATTCAAAGCGACATTCTATCTGTTGGCAGACTGGGCTGATCCCAAGGTCAGGTGAGGTTGTTCAACAACTTTGAAACATCATTTTTTCTTTTTTGTATTTTTGTTTTGAAAATACTTCAGCTTTTAAAAGTGCTGTGAATTAATTTATTTTTTATCACAAAATTTTAATCAAACCTGACTTTTTTTGTTATTTTTTTCATTAAAAATATTATTTCACTTACATTTCAGGTTGGTAGGCCTATAGTGGTTAACATAACTAGTTTCTATGCCAGGACCCCTAGATTTGATCTGGCCATTAAAAAAAAATTAATTCTAATTAGCATAATTTCAAAAACCTTGAATATTGAGAACTAAGTCAGTAAGTTGCTACTGTACTTAGTTTTTGTTGTTGTATATCATTTCTCTAAAATGCACACCAAAAGAAAATTTCATAAAGTATTTTCTGAATGACCTGTGAAAAATCTCTTTCCTAGGTTAAGAACCTATTGAAACTTATGCTCTACTACACTATGAGAGGATTGGTCTGTGTCATTTCACTATTGTATAAGTACAACAGCTTGAAAGACCAAGAACTTTTCCAGTAGTCTTGTACATTATTAAATAATAATTAAGTTATTCACATTTACGTGTATTTAGCCTACAATAATGTCAAAAGTATGGCAATTCAGTACTCTTAAGAAACTTTTGTGCATTAGGCCTATTGTAAAAATTTACAATAAAAAAACTAACTTGAATGATTTAGAAAAAAATACTAGCCTAAGAATTATCTTGCTTGGTAAGTCCTGTTTCTGCAGTTAATTTGTAGTTTTAGCTATCGCAATAAGACTTCTTTAATCTTATTTCGTAAGAACATAGCTGACTTATGAACGAGCTGTGCCCTTATCTTCACATTATTTCATGTGACCTCCAGGCTAGCTTAAAAATAATCTGCTGTTAGGGGACATATTAAAATGTTAAGTAATAATGTTTGGTTGAGTGGCTTTGTATGGTGACTACTTGACAACTTCTGTGAACAAACATTACTGTGTAATGTATCCTGTTCACACTGCTATAAAAAATATATCAATGCAGCAATTGATTGCTGGTAATAGTTGGTAGTGGTTGTTTAGAATAATAAAAAATTCCCGGTAACAAAATAAAAGCTCTAAAAATTTAGACGCATTTTATAACTTAATTTATTTTTGCGAAGACCTAAAATTTATTTAGATTCGTAAAGATTCGCGCTCTTTAATCTGATTGGTTAAGTTTGTGTTACAAATATATCCATTAGAATGTGCTAGGTTCGGCACGGACAACAGCTGTAGATGTTATTCTGATTATTTTGAATTTGAAAGTGTAATCGGAAGTAGTAGGTAACCTAAAAGTGTGCAAATTTGTTAGGATAGTTGGATTACAGTCCGGCAAGGTAAATTATACTAATTTACTTGCGTAACCGCGAAGTTAAAGGCATTCTTTAGTGGTGTTGGTAAGTAATAATAATAAATTACATGCAAGTATGTCGTAATATGTTTATGCTCTCGTATTGTTTTGTATGGAGTGTTAAGTTGAACGTTGTCTTCTGATACCCAATCCTTGTGTAGACAGTTGCGTAGTTTTCCCTAGTAATAACTTATTTTAGATATACAAATGCACCTTAAAAATCGATGGGACTCGATTTTTCTTAACTCAAAATACTTTTTTTTAAATTGAAATTGCACGTATTTTAGCCAATTTCTTACTAATACAGTTCTAATCTCAGTTGTGCATTATGTGAGCTTACATCTGAAATGTAGCGGTTATATACACGTGGCCCAATAAATCTTTTGTATTACAGTTTTTCTGTATAGGTAGCAGGTTGTTTTGAGACTGGTAGGTAGGTACAATAAGCTTTACAAGTGAAATTCAACTTAGTAGGGATTAAATTCATGTTTTAGTAGGGATTACCTTGGTACACATACCATTTTTTAGTTTTAAAGGGAAAACATTAAGTTATCACTTTAGTATTCATGTACATTGTAGTTCCTTAGTTTTCACCCCAGTAGGAGCACTTAAATAATTCTGTCGTTTTTTTTTTTTTTTTTTTTTTTGCGCCCTGGAGACTCCAGGAGGAGTATAGGACATGTCGTCAGATATAACACCTGAAATACATATAAGAATCACACAATGTATCACTACTATCAAGAAAGAAATTCTTGTACGCTATAAAAAGTTTCACTGATCAAGTAATTTTTCAGATTTTTTTTAAAGGAATTCAAATCCTCACAACACTTTAAAGATTGGGGTAATTTATTCATGAATTTTCTTCCTGCATAAGTAGGTTTTTGTTCAAACAATTTTGTGGAGTGATTAGCCACATGATAATTATTCCTGTTTCTCGTGTTGTGATTGTGAACATTGAAATTCTGCATAAATTTATTTTGCCTAACATACATAATCACCTCAAAAATGTAGAGGGAGGGAACTGTAAGCAATTTAAGCTCCTTAAATAGTGGCCTGCATGAGGTTAGCTGGTTAGCTCCCACCATACACCTAATAGCTTTCTTTTGAATTTTAAAAACCCTATTCATATTACCCATGCTAGAATTAGGTTCTTCAAGCTGTGGAGTTTGTTGTATGCAGCCTATTTTTTGATCTGCCAGACCTCATTTTCTCTAATAATGCTATTGGGTTGTTTTCTTTTCTTGAAAAAGAACTGTACAATACTTTAATACATTTCAATTAAAAATTTACACTGTTTTAAGTCAAATATACCTGATTCTTATGTGTCCTCTCCTTCTACCTGATTAGCAATGATATCAGTTTAAATCTTAAATACTGTAATTTGACTACTTTTAGTGGAATTTTATAGCTGATTTCATACAATTTGTTTGAAATTAAAATATTTTGGTTGTTAAACAATGTATAAAATAACTTTCAGTCGAGCCTCTCTTAGTTTGCTCCTAATATAAACAAATAATGACGTCACTGAGCATGCGCATTATATCAAAATGTGTACACGCTGATTAAAAAGTAACAACAAAATACTTTCAAAAGTATTTAAATACAAAATACTTTTAAAAGTATTTTTCCAAATGAAATTGTTAAGCCTACATCATATCATGACTAATGTTTTTAGTACTTTAAGTACTTATAATTTAAGAAATAGTTAACTTAATTATAGTAGGCCTACACAATATGTACTCAAAAATACACTCTTGAAACATCTGCAGCTGGAAAACAACTGAAGTTACTAGAGTCTTAATAATTTTTTATCCTGTTTTGTTATTAAGCATTTTTCTTTTAATAAATTTTTATGTGATATTAAGGAGATAAACATTTTGTGTTCTGTGGTTGCTAATTACTTTATTCTTTTCAAATTATTAGATAAAAATATATTAATCACATATAGAAACCCGTAACGTAAACTTGATTTTGAAATTATTTTTAAGAAATTCTGAGGAAGGAACTGTGAAAATTTTATCAGTGTTTTGTACATTTGAAAAGTCTGTACTTTTCTAATTCTCTAATTTTATAATATGCTCTATGATTGTATCTAGTATTCCTCAGTGTGAGTTACAAAAAGTTTCTTGCATCTTCTGTAGATAATGTAACTTGTTTGGTTGTTGTTACATAACTTGTCTAAGTGCTTGATGTTGCTTGTAACAGTATTTTATTTCATGTGACAAATAAACATTTGCTTGTTTTCTACATTAAATAAATAGGTATTGTTATTTTATATTGCAGCAGAAGAATGGGAAATGTTCAAAAGATTTGCTCATAAACATGGGACAGATGTTGTGTTCATAAAAGAAAAAATATTTAGTGATTGCAGATTATATATGAGTAAAGCGAATTTAAGTAAAACCAGATTTTCATTACTTGAAAATAAAATATTGTTGAATGATGGAGTTGTAATTCATGAAGCAAGTAATCCCAGCATAACACATGTATTGATTGAAGATACTTTAACAAAGGATTCAAATAATTGTTTAAATATCTTGAGAAAAGAAGGCTTGAGTTTTAGTGCACCTACTAATTTTAAAATTTTAAGTCTAGAATGGGTTTGTGAATGTCTTAAACAAAAGAAACAAGTTGACACTAAACGTTTTGAGATAAAATTACCATCGATTCAACCAAATGAAACTGATAAACAAAGTAGTATCAGTGAAAATACAGAAACTGATGCACAACCACCTGATACCAAAAGAAGTAAAACGGATAACATAGATGTAAGTAAATATTCTTGATAAACTTTCAAAAAAAGAAAACCAAAAAATTAGTTCTTTTTATGTATTCTAAAAACTATTAAATTTGTAAAAGGTTTTTCTGAATAATAAATAGCACTGTTAATGCACGTAATTTGAATAGTTGAATCAAATATACACTTAATTATGTATAAGAAGCAATTGATGCTGATGTTTTCCGACATTCTATTGGCCTCTTGTGAGCATATTCTTTGACATGTGTTCTTAGTACAGACACTAGTAATATTACAGGATTGTTAAGTCAACTGTACCTGGGGTAATTCAGTTTTATTTCCCACGTGCGGTTATTCAAATTTACGTGCTGTGTCTCTTGTAATTTCATTTACCAGTTCCAATTATGCTGTGTCATTCTATGTTCCACCGTACTACGTCATCTGCATCATCTCACCCCCACCTATCTATTGGCTTTTTCCCGCTTTCCTACTCACTAGTGAACTGATCTTGAATGGGTGTGCATGTGTCGCTTCTCGCTGCTAGTCTAGGGGACGCTACCTAGACTATGCACTCTATTGACGTTAATTCAAGCTTTAACTCAACCGAATGATTCGAACTCTATGTGTTGTGTTCTATGCATTAAGGCTTTAGTATTTTCTGCTGCTTCGTGATGATTTCCTGGCTTTCAACGATTAACCGGCTTACATTCCCGCTTCAAAGGCTACGTTGTGCTTCGATACTGCAATTTCTGGTAAGTGGCTATTTGTACATCTTATTTAAGGTGGTTTCACTGGTCATTTCCTATTCATTTTGTTTCCTATCCTTATTGTTTGTCTCTATCCTAGTTTTCCTCCCTTGCATTTACGCTTAACGCTTCGTGTGAATTGTAATTCTTCGATCTTGGGTGAAGACCGTAATTACTCACCCTGGTTCTCCGGAAAATATACTGCATTAAATAAGTTATTAAAAAGGTTATATCAAATTCCAAGTTTCAGTTCAGGCTGGGCTTAACAAGGATCTATTTACATTAGTACAAGAACCATGCATATATTGTATCACAAATGTCAAAAGAAGGATGAAGAAATTTTGTTTAAAAAGTTATTAACATAAAGAAATTTGTAGCTGATTTTTAGCAATATCAGAAGACCCAAAAAGGTCAGAAAATTTAATTATTCGTATGATATTTGTTATTTAGCTAGTAATTCAAACAGCAATTTTCCATACAACTGAAATGAAGTAGAGACTTAAAAAGATGTTTTAACTTAATTTTAAACCTTTGTGTTTTTATTTGATTATAATAGGATCTAAGAAACATCTAAAAATATTATTTGAAATAACATGTTTGTTTCATGATGATCAAAATATGATTTAGTATATTTATTTTAAATATGTCTGATTGTTTTATGCATTAATACTAATTAGATTTAGCTAATTAATAGATTGCCAAACAATCTAAGGCGATGATGAACATGACTGATGAAAAAAAGTTGGACCTGTTGGGAAATTGAATCTGGGGCCCATGGCGAAGTCAGTTGTACTGACTACTACACTTTGGGCTGGCTGTGGAAGAATAGTGTATTATTTTAATTAATAGATGGAATAAGATGGGATTTTTTTTAGAAAAATCCATCTGAAGTACTGAGGTACAAACCTGAGGAAAATAGAGTGCGGTTAAGCTTCTGAAAGGATGATTAAATTACACTTTCTGAAAAAAGTGGACTATTGCGTTTTTTTATTTGTGACTAAAAAATGTCACCATTGCCCTTTCTACTTAAGCACTGCTTTGAGTTTGCTTGGTTATTGTGAGAGAGTTTGCTGCAGCTTCCTACCAAGAGAAGAGAAATAGTCACTGACACATTTATCAGCCATAAGTACACCAGATTAGCCCTCACAGTTTGTCAGTACAAGTCAATCAAAGAATTCATTATTTCCTTACATCAGGGACAGTTTTGATTTGATATTGCATCAAGTCTTTTGATGTCTTTGCGATCTGGTGAATAGAAGATTAAATTTGTTCTGTAAATTTCAACATTATTTACAAAGTGATTAACTTAAATTCTGCCTTATGGTTACTTAAGTTTTCCTATTGATTTATTATACTTTTAATGTATTGTCTTTTTTGTAGCATTCACAGTACACATGTTCACAAGTTGCATGTAACGAAACAATTTTAATTAAAAATGTTAAAATTATCAATGAATTGCAACAACTTGCTGATGCTTTCCGAAGTCAAGGTGATAAGTGGCGGGCTTACAGTTATGAAAAGGCTGTTAGGGCCATAAAAAATTATAATAAAACAATACAATCATATGAGGTAAGGAATCTCTTTTTTTCAATTCTTCTATAACTTAATATATTTATTTTTGAAAATCAATACAGCCATCATGCACCTGGTGCATTATACAGGTCTTCTAGTTTTACCGAAGAAAATGACTAAGCATAGAAGTTATACTTTGTTTCAGGTGTTCAGTAGTTAAGACATTTATTTATATAACAAAACTAGATGACAGATTCTTTTATAAGTTCCTTGCTGCTCATGTATTTCCTACATTATAACAATTAATGATGTTTGTTATACATTTTTACAATAGGAAGTGAAGAAGTTACCTGGAATTGGCCAAAAAATGGCATTGAAAGTGAAGGAAATTTTGGAAGAAGGTCATTTAAGGAAAGTGGATGAAGTTTGTTATGGTGAAAAAAATAAAGTGATAGAATTATTTTCTGGTGTTTGGGGTGCTGGACCAGCTACTTCATTGGCTTGGTATAACAAGGTAACTTATTAGTAATCTATTTTATATCAAAAGTTAATTAAGGTATTTTTTTAAACTTTATACTGTTTTTAACTGTACGCCGGTCCGTAGTTCATATTTTGCCCACTGTGACGATTCAAAATCATTGACAGCTGGCTTTGTTTATTTTTGGTTTGAAATAAATGTAAATAGACCCAGCTGGTGAAAAGAATAAAATTTTAATTTAATTTGAAAAAGAGTGATAAAAAAAGATGGGTTGCTAGGCAGCTAGTAGGTTAAAGTTTTTTGTAAAAAAATTATTTAGTGGGGTCTGGAGTTTGAAAGGAGAGGAGGTTGGAGATCTTAAAGGGACAGTACATAATATTGTACGCATAATTGAATAGATAGACAGAAAATAAATCAATAAGTTTGTAATTATAAAGAATACTATTGTTTATTAAATACAATAATAAAAGTTAAATGAGATATATTATTTGTTTTCTTCACCACTGTGGCGCTGTGATGGGGTTGCTGCTGCCGATAGAATGCGCCAGCGGTCATACCTCTCACAGCGCATGTACCAAGTGGCATCATATAGTGTCTGCGTACTGGCGATGCAAAAGAGGAGGTGACAGTATCGATGTTCTCTGTGTGCGAGAATCGATACGGGGAAGTTGACATCTCAACATTGAGTTTTCATTCCGTCATCTGTACCTCCATCCCCTACCCTCGCTTCACCGGCGACTGCTCCCCTTCGGGGGCAGCGGTAAAAGGTGCACGCTGCGTCGGCGACACGCTCCTATTAGATTAGGCAGCGGTACAGACGACCCCGATTCACTTCACTGGTGACTGCTCCTCTTCGGAGGCAGCGGTGAAAGGTGGTCGCTGCGTCGGCGGCTGCTCCTAATCTTTTAGGCAGCAGCGAAGACAACCTCTCTTCCTCCCCCCCTTCGATGTTTTCATTATTTTGAACAACGCCGCCGGAGGCCCGGCCGGTCCTATGAGTTCTACGGCTGTGCTACTAGAAGCCGGTGGCGACATACTTTATTACCTACCTTTATTTGTAAAACTTTATACGTTCAAACCACTTTGTCAAAAACTTTTTGTAACCAAATTATGTATAGAAGTAGAACCAGGCTTTATCAAAAATCTTATAATATGAAGATAAACATGTTAATTCAATTATGTGTACATGTGTGATAGCTGACAATCTAATTTTCATGAAAATGTGTATAAAATTCATTTTATACTAAATAATATATATTTTTATTTACAAATGAATCTTTATTATGCATCCTGCAGCCTACAATCAATTCTGTTGTAAAAAATACTTAGATTTTTTGCTGACCTGTTACACCACTTGCTTTTACCTTTTTTATATCATTTCATTTTTATAGGACATGTTTCAGTGGATCCACCATTATTGAAATGTATGAGTTAAATTAAAAAAATTGAAATTAAAATTTTTTTAATATGTAGAAGATGGTTGATGGTAGATCCACCAAAAACATGTTAGTGGAAAATAAAATTGTAAATAATAAAAAGGTACCACTGAAGTATTTTACTATAGAATACTAATTATTATGTAAATTTTCTTGGAAATTCCTGTGAGTGCAGTTCCAATTTTATGTTTGAAAGATGTAATAGTTGTAGTAATTGTGTTAACAGTTTTTTTGTGAAGGCTTTCAGTGTTCTGCTTTTCAGACAAAATAATGTCATTTTTTTTTTAAATTTTAATACTTATAAAACTCAAAAATAGTGTAGAATAAGTCAGTAACAAAACATCTCTTAAAAAGCATTAAAAAGAAACATCACATAAAACAAATTCAACATCTGTCACATACAATATAAAACACAAATTTAGACTCCATCGTTTAAAAATTCCTGGATTTCGTATAAAACGACTTTTCAATCAGGTTAGACTTTAACGCTTTCGTATATCTTTTCTCACATTCAACAAACAACCTTTGAGGAAGATAGAACGTCACTTTTGATCCAGTATATGATGAGTTTTTTCGTAGAGAGACAACCTATGAAACTCGACTAAATCAGAACAGTGCCTTCTTGTGTGATAGCCATGAGGCTTTATTATCAAACCATCATGTTTTACTGATTTTGCCCACAGTACAGATTCCATAATAAATAAGCGAGGTAAGAATTTTATTTTGCTTAAATTAGTCTCAATAAGACTTCTCCCAACTTATCCCACTATGTACCTCACTACTCCTTTCTGCATCAGAAAGATCTCCTCAAGCTTACTAGTATACGACCCCCCAAAATATTTTGAAATACACAATGCATATAGAAAAAAAACATAATATGTATTAAGCGTCAGTTTCAATGAGTTTAATTTTACTGACCCTCCTTACAATGAACACTATTGTGTCATATAGTGTCATAAACAGTATTATTATGCCAATCTCAACTCTAGATGTACGAGTTTTTTTATTAAATGGTTCGAACATAAGTTAAGTTGCCGAGTAACTTTAGACTTATCTGGAAGCTGTTTTTGCACGATCTCAGCATTCCTTCACTGTAGACTTTTACCTTTCTTCTATCCATCTGTTGTTTCTGTTTATTTTTCATGGTAGCTCTTAAATCAGTAATCAGTTGGCTGAACATGTTTTGGTGCATTATATTTTTCCAGTTTATTCGTACTATCTCAGTATCCTTTCTGACTTCTTTAAACCACTTATCTGATACCTTAGGTTTATTGTTTGATGTCTTATAAAAAAGTACCGGGTTTGATTCTAGTCTGGCACTTTTTCATCTTTGTATCACATCATGTCTTTATCTAAGCAAAAGCCAAGGCATATGTAGTCACCCAATTACCCATTGTGTATTGTCCATTTAAAAATATGTAATACGTTTTGGAATACATATTGTAATTTTGGAATTGGGGCTTGTAAATTGGCAGATGAAAGGCAAAAAAATTGATTAATGAGTAATTTTATGTGTATTATGTCTATGGTTTATGCAATATTTAATAATAATCTAATTTGCTTAACTGGTTGTATTTTTTTTGCAGGGATATAGAACTCTAGAAGATTTAAAAACTAAAGCAGAATTAACTCATCAACAAAAGGTTGGATTAAAATATTATTATGACTTTAAAGAAAGAATTCCAAGAAGCGAAATTGAAGAAATTGCAGAAATTGTGAGTACATAAATGTATGCTTACCATATGTGACTAGAGGAGTGTACTGACTTTCAGTCCACTTATTAAAAATTGAACTAATTGTACTTCCCATTTAAATGTAACATTGTTTTCATGGACCTAGTTAGTAGTGAAAAAGTGTGTGTGAGTGTGTATGTTTGTTGTGGTGTGTTTTGTGCCAGATATGGGCTGCTACAAAAAATAATATTCATTTATATTTTATTATATGGAAGTACAATTAGAAATAATATTTTACTTTCTTCTTGCTGCCAGTTTGTTAATAAAACAATTTGGTGCTAGTAAACCTTCAGGATTCCTGTCATGAACAACATTGAAATCCAGAACAATATAAAGTACTTATCAAACAAGTGTATAATCCATGTGATTCCTTAATAGTAGTTATAGTACTTAAAGTGAACCATTACAAGAGTGGACCCAAAGAAAACCAGACTGAAAGTGCGCTGCCATTCGTAGACACAGTAGAGAGTTCTTTCGCTAGATGGAGCTAGTACAGATCTTCAACAAACAACTGCCCAGACAGCGTCAGTTTGTAGGTTAACGTTTGATCATAGTATTTTTTTTCTCTTTTTTTATTGTCATGTTCCATCTGCAGTGTCGTTAAGGCAAATTTAAAAGAACCAAGAATGTGTTTGAAATTTTGTTTCCTTCTCGAAAACACAACAATGGAAGCTTACCAAATGCTTCAACAGGTTTTCAAGGAGGATGATATGAGCCGCAGACATGTGTTTGAGTGGTTTTGCTGCTTTAAGTGTGGTGAGATGAGTGTTGAAGGCCGTGTTCTTTCTGGGCCCCTTCAACATCTTGAATTGATGAAAACTTGAAAAAATCCACCAAAAAAAATCAATGAGGATTGTCGTCTCACAATCAAAAAAATTTCTGAAGAGATAGGCATGAGTTGGAGCTTGTGTTAGCGGATTTTGACTGAGGATTTGTAAATGAGATGTGTTGCCACTAAATTTGTTCTTCGCCTTCTCAAATAGGATCACCAAAACAATCGATTGAATTTGAGTCAGGACTTGAAAAACGAGATTGAAAGTGATCCAAACTTTTTGACCAAAGTCGTTACAGGTGATTATAGTTGATGTCATGGGTATGACCCAGAAATCAACCCAGTGGAAGATTGACTTGATGCTTAACGTTGTCGTAGACGGAATATGACAACAGTAAGAGACACACAATACTACAATCAAGTGTTAACGTGCAAACTGACACCATTTGGACAGTTGTTTGGTGAAGGTCTTTACTTACCCCATGTAGTGGGAAAACTCTCTACTACATCTACGAATTGCAGTGCGCTCTTAGTCCGGTTATTTTTGGGTCTCCCCTCATATATAACTAATTATTATCTGGAGATAATTGATCTCATGAGAGGGTTTACTCATTTTTTTATTAAAAATATATGTTAAGACAATCTGTGTATTTAACCCTAGAAAGCTAATGTGCATTCTGATAAATAATTTACTTGTACTAGCTCCAGTGCTAATTTTTTAGTACTATTATAAAATAGAAGTCAGTTAAATTTTATTTAACTGACAATTTTAATTGGTAAAAAAAAATTATTTTTTTACCAATTTGCTACATGTACTAACACTTTTTATTTTTTGTCACATTGCTCGGCTTGGTGCTCACCTCATATCACTTTTCGGCAGTCCCATAAGTAATATCTTGTAATTTGTCTGTTTTTGACACGATATATAGAAAAATATTTTCTGAGCTGTAAATATGACCTGGGAATGTTACATTAATGAAAAAAAAAACAGCAAAAGTAATACTTTGACTTGCAGGTGATATGGCACTAATATTTGTGAAATGGTGGCAGTCTCAACAAAGAACGATACTTTATCCTACTTACTCACAGCCAATTGAAGGTACTAGGGTAGAAAAAACAATTGGAAAGGCGAAAACAAATAGCCACATTGTCTTCCTGATGAATTATTAGCTTTTTAAGGTTAAACTAGGTAATCTCTTGAAATTTAATTCATCTTTCAGATTACTTAATTATAAAAAATGAAGTTTTATCAAGATTTTATCACATGTGTAGGAATGTTTTTAAATATTGGTAGAAGTAGTGTTCCTTTAGTACATTTATGAATGTTTGATTTTTGTTTCCTTCATTTCTTATGATCTTATTTAATTTTTACATTTAAAATTTTAATATTGTTAATATATTACATTATTTATTTTTTTAAAGGTGAAAGAAAAAACACTTGCGTTTGATAAATCATTGAAGGTTGTCATTTGTGGGTCATATCGAAGAGGAAAGCCTTCATGCGGTGACATCGACATTTTAATTATTCGTCCAGAAGATTTAAATCATACAAATATATTATATTACATCCATAAGGATTTAAAAGAAGCAAGTTAGTTAAATTTTTATCATAGTTTATAGTTCCTACTTGGAATTTATCTCAAATTGTTCTGTGTTCAATTTGATTTCTTGTATATATGTAGTAATCCTATTGTAAAAATATTGTACGTAATTTTTTTTGGAGCTGCTATTTATAACAAGTTTAATTTCAATTATTTTACATTTTATTTTTTACAATGATGGTGGCTTTATGATCCACCGAAACACGTAAGTTAAGAAATAAAACCATAGGAGAAAATGAATAATATAGCAGTCTGTAAAAGGTTTGTAAAAATTAAGTATTTCTACAATAGGATTAGTATAGGCGGCAGCACCGGCGTCGCGTCCCCCCCAATATTTGAAAAGTCAGTTTTGTCCCCCCCCCTAAATTTTATAAGAAATTTAACAGAAATCGTATTTTTTTTTAAGTTCAGCTATAACACAGTCACAGTGGCGCGCATGCTCTTCGCCGCTCCGCACTACTCCCATGCCCTCTCACCACCACCCTTCAACTTCCTACTGCTCATGCTTTGGCTATTTTTGTCATCGATCACTGCACCTGCCAGTTCCAGCTGCCACGTGACTTCGTCTTCTCGTGTGTGTACAGTCGGCAATGGTTCATACTATTTAGATATATGTTAAACTGTTTCTCATTATGTGTTGTATCTAACTGTTATAGTTATTTAAGTTGATACATTTTGGATTTTGGAAGTACGTTGAACTGTTTCTTGAGAAAATGAAGCGAGCAGAAGGACAACAAAATTTGTTATCATTTTTTAAAAAACAAAAAAAGAACAATGGTAAGTAAATCATTATATATTTTTGTGAGAGATAAAGCAAATTTGTAGATAGGCTAGTTATTGATTTCATGTGGCGGGAATAAAAGAAACAAATTTTACCCTCGATGATGATGGGTTTACTAAACCTGAAATGGCCATAGTGTCTTAAAGTTTATTTTAAAAGTGATCTAGGTTTAGGTGTTGTTATTTGTTATTCTAACAATTATTAAACAATTGAATGCGTTGGTTTGTATAAGATAAGAATTAATATTCTATTTATTTTACTTTCCCCCTATACTTACAGTTTGGGAAAATTATACAGTTAGGTTACAAAAAATTTTTGTAGTTTTCGTCAAAATTCGTTTTGGGGTCCCCTAAAACCGCAAAATAGTTATTTCTTGTCTGTCTGGCTGTATATTGTTTGCTCTGGACGGCTGGACGCTAAACTAATGGACATGGACCAATTTTTTTAAAATTTGTTACACAATTTACAATAGCTTAAACCTCCAATTTTTTTTTAGAGAAAAAATGTTAAGGTTGGTTTTGTTCTAACAACTATTAAAAATTAATTAAATTAAATTTTACTAAACACAAAATTATGTTTACTATAACAAAATGTAACTTTGTTTTAGATAAAGAAATTGATGACGAACCTATTACATCTGAGCAAGAGGGAATATTATCACCACCGAGTTCTCAAGCTGTATCATCATCGGTTTGTTCTCCATCAACTGAAACACAGCAAGATAGAAGAAACAACCAAGACGTAGTGGCATCAGTGGACTGCTCTGTCCGTCACACTTCTCCTCATCAACCTCAGATTCTACCAGGGAATTTTCCGGTGCAAAAACTTCCAGGAAGAGTGCTGAAATTCCAGACCAGTTGGTACGAGAGATTTCCTTGGCTACATGTGGCTGGAGCTGAAGGGGTAAGATGTTTTTACTGTACACGATATGCTCAATTGTGCGCAGGCAAAACGCTGGCTACAAAAGCAGATAAGGCTTTTAGTGAAAAAGGGTTCAACAACTGGAAAAAAGCTATTGAAAAGTTTGGAAACCACCAAACGAGTGATGCGCATTCCCAAGCTGTTTTAAGCTACTCTCAGTTACAAGCACCTATTGAGTCACAACTGTCACATGTTAAACTCGAACAACAAAAACTTGCTTTAGAATCTCTTATGACTATAATAAGTAGTGTTAAGTATCTCGTTAAACAAGGTCTGGCAGTAAGAGGTCACAAAAATGATGAAGGTAACCTAATGGAACTATTAAAAGTTCGCTGTGAGGAAAAGCCGTCTTTGAAACGGTGGCTGGAAAAAGATGTTACCTATACTCACCCTACCATACAAAACGAAATCATACAGATATTGGGAAACGAAATTGTGTCCAGTATAGTTCAGAGCATTAAGTTAAGCAAACCTTTGATGTACTCTGTCATTTGCGATGGGACGCGAGATATTTCTGGCAATGAACAAATCAGTGTTTGTGTCAGGTGGGTTGATGCTGATCTCCAGCCTTACGAAAGTTTTTTGGGCTTTTATGAATCGGCAAATACTTGTGGAACAGATATAGCAGCACTTATTTTTGACGTGTTGCTTAGATTGCAGCTCCCTTTGTCCAATCTTCGTGGGCAAACTTACGATGGAGCTGGCAACATGAGTGGTATCCATAAGGGAACTCAGTCAGTAGTGATAGACAAACAACCACTCGCTGACTACATTCATTGTGGTGCTCACTGTGTAAATCTAGTAATGAAAGCAAGCTGTGAGACTTCAATAACTGTCAAAAACGCAATGGATTGGACTCATCAGCTAGGAGTAATGTTTTCGAAAACAAAAGCTAAAGAGAATACAAACATATAGTTGAAGATGCAGCTCAAGGTCCGGTCAGTAACATTGCAAAAATAAAACCGCTTTGTCCCACAAGATGGATATACCGGAAAGGACAAATCAATGAAATTTTGCACAAGTATCCATTGATTTTGAAAACTTTGAATGAACTGACAGAACGTAAGTACGAAGGAGCCAGTGGTTTGTTGAGTGTTTTTGAAGATGGGACCACATACTTAGGCCTGATTATGGGTAGGAAAGTTGTTGAACTTTTGGAACTACTGAACAAAAGTTTTCAAGGCGAGAAGAAAACAGTGGCTGGGTTATGTGAATCTGTTAAACTCATTGTCGATGGCCTGCAAAACCTAAGAACCAACCAGCAGTTTTCTTCTGTATTTGAAGAGTGTACCAAGTACATAGCTGAGTTGGGCCTAGAAGAGTTAAGACTCCCAAGACAAAAGAAAGTGCCTAAAAAGATATCTGAGGGAAATTCTGATGCCTACGAGTTTACTTCAACAGAAGAACACTTCAGACGGGAGTATTTTGAAGTGATTGACACGGCTGTACATGGTCTCAAGACTCGTATACTTCAACAGGCTGGTATGAGAAAACAAATACAGCTCGAGAAAGTCCTGCTAACAAGAGAAGATTATGACATCAATGTGCTGGCGCCATATCCAGAAATCGACGTTCAAATGTTGAAATCAGCACTTGAGCTTTTCCATCAAAGATACAAGATAAGTAATTTAAAAGACACCAAAGACGTATTGACCTCTATGATGAAAGAGGTCAGGGAGCTGTTCTCTAATGTTGAAGTCCTGGTAAGTCTGATGCTAGTATGTCCAGCTTCAAGTTGTGAAGCAGAGCGAAGTTTCAGTGCTCTGCGTAAACTGAAGACATACCTGAGATCAACCATGACTCAAAAAAGGTTAAATCATGTTGCTGTTTGCTACGTGCACAAAGAAATATTGGACAAGGAAGCAAAAGATGTTGCAAAACTGTTCATTTCAAAATGTGAAACTAGGAGAGGTGTTTTTGGTTAAAGGAAAATAAATAAACCACTTTGAGGTTGTTTCAGTTAAAGTATAGTAGTATACATCCTTTAAGCAAGGGGTCAATTTGAATTTTTATAATGTACTGTAAAGAGAAACAAGTCTAAAATTGTAAAGTTAATGTTTATGTTGTTATGTGATAAACTGTATTTAATAACAGTAGTGTGTGTAAAATAAACCATATTTAACCTGATAATAAATTTTTATTTGATACCTATATTGAGTTTAAACATGTTTTCAGGATGACTACAAATTGTTTCATGGAAAACCTGCTTGTAAAAAAGTAAGATTTTGGGTGCAAATTAGTGTTCAAACGTCATTTCATGGTCACAATTTTTCTAAAATTTTCCGGGGGAGGACTCCCGGACCCCCCGTTCGTCCCCCCCAAAGTTTTGATGCTGACGACGCCACTGGGCGGCAGGAATCATTATAAAAATTTATTTGCAAATATATAATTAGGAATACATAGTCAAAACTATTGTGGGAAATTAAGCTATTTTTTGATAATGTGTTACTAAAAATAACAGCCTACTTGATAACAGGATTTTATAACCTGTTATTAAAATAACACTGTTATCGTACAGCCTACAATACAATGTAGTTATAGGTAATAGTACTTGCTACACTTTTGGTAAAGTGAACTAAATTATTCACTAACAGGTAGATTTTCTGTACAAAGGTTATTGGCTTCTTTTTTTACATATTTTATGACTGCATAGGATCACTTTAGTCAGTCCATTAATCAAGTCTCTTCGATGGGATTGTTTGGGTCTTGCGGTCCTCCCAATACTTCTTCATACATTCCGATCTTTGTGCCCTTTCTGGTGTTGAAAAAATTCGTGTTGTGAGTTTCTTCTTATAAGTGTGAAGTGGGTGAATTTGTTTTGGATTTTATTGTTTAATTTTTTCTTGTCTGTTGTATCGTCTGGAGTAAGGCCAATTTCCTTCAGATCCTCTCTTATTTCTCTGATCCATCTGCATCCTGTTGTGGTGTTTTTGGAGTTGAGGTTGTACTTAACCAGTTGCTTTAGGAGTGTTGAATCTTGCATCCTCATGATATGACCAAAGAATCCCAGTCTCTCTTACGCATGGTGTCAGTAATGGGTTCAAGCTCCCTGTAAACAACTTTGTTGGGTATAATTTGCCACTGCCCATCTTTCTGATACTTTTTGTTCATGCAGGTTCTGCCAATTCTTCTTTCGATTTTTTAGAGTCGTTCGGTCTTTGATTGCCCATTTAGGTGGAAGAGTATATCAGATGCATACGTAGCCTCTGGTTTTACAACCGTGTTATTATTTATTGGCTTCTTTATTGGTACAGAAAATGTTAGTCAAAACAAACCGTACGGCAGTGACATCATGACTCGCTGGATGGTTTATTTTGAGAATTGACTTGCTTTAATCCTGCCACTGCCTTTATGGAGCCAGGGGCTGCTGACTTCTCAGCTTGGTGTCCAATGCATAGTAACTATAGTGCCTTGTTGTGTCCATGAAAGATTCAGTGCGACTGGCCACTCTCCTGTTCATGAAAAATTGGTTTGGCGTGGTTGTATTTGGTTACAGGAAATAGGCTGTCTTAACTTATAGTCCGTGAGAGATTCAATGAGGTTTTCCATCCTTGTGTTTGTATTAACAGTATTATAACATGGTTAAACTTGGTTAATAATGATGGTTAAACAAATAATGGTTAAAAGTGGTGTTATTCGACAAAAAGGCTATTGATAACTTCATTTAGTTTTAACAGTCTTATGTTTTTGTAACAGTCAGACAAGCATCATTTGTACATTAGCTTAAACGGCTCTGAATCATGGTGTTATAAAGTAACAGCTAACAGGGTGTTTTTAGTAACCTGTTATCATGATAACTGTTTCAATCCAGTAACCATGTTATTTATCCTTTTATGTTAAATAACGCCCATCACTAGTCTAAACATGAGTCACTAAACTGTTAGAATAAAACCCTTAATAGCCGGCCGCATTGGCGTTGTTGGTAACGTGCTCACCTCTCATCATGCGGTCCTGGGTTCGAATCCCACTCAGGTATGGCATATTTTCATACGTTACAAAAAATCATTTCATCCTTACACAGTTGCACCCCAATGTCTTCGCTATGACCTTGCAGTTGATGCAACGTTAAATAAATAAAAAAAACCCTTAATAAATATAACAATTAAACATTTTAGATGAACTTCTTCACTCGGGAAAGTTTCATATTCTGCATTTAGAAATCCAAGTATTTACTGGGTCATAATAGAACTGTAGACTGTAAGATGATACAAAATATATTTGTCGTAAGGAGCCTGATTATATATTAAAGGAACCTCTTTAGAACTCAGGATTGTTTAAAAATATTTCTTAGTGGACTTCTACATCCACTGATCAAAATTTTGGGATAATTTAACTCGTTATGTTCAGTGGTTTTTGGTGATCTGAGTTTTGTGAATGGTATTTGATATTTAGGCTTGTCGTAAATTTAGTTGTTAGTATATTAATGATTTTATAAATTTGAGATTTGGTTTAATAAAGTATCAACTGAGTGGTTTCTTCAGAAATACTTTACTATTGTTTTTTTTTGTCATCAGTCTCTCAACTGGTTTGATGCAGTTCTCCAACCTGTTCTATCTTGTGCAAGTCGTTTCATATCTACATACCTGTAACACCCTACATCTTTTGTAATTTGCTTTATATATTCTAATCTTTGCCTCCCTCTACAATTTACTCCCTCAATTATTACCCTCCATTATTGATAGCCCAATACCTGGATGTCTTAGGATATGCCCCACTAGCCTATCCCTTCTTTTGGTAAGATGCTTCCATATACTTCTTTTTTCATCCACTCGCCTAAGAACCTCTAAATTACTTATTTTGCTCACCCACCTAATCTTTAATATTTTCCAATAAAACCACGCTGCTTTCTCTGAAATGCTTTCTCTAAATGCTCTAAAATACTTTCTCTAAAACTATCGTTTTAAGATTTATAATAAAATTTGTGTGTTCTGTTAATTAGACATAATCACAGATGACCTAACAACTCTTGATGTGGATGGAGATGATAAAAAGTACCTTGGAGTATGCAAATTGCCTGGAGAAAACAGAAAAGTATGTAGCAATTTTACATTGGATTTATAAAAATATTCTTTTGTACAACAAGAATTAATTGGTAAAAAAAATTATTTTTCCTTCGAGTGAGGTTGGTAAATGGTATAAATCTACCCAACTAATATAGATTTATCAAGTAAGCCGTTCTTCTGTGAAACTACTTAGGGCTGAAATGTAAGTTAGAGTTGCTGTTATGATTACCAACCTCCAGTAGGAGAAGACGTCCAAAGAAGTTGAAGAAGGAGTCAGTACTTATGTTTCAAATAACGTCCCTCCAATGGTAAACTCGCGAATATGAGTTTGTTAGTGGATGCTGATGTATACAGTCCAATGCATGTTGTAGTAAACTTGCGAATATGTATCTTGTTCGGTTAGGGAGATACAGCCTTTGTAAAGTTACGAAAATACACAAAGTGTGTTAAAGAAGAAAGCATTGAATTGGTTTTGTGCTCTCCTGTAAAACTGAGAATTTGCACATTCGCGAGTTTACCATTGGATGGACGATATCACTATAAGATTCTGATTCATATTTTTTTTGATCTTAGGATAAAAAAAAGTTGTTACTCAGTTAAAACTACCTAATATTTAACTTGTTGACATTTGAATACTTTTTTTATGTCCAAGTGTTGTGTCCTTTAAGATTAATGCAGGCAATGAGGGTAATAGATAAAAATGACTAACGAAACTAATGCCGAACCTGACTGGGACCCCTGGCTTAAAAGCCAGTTGCACTGACCACTGTAACAGGAAGCCAGCCATTACTGTGGACTAAATGAGTTTGTGTTGACTCTCAGTTTGGCAACGTTGTAATCTTCCCTAATGGTAACTCTAACCACTGTGGTATCATTATCAGCTACCATGGTAACGAGTGTCAGCTGACATGTACAGTTCTGGGCGGAAAGACTGTATGGGAGCTAAATTTGTTTGTATCTTATTCTTAAGATTTGTTAATACAGACAAAAAATTTTTGACTTTCTGTGCACTCTATGTATATTATAGGAAAGGAAAGTATTGTTTTTATGTCGATTATTCAAAATTGAATTTTCACCAGAAATACACTTTTTCAGGCCCCATGAACCCAAAAAAGTTGTTTTTAGCGATTGGCCTGTGTGTAAACAAAATTTCTCAAGAACAGAATATTGTACAAAGTTGAAACTTAGAATTTAAGTTGGGGACCTGTCAAACATTTTCATAAAAATCAATCAGCTGGGAATAGTAGTTCATTCAAGAAATTTTTCACTATTTTTTGAAGTTTCCGCTAAAATGGCTCCTGATTTTTTTTTAAAATTGCCTCATTTACTACATTTTTTATACTCCACATGATAGGTGCTCTATAGGATGCACCATGTCTGCTAAAATTCGTGTGAGCTGTACTCTCAAGTGTATAATCAAAGTTATAGAAAATAAAAGAATCTACAACTTTTATTTCAAGCATTTTTTCTAGTGTAGTTTAGCGTCAGTTAGATGTATTTTCTGTATTTATAAGCTCTACAGAGGTTGATTTTCATTTTGCATCATTCACTCATGATTAAAACTGGGTTGTTTTTAATTTAACATTGTTTACTAATAAATAAACAGGTTACTTTTTCATTATTTATATTGGCAAGAGTAAGTCAAGTGAGTGTTTCACACAATTTTTTTTCAACAATTGGCTGTTCTAGAATATTTTAATCATGCTTTTGAACAAACTATTTTTATTTTTGTATTCAAACTGGGCCAAAACCTAATTCCTTGGTTTGAGATTTTTTCCAGAATTTAACTCTTTGTTGTTTGAAGTTTTGTCGATTTGGATTTTATAAGTTGGCAGAACCCTGGTGCTTATTATGGTAACCAATAATCATCTGTTTCTGTAATTTGCAATAATTTATTTCTATTGGTTAATGGTGTAATTTTGTGTTCTTTAATTTCTTAACATACGAGGTGTGTTCAAAAAGTAACGGGAATTTTTAAATTTCGCGGGTTTGGATAGTCCGATTGTAAATTTTTTTTTTATTATGTTGGTACACATGCCCCTGACGTACGATAAAATTTTCAACAATATTCATTGCTTAGTTCTTAAGTGGAAGCCGCTAAGGTTAGACGTGTTTTTTGAGCACCGCTATTTTTGTTTGTTAAAAAAAATGGATCAACGAATTTGTATTAAATTTTGTGTGAAAAATGAAATAAAGTGTGTGAAATGTTAACAAAGGCATATGGTGAGTCTGCTATGACTAAAACAAGGATTTACGAGTGGTATAAGCGTTTCCAAGATGGCCACGAAAACGTTGAAGATGACGAACGACCCGGACGTCCAAGCACATCAACAACCGATGAAAACGTGAAAAAAGTGAAAGAAATGGTTATGAACGATCGCCGAATCACAATCAGAGAAGTCAGTGATGATGTTGGCATATCGATTGGCTCATGCCATGAAATTTTTTCGGATGTTTTGGGTATGAAACAAGTGGCAGCAAAATTTGTTCCAAAATTGTTGAATTTCAAACAAAAACAGCGGCGAATGGAAGTTGCTCAGGAGTCACTAAATGAAGTCGACAACGATGCGGATCTACTCAAACGTGTTATAACAGGTGACGAAACATGGGTTTACGGATACGATGTCGAAACTAAGGCTCAATCGTCCCAGTGGAGGCATTCTGGATCACCAAGACCGAAAAAGGTTCGACAAGTGCGGTCGAATGTGAAGGTTATGCTTACTGTGTTCTTCGATTTTAATGGCATAGTGCATCATGAATTCTTGCCACAAGGTCAAACAATCAATAAGGAGTACTACCTACAAGTTCAACGCCGTTTGCGTGAAGCAATCCGAAAAAAACGCCCGGATTTGTGGCAAAACAATTCATGGCTTTTGCACCACGATAATGCACCTGCTCACACTTCATTGCTTGTTCGTGAATTTTTGGCCAAAAACAAAACTGTAACGATGCCCCAGCCTCAATATTCGCCAGACATGGCTCCATGTGACTTTTTTCTATTTCCAAAAATAAAGAGAACATTAAAAGGCCGTCGTTTTACAAGCATAGATGACATTAAAAGCGAATTGGTGAAAGAGCTAAAAGCTATCACAAAGATCGAGTTTCAGAAGTGTTTCGAGGATTGGAAAAAGCGTTGGCACACGTGTATTGCATGCGAAGGGGACTACTTTGAAGGCGACAATATTAATGTAGATGAATAAATAAATATTTTTTTAAAAAAACGAAAATTCCCGTTATTTTTTGAACAAACCTCGTATGTAAATTTATGTTTCAGTAACTTTATGTAGTGAGTAATATTTTTTTTAAATTTGTTGCTTTCAGTATCGTCGTTTGGATTTATTTGTTGTGCCAGAATCTGAATCAGCAACTGCAATGATGCATTGTACAGGTTCAGCTTTATTCAATCGGTCAATTCGGTTGTTAGCTGCTCGTAAAGGAATGTGTCTATCAGAACATGCTCTTTCAACAAATGTAACTCGTGTGGTAAGTTCTGTTAAACTATTTAAGTAATTGTGTATTGTAAATAAGAGCCAGATTGTAGTAGTTCCTTGTAGAAGTTTTTGTGCCAAATGTTATAACACCTAACCTTAGGTTTATTCAGGATCATTTATTATTATTTATTCAGGATTAAGGCATCTTGAAAAGGTTAATGAAATTCTCAAATATTTATAAAATAGAATTGATTTCAAACTGCAGGATGCATTCGTTATAGTTTTATTTTTATTTCTTGATTGTTTAATGGACATGAACAAATCTGTTCACAGGGAACAAAAGTGACAAATATTGGAGATATTTTACCTACACCTACTGAAGAATCAATATTTCAACACCTAGGATTGGAATTCAGGCCACCTAGTGAACGTGATCATTAAGCTTTTCCAATATACGAGCATACGTGAATCAGCTAAGTACCATCATAAGTAGTCACTTCAATTGTGTTCCAGATTCAGGTTTAATGGCTAGGGTTTACTAGATTTTTACCCTCTTCAACAGTCTTAATTTAATAATTTTTGAGATTTACCTTATTCAATTTTGAATTGAAAATAATTAATGAAGAAAATAACTTGAAACCATAATTTCACAAAATTAGCATGATAAATTGTGATGATTTTTACAATAGAATTTAATATAGGTTGCACCTACAGCCTATATTAATAAATTTTGTTTGGTTTGTTTTTAGGTTAGGATTTACTATCATGGAATTTATATAATAAATAATCCAGTAGTATTTGTTATATTACATGAAAATTTTTCGTATAGAAAACACTAAGTGTTCATAACTTTTGTCACTAAAACATTACCGATTTAAAAGTCAAACTTTTTATCACAAATGTATAAATGTACGTAAAACTTGTGTAAGATTTTTGTTATCTGTTAATATTTAACTCGCCTATAAATGTTCTAGTTAAATTTTCATCGTTTTACATCACAAAAATTATACAAGTACTACCTTTTAAGTTTTTACAAAAACAATGAGACAGAATTTTTTGTACATTTAATTGTTTTTATAATCATTCACCTTTAAGTTTTATACACATGTGCGTGTTTTCAAATCAATTTTTCCACTTTGAAGGTGGTATCTCTAAAACATGGTTTTTGAAGGCTTTAAAAGCTTCTTGGGGTAATGAAAATCGCTGTCCACTTTTTTTTGACATCTGGGAAGATAAAGAAGTCATCAGGTGAATACAGGCAATGAGACATTAATTTGAGTTTCTCTCTCAAAAAATGAATGTTAGACTGCTGTGTGAGAGCTGACATTGTCATGATGAGACATTTCCAGTATTTTTCCAGTAATTTCATCAATGACTTGTGGGAAACAAGTTGTTGATACCATTCAGCATTAATTGTTCTTTGATCCTTTAAATTAAAGTAATGGTTGCAAATAGTCCAGAACATTGAAAGAAATTAGCAATCATTTTCATAAAAGTGCTTTGTGAACGAATATATTTTTTTTGTTTTCAGTTCATCTTTGTTCAAACCATTGATTGTTGCTAAGTTTCCGGCTTGTAAGAATGTATCAGAGTTTCCTCACCTGTTACAAGGTCATATATGAATTTTTTAATTCCTCTATCGCATTTTAGGAGCATTTCCTTACTTGAGTTTACACAAGCATTTTTCTGAGCTTTAGTCAAATTATGCAGAATCCACCAAGAACAGATCTTTTTCACATCTAAATGTTCATGCAAAATCGAATGTACTCAAGTCTTTGATATGCCCAACGATGCTTCTATCTCACAGAAGTCACATGGTATTCTCTATAATCATGGTGCATACGGCACTAATACTTTTTTAAACAACAGATTTTGCTCCATTACCAATACCAAACTTGGCCTTTACCAAAAATATAAAAAAATCATCCTATGATAACGTCACGAGTAATTTCCTCTTTTTTTAAACATTCACTGTAAGCAAACTACTCAGCCGATTTTCTTAGTTCTAACTATTTCAACAATGAAAAATGTCAAATTTTACCAAATTGGAATGTCACATCTCAATGTTGCCATTTAGTGGATGTGTATAAATTTAAAAAAAGACAACCCTCATGTTATAAAGTGTACACAAAAATAAATTTTATTTCTGAATTTAATTTAATTTAATTTGAAGGTAAATTTAATAATGAATTTTTGAATATAATAATGAAGGTAAAAAATTGGTAAAACATTATTATAAAATAGAGGTTTATTAAAACGATATTTACACCATTTTGTATATTTATATTTTGTTAAAAAAAATTTAAATCCAATTATTAATGTACACAAATTTTATAATAATAAACATTTTTACAAGGGTATGTGTAATTAATCTCTTAAAGTATAAAATGGTACAATTACATCTATTTCATGAGGACATTTTTTTGCTTTATTTGGATCATTCCACCAGAGGTTTAACAGCGCCGATACATCCGATTTATTAGATCTTAGAACTGACTGGGAACACTGTCTAACAGTCTCACTCTGAAAAATAAAATCGCACAGTATTAATTACAAAAATTCTGGAGAATTTTTTCACTAAAGTAGTGAATTTTATGTTTTGTTTTGCTTCCAGATCTGATCTCCACAGTCCATTTTTTTGAAACAATCCTCCTCAGTTCAAATGCACTTTTTCCATCTTTCTCCTTGGAGCATGCCTCCACAGCTTTAATTTCTATCTTGAACTCTGCAGTAAATTTTACAGCAAAAGAGGTACCCTGGAGAACACCATTTCTATCTATTTTAAAGGTAAAAGAATTATTCAAATTTTATCTCACTGTTTAAAAATCACTTTTCAATAATTTTGTGTAGTTTGGTATATTTTGTGAGTGCATATTGAGTGTCATCTGTTGGAAAAGTTTATTATCAATTTTTTAGCTAAAATAACGATTCAGACTTTTTTCAATTGTTAACATTGAAGGCTACAATTAATTGTTCCTCTGCTGAAAACTTATTACTATAATTCAAATAAGGACATTTATTCTGACCAAAAACCCCATTCATTTGAAAAAAAGATCAAATTTTCTTTTACTTTGTAAACAAATTCAGACAATTTACATTCTAAATATGTTCTCGTTTTACAGAAAATATTTTATTCGTTCTTCCAAATTCACATGCTCTTTTCTGAAGTAATCCCTCTTGGTCCCAATATACTTTTGCCACCGTTCATGCTTCTTTTTAAACACGAATGCCAGACCATGTTTATCCAGTTTGCAAACCTTCACAGCTTTAATTACCTTTTGTAATTTGGTCTTAAATTTCCATCCCCCGAGCAGAAACTTGAGTTCAGGGAACAGCCAGAAGAAACAAGGGCCAAACCTAGTCGGCATGGTGGGTGGAGTACAGTTGCGATACTACAAGCATTCAAAAAACTCAGTACAGTGCGAGTGAAATGGGGCTGCACATTGTCATGATGTAATAAAATTTTGTTAATGTTCTTTTGCGGCTGTGTTTCGTAAAATGATGGAACATCTTGTAATCGATTTGTAGTTATCTGCCGTGACCTTATGGCCTGGAGAGACAAAAAAAGAGCATGTTGGTACAAAAAACCTTCGGAAACAAAGAGTACCTATTATCATCATACTTTTACCGATGCAGCAACTCATCTTGGCTTTTTTGGAGGTGATGAACACACATTTTCCCATTGAGAACATTTGTTGTTTCAATTCCGGATCGTAGGGATACATCCACGATTCATCTACGTTTATAATTTTATACATTTCTTTATTTGCTTCCCTACCAAACGCGATAACAGGTCTTCACACATGGAGACGCAATGTTGGATTTGCTCCGATGTGAGCCAGTGCAGCACCCATCTGCAAGACATGCATTCCATGGTAAAATCTGAAATGCGCTGCCAATTGAAATGGCTAAATGGCATGTGGTGAGTTCCCTAATGATAATTTATTGACCTTCGTGGATGATAGCAGCAGCTGTATTCTGTAGAACCTTGGTGTGAGACATTGAAGGACGCAGCTTTTCGGTGATTCTCTTTACCCTCCTCAAACACTTGATACCACTTGTAAAAGATTTCCTGGTGCAATAACATCTTTACCTTACGCTGTTATTAATAATTCAATGTGTCAATTTGGTTCTTCGCAAGTTTCACTGAAAATTTCACGTTGCAATGTTGCTCTAATCATGCATATTGTAACATGAAATTTTTAGTGAAACTCACGAAGAACCAAATTGACGCATTGAATAATTAATAACAGCGTAAGGTGAAGATGTTATTGCACCAGACGATCTTCTACAAGTGGTATTAAGTGTTCGAGGAAGGTAGAGAGAACATCACCGATGAGCTGCACCCTTCAACGTCTCACATCAAGGTTCTACAGTCTCACATCAAGGTTCTACAGAATACAGGTGCTGTTATCGTCCGCGAAGGTCAATGAATTACCTCTAGGGAACTCGCCAGATGTCATTTAGCTATTTCAATTGGCAGCAGATTTTAGATTTTGCCATTGAATGCGTGTCATGCAGATGGGTGCCGCGCTGCACACTGGAACATCTCCAGCGTCTCCGTGTGTGAAGACCTGCTATCGCATTTGGTTGGGGAGCAAATGAAGAAATGTATATAATTATAAACATAGATGAATCGTGAATGTATCTTTATGATCTGGAACTGAAACAATGATAGTTCTCAATGGGAAAGTGCGCATTCATCACCTCCAAAAAAGCCAAGATGAGTCGCAGCATTGGTAAGGTTATGATGATAATACTCTTTGTTTCCAAAGGTTTTTCGTACCAACATGCTCTTTTTTTGTCTCTCAAGGCCATATGGTCACGGCAGTTTACTAAAAATCGGTTTTGGTCAAAATGTTGCATCATTTTATGAAATACAGCCGCAAAAGAATATTAAAGAAATTTTATAACATCATGACAATGTGCAGCCATAAGTCACTCGCACTGTACTGAGTTTCAAATGCTTGTGGTATCGCAACTGTACTCCACCCACCATGCAGTCCAGTTTTGGCCCCTCGTCTGGCTGTTCCTTTAACTCAAGTTTCCGCTCAGAGGATGGAAAGACCAAATAATTAAAGCTATGGAGGCTTGCTGGAAAAGGCAATGCAAGAGGCTTGCAAGCTGGAGAAACATGGTCTAGCGTTCGTGTTTAAAAAGTGGCATGAACGGTGGCAAAAGTGTATTAAGACTAAGAGAGATTTCTTCAAAAAAAGCATGTAAATTTGGAAGAACGAATAAATATTTTTTCTTCTTTCGAACGTAAACCGTCTGAATTTGTTTACAGTAAAAGACAATTAGATCTTTTTTTTTCAAATGAATGGGCTCTTTGGTCAGAATAAATATCCTAATTTGAATTATAGTAATAAGTTTTCAGCAGAGGAATAATTAATTATAGCCTTGATCTCTAACGATAGAAAAAAGTTTGCTTCGTTATTTTAGCCTAAAAGTCGATAATAAAATTTCCCGCTAGATGACACTTAATATGCACTCACAAAATATACCAAACACTGACAAAATTAAAATTAGTGATTTTAAACAGTGAAAAGAAGTTTCAATTATTCTTTTACCTTTACAAAATGGTTTGAATTGTTAAAATGATGTTATCAAGGTATCGTTTTCAATGTAAAATTTATTATAGAATTTACATTTTTGATTGGCCTACTTAATAACCGCACCATAGAATTCAGAAATCGCAAAAATAGTGTAAAATCAACTTTACTGGTTACAATTACCACTAGGTGACACTCAATACGCACTCACAAAATATACCAGACACATTAAAATTGGTGATTTTAAACCTAGTGAATTATTCTTTTGCCTTTAAAATTGGTTGAAATTGTTAAAATGATGTTATCAGGGTACTTCTTTCAATGTAAAATTTACTATAGAGTTTACATTTTTGATCAGCCTACTTTGTAACTGCACTATAGAATCCAAAAATAGTGAAAAATCAGCTTACTGGTTGAAAATGGTCTAAATTAAATTTTAGGCTGTATAATGAAAAAAAAAATGGTTTACTGCAGATAAACCAAAGTAAAAAATTCCTTACTTCAATGTTCAATGTAAAATTTTCCGTAGAATTCAAGGTCGTCCAACCAAAAATTTGAAATCTTCTGATTTAAATAATTACTCAAAAGTTTCTATTTCAGTGTAGTAAAATAAGATTTTCTGGAGTTCAAATTTCTGGTTGGACGACCCTAAAAATGCTTTGTAGGGCTCAAAAAGCCACAAATTTAATGGAATACATGATGTTTGACCAAGGCACACCAATTAAAAAAAATCTATAAAAATATGTGAAGGGTAGCTATTTTGATGAAAAAATTGAAAGTACAATTCATAAGTTCTGTTCTTATCTGATTCTAATTTTTTATAATATTTTAAAAATTTAATCATGATGACTTTGAAAACTTTTACCAAATAAGTATTTTGGTCAACTACCATATCACAAGAGAAAAAAACGGGTTCATACCCCTGGGAAGCTATGAGAGGTAGTATTGGAAAATTATTTGTGATTACCTTATTTCCTTAACGAACGAATATTACCGGGTCAATTTGTAACTGTCACGTTTCAAAGTATCTTAAGTACAAAGGTCAAAGATTGTAGTCCACTTACCCGGATGTATTTGATGGCATTCAGACAGCGGGTTTGATCTACATAACAGTCTTTTCCATGGCGCTGAATTAATTGCAGTGTTTCGCGTAGATCATTTATTCCATAAAAATTTATGTTAAGAGCAACATCTGTAAGTAATGCTATCTTCTTTCCATCATCATCTGTAAAATAGATAAATTTTTATTAACCATTGCATTATTTATTTAAGACTTTAAGTAAACTGTTAACAGTTTATGGTGGGGTAAGAACAATACTTCAGGAATTATACCAACAGTCAACACTTAGCACAAAAAATATGATAAACAGATGTTTTCCTGCTTTAGCGTACATGTTAAACCTTAAAGATTTTCAAGGTTCTGGCCTGTAGTTTTTTAAAGAGCTAGAATCTTACAAGTCATGGTTGTACAAATTCACAAACCTAAAGAGCATCATCCATGTAGTACAGTTGAACCCGGTTTTAATGGCCTTGGACTTCACGTCATTTTTTTAGGCGTTGCGTCAAACTTTTATCTGAAAAACCCCTCTTTTACGTCATTAACTCGGTTGTTGCGTCAAAATTTTTTCGATGAAATCATTTTTTACTTCACATACAACGATTGTGAACTTGCCGTTATTTATCAGTAAATTGTATGAAAAAGAAAAATACAGTATACAGTATTATAGTCTACTTGTGAATAGTGTTTGCTTGTGCGAAAGGATTAAAATGATTTTATTAAGCTGTTCATATGTGTGTATAACTACTGATTGATCTACGTCAAGGTCAGTTTTGGGGCTGCACCCTCTATGTGACATGTGACACTTAGTAGGTAGCACTGTACCTAACTTTCACATCAGACTATCCACATTTAAGAAAATTCTCTAATACTGAAGAAGCGACTGAGCAAGAGGAAGATGAAGAGGACACCGTTACGCCAACATTGCAGGAGGCAATGCTAGCAGCTGAAACTTTGTTAAGATTTCACCGACACTGAGAGATATTACGGAAAGGATTTATTTCGCAGAACGAGGTGTTCAAAAGAAAATCACTGATTTCTTCCGATAAAGTAGATAACGTACCATTATGTAGTTTATGTACATACAAATATGAATTTGGTTTCCGTATTTTTATACATAATAAAGTCTACCTACTTACACACAGTGGTTATTAATCTATTTTATTAGGGTATTACAATTTAAAAATCGCAAATAATAAACGTTTAGCACATTACACTAATTAGTAGTCATGTATATGAAATATTTTTAGTTTAGAGATTTACCTTGACACAAGAGTTAACTTTGTTATAACGTCACTCAGATATAAAGGTAAAATTTAATCTGTCCCTTCAATGACGCTAAAACCAAGTTCGACTGTATTAGTCATCTATATTGTCCTCTATGATCATGGTAACTTCCCTTAAAAGTTCATCAAGTACAACATTGATGATCAGGGCAGTCGAGTTTCATCAAAGGAAACTGTAAGTATACACAGGGGAAGCAAATGAAGTCACTATCAAAACGCAACTATCTGTTCCTTTTGTACTATCCCAATATACAACCCTTAGACTATATGTGTTATTTTATTTTATTAGTAGTACTATACAGTTACATTCAAATGTACAGTATGTTGGCAACATGTTGAAAACAAAAATCAGATTTGTTCAATAAAAAAAATGAGATATGTTCAGTATAGTAATAAATTGATTTGATGTTTCATTCATAAAAGTAATTTATAGTTGAGCACAGAAAAATTAAACTTAGGAAATGTTCTTTCCTGAAAGGTATTCATTTTGCCTAAAACTACCGTTACTTCCTTTGTATAGGTACTATGGTGTAGTAAGAGATTAATGAGTGTCATATCTCTTGCGAGTGATAATGAGTGTGATAATCTTGCTTGGGAAGTAGGTCTGAGCAGGAAGCAGCTTAGGACGTAGCGAGCCTGATAATGAGGCACTGTCGCTCAAGGGGAAAAATCTGTGTAACATGGGTATTTTTGGTGGTGACCAGTGCCTAAAGATTATGTGAGGCTGCCTCCTATATTATCTCTGAATGTGAAGCATTGGACTAATAAAGAAAATCTGGTATGAAACACTCACACAACTTTCTCTTGCCAATGCAAATAATGAAAATATAACATAACATTTCTAATAAAACATTAGAAATAAACAAAAAAATCACAAGAAAGTGAAAAATTGCATGAATAAACTACTATTTCTGGTTGACCAATTTTGATTAAAACGTCAGGTCCTCTGGTGGTACCTAACTTGAGTTCAAAATTTTAACTTAGTACGATATTCCGTTCTTGAGTTCACAGACACACACATACCAATCGCTAAAAACATGTTCTTAGGGTTGAGAACATGTTTCTCAACAATTGAGAAACAATTGTTGAGAAACAATGAAACTGAATAAGAAACAATGAAACTGAACCTGAAACTGAATATTTCTGGTGAAAACTCAGTTTCAAAATATCGACATGAAAGATTATTGTTCTTCCTTATATATTCATAAAGGGCAAGAGAAAATCAAAATGACCCGCTATTCATAATAGATAAGGTTTTGAATGTATTTTAAAAGTCTGGATTAAAGAGAGTGAGAGTGAGAGAGATTAAAGAGTATGTCACATACCTTCAGTTAGCATAATTTTGAAGCCGTTCATTGTAATTCGTTTGTCATCAATCAGTCTTGTATTTGAATTTTTATCAAAGCTAAACTCTAAACTCATTAAAACATTCCATAGATCAGGACCAAGATTGCTAGAACAAGAAAAGGAATATAGAGATTTGTAATGAAAATAGAGGAAATATTTTATAATTTACAAAAAAAATTAGCCACAAGCAAACAAGTCATAGCTAGCCAATACTTGTTCTTGTAGCTGTGTTATATAATTCGTCTGCCATTTTTTTGGTCTTTCAATAACAATTATAACCTATGAACATACAACCAGCTGATTATATTATAAAGTATTGCATGTTAACACACTCTATAATTGATCTGTTCCGTACGAGATGCAAGACATGAGTGAACTACGCGGCTCTTATATGCATGTGCGCGTAATGTTTGTCAAGTTGAAACATTCGTACAATCTAATAACGCTGGCAAATGTTCTGATTGGTCTTAACATGTGGAACAGCAGAGCTGTTCCATTATAGTTGGATAAGTAACTTACTGTAGTGACCAGTTGACAGACATATGTAAACTAACACTAGTACTCAGTGGCTATGTTCACATACAATTGGATAAATGGTGTTAAGAAGTCTGAAAGGATGTAGAGAAAACTGGAATACAGTGGCTACGTTCATATACAATCAGATAAATGGTTTTAAGAAGTCTGAAAGGATGTAGAGAAAACTGGAATAAACTCAAAAAACTTGGTAAACTAAACCAAATTCTGACAACTAATTATGGACTTAAAGGGCTTCCATGAAGAGCAAAAGAAAACACAACGTGGACAGAAGAAAGGAGAAAACCTACAGAGCTGAAAATTTGAGCTGCAAAAATAGCTTCCAGAAATGTCTTAAAATCACCTCACACGATTTAACATTGGCCCTTTACAAAAAAAAACTTTAAATAGGTATTACACTGTGTGGGATACAGCAGCTGAATGGTAGTACAACTCCCGTATCCCGGTGCTTAATTACGTTAATTAGCTGGATCGAATACAGCTTGTACACATAGACGCGATGTGGCTTCGACGCGCACATTAGGCGTATAGCTTAGCTCGTTAATTATAGGTAAAATGGTAAGGATGTTTAAATACACAAAATATAAGAAGGAAGAAAACTCTTATCATGTGCTAACTCGGTACTTACAGGTTTTGAGTGCGTAGATTGCTGCTGAAGTCGTTATTACACACACTGATGAAATTGACACTTAATACGGTTGCAGGCCTGCTTGAATAGTCACACATAATAGTTTACACAAATAACTTTAGCACTGAAATCGTTCGAATAGTTTTAACATTGATAGAGTCTAGGAAAGGCACGTTAGGAAAGTGTAGAATGTCACTACAAGTTCACACATGAATTGCTAAGTTCGTTAATTGAATGTACGCCCGTTAAATGTATTTGAATAGCTAATTGCAATAAGCCCGTTGCTTCGAATTGCACGTTAACCGGGGCCGTAAAGGCATACTTAAATACGGCGACAACACTTTGAGAAATGCGACTGGCGTTATGCGTTACTGACGCCTCATGGCGGCGTCCCCAGGACTGGAAACGAAATGCGTCCGATCAGAACGAAAACGTAACTTACAGTGAGTGAGATTCGGGAAAGAAAGGAATATGGCAGGGAGTGAAATTAATAGAATTTTGCGATTGGCGGAGAGCGAGGCACGTGAACAGGAATAGCACATGCGCTGAGCTAATTAGTATGGTGATCAATACGGAATCAATAATAAGGATTTAATCGAGCGGGAAAGATTTGTTCTAGAACATTCGATGGCGCGCGGGGTATTTGAACTTATTGTAATACTGAACACACTGCTTTGGGATGAATTATGTAATTAAACACTATATATAACCAGTTTATCATGTAACACACTATGACTTAAAATAGTGGTGCCGGATAATAACTTAAGGCATCAAAGTACCCACTTGCTTTATATAGCTTTTGTTTAAACTATGGTACTTGGCAGTCTTACCGAATGCTCTACAGAGATTAACACCAATTCTAAGTTTGCTGTTACCAGGAATTTTTAAACTAATTTTGTAAATATCCATTTAGACATCTTATTGTAATTATCAATAGAATTGTTAGATCTAATTATCTTAGATAACGGATAAAATCATATTGGCTGATGAATTGCTGAATTATTAAGAAAGATTGTTTATGTAAATATTATATTATACTGATTAGAATCACCGTATGTTTTTTCTGCAATGCTGTACAAATACGATAGCAAAAAACAAATATGTACGAGGTGCGGCTATTAAATAACGAGACTAACGTAAAAAAATTTCTTTTTCTTTTATACATAAGCACTTATTGTCACCTTCAATATACACTCCTCTATCCCTACAACGCTCCATGCGAATTTTCCATTGTTGGAAACAGTGCTGGAAGTCATCTGTCACCTCCTTCAGGATACGTGCCCCTCAAAAATGTTTGAAATGAAGCTCGCAAAAATGTTTGCGAGCTTCTTTAAACTATGGAAAACACGCGATTGAAAATGACCCAAATTTTTTGGAAACGATAACAACATATGATGAAAAGTGGTTTTTTACTTATGATCCGGAAACAAAGCGCCAATCTATGCACTGGAAGAGCCGAACTTCACCGAAAGCCAAAAAAGCTTGAATGAGCAAGTCAAAATTTAAAGCAATGATGATTGTTTTTTTTTATATTCATGGGATTATGTACCTTCACTGGGTTCCTGAAGGTCAAACAATTAATCAAAGTACCTTGAAGTACTTTCTAAACTACATCAAAGTGTAAGGAAAAAACGCCCCGAAATGTGGAAGGACAAATCATGGGTTCACCAAGACGATGTGCCAGCTCATTTCGCGTTATCTGTCAAGAGGTTCCTAGCCAAGTACAGCATCTCGGTGTTAGAACATCTGCCTTATTCACCAGATCTTGCACCATGTGACTTCTACCTGTTCCCTAAGGTGAAATCTGCATTAAAAGGGACAAGATTTGAGTCTGTGGAAGCTGTAAAAGAGAAAGCGGCACGTGTCCTGACGGAGCTGACAGAAGATGACTTCCAGTACCGTTTCCAACAATGGAAAGTTCGCATGGTGTTGTAGGGACAGAGAAGGAGTGTATATTGAAGGTGACAATAAGTGATTTTGTATAAAATAAAAATAATTTTTTTTTACGTCAGTCTTGTTATTTAATAACCACACCTCTTATACTTAGATAGAACTTCTATCTATATAGATTTGTTGGGTAACAAATTTTATTTAATTTTTATAATAATATTAAATTCCACGAACCTGTTATGGTGTCGTAATAGAGGGAGAGGTGATACTACTGGGTGGTGGATGGGGGTTCCTCACGGCTTGCCAACAGACTTGAGCAAAATAAAATAGCTCTTGCGGACCAAACACACCTCATCTCACAAATTCATTAATTGCCTTTCCAGATCACATCTGGAATTGTAAATCCTGGCCTCTATCAAAAATATCTTGATCGCAAGATCAGCTAATCAACTAACAGAGAGGAGAAGAGGATTCTGAGGAACAGAGACATTAAACTAGAACTAAAAACATTTGAACAAAAACAATATGCCATAACTGGTGAACAAAGGGCGGCCAGGTCACTGAGAATGAAAAAGTTATGGGTGCAGAAGAGAAAGCTGAAATCCAAATATCTAGCTTATACTTTGAGGACTTAAATGAGTATGGACTGATTCAAGTCCTCCAACAATGTGGGTGTAAAAACAAACAAAAACATTAAATTTCAAAAAGTAGATATAACTACCTCTCCGTAATAGGAATGTTGTCTTCAAGAATCTTGGTTGGAATTATCATCATTTCCATGTTCTGCCGAAATTTGTGTGCTTCTTGCAAGTGCGTTAAACTTAACATACCAATCTCTTTTTCATCTCTGCTGATAGTCTTTTTATATGTCCAAAAATCTGAAGATTCAATTTGGCCAATTATGTCAATGTCACTCTCCCTACGAACAGGTACAATAACAATAATAATTATATCTAGGCATACATTTTGAGTTTATCTAAATTAAAAACATTCTTTGGTAATTTATAAAAAGGTTCAATGAGTATGAAAGCAGGTTTTTAATAATATTCTGCAATAAATCTGAAGTACAAATTGTTTGGGACAACTGTTTCAATAAGACAGACATGACTTATCAGGATAAATAATAAATAATGACCGCCTCCGTGGCATAGAGCCTAGCATGCTAGCCTTCAAAGCAGTAGGTCCTGGGTTCGATTTCCAGCTAGAGTCTGGAAATTTTAACACGTTAAAACCCACCATTGCAGTACCAAAACCCACAGTAGTTGCTGTTGATGGAACTTTAAATCAACTAATCAATAGCTGAAAATACCAGCAGGAGATTTGTGAAAACCAATTAGATTTTAAAATGCAGAACTACATCCCACTCATATGACATGATAGCAAACAGAAACAATTTAAAATTACAGCTAAAATTATAGTCAGTTAGTGTTGTATTTGCCACATTGAAATAATCACAGGTTTTCCATAATCTGAATTAATAATGGTGATATAATATAGTCCCCCATTACGAGGTGAGGTCAAATAGTTCCTGGAATTGGTTAATAAAAATTTATTGAAAGTATATGTAACATTTTTACCTTATTTTACGTCAAAATACTCTCCTGCATGTACACACTTATTCCACCATTCATACAATTACCCTGAAAGCCATTTTTTCCATTTTCCATTACCTCTGACAATCAGCAAAATGATGTCCCTTCAATGTCATTTTCAGTTGTGAAAACAGGTAAAATTCGGTGGTACAAGATCGAGAGAATATGGAGGGTGTTCCAGAGTGATGACATTGTTCTTTATAAGGTATGTCTCATCACTAGAGATTGATGTGACGGGGCATAGCCATGCAACAAAAACCAACCATTCCCTGCCCATTTCTCAAACATGATGCATGTTAAAATTATTATAAAGAATGTATAATTCTTCACAGCATTGCAGAAGTGGAAAAAAGACTGTATTGTTGTCTGTAAGTTGTCGTGTTGTAATATGTATGAGTTATTATGTCATAAAATAAATAAAAAAATTGATGTTGCTGCCGACTGTGAAATACGCAGAGTGATATGTTTTTAAACCATCAAGTTGTTATGTTAAGCTGGTTGAAATTCATACGCAGTTGGTTGCTGTGTATGGTTATAAAATAATGAATGAAAATAATGTGAAAGGTTTAGAAATAACCGAATTAACATGCATGATGAACAGTGAGGCTGTCCTTGATAATCACAGACGACTTGATGAAATGCGTCGAAGATGAAATCAGAAAAGATTGTCGCTTAACGATTTACGATGTGGCCCTTCTTTTTCCTGATGTAGTCTGGACTTAGCTCCTTCTTTTGTTTGGAAAATCAAAAGACTTTTTGGGTGGTAAGCAATTTGTGAGAGACGATGAACTTAAAAATGAAGTTAATCAATGGCTAAATGAACAGGTGACAGTAGAATATGAGAGTATATTTAAGCTGGTGCATTGCTATGATAAATATCTTAATTAGAACAATGAAACGGTCTTTACTTTAGAGATATCGCTCATAATTGAAATTATAATAGCGAAAAACACAAATGAAACTGTAGTTTAAAATCGAAGAATGCAATGACACTGGTTTAGAGAACTAGATTATGCTGAACTACAAAGTACATAGTTTCAACTCAAAGCCAGGATCTTAAAAATAAAATTTTTAAATCCAGTGAACTACCATAGCCCACTATAGTTGCCAGTGATGAAGCAGTGATGTGATTTTGAGAAACATGAAAAAAATCAATACAATGCCACATCTGAGCCAAATATAAGTTCTAGTAATTAATTTTTTTAGTAGTATAAGAAAGTTTGCAATAGATAATCAAACCTTAAACATGAATCGTCTTCTACCCTGTGTTTACTTGAAAATTCTTTGACAAATCTTTCAATGATAGTCTCTATATTAACATCAACTTTAACAGATACTCGTTCTCTTGTTTTAGGCTTTTTAGAGACTACTTTATCAGGTGTTTCATCTTTACGTTTTCTCTTTTCATCTGAACACATTTTCTCATATTTATCTCTTTCTTCAGCTTGCAAGCTGCGCCACTTTTTTGCGAGCATATCAGCCACAGTTGTGAAGGATAATCCTGGCGATTGCTTCAGTACTGTAAACAAATAAAATAATTGATTATTTTGCTTACTTTTAATTTACTAAAATAAAAAAAATGTACAAATAAGATGGACGTGTGAATCATCCTCCTACGCAATTGAAATTCCATAAGAATTTAAAACCAAAAGTAAAACTTGTAGCTAACACCTTGGTTTAAGAACAATATATTTTTAGGTAGTGTTCCAGTTAGGCACTAGACTGCTGAAAGAAAGTCCCAGGTTTGATTCCTCGCTGGAATTCAGAAAAAGTGGTTTTATGCGCAAAATACTACATCACGGTTTAATCTGTAATAACTTTATTAATTATTTTATTAAATTGTGATGCTTGTTTTCTACTTATTTAGCATCCAGTTTTAGGTTTTTTACTTAAAAAAAAACCATTTTAGAAAACAAAATAATTTTTTAGCCAAGAAGAATGAAGAACTAGAGAAGAAATTTGAAGGCACCATGACGGATTCTTTTTGTGACATTCACATAGCTCATAAGATCAAGACAGGTTCAATTATAAATCATGAATCCAAATGGTACCTTAAAAGCTAAAATCAAGCGTAGTTTGGATGCTACAATTGACATTTGTACATTATATCCAGTAGAACACCAATTATATAAACAAAAGACCAAAAATCTAACTATTCAAATTATTTTTGGGAAAAATGAAATCTTTATGAACTTATTTAGTTTTCATCTATCTGTAGGCCTACTCTACAGATGTTTCTTAAAAGAACATTAACTTAAAACTATCCAACTTTAATGGTACTTAAAATAATTGTTGAATGGTACTTAAAAATATCCAAATGTAAGCCTGCCACTTTTTATAGACCTACCTAACTGAAGTTTGTTGTTAAATTCACTGAAATACTGTATACAGTAGTACAATATGTACATTAGTACACATTTTATAAACATTTCTGGCAGAAGCCTAACTTCAATCTCACAGCTCATAACCAAAAGTCAGCATTAAATTAAAGTTTTATTACATACTTTTCCAAAAAAAAAAAAAAAAAAAATAATAATTTTTACAGTTTTATACTGCAAGTACATTACCAGTATTAACTGTCAATTAAAAAGCTAAGGTACTGTATACATATTGTTCTGTAGATAACATAGTAAATAAACTAATCTCTAAATGGGAAAGCTCTCACAAACTGACTCATTCATCACTAATTCTCCTACTTGTACAATTGGTAGAAAGTTCCATACAAACCTACTTCACTTTTCTTCATAGTCACCATTCAATCCTATGCACTTTTTATAAATCTATACCGGCTTATTTAACCCTGCATAGAAGTTCACTACCTGGTAACTGAACCTGTTGACAATGACAGTCTTGAGTTCCTGAGTTCCTCCCACACTGTTACAGATGACAAGAAACAGTTTATTTATATCAATGCAGAAACAAAACCAGTCAATTCAACTGTACCAAAACCAAAAAAATCCAGCAACCTCCTTACTTGATTCAGAAAATTATGGCTACCAATTACCGAGACGAAAAAGGTGTTCTATTAATTGACATCATGGAACATAGGACAACAATCACAGCTGACAAGTATTGTGAAACACTCACCAAACTGAGATGTGCTATCAGAATCCGACTGCATGAGAAACTATCCACTGAAATAGTCCTATTCCGTGATTATGCGCATTCTCATACCACAGCCTGAACAAAGAAGATTCGAGATTATGGTTGGGAACTTTTTGAACACCACCTTTTAGTCCTGACCTTGCACCTACAGACTATTTCCGCTTCTTGCACTTGAAACTATAGCTTAGCAGATAACGGTTTGAAAATGGCAAAGATCTCAGGACTGCCATTGTCAAGTGGTTTATTTCCCAGGCAGTGAACTGCTATATAGAGCGATTAAAGAAATGGGGTAGCATTACTAAAAAAAAGTGCTTAGAAGAGCATGGTGACTATGTAGCAAAGTGAAGTACGATTTTAGGAAAATAAAACTATCAATGCTGGCCGCATTGGCGCAGTTGGTAACATGCTGGCCTCTCATCATGTGGTCCTGGGTTCGAATCCCACTCAGGCACAGCATATTTTTGTACGTTACAAAAAATCATTTCATCCTACATTGCATTTTTTTTTTTTTTTAGGGCGAACAACCTAAACATTGCATAAAGTTCCACTCCAACGTCATCGCTAATGACCGTTGCAGTTGATGCGACGTTGAATAATAATAATAATAAAAAAAAAAATATCAATAAATTTTTTTATTACCAAACTGCACTTAATACAAATGCCAGTTAATCTTAACAAGTTTAATTAATTAGATAAATTATTACAATAAATTAATTAACACAGATTAAATTTTTAAAAAACCAGTATTTAAAGCAAACTTAGATAAAACAATGAAACATTCAAATTAATCTACCATTTATTAAAATGTTTTTGAAAGCAACAAAATAAGGAAAGGTAACAGAAGAACATGTTAGAAAAAATGAAATAAAATTACAAGAAAAATAGGTAAAGAAGGTAAAGCTGCATTCATTTTTATACACCAGTACATTACAATAATGAAGAGTGCAAAATAGAAATATTGTGATTGCATGCATTAAATACAGTTTGAAAAATTTTAACTCACTTTTTGAACGCATTTCACGGGCAAATTTTGTAAAGGCTGACATCTCTTTTCTCCCCATTTGACTGCTAACACTTCTGTCTAATATATCTTCACCAATTGAGTCAGGTATACTCTTTTCTGAAGAAGCTCGAAGCTCAGAGGGAATATCTTTTACAACTGAATTACTCGATTCAGAAATTATTTTAAAATTATTATTATAATTCTCACTTTTGTTTGTTTCACTGGTAATTTTTTGTAACAATAGGTTCCCTTTTTCAGAATTTAAGAACGAGTCTAATTCATCAACAAAATTCAATGAACTGATCTCTGATTTTCCAGTATTGCTATCCGATACTAATTTGTCTGAACAATTAATATTTTCCTTACCACAAGCAGTACTTTCAGTTGTTTGTAAATAAGGATTTAATAGAACTGAATGACCCTGTTGAAAACATGCAGCTGTTAGAAGACATATTATTGATTCTTGCATACCAGACAAAATGTATACATGGATCAATTATAACTAAAAGTTTATTTTGTTGTAGATACACATCACAATTCAGCCAACACATGCCATTTCTTCAGAAAGCGGGTAAACTAAAATTTCCTTTTTTTACAATCAGTTCAGTTAGTGAATTGTCAGATTCCAACCCTTTAAACCAAGAAAACTGGTTCTTTATGTATGTTCAAGATACTTCTGTCTGATACATTCAAACACATAACATCAAATGTCTATAAAATACGAAAATGACAGTACTATTCAAGACGGTAACAATTAAGTCAAATCTATCATTGAATATTATCTTCAAATTCTTACTATAATTGTTTTGCTCAAACTGGTTTCTAAAAATCTATTTCCACATTTCATTCAATGTAAACTTTAAAAAATTCATCAAAATGTTATTAAACAAAATAAACAACAGCCAACTTTTTATTGTGTACCACTGGTTACTATGGCTCTCTAACGAATGCATATGCAGCGTGCACAGGATGACTGAGGTTGTTCCATCCAACAAGACTGAATATTTCATGTGTATGGTAGGGACATGGTTTTATTAGAAAAGAGAACTTCTGTCCAGCTGCTAAAATTAAATTTATTGTGTTTTAAAGAAGAAAATGACAATTCATTGTCATTGCAACATGGATACCAATACATTGTCATGAACTTTTAACTATAAAAATCACACAAGTTAAATAAATCTAATTTGATTTTCGTTCATATACAATCCAATTACTACATCGTCTGCAAACATTTTGTTCATCCGGCCTGAACGACTATTTTGTTCAGTATAGATATTGTGAACAGAATAAATGAAATCTTGAATTTAATTTGAGTACGTACTTTAATTTGTGCATGCAGATTAATATTATGAAATTGAAAATATTGTGTAGATAAATTCAATTAAAGTGACACAGTAGACATAGTTCTGGTTGAATATCATTATCATAAATTATAAAAGAATATTGAGTTAATGTTCATAATAAGTTGTTAAATTATTTCAAAAGGTAACCAGAAATATGATGTAGCGTGAAGGTGATAATGAAAATGGTTTAATTTTTCTTCTTTACAATAATTATACGTTTAATTTTGGCAGCTGGACAAAAGTTTCCTTTTCTAATGAAAACATTACGTGTCCTTACCATATGTGCGGAATATTCCGTCTCTCAGGATGGAACAGTGTAGTTATTACACTTGTCATACTACAACGAACAAAAACATAACTTCTCAAGGCTGTGGTAGTCAAAAACAGATTATGGTAATGTACTACACACACCAGCCCATATGGCAAATGGAGAGTGTGAGTAGTTGATTGGTCAATACAAACAATAAGATACAGACTGTAGACTCAAAGAGAGATGGGCAGTGGCTGTAATGTTTCAGCAGAATGAAGAGAGGAGATTCACGAGTCACATGGAATGGCACCATTTGTACTGGCAGCGTGGTTGACTAAACCATCTGTTAAGGCCATTTCTCCTGGGGTGTTACGCTTTCGCTTCCACGCTATTTATTGTTCAAATTGGCCGCAGTTGGCTCCTTTTAATCGTATTTGAATTTTCACTGCTTGTCATATTGGCCTACTGTATCTCGCTTCCGTAATCTACGTGTTCCTTCCCCCTCCAACTGCTAACCTGCATCCGTTTCACTCTCGACCACTTATGCAACTGAATTCATCACGGACAGACGCATCCTTCGACTGAGGCTAACTATCTAACGGGGTACTTGGCAACTGCTAATGTGTTCCAATCGATGCTTTAAATGCTAACTGTGCTTATACGTGCTAATTGTATAATATTGTGTTTGTGTATGCTTTGTAAATGTGTAACTGTTAGTAAAGTGTTCTTCACCAGCAATCATGGACTTTCGGCACGTGCTGCAATAAAGGACTTGACGCTATTTCGTTTTGTAACAAGGAAGTGGTTGTTTATGTTTGTGATACTTAATTTAGTTGCTCAAGTGGTCATTCTCCTATGTTATTTGTGTTCCTATGTTTTACTACCATGGTCTTGTACGCAGATCCCTGTAAATGCGTACTGGTCCTCCTATAAACACACTCAAGGCAAATTCCTTTTGGAAAAACCATACAAGCATTACAAGGTGTTAAATCTAACACCATCTTTTCGTAGTAATTGTGAATAATTTGGGAATGAATGAAATACCTCACTACTATTCAATGATATTTTTAAAGGAATTTCTATTAACAGTACCACCACATTTAATAATAATAATAATAACAGTAGAACCATACATTACCTGAATTTTTTTATCATTATCAACAATATTTCCTTTACTCCACTGAGAAAGGCTTATTTTCTCATTGTAATCATTCATTTTGTTATTATTTACCCCTGTAACGTTACAATCTGTACAAACTCCCTCAGAACTATTTTGATAACTTTTTTCTGAATTCTCACTGTTCTTATTGATAATTTCAATATTAGAATCAATACTGATTGCCTCGGAACTATTTTGATAACTTTTTTCTGAATTCTCACTGTTATTAATCATTTCAGGAATATTAGAATCAATACTGATTGCCTCGGAACTATTTTGATAACTTTTTTCTGAATTTTCACTGTTATTAATCATTTCAGGAATATTAGAATCAATACTGATTGCCTCGGAACTATTTTGATAACTTTTTTCTGAATTTTCACTGTTTTCTACACTTAACTGAACACTTAAGGGTAATGATCCACTTATTGTTTTAAAACTATCAGTGGAAATTTCACTGGAACTCAAATTATCATTAAAAACTTTAGAATTGGAATTAGAAGGCAAAAATTTTGAACTACAATCAAATAGGTCACTGAAACTTTTACTTTTTGTAATATGATTTTCAGTCGTATCCTGTTCAGGAATCTGTAAATCAATTTGCGGAGAATCTTTCAAAAGTTCTTCAGAACTATTATCGAGAAACGCCACTTTATCATTAAACTGTGGAATTCTATTTATATCTTCTTTCGTAATAGTATCTATAGAATTAACAGCAGTGAGTTTGGTTACTTTATTATATACTGGCACCAAGTCGTGATCATCATCATCAACATCAACTCTATTATTTGTAGATAAATTTCCTAGATTGTTTGGTTTTGCAGGTGATTTTTTAACATTAAATTCACTACTTGGTTCAGCTTTGCGTTTTCTGTTGCTATTATTATTTACAGTAGGTTTTTCTTCAAAATCATCACAGTAATACTGACTTAATAGTTCTTTCAAATATTCTATAAGTTTATCCTGAAATACAATTCAAAATTAACTACAGTAAAAATATATTTTTCAAAATAATGAAACTTACAAATAAATATTTGATGAAATTCAGAAAATGATTTCAAATCTATTACAGAACTAAATAGTTCTAAGTTTAGAATACAGTTTATAATGAGAAACGAAGCGATTTTTATTGAATGGTTAAAGTAAACCACATACTGAGTTTCAGTTCAGATTAAAAATTTTTGACCATCATGATGATTAGAAATTTCCTGGCAGGTTCTGAAGTTTTTATTTCAACATCCGACACCATAAAGAGTACACATATTGAAGGGTAATAGATCAAATTTAAGGATAAAAGGACATGACCAAGAATTGAACCTCAGACCCAGTTATAGAAGCCAGTTGCACTGACAATTTCACCATCCAGGCCTGAAGTCTTGTGTTGATCTATAAGACGACTTTGGTTTAATTATACACAATGTATATGTGTAAATGGAGAGTAAATATATCATATTCCTCAACTGTCCATAAATGTTTTTTTTTTTTTTTGTAATTCCTAATGTATGTCCGCTGCAATCTGTTCAATTCAGAACAATAAGCAACCCCATGACCCAATGAGATGAGGATGATGTGTAAATGAGGTGTAGTCTTGTACAGATTCAGGTCAATCATTCCTGAGAGAGTATGGTTAATTAAACCCCAACCATCAAAGTACACCGGTAACCACTGTCTAACATTCAAATCCGTATAATAGTAACTACCTTTACTAGGATTTGAACCAGGAACCTTCGTCTCTGAAAATCAGCTGTTAAACAGCTGACTTTGGCGACGGTTCATAAAATAAAACTATTATTTTAAAGTATTTTAGAGTAAATATAATTATTTTAAAGTTAAGGTAATCTGTAAAATAAAATAAAATTAGTTCTCTACAGAATGTTAACAACAATAGCAAACGAAACACAAAATCTAGAAACAATGGAAAAATCCTTCTTAAGATTTATGGCGCAAACATTACAGAAATTGGAGAAAGAGGAAACAAACCAAACTTACACAGTTTTACAAAGACACTGAGCCGTTAGAAGATATGATAAAAAAAAAGAAGAGCAAGGTTTATTGACACATGAAACGTAAATATAAAAATCTGGTGTGAAACACTCACACAACTTTCTCTTGCCAGTGCAAATAATTAACAATAAACTTAACATTAGTAATAAAACATTAGAAATAAACAAAAAACTAATCTCAAAAACATAACCTTATTTTAATCATGAGTGAAAGACGCAAAATGAAAATCGAACTCAGTTTGGCTTAAAAGTACGGAAAATCACTTTTTCACGCTAAACTAGGCTCTGTATAGAAAAATGCTTTAAATAAAAGTTGTAGATCTTTTTATTTCCTATAAAATTTATTATATACACTTTTGTTGTAAAATGCATTCTAAGGCCGAAATCTTAAAAAAATCGATTTTCACACGTTTTCGTGAGAAAAAATCAGAAAATTGCTAATTACTGCTAAACTAAGCGTTATACAAAAAAATGTTTGAAATAAAAGTTGTAGAATTTTAAATTCCCTACAACTTTTATTATATAAATTTTTGCGGTAAATTGCATATTAAAGCCGTAATCTTAAAAAAACTATGTTTTTGCGTAAAAACAGCCTCACCCAGAATTTCAGCAAACATGACGCCTACCCATCTTGTAGAGAATAAAAAATTGAGTAAACCAGGCGATTTAAAAAAAATCATAGGACCAGTTTTTGAGAAAATCGCAAAAAAGTGAAAAATTACACGAATAAACTACTACTTCCGGTTGACCGATTTTGATGAAAATGTTCGTGTCGGGTCCGGTAGTGTTATGTAACTTAAGTTTCAAGTTTCAAGTTCGTACAATGTTCCGTTCTTGAGATATTCTGTTCACACACACACACACAGACCAATCGCTAAAAACATGTTTTCTGGGTTCAGGGGGTTTGAAAACATAGATCCGGTGAAAGCTCGATTTCTAAAAATCGACATGAAAACAATACTTTCCTTCCTGTATTCATATAGGCAAGAGAAAGTAAAAAACAATCACTTAAACAAGATGATTTTCAATATTTGTTGTGAGAAGTAGCAGAAAGGCAACATTGTTACCAAGAAGTCTACAGCGACTGAATTCTGGTAAAAAATGAAATAAAATATAGTTACATTAAAAATTTCAATCCACATAATTCTGAAAAATATATAATTTGAATTTCTTTATAATGCATACAAGATTTTTCTTAGATATCATTGCCATGCAGATAATTTTGTTACTATTTAATTCTAAATAGAGAGTTAATAATTTACCTGATCTTTCATAAAAATTCTAGTTTTATTTGGTTCCAAATTGACATCAATAGTATCTGGAGGAACAATAAGCGCTACAAAAGTTACAGGAAACTTATTTGATGGAAGATAGCAGCCATAATAAAAGTTATACACTTCTGAAAATAACTGCAAAGAAACAAATTGATACAACTTATTTAACATAAACCAAAATATCACAAAACATTTTATAATGAAAAAATATTAAATATCAGTAATTATATGAATATCTTCTGTATATATAAATGTAAGAAATACATTCACACTGATTCACCCACTCATCACACATTCTTTAACCCTTAGAAGCCGGTTTGCCCATATATGGTTGTTGGATGACGAATATGTAAGTACTCAACAATTTGTGTAATAGTGAAGGTCATTGCACACACACACACACACACACACACCAGTAAACATAATAGTTAAATAATAGCTTAATGTATGAGGAAGGAAGTAAGCTATTTAGAAACACAATCAGGTTAGTAGGAAATTTTCTATCGATTTGTGAATGTTGGGATACCACTCAATTCCGGTTCTTTTTGAAAAAACCGCGTAAAGGCTGTATCTCATTTAAAAATAGAGTTATAACTACTTTTGAAACCTTGAATGGTAGAGGTAGGTAAAGCATAGCAAAACCAGCTGAATTGAATATGACCAGTAAAAGGGAATAAACGCTCCAAAATTTGTAGAATAGCCTATTTCCAGACATTCTTCACAATGGAACTAAAATGCTCTAATAATATCTTTTATATTTTTATAAATGAACGTATTCAAAAAATTCCAGGCTTTCATATAATATATATGTCATATAAATAACTGTAGGAATGGGTCAATGCCATAAGCTTAAAGAGAGAAATTGTTTCGGCCTGGATATTAGCACAGAATTCATATACACTTGACTCTTACCTACACTTGAATAGTCGTATAGTGTGGTAAGCAAGGGCGTTTGATACATCAAATTTTTGCTAGACATTTTCTTTAATACCAGACTAAAAAAAAAATTAAAAAAAATTTTATTGCCAAATTTTGACAAAAACGTGCGACTTTGCATAAATTGCAACAAATTTTTAGTAAATTCGCTGTAACTGGCGTAAAAAAAAAACAGAGTTTCATGTTTGTTTTTTTAAAAGATCACTCGAAGTTTTGTTAATGTCTCAAAAAAATTTCAATTTTTTTGAATAAAAGATGGACAAAAAAGCCAAGTCTATTGTCGCGATCTTGGAATTAGTTTTCGAAGAGTTAGTATTCTAAAACCTATCAGTCCCAGAAGGGTTAAATTCCTGATTACCTACAGAGAGTTAAAATTCATTACAATCATTCTTTAGGGGTTGAACAGAAAGACTGAAGTAACTTCAACTGCTTAAGGGTAAAAAAAGGGTGACTACCCCAAATAAATACAAACCATTTCTGTACCTTACCGAACAGCTACAGTGTTTAAGATCAGCATGCATATTATCTACGTGGTACCTAGGAAAATAAAACTTTTAAATTTTGATAATTTGTTCCTAAAGGGTTATTATTGTCCTAAAACAATAAATATTATATCTTTATCTTTCAGAAAGCCAAATATTTGAAATAAGCATTCCTACTTTGTTTGTAATATAAAATATAATAAAGCAACTTACTTTACCACATCTTCCTAATGGGAAAAAGTGGCTTAATTACCCTTACACAAAATACTACTTTGAAGTAGGCCTAAATGCTATATTTAGAGCTGAAGTACTGAAAATCAGAATATGAATTTTTTAATCACACCTAGTACGTTTACCAAAGTGGAAGTCCTACAGAGGATGAATAAGGGCCCTGGAGGTGATTAACATTGTCAAGTGTCATAAGCTTCAGTATCATATAAGAAATCAAGAAAAGTATAAACTACTATAGTGCATTCTACAAGGACGAATAGAAAGAAAGAGACCACCAGGCCAAAGAAGACTTTTTCAGTTTGCCAATTTGAGGGCCTGGTTTGGGAAGAGCGCCCCAGAGTTTGTTACATATAGCGGCCACTATGGTTAGATTAGCTGTATGATTAGCCCATATCTGAAGCGGATAAGCACGCTAAGAAGAAGAAGTATAGAATTTGAATTTCAACCACATAAGCTTAAGAGGTAAAAAGAGGAATCAAATATCCTAAAGCAGTACATATTTATATAACTTCCCAAAGAGCTAAATTCTACGAATTGGTATCCATAATTTAACTTTACTTGCTTATTACAGGTTCATTAAAAATATATCCACAGTAATTAAAAGTAATAAGATTTTAAACACAAAAAGACTCTGCCAACATCAACTGTAACAAAATTTGCGGCTACAACGCAAAACGTGACAGACTTTCGGACTGCCCTCGTATTTCATAACAATAAGCACAGACAATATTAATAAGTTCACAATATTTTAAATTCAGTAAAATAATAGTTGAATACTTACTTTTTCAAATTTTTTATCTCTAACAGGACGTTTGTTTATAAAAAGATGGAAGTTATCTGTTAATGATCCATTACATACAGTTTGAATATCACAGTCTCGCTTTGGTACAAGAAGCTCGATTTTCAACTAAATAAAAGAAAATTTCAGAATTGTTGAATTACTTTTTGCCATTCAAACTAGAAATTAATATTAGAATTACTTAACTGCAAGTTACAAAACAGAAAAATTTATTTTGATTTTTATCAATTTATCTTTTAATACAGCCTAATCATAATATTTCAAAAGGGCTACATACAGAAAACATAGGACATAAACTGAATTTTCTTGACATATAATATCATAAAAACAGACATACTGCCAATTATTTACAATAGGTTCAAACCAGTCTCACTAAACTACTAGTAAAATGTATATGATAAAATAAACATATTTGATTTTAACAAGTTCAAGCATAAGAACACGCAAAAACTTACCATAAACAAACAATCTAATCCATGCTGTGCAGGTACATGAGTTTGGACTGATTTTGACGTCAGTTTTTTCACTGACAACAAACAAGAATCAAAAAACTAATCTGTACAAAAGCATCACAATGTTGTACATTCTTATCGTAAATTTAATATACATTATCTGTGTATAAAGATGTAAAATCGAGATTGTAAGATTTGACATTTGCTTCTCCACATAGAATTCTTCATGATAGTTGGTTTGTAAAGGTGCGGATGCCAGCTGTGACATTTCTGACACTGAAGCTGTCAATTGTCATACTAATTCTATACTTTTTCTGACACTGAAGCATTCTTGAAATTAAAAGAATACACAAACAAAGCCAACAGTTTAACGCTTATTTAAATAGAATACAATCATAAATTGAGTCACCACATTTAGTCACACAGCTACAATTTTGTTTATCTTTAAATTTTTATCTAGCTAGGTAGTAGTAAACACTGTTGGCTGTGTGTTGGCAGTGTTATTTCACTTTAATTCAATTGAAGAATTATAGACTTGTGGTAAGTAAAAATGTTTTCAGATTGTATTCATGTTGTATTTGTTGCTGGTGAGAAAGAGATAGCCAACTTCCCCTCACTCACTAAGTTTCTGCAACTTTGAAGCATTCCCCTTCGCAAGTGTCACATCTCAACAAACCAACCGAACTTTCATCTGATCTAGAGAAGTGTGTATTTCAACACACTGTTGATTATCGACATATTTTGTATAAGGCCAAACATAAACCTCATCAAGGTGATAAGTTTCATTTGTACTGTAACTCATCAAGCAGCTTTAAATATTTCTGATAACATTTTTTGCACCCTAAATTTTTAGCATTCTTTTATTGTATACTTTTCTTCTTTCTCCATCCAATCTAAGTTCCGTATTGGATCATTGTAAAAGTCCTTAAATTCAATAATCTGTACTTTGCTCCATCCATTACGGTTATCTGTTTATTTTGATATTTAAAATTATTGCTGATGTTACAAATAATGATACAAACCACAGTAAATAGAAGAGATGGCAGGGGTCACGTTACGATGCGCAGTAGCCAATGACGTCACCGGTGCTTAATAACACGGCCAGCTGTTTGTATTATTTCGGTATTTGTGCATGTTGTTAGTCTGTCTAATTAGCGACTAACAGTATTATGTGAATTCTTTATGCAGTTAGTTTAATTGAATGTAGCCCATTATTGAACATAACAAAAACTAGTAAATATTTAGGCCTACTGATAGTATGTATTTAATTTTTTTGTTATTTCTAAAATTTATTATGTGTTTATATGTAGTGAGTTCTAATATAATTACATTGAAAATTGTTGCGGGTTCTGCTAACAATGAAAAATATATACATGAACGATTTTCATTTCACTGTTTTCCGAAAGTTTGTTTAAATGCTTAAGAAAGCTTGTCGACATGCAGACATTTTTTCGTTTGATTCTGCGGGTGTTTGTTGTGCTCATGTTGACTGTGACGTCGAATGCGATTTAAAATATGAACTTTAATGCTACAAGAAGATTAAAATCGTCTGCAGTTCCACATCATAAGATACCAACTTGTGGAACTGTTTAAAATTTTAGTGACTCCAAAAAAAATTTGAGACATGAAAAAAGAGAAAAAAAGTAGAATTTCTTGTTTCATAAGGAGAAAATTATGGTTGTTACGAACCTCCTATTGCTAATGGAAATAATTATATTTCACACCGAACTTACAACGCAAAAGAATCTGAAGATTTTATAGTGTTGAGAATTGAAAATTTGCGTCCGCGAGAAAAAATTATTAAACTTTTGTGGCAAATAAAAAATTAAATAAATCAAATAAAAAAATAAAACTAAATTTTTGTGGCATTAATAACTTATATTAACGCCGAAAACTCAAATTTAAAACAAAAATCACAGAATACGAGTTTAATAAAACATCCTTTTTCGGAAAATAACACACAACATTACGCCTAACTGTTAAATATTCACAACCATTTTATTTTCCAACAAGGAGGCTACCGAATATAATGTATTTATTTATATTACAATTACAGACTTTTTCAATCATTTTTATTTTTCATAATGTGAATATCTAAAGACAATCTGTTTACTTAAATCGCCAATGAAAAATAGCAGGTAATTACCAATTTTATATTTTACTTTACTTAAATTTCATTACAATTCTTTATTATTATTATTATTCTCACTGTTTTTATAATAGTAGACAAAACATAATTATTATATCCCAATACTGTATTAGTCTTTAATGTAGAATGATGTTAAAAAAACTGGTGCTTTCCGCACCAGTGACGTCATTTACTAGTGACGGTATGTACTCATAATGACCAGTCATGCGCGTGACTCCTACCGTCTTGTCTTTTTACTGTGATACACCTATTTAAATAAGATTCTTGTTCAGGATGGTAATATTCTATTGAAATATTAAATTATATTTTTATATTCTACTTTTACAAACTTAATACCAAATAACTAATTATCACTTTACTAACCTCATCAACATTGTGTATAATATGATGCAATTGTCTTGTAATGTTATGCGATATTATTTGCATAACAGATAATTTCAGATGAGCAACACTAGTCTTTTGCCAAATAAGGAATTTGTTATGTGCTAAACTAACACGTACTTTAGGATGTATAACAGCTAAATTTTTTACAATGCATTCCACTTTTTTAAGTTCTTCGCTAACTCGTTTACCAATACTCATAACTTGCTTACGTACTGGTAAATTTTTAAATAAGTTTGTTACTATAACAGTGGTACCTAAAAAATTAATTCAGGTAAAATGTAATTTTACACAACACAAATATACCATAACATCAACCAGTGGCATTCTATTAATAGCTAAGGGAATAAATTGTTTATATTAAGAAATTGTGTATTCTAAAGTGATGTGTATTGAACATGGAGAATGGATTGCGATAATTTGAATAGGAGTTCTCGGAAATCGAGACAATTGTTTTTATTTTGATTCCTTCTACCATGTTCCAGTAAAATGGAAAAAGTGTTACAAGAGTCTCGATTGGAGAAACTACCAGACCATCAGTATAAACCAGTTAGTGCCTCTCTAGAGTTAGTCAGTAATTGGACAATAAATGGAATTAGTGTTGTCGCCTATTTCAAAATAATGTCGTTACAGGACCAGTTACTAATTCTGTTAATTGTGTGTGCGTGTGTGCAAGTGGCATCAAGTGGTTGTGGACAGGTAAATCATTTGTTTTGATTTGTTAAGTGGCATTATCTTGCTTGTTATCAAGTTCAGTACTTAAGTTTTATAATTAATTTAATTACAGTAATCTAATTGTATTTAATAGTAGGCAGTTTATTAATAAATTGTATTATTAATTGTGTCAATAAATAATGAATTGTTATAAGTTCAAATGAAGTCTGTTTGTTATTAATTATACCCAGATCCTGAACAAACCTAGGCTTAGATGTTACAATACAAACGAGTTAATAATAAAAAATGTGTAACATAATTCAGTGTCAATTCATTAACTCACAGACGCACACGTGCACACACACATGCACAGAAAGAGAAATGAGAGTAACAAGGACTTATCACAGATCAATTCAACCCTTCCATGAAAGGGTTGAATTGATCTGTGATAAGTCCTTGTTACTAATATAATTTTTTTTTTAAAAAAAGTTCCTAGATATACAGTAGCACCAATTCTTTCTTGGCTCATTTAAGATGCATGTTTCTTTCAGAAGCACATGAGAAGATAAATAATGTAAAAAGGTTGACCAGAAAATTAATGCTAAGTAAGACCACATTTTTAGGTTTTTTTATTACCAATGTGCGATGACAGTTCAAAATCCTGATAAAAATTTTGAGCCAAACAAACTGATACATAATGAATCTACATAAAAGCTTAATGTAGATCTGTTTTGCAAAATATATCTTTCCACAAATAATGTAATACAACCTGGTATTCTTGAACTCTATCACATTTACGTTTTCCATAATATTGCTGAATCGGTCAGCTTGTTGTATAAAATCAAGAAGGTTATGCTCTCTTAAAAATACAAATGCTGTTTCTTTGGACAAAATTATATCTCTATAGAAATCACATAATAATGTTGAAACTGAGGAACCAATGAAATCACAAAAAAACAATGAATACAAGATCACGATCCCAAGGCAGGTTTGAAAATGTCAGAAATATATCTGATAAGCCACTTGTGGGAATGTCTGCAGGCCACTTATAACAGTGCAACCAGAATAGACATCTGTGCAATGTCCATGTTTCTTAAAGTCGATCGGATAATAAAATAGTACTCTTTTGTATTAAAAAACTTTAGATTCAAAAGGAATTAAGGCAGTGCGATGAATTTATCACATATTAATAAAATAAATGGTTCATAATCACTCACTTCAATATGTTCAGAAAGATTTCATAAAGAAGCAAGCCTATGTAAGCCAAAAAATAAGTAAAAGCCAAGTCACAGAAAGATTTCTCTAATTTTAGGTTTACGAAACTTTTTTCACTTTGAAAATCTCTTAAAAACAACTCCAAGTGAATGTAGTACAAAAAGTAAAAACAAGAATCAATAATTGATAAGGCCTCATATGCACTTGGTGATTACCCTTAATGCAAGTAGCCATGCCAGTTGTCTGCAAGCAGTAAAATGTACGTAACTTGCGATCCAGCTGTCCATCTATCACCACAGTTGCTTGGAGAGCTGCGATCCACACATCACAGTTTAGCAGAAGCTGCCATACAATTTTGATTAGTTTATTCTGACTGCAATTAACCCTTGTGTGCCGCGCCACATTTGGTGCTACTGTTAAATGTAAACTGTAAATGTCAAAACACGCTCCCGAATAAATCTATGTAGCTAAGTTCATTACTCATTAAAGAATATGAAAAAATTACAGCTGCTTATAAATACATACGGTTTATTATATACGAACATGAAAATCGATTACACTCACGAAATATTTGCATGTGCAAAAATTGGTAGTTACAATTTCATATTTATGACTGTAACGTGCTAAAATTTTAGTTAGCATAAAATTGCACATAACATGTTTTGGAGAAGAGAGTTTCGTGAATAAAACCGTGCTTTTAATTTGTATTTTGGGTAACATTTAGCTGAGTAATTGCAGTTTGAGATTTAAAAAAAACAAATGAGAAATTTAAAAAAATAAAAATATGCGGTGTATTATTATTTTATGTGTCAACCAAAGCAAATGAACCCCACAATGCGACCACAATACCACGAAAAATAAAACAATATACAGTATACTGGGTGCAACTTACACAATGTACACAGCTGAGAACAGAGTGACAGAAGCCAGTTCTCACCAACAGAATAGCGTTGCTTGCGCCACACTGTTTCCACCACTTTACAGTGTAAATGGATGTCATTAAACCATATTACACTAATTAACAATAAACTTACTCTTAAAATATAGCAGCAAGTGTGTGTAAGGGTAAGGTTGGAATATGTGAGAGAAGACAAACAATTTTCCTTCTCATAAAATTCACATTCCATAGTCCATGATAGCATACAAAGGCATGAGCTCACTTCAGTTCATTAACACACACACATTGAAAGACCCTCCAGTTTTACCAATTCAATATATATAATATTTCAAAAGTTACGCTACCGGTATCTGAAAAATTGGTAAAGGCCAGTGAAGGAATTATTTAGGTTGCTGACTCACCGCCTCCCGTATCTTCGCTCTGTTATTGAATAAAGGCATGACTTTGCTTCAGGAAATTGTTTACTATACAAATACAAAATAACTCCAGTAACAGGATGTAGTGTGGAAAGGGGGAGGGGAAAAGATTCCATGTGTCAGACAAAAAATTTACGCTCTCATAAACATCTGCATATCTTACCCCAGCAACTGCATTAACGTTCTATCTCTCTTTAGTCAATAATACACATTACTAAAAAAGGGCTACAGAAGTACCAACCATAAAGATGAAATATTCCCAATGTTAACACTATCTGAAAGATTGGTGAAGCCAAAAATTAGGTTGGCAAACTTCACCAGCCTCATAGAAAGCACTATCAAGAGTAAATACATGGTGTTTTATATCAAATTTAACTACGTTTTAGTGCGCATATTTTGAGATATCATACGCCCTGATAGCTTTACAAATACACTATGACTGCTCGCAACTACCCGGACCTCGAATGTGTGGCTCCCGGCGCTCAAGGGTTAACAAACCACCTAGTACATACGAGATCATGGTTGTGGTTACCCACAGGTTCAACTGCATACTGCGGTCAATTGCGGCTGCCTGCATCACGAGTAACCACCTAGTGCCTATGAGACCTAGTATCTAAATAAATGTTTAATGCTTAAACAACAGTCTTCTTCTTTTCATAGCATACGCCAACTAGCCTATTCAGGCATTAAAATGTTTTATCCTCAACAAAAAAAGTATCAAGTAGTGCAACGTTACCTTTATTGCCATGAGAAACTTTCGATTCAACTACTTTACCAGTCTCATCAAATACATAACCTCTGGCCATCTCATCATCAGCTGTTCTAGTGATAACTTGAACCGAGGCAATACTACACAATGAATATAAGGCCTCACCTCTAAATCCATAACTCTGAATCTTTTCTGAAACAAATAAATTAACCATCTAATCAATTTGCATTACTAATGACAAAATTATTTATAAGGCAGAAAAAATGATTTATAAATTCAAATAAATTATTAACTTGTTGTGAACATTTTGGGGAAAAAATCGTGGAAAACTATAATACAATAAACATTAATGAAACATTTTATAGTACAAGAGTTCCTCTCTAAATAATGTTTCTTCCGGCGAAGTTGGTAACGTGCTCGCCTCTCATCATGCGGTCTTGGGTTCGAATCCCATTCAGGCACGGCATATTTTCATACGTTACAAAAAATCATTTCATCATTCACCCGTCTGCATTAGCAGTAATTGCAGAACAGTCGGACGTTAAACCAAAAAAAAAAATAAATAAATAAATAAATAATGTTTCGTTTTTAAAGTTAATAAATATGTATGTAAACACGAAGGTAAATTGTACATTATTGGGTAAAAATTAGTAGATAACTCACTGAAGTACCTAAATTATAGAAATCCTACATATGATGTTTAATAAAATAAATAATAAAAATTAAATATATAAATACATTCCTTAAGATTTAAAACAACATATAAGGCGGCAAATTTTTAAATTGTCATCTATCATTTTCCAATGTCCGTCCGTTACATCCAGATGTCAGAAACTGCAAGAGATAGCAACCAACAGGTTTCAGATTTGTAATCTACACAAAAAGTTAGTAGGACTGGGTTGGGTTTGAAGTTCCGGTTTCGACCGGAAGCCAAGAAATCAAAGTCGGAATTCGGAAAAAAAAATAATAGTATCAGTATCACTTGATTCCTCTCAAAGAGCAGATACAGAAATCACTAATGGTTTTTGCTATAGGTCAAAGGTAAGCCTTTTTCTTTTTCATGAATGTGTGTACATTGCAATCTGTTCAATTTAAGAACAATCAGCAACCCCATGACCCAATTAAACGAGGATGATATGTATAAGTACCCAAGTGTAAATGAGGTGAAGTCTTGTACAAAATCAAGCTGACCATTCCTGAGAATACATTTATTTACTTTAACATAAAAAAAATTGTATTATATAGTGATATTCTAGATATAGTTAAGGGAATAAATTGTGCATCGTATGAGTGGAGTGAACAAGTAAAATGGAATACAATGAATGAAATGTTTTGAATACAATTCTGAAAAATCCAAACTAGTAGAAATGTTAGTCTTTATTTTTATTCCTTCTATCATGTTCTGGTAAAACAGAGAAATTTTTAGAAGGGTCTCGATTGTTTAAGGAAATATCAGACCGCAGGTATAAAAACTAAGTGTGTCATGATATGATAAGAGAGATGATATATATCCTGTATGCTTATGGAATAAATGTGGGAGAACCGTATCACATTACCCTGTATTACCGCTAAGTTATTTACAACAAATTTACTCTTTTTCATTTTGTAAAATGAAGCTCATATTAGCATGAATTTCAAGTTTAGAACTTTTGAGCAAATCAGGAAAGAACACTCTTTGAAACCATGTAAAAATTATAAAAATCTGTTAGGTAGAACTCTGTATTTAGGAGTTAATAGAATTCCCATTTAAAATACATTGGAAGCGATTTTGCATTTTAAATATACAGATATGTTTAAAGAAAGTTTATTATTTATTATACCCAGATCGTGAATGAACCTACGTATATATGTTACAACATGTTATAGTGGTGTTACCAAGTTACTTTCTGTTAAGAATCTACTTTAACAGATTTACACAACTGATGATATTGTGTAATAATGAAAGTACATCTTTTGAACAAGTTAAATTTAAAAAATCATGTAACTAAAATTTGTAGGAAATATATCCAACTGTTCATTATATTCAGTTATAAATTATATAACGAGTGATATAGCAGTTTCACCTAATACATCTGCTACCTAAATTATATATTTTGTGAAAAAATCCAAAAACTTTAATCCTACGCTAGATCTGTGTGCTTCATAAACCGAATAATCTGCTTGATGACATAAATGGTGACTACTTTCTAGGGCTGTTCAGTAACTGAAAAAGTTTTTGTCATTAAATTCATTTATTGTTTCAAGTCGATACTATAATATACTTGGTTCATCGTAAGAAAGATATGTCGAGTAAACAAACAGCGGTTACCGCATCAGCTGATAAAGCGGTGACTCACAAAAAATGCAAAACTTTTCATGAAAACATCACAATGATGACTGATACGTGCTTTTAACCATACGCAGAATTAAATGATAAATAAAAATGAAAAAAACAAAATTTACTATAACACTAAATTCCTAATTGAAAATTAATAATGCACGTAAGAACGATGCGAGACAATACGATGTCAAAAGCGAACTGGTAGTATTTAACGACGACATGTTCTTTGTCAAAAATGTGAGGAGAGATTTATGGGTTTTGATAAGTCATCGTCAAATTCAATTGTAAAATAACGAGTGACTAAACTAATATTGGATGACTAATCATCTAATTATTTTTATTTTAAAAATAAAAAGGTTTACTTTTAAAGTTCTCTTGTTTTGTCATACAGATCAGAGGTAATACAAATAACTTGTAACCACATTTATTTATGAAAAAGAATGGAAATAAAGTATAGGCCTAACGTTTTTATACATTTATTGATCAATACTTAAAACATCAGTCATGATATTTTTTTTTTTTTTTTTTTTACGCCCTGGAGACTCCAGGAGGAGTATAGGACATGTCGTCAGATGTAACACCTGAAATACATATAAGAAACACACTATGTATCACTACTATCAAGAAAGAAATTCTTGTACGCTATAAAAAGTTTCACCGATCAAGTATTTTTTTAAATTTTTTTTAAAGGAATTCAAATCCTCACAACACTTTAAAGATTGGGGTAATTTATTTATGAATTTTCTCCCTGCATAAGTAGGTTTTTGTTCAAACAATTTTGTGGAGTGATTAGCCACATAATAATCATTCCTGTTTCTCGTGTTATGATTGTGAACATTGAAATTCTGCATAAAATTATTTTGCCTAACATACATAATCACCTCAAAAATGTAGAGACAGGGAACAGTAAGCAATTTAAGCTCCTTAAATAGTGGCCTGCATGAGGTTAGCTGGTTAGCTCCCACCATACACCTAATAGCTTTCTTTTGAATTTTAAAAACCCTATTCATATTACCCATGCTAGAATTACCCCATACTAAAATACCATACCGGATATGAGACAGAATGAGGCCATGATAAGCTGCCATTAGTAATTTTTTATCATTTAATCTGGCGATTTGTTTTAGTGCAAATACCCCAGATGATATTTTACTACAAACTTGATTGATATAGTCCAATATGATGTAGGGAATATATGATGTAGGCCTAACAGTTTCATTTATAAAAATACTTTTGAAAGTATTTTGTTGTTACTTTTTAATCTGCGTGTACACATTTTTAAATAATGCGCATGCTCAGTGAGGTCATTATTTGTTTACATGATGTATCTTTCTTACGATGAACCGAGTATAGATATACACCAGAATTGGATAATATTCTTCCAACCACAAATTATTTCCATGAGTTGAAAAACATATCCTCACAGGTCCATAAAAGACCAATACTTTAAAAAAAGGTCCCTGAATTTTCAAAGGCTCCAGTATGGCTCTTTAGTCAGTACCATACAGCTCTCAACACAGAAATGCATTAAGCTTTGGAGATATTTAAATAAAATCTCTCGTATCAAGTGTCTTAATTCAATAAAAAGAAAAAGTTTTAAATACTCTGCTTACCAAGATCAGAAAATTCTGATATTTTAGAAGTATAATGTGGTAATGCCATACATAAGCAATCTTCTGCAACGATTCCAGAACCATCATCTTTCACTTCAATTCTGTCTAACCCATGTTTTTCCTGTAATTATTTTAAACTTACTTCAATCAATAATTAACACAAAATGTACATCACTACAAAAAATATTGTTAAATTTTCACTAATAGTAACTGTTTTATAGATTTATCAACTAAAATAAATAACAGTTTTTTTTGTACCCTATTATAATAATTATATAATAATTAACCTATTAAAACCCTTTAAAAATATAACATCTTAAGTCACATTTTATACAAGTTATTGAAGAAATAACATTATCTATAATGCTTTTCACAGCTGATGAGCTCTGCTGTTCTAAGCGCTTAGACCAATCAGAACAATTGCCAGCGTTGTCAGATTGTACGAATGTATCAGCCTGACAAACATTATGCGCACATGGGTAGAACAGCCAAAGTAGTTCACTCGTGTCTTGCATCTCGTACTAAATACATCAATTATAAAGGACGTTAAAATGCAATACTTTATTATATATAATCAGCTGGTTGTAACTTCATAGATTATAATTGTTATAGAAAGGCCAAAAAAAATGGTTGATGAAATATATAACAGAGCTACGAGAGCAAGTATTGGCAACATTGCTGGCAAGTCATTGGCTAGCTATGAAGTAGGTAGAAGACAATGCATACGTTCAGAGCTCATCAACTTTGAAAAATAGTATAGAATGTTTTTAATAGATATTTAAAAAATTTAAATTCAGGTATGTACACTCTGATGACGAAGGATCTACCAAAACTCGTCAGCATAAATAATTAAATAAATGAGACAAAAGAGAATTAAAGTAGCACTGAAAAGAGGGCGGTTGTTTTCTCACTTAACATTAATCTAAAATGGTAAAAAACAAAGGTCTTTAGCCTAGTCAATTGCAGTCACTATATTACAATGTAATTATAATTAAACAATTAAATACAATTCATGATACTATTTACATTAAGGTATTGTTTAACAATGATGAGCCATGAGTCTCTAAACAAAAAAAAAACAAAAAATGGCAGGTGTTCAATGCTTCATCTGAATTTTATTTTTATTGAAGAAATAACGAAGGCAAAATCCATGGCATACATCATGCATATTCTTATTTATTAATGTACTTTAAAATTTGAAGACTCATACAGTCTCCATGTACGTGTAAATACTCTAATGTTAAACTACAATGTGCTAACCAGTAATGCAATACTACCCAGTGGTGGATTACCCAATAGGCACAACTAGGCACGTGCCTAGGGGCCCCCGACAAAATAAAAAAAAATAAAAAATTTGGAAAAAAAATTGAAAACTTAAAAAAAAAATTTGATTTTCGAATCAAAGGTTTTCTTGTAATCATTGATAAAATCAGTGCTGAAATCAGAAAAAGGGGCGAGGTTTATTTAGAAATTTGCGTTCTTGAATGATTTTTCATTGAATGACGACCAATATGAAGTAGCAATAAACAACTTGGTGGACGTTTATTCCAATGATTTGGAATACTTTTTTTTAGAGTTGAAACAATTTCAGTTTTATGTTTCATCGAGGTACTTCGATGAGCCCAAAACGCATAATCGATTATACGGAATTATAATGACAGATCAACTAGGAGACGTATTTTCCAACGTCGAAATAGCTCTTCGAATTTTTTTAACGATGATGATAACAAATTGTTCTGCAGAACGTTCTTTTTCGGATTTAAAACGAATCAAGACGGGTCTAAGAGCAACTATGCTGCAAGAACGTTTAGATATGTTAAGTCTTCTTTGCATCGAATCTGATATTTTACGAAAAATTGATTTTGATGACATCATCGATGAGTTCAGTGAATTGAAATGTAGGAGAAAATTTTTCTAAATCGTCTTTATTATAGTTATTATTATTATTATAATTATCAGATATCAGAACAAATGTTATTTTGATAGAAAATAAACTTGATTGAAATATTAACTATCATGTTTTTATTACGTCAAAGTAAAGTGGGGGGGGGGCCACTCATTTGCCATTGCCTAGGGCCCCAACAAGTATTAATCCGCCACTGATACTACCTAATTATGAACGACAACTGAGAAATACTTCAAGCACTCAATCTGATTAGTGTACTTCACAACTGGGTCATGCTATCCTAGAACCAAGAAACTCTTAAATTTGAAAGGTAAGAAACCACTACACTAACCCCAACAAACAAACTGATTTTATTGATCACATTGATTAGCTATAAATTACTAACTGTAAGATTTCTTAATCCTTCCCACTTGTATTATTCAGAACCTAGTGGCCTGTTCTGCTCATATTTATTTCAAACAGTTTTTGCTTACCTTCACGAATTCCATATTTTATTACCTCTTATCTCTAAATATTGATAATTTCCATTTCTTAACCCTGTCAAACTTATGAAAACATAAATTGATGTATTTACATCAGTCTACATAAATTTTAATTACTTCAATAAACAAATACTATCTACAAAGATAATGCAAACAAAACACTGGCAATAGACATAATATATCATACATTACAATAGTATTATTCAACTTTTAAACTAAAAATGAAATGACAATATCTTACAAAATGAAAATAAATGGGCACCCACAAGTAAACAAAAACTCAGATAGGTTATGTCAGTCGGCAAGCCAAGTGATGTCTACAATTTTGATACTTTTAGATAGATAAATGGACACATGTTATTGTTCTGAATGCACTCTACAAGGTTTGGATACATTGTACTAAGAGCCCAATTAACAACTAGAAAGGTACACCTACCACAATCAACTCGCACTAATGCTAACCATTTTATATTCAAACAAAAATATTCAGTTTACACTCATAAAATAAAACATAATTTATGGGTCTAATAAGCTAATTTTTTTTTTTAAATGTTTAATATAAACAACTTACCAGCTTTACTTCAATGGTAGTAGCACCAGCATCAAATGAATTTTCCATCAACTCCTTTACAACAGATGATACTGACGTAATGACTTGTGAACTACCAAGTAACCGCACAGTAGATGCTGGTAAATGCGCTAGACTCATTTTGAAAATGCAATACAACCTAGTAAAATACACAAAAAAAAGAAACTCAAACAATAGTTTAACTACAGAATATTACAGATTTATTTCTATTGTTACATCTGATTACTATCGGTTTCATTATTATATATATCTGAGTTTGAACCCTTGCATCTCCAAAATGATAAGTCAGATTTCAACGTACTTTATATCAAAATTTAGTTCATTTTATTTTGCGTTAACCAATAATAAACCTATATTTTCAATGTTGTTTGAAAATTGCTATATTAAGGTTGGAAGACAAAAAGACCCGGTTTTGTTGCTACTGCAAAGAATTTCATGAGTTTAAAGGCTTATAATTCAAGAATTATTTGATCGACAAGTTTAAAATTTTAACATGACATAGTGAATTATATTCTTACAGCGTTTCCCAAATTTCAAATTTGTACATAACTTAAATTTTGATTAATTAACAATATTCTGAACCTTTCCTATCTCAATAACCGCTCAATTATTCGGCTGGGAGTAAAATGTTATTTTATTCAACATAAAAATTTAAAACAAATGTATTAATAACATGAAATATTGATCGGCCAATTTTGTAGTTTAATTTTTAAAATTTGAAAGATAGACTGGGCCATGCAGGGGGTGGGCACTATTATAAGGTAGACATCCAACAGGATGATTGCCATGTTCACAACCTGTCAATATGGACAGTAGCAACCCACCCTTATGGCCAAATCAATTTTTCAAAATTTTAAAATTCTACCACAATTTTGGCCTATCAATATTTCAACTTATTAAGGGGGTCTCATATCAAAAAATTTAATTTTTTTGTTTTTTGATGCATAATGTAGTTTGAAATTTCTGCTAAAAAATGGTGTTAATATTATATTTCTACGATAATTATAATTTTTTTTTGTTAACCTCTACAGCTGGTGCAACTACTCACATCAAAGCAAAAAAATTTTTTTAATTTAAAATGGGTGTTTCCAAAAATGAAGTTTTTTACCACATTTGTTTTTCTCAGGACCTACTAAAGATATTTGAGTGAATTTTTGTTTTGTTTGAAAGATCCATTATTTCTGCCTAATCTGAGCGTTTAACAATTTAAATTTGTTAAAAATTAAATTTTTTATTAAATTTTAAAATTATCACCAAAATGTCTTTTTGAAAAAATTTTTACTTCATCAATTTAAACATTTCTTCTGCTCTAAATGTGTAAAAAAGAATGATCTAAAAGTTAAAAAAAAAATAAGTGTCTACCTTTTTTTTTATTTTTTATTTTTTTTTTTATTGTATTGTCCTATATAAAGAACGCACTGGTTATGTAAAATTATTTCTTAAGCTGTCGCTTGTTCGCATGGTACGCCTTCATTCTCTCGCTAAACTTCTCCCTTTGTTCCTGCGTCCATGTCCTCAGCCTTGTTTCTGCAGTCGGGAAATTCCCAAAATCTTTTATTTTCCTTCTAAAGACAGTTCCATCTATTACATCGTTACGTGAAGCGTTTATGGTGTTTAGGTTTGCTTCAATTTCTTTGATCCATCTATTTTTGGTTTTAAAACTTTCTTGATATGTGATCATTTTGTACGTTTCGTTATTTTTGTTTTGGAATCTCATCATGTGACCGTAATATTTTAGTCGTCGTTTTATGAGCTTAGTTGTTAGAGTTTCGCCTAGGAAATTCATTATGTGTTCGTTCGTTCTCTTCTTGTGGATCTTGGTTTCTGGGTCGAAAACTGTTCCTAGGATTGTCTGGGCGAATCTCCTGTGTATTTTATTTAGTTTTGTTAATAATCCTTTCCTATGAAATGTTAGGGTTTCGGCTGCGTGTAAGACTTGTGGTAGAACGACTGTGTTTAGATGTCTAAGTTTGGCGTTTCTAGATATGCATTTTTTGTTGTAAAAGTTCCTTGTTTGTAAGTAGGCCATTTCTAGTTTTGCTATTCTGTTTTGCAATGTAAGTACCTACCTAATGTAAGTGTCTACCTTATGTAGTTCCTGAGAAAAAAGAACGTTAACATTGTGAAGTATAGGGATATGTGACCCCCTTAATAGTACACTTGTACTAATACTTTTACGTTGAATAAAACGACAGTACCTCATGCCCAATAATTGAGCGGTTACCAAGATAGCAAGGGTTCAGAATATTGTTAATAAAAATTAATATTGTTAATCAAAATTTAAGTAATGTACGAATTTGAAATTTTGTACACGCTGTAAGAATATAATTCACTTTGTTCCATTAAAATTTTAAACTTGTCGATCAAATAATTATCGAATTATATGCCTCTAAAGGCATCAAATTCTTTGCGGTAGCGAAAAAAACTGGGTCTTTTTGTCTTCCAATCTCGATATGGCAATTTTCAAACAACATTAAAATTATGGGACTATTATCGATTAACAAAGAACAAAGTATTAGCTAAATTTCAATATAAAGTAAGTTGATATATGACTCATCGTTTTGTAGATGCAAGGGTTCAAACTTGGGTGTATTTAATTATGAAACCGATAGTATACAATGTTTAACACTATAAATGCTTGAAACTAACTCAATTAGAGACTTTTACAGCAACTACTTATTGTACCAGTTCCTTGTGTCACCCACTCCATCACATCAGTTAAAGTTGTCGACTTAACACCTCATTTCTGTACATGGATGCGCTAGCAAGCGTGATTAAAAAAAACTTATACGTGTGCACCAATGGCAAGCAACAATTCAGGTATAGCTTGTTAAGAGTGGGGATGTACATATATGTACAAGTCTCTATAGAATTGTCTCTAATTATAACCTGTTAAGTCATATTTCACAAAGTATACTGTGTTACACTGTAAGGCACTTTCTTTGAAATTAAACACCTTTAAAATATAGTATGAGTAAAGCAGAATTTTTTTGAAAATTGTAGATGTTCTTGCATATGATTTTCATTATTAATTAAAACTATAGCATTACAGGGATTGCAATAAAATAAAGGTTGTCAATATCACAGAGGTTGATTACACAAGTATGGTTATTAAATCGAGTTGTTGACACGACAATAAAACATCTCGATGATACAACAGCCTAATTACTTTCTCAAGTTTTAACTTTATTATAACTATTCTACAATTTATAATACATTGTTTTTATGTAGTGTAAATTACGAAATACTGTTTACGTATGTACTAAATAATGATGGAAAATAAATAATAACTGATAATTAAAAGGGACTGTTACTTAATAACACAACAATAAAATGATTAGACAACTATTCAAATAATTTCATATGACAACCAAACATAATTTTAAATATTTAAACTTTATATCATGTAAATGCGAATTTAAGATTAAAGTAAAACCCATTAAGATCAAAAGATTAGACTAACGCCTTTTAGGTAAATATAACTAATAATACCTTCGGTCACAAAAAAATTGTCGTTGGTTTTTATATTCAAAGTTACTGTCCAACACAAAGTAACTTTCGCTTCATTTGACACTCCGCACAATAGGCGTGTTGGATATAACAGCCTTATATACTTTGCAGCTGCAACAATAACTTCATGGTTGATTATAATTAATACAAGTAATCTGTAACCTTCAGTTTCATAAATGTTAAATAATTACAAAATAAGTAAAACTTTAAAGAAACACAAGACGTAAATGTGAAGAAGTAACCTTACCAATCATTACAACACAAAATAGTGGCGGTAACTTTCAATCAGCTGTTGTAAGAAGGTTATAACAATGCTGACTATATCTTATATTCCCATGTTCAAAAAACGTTCTTTTTGTTGTTAGTGGTCTAATTATTCAAAATTGATATTAAATTAATTTATGGTGTATACTAAAATATATTATTACGGATGACATAACAGAGTATGCTAATAATAGCATAAGTTTCAGAACAATTACTTTTATGTTGTGCACAGCTATAATAAATATTTTAATTAATATTACAAAAAGCATTATACTAGTAATTTTCCTAATTTTACAACTTTAGTAATGATCTGCACTAGAATTAATGAATTTTCAAAAAAATTTCTGCGCTGATAAAAAAATTCGGTAATTAACTGAATCCTCTTTGCAGTAGATCAAAATCAGGGACAAATCAAATGTAAATTTTGTCTTATGAAGTGGGGTTAGGGCGTTGAGAGAGTTTGCTTTTGTCATACGTCAATTATATTAGTGTTGTTTGTTTTGTTTATTAACTAAAAAAGAAGTTGATAAGGACTGTATTAAATTTACATTAAAAATATGGAACAAAACGTATCATATTTATTTTTTGTGCTTCAATATTTATTTCCGTTTAATATTTAAGTAAAATGAACCAGGTAATTTGTTTATTGTAAATATTTACTCGTTTACTTTTATATTAACTTCATTCATGAGTATTAGTCCGAATATTGTAAATTAGATGAACTATAAACTGTAAATGCTTTATAACACATCCACTTACCAGAGTTCAGAATGTTCTAAATTCATTTTAAGAACACAATATTTATTGGTTAATAAGATGACAACTCATGTAATGTTGTTAGGTGTAGTTATAGTCAGATAAAACTGTTAAAGTGCGTGTCATATTATTTGTTATGTTAATTTACTTTAAAGATATAATATGTTTAATTTATCTTAAGGTACCTTGTCTAATTATAATTAAATTGTTAATTTTTCGTCAGTAAACTTGTTTGCATAGTAATTAATTACTATTATGTAATGTAATTAGACAACTTTATTTATGCTATTGCTTTTTTAGGTACAGTATGAAGATGAATGGAGTGATATGCAGCAACGATTTAGAAAGGAGGGGTTAGATTATGAAAGCCTGCGACCAGATGATCGTTTGCTGCAAGTATGGAGGTGGCTTGTTGATGCAGAAACAAATTTACGGAACTCAAGGCGAATGCTTGACAAACTTCATGAACAACAGCATGAGGAAATTGAGGTACACATGCAACATAACCCTTTTTTTGTCATCAGTCTCTCGACTGGTTTGATGCAGTTCTCCAAGCTGTTCTATCTTGCGCAAGTCATTTCATATCTACATACTTGTAACACCCTACATCCTTTGTAATTTGCTTTATATATTCTATGTTCTATTCTATGCTTTATATATTCTAATCAATATTACCCGCCATTATTGATAGCCCAATACCTGGATGTCTTAAGATATGCCCCACTAGCCTATCCCTTCTTTTGGTAAGATGCCTCCATATACCTCTTTTTCATCCACTCGCCTACGAACCTCTAAATTACTTATTTTGTCCACCCACCTTATCTTTAACATTTTCCTATAACACCACATTTCAAAAGCTTCTATCCTCTTCTTTTCTACAGCCCCTATCACCCACGTTTAACTTCCGTATAATTCTACATGTCCAAACATAATATTTTTAAAAAAATTTCCTAACCTGTAAATCAATGTTTGTAGTAAGTAAGCTGTTTTTCATTTCAAAGGCTTTTCTAGCTTGAGCAATAATTCTACTCTTGATATCACTTGTGCTTCTACCATCCTTTGTTATTTTACTCCCTAGATAGCAGAATTCCCCAACTTCCTGTATGTTGTCGTTCCGTACTTTTAAATTTCCCATCTCTTCTAAACCACTCTTGCTGCTGCACAACACTTTCATTTTGTTGTTATTAATTTTCATGAAGTAATCCTTTCTCAAGATCTCATCCATTCCATTTAAGGCATCCTCTAGTTCTTTCTTTATCTCGGCTAATACTACTATATCATTGGTGAATCTCAGCATTTTTTTGTTTCTCCTTGAATTTTTATTCCTGCGTCAAATTTCTCCTTCACTTCATTGATAGCCTCTTCTATATACAAGTTAAAAAGTAGTGGTGACAAAGAACAAACTTGTCGTACACCTTTTCTGACAGCAGCCTCTTTTTCGTACCCCTCAATTCTCAAAACAGCCTTTTGATTTTTATACAGACTGTAGATAACTTTCCTTTCTTTGTTTTTAATTCCTAGCCTTTTCAAAGTTTTAAATATTTTACTCCAGTCCAAATTGTCAAATGCTTTCTCTAAATCTACAAATGTCATATAAGTAGTTTTATTTTTCTTTATCCTTTTCTCAATAATCAGACTCAGAGCCAATATTGCATCTCGAGTTCCCATTCTCCTTCTAAATTCAAATTGGTCATTGTCCAACACTTCTTCTACTCGGTGTTCTATTCTCCTGTATATAATTATTCTTGTTAGTATCTTGGATGCATAACCCACTAGCTCAATTGAGCTGGGATTCCATTCTTTTATGCAGATTTTTACATTGCAACCAATTTTTGAAGATAGCACAGATTTTACTGTGGCTTGTGGTTTTAGCATGGTGATCGTGAAGAAGTTACTTTTGTCAAGTAATATTCTTGGTATGCACAATCAAGTAGTCATCTTTTTCAAGGGTCTCGCTCTATGTATATTTTAGTGTTGTAGTCACTGTTCCTTTTTTCATTTTGAATGAGATTGCTGCTCATTTTAATAGTTAATTTTTCGGGATTTAGATCAGATTCTAAATCGAAGTATATATTACTTCACAGTAAATATTTCAAAAATAAAAAATAATGAGCTTTAGAATTATCCACACATGTAGCGTATTTTTGTGCTCATGAAGATAAATAAGGAATCTGCGGTTAGCTAAAAAACTTATTCATGTATGGATAAACACCATTGCAGATTTGTGAAAAAAGTTCTGATGTCAATCCAACACCTCAAATATAATTGTCAAGTTATACTCAAATCGCTAAAAAAATAAAATCATTGGTTGAGAAACAAGATAAAACCTCGCCACACATTATAATGATAAATGAATTCATATTGTTATGTTTTACCCAATCTTTTGTTAATAGAAATTTAAATTTAGCATTGTGACTGGCACAGGGAAATTTATTTTGTTTGTATTTTGTATTGTGATAAAAATGTTCAAAAAATTAATTTTTTTACGTCTGGCGTTTTTACACCTTAAGGTGAATGGATAGTTATGAGGGATTGATAAAATAGTTCATTTAAAATGCCAGACATGACTATGAATCGAACCTGGGACCCCTTAAAAGCCAGTTGTGGTTACCACTACACTAATGGGCCAGCCATTAGCGTTCTTAAAGAACTTTCAGTTGTTTCTGATTGACTGAAATGTAACCATTACTTCTGATTATTTTAAATATTAACTTAAAAATGTTAGTCTGCCGGGTGTAATCTATGGTGAGTTTTTACTAATTAGTGGAAAAATATGGTAGCCAAATGACCTTTGATTCCCACTTCTTTAGCCAAACATTTTTTGTGTTTAGGAAATGGAAAATTATGTTGGTCACATAAAAGAATTGGCAGAAAAAAGAGCTGATCATTTAGAAAGTGAAAGAATCACATTAAGAAGTCAAGCAGATTCTCTAAACAAATTGTTATCTTCACTGGATATAAAGGGATCTCTGGAAGAACAGGTATGTTGGCCTAGTATTTCTAAATTATGAATTTGGTATTTTTTTATCAAATTTATGTTCATAAGATGGTAGAATTACGTAAAAGAACACAGAAGGATTATTAAGTTCTGTGCATGTAATCTCCTAAAGTTAGGTGGGTGAAGTATTCTAGAATTTACAATTACATCGTAATAAATAAGGAAAATGAAAGTTATTGAGAATGTCTTTTGCTTATGGATGGACTGTGAGGAAAGGAAGAGAAATCTAACAGTACTGCCAACCTCAACAGAGACACTATATTTTACTGCCATGCAATTGCACCGTTGACATGTGGTTAACTATGACATGGTTAACTAACGTTAACCACATGTCATTTCAATTTATATACTTCGATGTGACTGACACTTTTTCCATGTAAACCCCATTTCTTTTAAAATTGTTCTTTAATGTACAAAGTTTCCAACTAAAATTTAGCCTTTCTTTCAAAACCGGTAATAACTTTTCACATGTTGGCATCACTTTCTTACTGATAGAACTGTTTCTTTTCTTTACCAGGTATCAAAAAACTGTTGATGAAGAATTATTTTCTTCACCGTCTTTAACTTCCTTCTTTATTTTTCGAATTGTGAAACTGAGAAACATCACAGTAGTTAGCCGCTCGCTCATGGCTTTTGTTAAGAGACACGGAAATGTATTTTTGTTTAGCTTCAACTTCACAGCATTTTATTACATTACATATTAGATTTCACTCAGCTCTGTGAACAGTTCGACTGCGTTTTTGAGAAACCGACATTTCTGTTTACGGTAACAAACAGTTATATTCGTGCAAAAGATTCCGCGATAAAGACAGACTCCTGGGTACTGGTAATGTTTTTATACTATTTTTCAAAGTTGATGAATTCTCAACATACACATTGCCCCCTAGCCACTTCATTGCTAGCGAACAACTTGCCAGCAATGTTGCCAATACTGCTCTCACAGCTCTGTTATATAGTTTGCCAGCCTTTTTTTGGTCTTTCTATAACAATTATAACCCATGAACATACAACCAGCTGATATATTATAAAATATTGCATATTAATGCGCTCTATAATCGATGAGTTCAGTACGAGATGCAAGATGCGAGTGAACTACTGCGGCTCTTAAGCAGATGCGCGCGTAATGTTAGTCAGGGTGATACATTCAACACCTGATAATGCTGGCAAATGTTCTTATTGGTCTAAATACGTGGAATAGCAGAGCTCATCAATGGTGAATACCATTATAAGGTAGCTTACATTCTACTTCTATCGTGGTAAATACAAGTAGGTAATAACAGGTATGATTGAAGAATAGATTTCTTACTTTATCATGTAATTTATTGACTGATTGAAAATTATTTTCTATAAAGCAAGAACTTTTATTTCTGCTGTCACCCTAAACTTTGGGTATCTTTTACATTGTAATTCTGTGGGAACTAAATGTCATGGTTTTTCCTGATCACCTTGTATAGCTGTATAGATAAAACCAGTGCTGTGATATGGAAGGAGTTACAAAAATAATTTTAAAATTCAAAACTAATTTTTGGATGAAGTTACTGTATAGAGAAACAGTTACGTAAACTGAAATGTTTTATTTCATTAGTGATCTGTATTTGTCTCATTATTGTCTTCTATTAAAATTAGCTTTATTCATTTTAATAGTACATTTTTCAACATAAGATATTAATTTTCATGCCATATTATTTCTCAATTTTAGGTCAACTTTCTTATCAGTGATCGTACTAGACTTTCAGAAGAAATGAATGTATTGAAAACTATCAAATTTTCATCTGGGGATAGTGGAGAGAATGGTCTTAATGTTGATGGTGACATGCTTTCTGAAATTATTAAGGTAGTTAATGGTTGTTTTTATTATTAAACTAAGGTACTTCAGTCTTGTCATCTGTGTTGATTGTATTTTCATTTATGTAGATGCATGTTGTGATTGCAATAACGTTAGTGTCTGATGTCATTTTTTTTTTAGTTCATTAATTTCTATTGATGAATTATAATTTTGACTTATTGGTAATTAGGCAGTTTATTATAGTTTACTACTATAGCTACCTATTAGATTTGATCTTGTTACAGTCGTAAAATTGTAAAAAATAAATTTACTTAAGTATTAAATTTCTTTTCAGTCAGTTTTACTATGGTCACATCAATGTTTATGGTTTTTAGCAACAACGTCACAGGTAAAAACAAAGAAATGTATCACAAGGTTGCAGTATATAACAATAGATTTTGTTTCTTTTTTTTTAAATTATAGTTGGGTAGGTTGATTTCCCCTGCAACATCATTATCAATTTGTGTTAATAGTATTGCATTTATAAAAACAGTAATTTACGTAATATTTTTGTTTTTGTAACTTAAATGGGAAATAAAATGTATTCATAATTTTTTTATTTTAAAAATTCAATAAATTTTAGTTTTTATGTGTAATAATGAAATGAGATGAAATGAAAGGTAATTAATGTAATACTGTAAGTGTCTGGTAAGTAATATTATCTGCGTTTGGTAGGTCAACTCTTGGTGTTGTGGTCAGCACAGCTGGTTTCTATGCCAGAGGTCTTGGGTTTGATTCCCAGTCAGGCCAGGCATTTTTTTTATCTTCACCCGTTATCATCTGCAGAACAGTTAGATGTAAAAATGAAAATCTCTGTACGGCTTTCAGTGCAGGCCATTCAACAGTGATGTGTTGTATGGTTAATTTTATGTTACAGTAATTACGCTTTTATTAATTTCTTATTTCATCATGAGGTATCTGTATGTCAGTTTTGGTATGACTGAGTTTCCTTCTCTAACCCTTTACTATCCAGTCCTGAGTATAGGTCTCTTCTAATTTTTTCCATGTCTCCTTGTCGCAAGGTGTTCTCATCCATACTGCCCCAGCCGTTACTCTGACATTATCCACCCACCTTATCTGCAGCCTCCTAACACCTCTCGTAATTTCAAGAAGTCTTCATTAGGTTATTCTGTGTACCCATCTGACACTTGTCTCATGTCCAACCGAGCTGCAACGGCCTGCCAATGCGGTGCGTTGCAATAAATTTTAAACTCAACAATGAACCGCACCATCTTGCTAGACATCGGATGGGGTAATTGTTGATGCCAACCTGTTATCTCCAGGGTTGCTATCAGTGTGTGTTAGTCTTTCACAATGGATCCGTGTTTGCTCGTCTATTGCTATTTGAAGTTGAATAAAAAACAAAGGCGTAAATGGTGTTAGTCAGTGCATCCGATTAACCATGCTAGAGCGTTAGATGGAGCTTTTAAAAACCTGTGCGGACTACCACTGTAAAGTGTCAACAGAGCTCTGCTGGACTCCCCAGCAAAGTGAGGGGTTGGTAGCACTGCCGCTGGTGGACAGTGCCCTGCACTAGCATAAACAGCTCCATATGTCACAATGTAAATGTAACCTAGCTTTGGTGGATGGCAGGCCGCAATAATATAAGTATAGTTGCATGATTTTAGACACGCTACTGTGAACCGTCTCGTATTGCGGCACCACACACTATGTATAAACGCACTTAATTCAATGTAGTTATAACTATGCCGGCAGGCCAGTGTGACTCGCTGCAGTGCATGAACAGGACCCAAGACCTGCAACATGTTCCATGACATCAGTTACCTTTCTTTTCTCTCAGATTATCTTGTCTTGTAAAGAAGTTTTTAACGTGTCGCATTCCAATATCTTTGTGTAGTTCTAAATTATTATTTTATTATTATTAAATTAAAGAATTTATTTAAAAGTTTGTTAAATTTTATCTTTAGGTTTCATCTGAAAAAGAGATGCTACGTCGCCAGGTAGCTGAAATGACAGATCGAGTTGAATTGTTGGAGAAATCGTCTCGACAAATGGAACTTGATAATGAACGGCTGGCGTTTAAGGTAATTAATATTTGATTGTTTAAAGTTTTTTTTTAAATTTGCTTTTAATTATTAGTAAACACATTCTATGAATTAAAAATACTCAAGTATTATATTATGGCAGTGGTACCAGTAAATGAAATATTTTTTAATTAAACAGTTGAGCAATATATTTATGTGGTTATTTCTAAATTACCCAGGCTTTTTGTTCTAACCTTGTAATTATTTTGAAATACAATATTTAATCGTAATGGTTTGTAATAATATATATATATACATAGTTTGTTTTGTTTAACCACCTTACTGATTTAGTAGTTCACATTTTGGTTTGGGTTTTATTAATATTTTAATATTTTTTTTTATTCTAAAAGGGTTTTTTTACTTATTTTTTGTTAGTAATGTTTTACATTGCTAATATTTTCTTCAAATATTTCATCTTGTGATTTCATTGTCACCATGTAGTGTCATTTTTGTACATACATTAATGGTTGTTTTAGGGGTTCAAAAATTTTCATTTTAATAACAGAACTACAAATTTTCGGTGTTAATATTTAGATTCTATAGGTGTGAAATTAAATGCTTCCAAGTATGAGGTATGATCAGAAAGTAATTTTAGTTTTTATTCATTGCCCTAGCATAACTGCCATTGCTGTTCAGCGCATGCATCATAATTGTCAAGGAGAAGGAGATGATGCCATTTTGAGGTCACTGTCTGTTGTTTACGCCACCACCTCAATTTCTTAAAATGGTGACAATTGGCTAAACACTACACTATGGAGGTGTTTAAATTATAAACTTAATTCATTTATAATTATATAAAATAGTAGAATTTTCCCATCAATATTTTTAGTCAGTGTAGCCAAATTGCAGTTATTGCACTTAATGTTTCCAAAAGGGCTGGCAGTGCTTTGGATAAATTTTTATGCAGACACTTTCACTGCATATGTGATCATATGTTACATCTTTAGCAACTATTATTTATAGTTTATTATGTGTGTAAATATTAGCAAAGCAGAGTAAAACAATTCTGTGTATTTAAGACCGTAAACATGATTCAGATTTTTTATTTGAAAGTACTGGAAGTAAAATTGTTTTGTTTGTTGATAAATATGTAGTCATATTTCACACATTTTTCAAAATTCTATAATTCATACTTCAGAAATTTACCAGAGCATGTTAAAATGTAGTCTGTAGAATAATTTTAATTAGTTATTAATCTTATTAATATTATCATAAATTTAACAAAAATAAAGACTCACATTCTTAGTCTAATACTCGCGTAATCTCTTGTGGCTTAGTTGTCAGAGGCTTTGGCTGAACTAGAGGAAAAGGAAGCCCAGTTAGGTTTGTATCCATCACATCCTCAAAAATGTTCAAAGCATGTATGCTTTTTAATATTCCATGAATGTGTGTGTTTTTGTTTCCCCTGATATATGTGAAGTTTGATTTTTTTCAAACATAATTTTGTGTTTAAAATGTTGTAGTATTTTTTTATTGGCATCATCTTTTTTAGTTCATAATTTTAAATAAAATTTTAAAATCGTGTAATTTATAAAACTTAGATTTAAATGACAAATTTTAACTTATATTCCAGCTTTTTATTTTATTAAGTAATTTAGAAAACTGTATGTTTATATTGTGATTTTTGTCCTGAATTATTCTTTTATTTACCTTATATTTAAAGAGAGAGGATCTTGTTTAGTTTTTCTAATTGTACAAAACATGTCCTACTCAGGAATTGCTTACAATATTTTATTATTATGTAAATTCTAATGATAAGCCATTTAAATATTATTATGAGTAAAGAATTTCTTTTTAATGTAATATTTGCTACTAATTAAAAATACATGGTAGTTTTCTTTAAATTTAAGGAAACATTGATAAAAAATAATATAAGTTATAAATTATAGTACCTACCTTTTTTATTTTATACTTTAAATATTTTTGTGTCTTTATTTGTATTTTAGTCAATATTAGTAGTATGGTGGTTTTGGTTCGTTACATTTGTAGTATTTCTGTATTGTACTGTGTATTTAACCCTTGTGCTACACAAAGCCACTTCAGTGGCTATAGAAATAGTGTAATATACTATAAAACTTGTTGCAGTGAGGTCAATATACATCTGAAACTGGTCATTATTGTATTTATTTTGTAGAGAATTCTTTTTACGCAACTAATAGCATTTACAGAAATTGAATATGTTAAAAAAGAAATATTTTATTATCGTTTTAGTGTTAAGGGTAGGCTAGAGTGTTGATTAACTTTTATGTAAATAGATATCGCATGTAGGCCATGCCTAAGTCTACATACAAACATGTTTCTTAGTTTGTGTGAAAGCTGTGGCGTTTTTCTATAAGAATTTGTATTTGTTACAAATGGTTGGGTCTAATCTGCGCTGTAGCAAATGGTGGAAGGGAATGGTGCACAACAAAATACTGCCAGCAGTATTCCCAAACAAGTCACCCTCATGTCATTCTCCTGCAACCTACAGAATTGTGAAATATACGTATATGTATTATAAAATTATGCTCAACAAATGGTTTTTCACAAGTAAAATCTAACTATATGAATGTGTGTGTGACTTCATGGGAAAGGAATGTAATGTGGTGGCTGTGTATTAGAAGCAGAACTGCTGGAGCCTTAAGGGTTAATATCGATCTGACTAAAGGTTACAAGCATCAAATTACATTTCACATGTATAATTTAGTACTAGGTGAACCTGTGCGGGAAAACCCGCACAAAAGTGTAAATTTGTTTTTATAGAACTTCTCTGTAAACAAATTTTTTTTGTTTTATTGTACTACTGGTTAATTGAATCTTCTTCTGTTCTCATTCGGCTCATGATGGAACTTCATAAAAAAATTGTATAGTGGCAGGTGATTTTCAGTTCGTGCAATTGCTTCATATTTTACCATGTCACCCAGTTTCTTATAGCTTTGAGCATACAGATTGACAGCAGTCATAACTGCTCCAATTTTTTCTAAAATCTCATTATTAAATTCCACATAAAAACAAAACCAAAATACTATAGCAGATCAAACTGTTTACAAATTTACAACAACTACGTTTGAAATTCCAAAGCGATCTGACCGTGACACTCAGTTGGTAGGCCAATGCGTTGGTAGGCCTCTACTTTAGTTCGTTGAACTTGCCCCCTCTCCAAACTGAAATAGCTGTGCAAGATGAGGGAGGGATAGATATAGAAAGAGAGAGGCCTATACTTCAGTTCGTTGAACTTGCCCCCTCTCCAATCTATTTTAGACCACATATTTTATGGTCATAAATTGAAATATTTGATTTTGGATAGTTTTCTGCAAATCTACTCGAACAGACGATTCATTTGAGCCCACTTCGGGGAAAATCAGTGAAGGTTCAGGTGGTTAAAATCGTGTTGAAAGAAAAGCTGCTCGCTATTAATATATAGATGACAAACAAAGGTTTAGTTCAACATTTATGTTTATTAATTAATATTTTCCTGCCAGATTATCAAATTAAGAACTACAAAGAAGAATAGTGTACTTCTGGAAAATACAGTAAATATTTTTTTTTGAACTTAACGTAATATATAGTAAAGTTCAACATGTTTCCAGTTGCTTAATCTATTTAAGAGACTTTTATTGGGCCTTCGCCCTGGCCAGAAGTTTCAGTAAGCAAGTGTAATTATTAAAATGGTATTAAATAAAAGTATATTTGATCTAAATAAGATAGATTATTTACATAAAAAGATAGAATGAGAAATCAAGTATAGCCTCATTAGAAAAATTTGATAGACAAAGCTGTGATGGCTTGGATGGAAGGGGTAGGCAGCCTAAAAGGATGCTCTTCTTAGAGATGGAGGGGAAAAGGCCAAGGGTTAAACCAAGAGTGAAGTGGATGAGTTAAGTTATAGATGAATTGGATAAAAGGTGCAATTCTAGAGGTATTGGTTTAGTGATACAGAGAGGTGGAGATGAGAGGAGTTGTGTTGGGCTCCTCCCAAGGAAACTTGGGAGAAGGATAAAGAGGATGATGGTGATAAATTATTTAACATAAGGTGATAGCTTCAAGGCAGAATGAAAATTGTAAGTTGTTAAATTGGTATTAATACATTAAAAACCCTCTTTTTTTGAAAACTTTCAAATTATTTATAGTTTTTGACGTGGCAATGTGGTAGTATGTACATAGTAATATGCATATGTTATTAATTTTGTTGTTAAACCCTGGTTGCTATTATATTAAAGTTAGTATACATTTTAAAATTTATTAATTTTTTGCTGTTGTAATTAATATAAATGTTGTGTAGCTAATGTTTATATTTTGGCATGTTTTCTAAATGTAATATTTAATTTTTGTATTGTTGCATGTTTTAAAATTATGTTATTAATTTCAGTTTTTATAATTAATATTGTGTTATGTTAACCTCTTTTACCCAGCGTGAAAAAGTTTATTGTCATAAATTATGACCGTTGTTTTTTCAAATTATGTTCATATCACTTTGTATTTCTTATGGTAACTATATTGGTCTAAATTGAATCAGAGACTCAGTTTTTGAGTTTATTGACCTGTGAACTTAATAAGTAGTGTTCAAATTAATGTCTAATATCAAAATTTTCATTGTTTCACTTTTTTTTGTTGTGAGATAATATTATGATGCACTGTATTTTTGTGTTATGATCAGATTTGTCATAGTATGAGAAAGAGCCTAGATCTAGTTATCAGGAATGACGTGATTAGTTAATTTATGGATTGAGTGGTGTAGGTAGGAATTTTAACCAATAGCCTGGTTTCTAAGTTCAGATATATTTAAGTTACACATCAAATCACTGAAAAATAAGCCGAAGGAATAAATAGTTCTGGATCAGTATGAAAAATTAGATAATTATAGTAAGAGGAGAGGTTCAGGACACTATCAAAACAACTTAAGAGGAAGAGTTATCTTGGTGAGAACATAATGCAGCTGATAAATAACGCGTGCATAAAAGTAAAGTTTTGGATTTTTATACTGCAACATATTATAGAGCAAGGTAAAAAAATTTGGTTAAACAGAAAATGTGTCATGGAAACATGAGGAGGTATTAGGGAAGTTGGTTGAAGATGTGGTACAATGTCAAGAACCATATTCCTGTTGCTTTCCCTGAATACTGGATGAAGCAATACTCTTTTTTAAAAAACTACTAAATTATTTTATCTATTATATATTAAATAGGATATTTGAATGTTTAGTTAATACTGTTAAAAATAATATTAGAAGTTCTTGTAATGAACCAAAATTATTGCTTTTGTACAGGTGAGCAACCTCTGTTATGGCAACTGCGACACAGTCATAGCGAATCACCAAGAACTAGTACAAAAGAGTCTCATCGACGGTAAGTTGATCTATTTGCATACAGTTCAATTTTGGACATCAATAAATAACATAACATCTTGCTTACAACTAAACACAATTATTAATTGTTGACATGTAAGGTTTATTTTTAATGCATTTTATATACACATCTGTTTTTTGTTTCAAAGAAACCAGAGCTCCTGGGAAGATTTCCTCAAATACAATATACTCCAATATAAACTAACAACAAAAAACTGCTTATGTGGCATAGTCGTTAATGCACTAGCTGACTGGGGAAGTTTCAATTCCTAGGTAGGGTCTGGAAATTATTACGAGTCAAAACTCCCACCATTTCCACAGCACTATGACCAAGGTGTTAATGATGAACCTTATACTGTTTGTCTGTGACTTGATGGCCCCTCGCAGAGGGGAGCAATATGCGGATTGTAAAACCATTTTAGAAAACATATCTAATTTTTTTTTAGGTCACTGAAACTTTTCGGAAATGACGTATTTTTATAAAACAAAGTATTTCGCATGTTTTTGTTCTATAAAATTATTTCGAAAAACATACGCCTAATTAAATAATGTATAATTTAGTAAAAGTTTTGTTTTTGAAGAAAAACCCGTATTTTTTCAAATACATCGTCATTGTTCAACAACTATTCCACCGATTAACGTAAAATTTGGCTGGCTTGTTCTGTAATAATTATGAAAAACGATGATGCAATAAAATTTAACAGAAAATCAATACTTTTTAAGTTACAAGGTATTTTCATAAATACATTTTGTAAAATCGCGAAACACGACATAAAAAAGTCAGCATGCGAGAAACTTTTTTGTCTTTAAAGATAACTGTACACTGTAAGCGAATGAAATAAAGAGAAAATTTTGAATTAATTTTTAGTGAAAGAATTATTTAAATTTGACGAACTGTATAGGAGTTACAAGGATTTAAGTATACCATCAATTACAACCACACGCATCCAAAGCGCATGAAAGGCGTAGGCCTACGTAATAGTATTATAGGCTATTATAGTACATGTATAAAATTACACCCTTATTGTTTATCTGTTCTGTCACGTAAAATTTAAGTTTTGACAACGCTTTTGTAAAAAGTAAAATATTGTTTTTTTTATTTTCAGGAAACCATTTCCGAATATTTCAGTAAGCATGTTGTCTTTTTTTTCAACCAATTCTGTAGTATCGTTGCAATGCGTCGGACGTAACTTTTACTTTCCGGGCATACATTTAAGTTACATATTGTAGTCGTAACTATTTTATCATTTATATTAGGTTATCGTTTACTTTTGCTAAACAAATATTATAAATTACATACACATTACGTTTACTACATGAACACTACATTACTACATTAACATTTCATTTACTTGTGAATGGTGCTTCAATTGTAGTGTCTTGCTCGGGTCATGTGTGTTTGATAATAGTTTCATATATTCACCAATACTTTGGGTAATTAGGAAGATGTTAGTTTCAGTTATGCCTTTATGGTTTATAACATATATTAAAACCGTAAACAAATATGGATGCAAAACGGAAACATGGGCAAACCGTTCACAGTGATGGAAGAAATGTAATAAACAATGTCACTAAACGTTGAGATGAAGAACGGGTTACTAATTTACTTAGTCTTCCTTTACAGAAAGTTACGCAAGGAGCTGTAATTAACAATTTCCCTAAATTAAGATTCCAATAGTTATTGGTTCAAATAAATATTGGTGATAAGTAATGGTAGTAGTAGAATACCAGTGCAGTTTATTATCATGCAATGCACGCCGCGCAGTTGCGAAATTTGAACTGTGTTAATTTAAAACGGATGATCCGATTTGAATGATTTTTTTAGAGAAAATATATTTAAGCTCTGTTAATAAACTTCATGCGTGCACTTTTTCGAATGACAGAAAAATTTTCCCGATATTAACTTTTCAAAACCGCGCTCGAAAATATTATCGTTTTTTCTCATACTTTACATCAGTACAATCAAAGTACAGCGTTTTTTAAATCCTTGTAACTCCTATACGGTTTGTCAAATTTAAATAATTCTTTCACTAAAAATTAATTCAAAATTTTCTCTTTATTTCATTCGCTTACAGTGTACAGTTATCTTTAAAGACAAAAAAGTTTCTCGCATGCTGACTTTTTTATGTCGTGTTTCGCGATTTTACAAAATGTATTTATGAAAATACCTTGTAACTTAAAAAGTATTGATTTTCTGTTAAATTTTATTGCATCATCGTTTTTCATAATTATTACAGAACAAGCCAGCCAAATTTTACGTTAATCGGTGGAATAGTTGTTGAACAATGACGATGTATTTGAAAAAATACGGGTTTTTCTTCAAAAACAAAACTTTTACTAAATTATACATTATTTAATTAGGCGTGTGTTTTTCGAAATAATTTTATAGAACAAAAAACATGCGAAATACTTTGTTTTATAAAAATACGTCATTTCCGAAAAGTTTCAGTGACCTAAAAAAAATTAGATGTTTTCTGAAATGGTTTTACAATCCGCATATTGCTCCCCTCTGCGAGGGGCCATCAAGTCACAGACAAACAGTAGATGCAACTTTTAAGTAAACTATAAAAGTAAATCGTGAAAAAAATATATGAAAAAGTGGTAAGTTTTGGAGTAGTACAACATAATTCCATTAATTGCTGGGAGAATGGAGTAAAACTTAAATTTTGTTTTCTCCCAGATTGGACAAGTGTTTATCATCATCCTGAGATCAACATGTACACATCATATCTGTATAGGAAACCACGTTTTTGTTTTCATCTATGAGGTCGAAACTGCTTGTCAAATTTTCACAATAAAATTGCAAAATTATGACAACCAGTTTTACAAACAGATAATAGATGTTTTACATTATATTCCGGCAAAGCTAATTTAATTTTTATAAAGTTTCTCATATTAATTGTGATTACTTACCACAAACTTTTATATTTAATGTTCTTTTTTCAGTGAACATGTGAAATCAATAGATAGAAGCGAATCAGACGGTAGAGAACCTTCAACTCGAGATGTGAATAACCAAGATCCAATTCAACATCACAGAGAAATGTCTCACAGTTATGGGTAAATAATCATCTTCTATATCCCTCTTCCATGTTTCCTCGGGTCAGGCCCAGCACAACTCCTCTCCACCTCTCTATCACTGTACCATCATCTCTCCTCCATTGGTTTTTTTGGCATTTATCTGTTAAAAAGGAGTTTCTAAATATGCAAATTTTTTGACTTCTTTTACCACTGTACTATTTAGCCTTATTCCATGACCCTGCCTTACCTCTTTACATCTCTCTGCACAAGAAATTCGCTTTTTTCTTCGCTGAATTCCAAACCATGCTTAACAGTCTCTTTGTTCCACAAATCCAGTGCCTTTTCCATCATCTCCTCTGTCTTTTCCCCAACGATCAGATTACCTGCAAACAATAAGTTCCCAGTATTTTTGTTGGTCTTCTTTTCACTCTCATATATTTTTCCATTGTTATTATGAACAGGAGCAGTATAATACACTTCTCTGCCTTTTAATACTCTCTACTGCAAACCACTATGATTGACCCACTCGTTTCCTACACATCTTTCTTCAAGCTCACTCCACTTCTATCTATGCTATCATAAGTCATTTTTACTTTGTCACTTTCAATACTGGTAATGTTTCATACCTATATTTAGTCACTATGAGTCTGTGGTCTCCTTCGACCACTACCTCCTCCACACCACTTTAACATTCTTTAAATCCCTTCTTCTCTCTTTATTTACCAATACATAATCATTCACTGATTTTACTTTTCTCTCTCCCCATCCATACCTTGTTTCTTTATTTCTGCTCTTTCTAAACCTCAATTTCCTGATGATTAAACCATTTTGTTCGCAAAACTGCAGTAGCACTTCCTCCTAACACACAGGGGCTTAAGATCTCTTCTACTCCATTTTGTTCTCTTCCATCTTGAGTATTCATGTCTCTCACTATCACCATCTCCTTATCCTCCATAATACTTTCTACTCCCTCTAAGAATTCCTCTATGTTCATTTCACTACATCCTGTCGATGGTGCATACACCTGAATCGCATCCCTCTCATTTCATTTGTAACCTTACTTTTGTGGTTCAGTCATCTACTGCATCAAACCTTTCTATACATCCTTGAGCACTTTTTTCCTTGCACTCTTCCATTTTTTCGCTCACACTCCTCCATATGTCCCATTAGCCACACTACATTTGCTGTACCAAACCACACATGCTTTTGAACTTGGCTAACTGAACAGTATTTTATCCTATAATGAAAGATTGGAAAGAGTAAATAATTATATACTTTAAATATAAAATAATTTATACTGTAAAAATAATGTTAGCATGGGCTCCATCCATCAATGCTCTAGCAATTGATTATTCTGAACTGTGGAGTGTTTGGTTGAGGTTTGATTCCAAGTCAGGGTCTGGAAAATGATAGCACTTTCAAACTGACCATTACTGTACCCATTAACCCAGTTCAAACTGTTGATCAAATTTTCGGCCTTGCACAATTGATAGTGGGGGAGGCAACAAAACATGCTGCAGCTAATTTAGTATAAGTTGGAAACTGGTAAATATTGTTCTTTTCTAGTAGGGAATTCTTTAACGCATCTTATAGTGTTTACAGAAATATAATACCATAAAAATAAAAGTTTTTATTCCCTCTATAGACTGTAGGTAGCATTGATGGTTTGGGGGTTAGCCGCATTGGCATAGTTTGTAACGTGCTCGCCTCTCATCATGCGGTCTTAGGTTCGAATTCCATTCAGGCACGGCATATTTTCATACATTACAAAAAATCATTTCATCCTTCACTGTCTGCATTAGTAGTAATTGCAGAACAGTCGGACGTTAAACCAAAAAAAAGATGGTTTGGGAATTGTTTTTTTGAATGGAAGCCCGTCCAGCTCGTGTGTAAGTCAGCGTACATGCATGTTCTTTAGTTTGTGTTGAAGCTATAACATTTCTATAACGGAATTTGCCCTTGGTGGGGGAAGATGAATCTATTTTACTGTTCAAGAGGGGGTTTACCATCACGGAGGTAAAAAATTTAACACTTGGCAGTATTGCAAGGGAATTGTAACGGCTTCCCTCTCACCTACAGAATTGTTCAAAATACTTGGTTGTAGGGAAAAGAATTTCCTACATTGGATTGCTTACAGCTGTAACCTAAATATAATAGTGGCTCTGTGACGTCACAGTAAAGAAAGTAAAATACCATCCCTTCATGCTTCCCTGTTATGGGAAAATGGACTCATTTTGAACATTTTGTAACTTCGTCAAATATTTACAGAAATTTAAATGAAAATATATACATTTATTCAGTAAACTCTTGTCTACAAAACATGTTTAATAAATTTTTTGCTGAACTGAAATTTAAGCCCGTTTTGGTAAACACAAAAATTTTCACGGATGAAAATTTCGCTCCCCTAATGCAAAGAATTATGACGCGATTTTCATGTTATTATATTCAAAAGGCGCGTAGATATTATATGAGTCAGCAGTATTTTTTTCAGAATTTTTCATCAGTAATGATGTTAGATAAAACAGTTCTTTTGAGAGCACATTTTGATTTTTGCTATTCTTTTGTTTTACGAGAAGCAGTCTATGCCGTAAGGGTTCAGGTCCCTAATGACTAAGCAGTTAAAAATTGCTGTAAAACACACGTACAACTTTCTCTTGCCAGGGTAAATAATGAAAAATGTTACTTTATACTGAATCATGAGTGGATGACACTAAATGAAAATCAATGTTGGACTTGAATTTTGTTAAGCAAAATATGGAAAACCTCCACTTTTATTTCTCTAACATTTTGTAAAAATGTGTAAATAGTATTTGTTTTAGAGTTCGCTATGTACGTATGTAATGTAGATTAATACATTTTCTTTATTATTTTAATTTTCAGGGCTGACTCTACACCACCAAGTTTATTAGTCAGTGAACTTGCCAGTTTTGGATCTCCTAGAAAATTATCAAGTTTGTTAGATTCTTGTAATGAACTTGCTCGTCAAGAAGAAGTTAAAAAATTACAGGTAAAACTGTATTTTTATCTTGATTGTTTATTAATGTTATTTTTCTTAAATTTTCACCTAGATGTTACATTTTCCTAGGTTCTTAAATTGTCCAAGGTGTTACATTTTATCAGCATGTTATATTTCCAAAAACAAAATTTAATTTTATCCTGGTTAGCTTTCTTCAGCAGATAGAACTAATTTCTTGTAAACTAAGATTTCTTTTTAACTGATATGTACACTTTATAATCATGCGGCAGTTATTAATGGATTGTTTTTTGTCTTGCTTTAGTGAAACATTTTATATTTTTGTAAAAGTCCTACTGTTTTATTATTGTCTGAAGCAAAGGGTAAAATTGCTTATTTACAAGTATATCTAAATAAATTTAGTACCTAGTTGAAATTAAATAGAGATTCGTGGTTTTACAACACTTTTCGATTTCCTCTTTGTAAATATATTTCCTTCACATCTAAACCTACACAAATTAGTTAAATTTTTCACAAATAATTTAAATGAAAAGCTTTGTGGTTTTAACACTGTATACCAAGCCTCGTATTTATTTTGACATGAAATGTGCTATTAGGTGAATGTTTAATAAGTTTGTAATCTTTAACAGTTTATGATAATAGGATAAAAAGTTTGTTCCCACTCTGCCAAATACGGCAACACTGTGTTCCTGGTTAACTAGATCTAGGCTCACGATTTCATGTTTACCAGTATTACAATAAATTCTGTTTTTTAACAGAGTACGATAAAATAATTTTGTGAAAAGCTCACAGTACTACTTGTAATTTATTCATATTGTAATTTAAAAATAACTTCAGCAATGATAACAAAGCTCTTCTTGTAAATTAATTTCACTGTTCTAATGAGTTAACTACAATAAAATTATTCATTACATTATAATTTGTCATAAATGCTAAAAGTTTTCAACAATTATATTTTAAAGATACTGAATTTCAAACTTTTCTAGTGTAATAAAATAATTTATTCTTTGTGTAAATTTTTGCAGTGTGAAAGTGAAAATTTAAAAACACAGCTGACTGTTCTTGGAGAGAAATACAATGCTTTAGCATTAAGGCACATTCAGTACAAGGCAAAACGTAAATTTCAAGTCGAAGAATTGAGGTAAATACATTTAGTTACCAATAATTATGCAATAACTTTGTGTATTAAACTTACCAAAGCAGCCAGGAAATTCAATAACAATCACACGGTTGTTTTTTTAAGATGTGTAATAAAAACATTTTGCTAGCCTGATTTTGAGTAAGAATTGTGATGGAGCTACCACCTTAAAGCATCTGGATGTGCTGCAGGTTTCATTCAAAGACCCATTCCCTAGGCTCTTCCCACTGTTGGGAACACTCTCAAGTCTGTTGAGCATCTTCCTATTCACCTTATTGATCAGTAGATGCTCAATGCATTTAGTGGTTAGAGCAGCTGGCTTCTACACCAGGGTCCCAGGTTTGGTTCCCAGTCAGGTCTGGCATTTTTCCATCACTCGTCTTCATTCATCATCCTTTTCACTGTCTGCATTAGCAGTAATTGTAAAACAGTCGGATATAAAATCCAAAAGAAATCAATGCATCTAGTATTTTCACACATGTCCTGTATGGCTACAAAAACTTCCCCATCAGTCATTGGGATGTGCCATGTTAGGGTTGAGGCCCCCTCATCCTACTGCCTCATGCGAGGTTTAGCTTAGCCCGTATTCAATTCAGAGCCAAACCCTCATATGAGCTTCCATGGTAATATACTGTTGCCTTTAACTTGTGAGGAAGAAAAAGAGGAACTTTCTTTTGCCTTTATATTATTGTTGTACAAATTTTGGCCATAAGTTATCAAAAATTGTCCACATATTGTGGCTGAGAAGCAATTTTTTGTTAAATGAAATTACTAAAAGCTTGCTACTCCTGGATTTACTCAAAATTTGTCGGTATCAAGAATGTGAAAATTTTAAAATTGATTACATCTAAAGAAAGATTTGTTACAAATAGAATTTGAAATATACTAGAGTTCTACTTAAACTGAAAAGCTGTTATTTTCGCTTGCAGGGGTCGCTTGGATGCAGGACAGTGTCAAGTTGAAACATTACAAGCTCAGCTCAGTGTTCAGAGACAAAGGTTGAGAGCTGAAGAAATGTTCAGAAGACAAGTTGAAGCTGATTATCGTAGACTTCAGGAAGAAAAGAGGACCATCGCTGCTAGGTAGGACTGATAACCTCTTAAAATACTAATTTCTATTAAATCAAGTGCCGATTGATTCTCCATGTAAATTTTTCCTATCATTACTATGCTGTCTAAAAATATATTTGACAACTATGTCTAAATGGTCTTCAAGATTGAGTACCTGGAGTGTATAAGTTGTATTTCTATCATAATAGTTGAATCTAAATGACTGAATGGAAACACCATTCTAAATTTTATTTTTAATTTTAATAATATGCTCTAAAGAAGGTGGTACCACTGAAATGCGCGTAAGTTTTTTTAAACTTAATTTTTTTTTTTTTTTTTTTGTTTAACGTCCGACTGTTCTGCAATTACTGCTAATGCAGACGGTGAATGATGAAATGATGTTTTGTAACGTATGAAAAAATGCCGTGCCTGAATGGGATTCGAACCCAAGACCGCATGATGAGAGGCGAGCACGTTACCAACTGCGCCAATGCGGCCGGCTTTTTAAACTTAAAAAGCAACCAAAAAAGTAAGGTGATAAATTTCATTTATACTGTAATCAATAGTTCTTCAATTTATAACTATCCTTTAATGATTATTCGTACTTTTAAAGTTGATAAAAGCTTCCAAAATACAAACTAAGCAATATCTGTACCTTAAGATATTATTATTGGGTCATATAATGAGAGGACAGAAATACAAGCTTCTTCAACTGATAGTCCAGGGAAAGATTAGTGGAAGGCGGAGCATCGGAAGACGCCGTGTGTCCTGGCTAAAGAACCTGAGGGATTGGTTTAACTGTGGCAGTGTTCAACTGTTCAGAGCTGCAGTCGACAGGGTCCGGATTGCTGTGATGATAGCAAACCTCCGGTAGGAGATGCACTATAAGAAGAAGAAGATATTATCTGCTCGTAATTAAAAGCATTTCACAAGAATTGTTAAATAATAGGCATGATGACTAATTTTCAAAAACTATTGTATAATATTCCTTTATATCTAGTTTAACCATAAAATGTAATATTTCTGTAATAACCAGCGGTTTATTTAGAAAAAGTGCGATTTTAATTTCTAAGTTAAATTTTTGCGCCAAAACGGTTGGCTAGTGTCATGGCGTCTGCGTGACGTCACGTTCACATAAACAAAAGAAGTTCTTTTTGCTTGCTAGTAGGAGTCTAGGTACTACATCGAATTTAAATATGAATTCTAAAGTTCATAAGTGCTGTGGGGTCCCTCAGTGCGATAGTTCATCACTTAAGAACCCGAATAAATTGTTTGTTCACGTGCCAAACAACAAAAAGATGAGATATAAGTGGTTTAATCTTGCCCGGCGAAATCCAAAAGATGTTGATCTACACTCTCATATTTACTTCTGTGAAGAAGTATTTCGTATATATTTATGGTTGTCCATTTTTGAAGTTGAGGTTATATTTGTGTCTGAAATAAAAACTTTAATCAAATCAAATGTCTATTGTGGAACACAGGTAGTTATAAAACAGTCTTGATTCACTGTGACCTGTCATTTATTGGCATACAATAGTTTAACGGCCATAACATCGATTAAAACCAGAAAATACAAGCAAAATAAAACTTACTTAATACAAAATTTAATCAAAAATAAATCTTTATAATGCATCCTGCAGTTTGAAATATTTCTATTTCATATAATGAATTAATATAATAATTTCACTAACCTTCTTTTTAAACTGCGTCACCTTTATTTTATTCCTACTTACACGTGTTTCGGTGGATCCACCATCATCAGAGTAAATGAAAAATTGAAACTAAAAATTTTTTTCATTTATTTAAAATTTACAGAAGATGATACATCTTCAGTCACTTGTATAAAACTTTTATAAAACTTGTATAAAACTTTTATACAAGTGACTGAAGATGTATCATCTTCTGTAAATTTTAAATAAATGAAAAAAATTTTTAGTTTCAATTTTTCATTTACTCTGATGATGGTGGATCCACCGAAACACGTGTAAGTAGGAATAAAATAAAGGTGACGCAGTTTAAAAAGGTTAGTGAAATTATTATATTAATTCATTATATGAAATACAAAATTTAATCATTTATTATTCATTTTCTAGTTACCAAATGATATGGACAACTTTATGGAGTATCATATTATGGGTTCCGTGGCGCGAGGGAACCGCTAGTACATAATTACAAACAATAGTTTGATAACATAACCTCTAAACATCAAGTGCTTCTATTGAAAAAACATTGAATTTTTAAATTTTTGTTTTATCGAATGTTAATTAGTATTATACTTACATTGCAGTTTTAACATTTCGGAATTCTGCCGAACAGAAATCTTTGTTGGATGCTAAGAACTCTCCCAACATTAATAAATCAACTCTAGGTAAATTAGAGCTGTTTGCCTTGGTGAATCCTTGTTCCATAATTTTATTTGTTCACACAACACAAACTAATCAATTATCAACAATAATCAACATAAATAATCAGGTAAAAACAGTTTAAAAACGCAGTGGTCGACGAAATTTCCAAAAATTCACAAGATTTTTAAGTGACAGCGTAATAACATGTAATGTTTATATGATCATGACGTAATCGACTGTGATTGGTGTTCAATTCGGCATGGCGGAATGCTGTATTTTGTAGTTACATTTTATGAAATAATTAAATAATCTCGTGTTAGAAGTTAAAATAAATATATTTTTCAGAATATATTTCTTCTATTTTAGTAAATAAATACATTATTTTAGGGATTCTTGCTTACAGTCATCATGCCTATTGACTGAAGTGGTATTTATGTGTTTGTTTTTAATCAGTGAGGTTTAAAACATTGTCAATGAATTTGCTTGTACATAAATTCGGTTTTAGTTACTGAATTTATTGGAAACCTGCAATTATTATAAATAGGCTACATTGTACAGTACCACTGTACTGTGATTACAATAACTGTGATTTTATGTGATTATTGTTTAAAGATAATCTTGCTCATGAAGAATGGATGGGTAGATGTGAAGCTTCTTGAGGATTGCAGAAGATAAATCCTAAAAATATACAATTCTCAAATTAATGTTCCTCTACAAAACTTTCTCAGAGTAAAGAGCTTGAACAATTGAAATGAGTAATTTTTTTTAATGTATTGCGTTTAATCCTATTGTAAAAATATTTAACTTTTCACCGACCATTTTACAGCTGCTACATCACTTGTTTTTTAACTTCTTTTAATATTCCTACATACATATTTGTGACATGTTTCAGTGTATCCACCATCAACAGAGTACATAAAATTGGAACTAAACTTTTTTAAATTTTTGAGATGTTGTATTTTTCAGTCATTCATATCAAACTAGTTTTAAATCCACGAAACATGTCAGTAGGAAGTAGAAACATATAGAAAAATGGTAAAAAAAACTAGTGGTATAGCAGTTGTAAAAAGTTTTTTTAATCTCTGTTGTGTGTAATCTTCTATTTGTTCAAATTAAGAATAATAAGCAACCCCATGAGTTGAAGGTGTCTATGACATGCAAATGAGGTGTAGTCTTGTACAAACCCAGACTATCTATTCCGAAGAGAGTATGGTTAATTGAACCCTAACCATCAACTTAAACCGGTAACACCGGGTATACTATTTTTCAAAGTTTGAGACGCATTGCCTCCTACCCACTTAATAGCTAGCCAATGACTTCGCAGCAATGTTACCAATACTTACTGTTGTAGCTTTATTATATATTTTGTCAGCCACTTTTTTGGTCTTTCAGTAACAATTATAACCAATTACCATAAAACCAGCTGATTATATTATGAAGCGTTGCATGTTAAAGCACTCTATAATTGACATGTTTAGTACGAGATGCAAAACACGAGTGAACTACTGAGGCTCTTATATCCATGCGCGCATAATGCTTGTCAGGCTGATGCATTCGTACAATCTGACAATGCTGGCAAACGTTCTGATTAATCTAAGCGCTTGGAACAGCTGAGCTCATCAACGGTGAAAAGCATTAAAGTTTTCAAATCCGTATAAAAATAAGTACCTTGATTAGGATTTAAATCAGGAACCTTCATCTCTGAAAATCAGCTGTTAAACAGCTGACTCGTAGTGATGACTTTATCTTTCGACCAACCCGATGGATAAAAACTTAGTGAAAAATTAAATATTTTTACAATAAGATTTAATGTAGGCTGCAAGGTGTATTATAAAAGTTTATTTATACTGTATTTATTTTAGTAAGATTAATAACAATTTTTTTGTTTTGTTTCAGATTATTGACAGCTGAAAATCAGCAAAGAGAAGAATCAAGGGAATTGGCTATTGTGCAAAAGAAAGTCGCACTGCTGGACAGTGCTAATTCTGAACTTTTGGCAAAACTTTTGAGACTCAAATACAAGGAAGCGTTACCTAAGAGCACTACATGTGATAATATGCTGACACACATAGGTACCGTTTGAATACTAAATTTTTCTGCTCATTATCTCTAATGTACTTGCTCTGTATCTGTATGTTTCAAAAAAAATTTAATTATTATATATTTTAACTACAATATATTTTATTTTGTTACAGTCAATTTGACAACTGTTTTAAATTTGAATATTTTCTATAAATGATATACCATTTAAAATGAAACTGTACCATACAAAAAAAAATTACATTTTGATCTATTTTATATTAATTATATAAAAAAAATTAAACAATTTAAAATGTTATTGTAATTAAAACTGTTCAGTATTATTATAAGATTAAGGTTTACTATATTGTGAATTATAATTTAGTAATAAATAAATTTAATTCAAAATTATAATGTCTTTTTCATTAGTACCTAGTCCCGTTTTTTTCCTTTTTTAAAGCCACATAGAACTACATAAGTTCATCCAACTAAAAAATAAAAAAAAATAATTTCAATTTTTGCGGTTTTGGAGTCCTTTTCTGATGTTTCCCTCCTTGCTCTTTCTCCAGTATTCCTTCAATCCATCTGATCTTCTCTGCCATTCCTTGTCAGAATACACAACTTTCTGTCATTTCGTCGGTTTCTGCTGTTCAAGTCTTGTGGTCTTCAGCCTGTGGTAATATCCGGATTTTGTTTTGAGGTTCTCAATTGAGATTTGGAGTCCATTCATGTCCTCCTAATTTCCCTGATCCAGTGGGGCTGATTTTTCTGTTAAGGAAAAAGTTGATTTGTTTTGAGATTCTGGAAGAGTTGGTCCTCAAGAGATGTCCAAAGAAGGAAATTCTCTTTTTCCTCATCTGGTCTGCTAAAGGTTCTGTATACTTCTTCTTTCGAGATGGGTTTCCATATCCCATCAGAGAAACATCTTTTGTTCAGGCATCTCCTGATGATCCGACGTGAATGTGGAGTATTTTTTTAATGGAGTAATATAGAAAAATTAAAATCCAGAAAAAGCAATTGGGGGTGTATGCTGGGAGCAAACCACCTAATCTCATTTATAATGATATAAATATTTAAGGAGCTTCAATTGCTTACAGTTCCTTCATTGTACAATTTTTAAATTGAGTATGTAAAGCAAAATACCTTTTTACAGAAATTAAATTTCCACAATAGAAAAAACAGAATTATTACTGTATTGGTAATCATAACATGTAATTGTTTAAGCAAAAACTTACTTATGCAGGTAGAAAATACATGAGAAATAACCGCAGACTTTGTTTAAAAAAAAGCTTAAAAATTCTTAATTGATGAAAGAATTTTTAGTGTATACAAGGAATTCTTTTCTAAATAGTTTTTGTTTTAAAAATAATTAGATAACACACTTATTGAAGCAAGTAGTAGTAATGAATTTAATACAGTGCTGATATTTAAGCTTATCAGTTTTTATCTTGACTTGTCCTGTTCTCCCATTTTGAAGTCTCCTGTGTTATTTAACGAAAAAAAGCTTTGCTGGTATTGAACAGACCAACAAATATCAAACTAGCTGAGAAAGTATCTCTTGACTGAATAACAATCTAAATAAATAACAGATGGCAATCTGACATTATAGTAGATACTGGATGGTTTATTATCACCCATGCTCACGCAATCATACTAATGTAAGCTTAGATTCATACTAAGAATCATTGTGCAGATTATATAATACTACTAAGAAGTCTGCATTCATCACAAGTTTGCTTTTTCATTACCTGAAGAAGGCAGCAAAACTTTTTTACTTTGTCCTGCCTACTTGAATATATAGGACAGAAAGTATTGTTTCCATGTCGATTTTCTGAAACTGAGTTTACACCGGATGTACACGTTTTCAGACTCCCTGAACCAAAAATCATGTTTTAGCGATAGGTCTGTGTGTGTGAACAAAATATCTCAAGAACGGAACATCGTACAAAGTTGAAACTTGTAATTTAAGTTAGGTACCACTAGAGGACCCAACAAGAACATTTTCATCAAAATTGGTCAACCTGAAGTAACTGCTTATTTCTGTATTTTTCACTTTTTACAATTTTCTCAAAAATGTCTCATTTACTACATTTTTTTATCCTCTACAAGATAGGGTAGGTGCCATGTCTGCTGAAATTCTTGAAAAGGCTGTGCTCTTGTAGAAAGAAATGATTTTTAAGATTGGAGCTTTAATACACATTTTAGAGTAAAAGTGTATATAATCAGAGTTGTAGAAAATTTAAAAGCCTACAACTTTTATTCAAAACATTTCTTTGTATAACGCTTAGTTTAGCAGTAATTAGCGATTTTCTTTTCTTCCATGAAAATCTGTAAAATATGGATTTTAAGATTTTGGCCTTAGTATTTATTTTACGACATTAGGGTATGTAATCAAATTTATAAAGTTAGTTTTCATTTTGCATCATTCACTCATGATTAAAATTAGGTTATATTTTTTGAGGTTAGTTTCTTTGTTTATAATGTTTTATTACTAATGTAAGGTTATATTCTTCATTATTTGCATTGGCAAGAGAAAGTTGTGTGAGTGTTTCACACCAATTTTTAAATGTTGATAAGGAAAACCTTATGTCGGTAAAATGTTAAATGTTTTTTAATGTTCTACATAATTAGAAGCCTTTTATAGCAACATTTACTAAGGTCATATAATACGTCACAGCAAAGCATTAAGCGGTAAGCTATACTCGTATGACATGTCTCTTGACATGTCCTATACTCATACTCCCTTTGGAGTCTCCTGGATGCAAAAAAAAAAACGCTGTTTAACATTAAAGGAATCTTTAAATTAAGTTGCATTGAAATTTACATTCACTGCAATTCAGTTATTACATTTAAACTGAATTTATTGATTTGAATTAATTCAAAGTAACATTACAGTTTTTTAAAATATAAAACATTAGTTATAAATTTTTTATGGCTTTACAGAACAACTTGCAATTTTGCCAGCTCATTCCTCATATCAGAGTTTTGGGTGAATCAGAGCCCTGGCAGTGTGTGTGCTGTACTCCCGTACTTTGCCAGGTGGTGTAACAAGTTCCAAGATTAGGGTTTTATATAGTCAGGGTGAGCCAATTTAGTAATGCTTCGCAGTCCGAAAATCACCAGTTTAAATTTTTAAGTAGTTAGCAAGCGATTTTGGTAATCAGAGTCCTAGAAGTACGTACGCTTCACACCCACACTTTTCCAATGGTAACACTGGTTTTCAGATTTTTTTTACCCCTAATGTATGTATGTTGCAATCTGTTCAATTTTGAACAATAAACAACCCTATAAACTGATGAGATGAGGATGATATATTATGTATGACATGTAAATGAGTAGTAGTCTGGTGCAGACCCAGACTGACCATTCCTGAGAAGTATGGTTAATTGAACCCAACCATCAAAGTACACCGGTAACCACTGTCAAATATTCAAATCCATATAAAAGTAACAACCTTTAATAGGATTTGAACTACAGAGCCTTCATCTCCATACATCAGCTGACGACTTTACCACTAGACCAACCTGGTGGGTTTCAGGTTATATATATATTTTAAAACATGACACATTAAGTTTTAATGCCGAAGGAAATATGTTAAGTCGCCTACAATGTCAAAATTCACAACTTCAAAACAAGTAAAATTTAAATTCAATAAAATTTTAGTTTAACAGTCTTACTTTATTAATCAAATAGTTCAGAGCATGAATATTACAGTTGAATCAAGAGAATGAGAGGGTAAATGATTTAAAGGAAAGGAACCAATATAATATTATTAATTTAATTACCTTTAAATTAAAATATAAATGCCCTTCTTCAAGGGCGTACCACAGCTTTCTTGCCAATTTATAACAAATGTTTTGAAATACTTATGACAAACGAAATACAAAACGGAGAGTAATTATTTTGATAAACAAACGATATACTTTTTTTAATTATAAACAGAAAAATATTTTGTTAATGCAGTTGGTCTTAAGCACCATCTTGTCATACATATTGTTTTTATTAAATACATTTATTTAAATTGTATTTTTAAATAAATTTTGCTACGATACTTTATTAGCAATACTGCATATAAAAATATATGTATCACGTTGACATATATATCTTTATTTTTTGTAATAAATTTTTCATTAATAGCTATACTAATTGTAATAAAATTTTAACTACTGTGTTAATTTAAATTAATCTAATATTGTGAATTATTTATAACAATATTTTTATGTAAATAAAAATCAGGATAATCATTTGATTTTTTCCAATTTGAGTAAAAAAAAACATTCGATCCAATTAAAGTTTACTGATTTAATAGGAAATGAAATAAACAGAAACAATTTTAAGGAAGTAAAATCTCTTAGATTTGTTTAAGTCATAGGATGAAAAATGTTTGTTCTCTAAACTTTTATTATTTTTTGTATTATACAAAAAATAACTGAAAGTTTTATAAAAATTCAATGTAATGAGCGAACAAAATACGTTAATACAACTTGTAAATTTTAGAAGAAATATAGTAAATTAAAAATTCATTTCCACCACTTGGAAAATCCAACTAAACAATCTCATATACGAGAATTCCATTTATACCGCTTTTGTTCAAAATACCACATTCATTCAGATACAAAATATTTCAGTATTCAAGTTTAAAGTAAAAAACATACTGTACAATCTTATTTTAAATTTAACAAAATTTATTTTCCTATGCAAAATGCTATCTACAATAGTTTTTATTTAACATACAACACGAACAAATTCATTTATGTACAAACTGATTTAAGTCAGATTTATTTTTTATTAAACAAAAGATACGGTATAAATGAAATCTTTATTGTTGTTTATGTTAACAGTACATGAACAGATTGAGTCCATTCAATTGTTCTGAAAAAAAAAACAGTTAATACAAAAGAATTACATATTATTTTCCACTAAATGTTTTTAAAAGGGAAATTTCATATGATAGAGCTTGTCTGACAGCTCAAGTTGGCTCCATTTTGAATGAAATACGCCTTCACTTTGTCCCTAAACCACTCAGTGTATTAGTTTTAGTACACTACTTCATTCTACAACTGTGTCTGTACCGTGAAACGGTTGGCAATGCATCGTTATTTTTATCTAATGATTTTTTTTAAGTTAAGATAGTTTTGCACATTACTTCTAGCGCAGATGATGAAGGGCGACGAAAAAGTGCGATCTGGCCGGGAACCTAACCTACAATTAGGGACCCCTTGGATTAGAAGCATGATTTTTGAGTATCATCTTGGTAACTAATATTTAATAATTTAATACGTGTAACAAATTAAGATTCCATAATTATTAGTGCTACCCATAACGGGCAGATGGAGTGTTAAATTAATTGTACTCAATCTGTTGGTTCCAGGGCTACAAAAAATAGTTCTGTTTCTTACCACATAGTCAGCCAATTATATAACTATTTAAGAACAGAAGAGGTAGAGTTGTAAAAGAAACTAGTCAGAGTTATCTCCTCTGAGAGTAATGACTTTCACTACACAGCCAGACCCTGTGGTCTGAATGAAGTGGAAGTGTCATCAGCAGGGCGGAAAATGGGTGCTTTTCGGAGGGTCTGGTATGCTGACAGGCCTACTCTTTCAACTCAGTGAGGGAGGCAATAGTAAACCACCTCACTCCTAGTTTTTACTTAGTAAAACCTCTAGAGGTTCAAACCAGCCTTTCGGCTGTTGACCTAAACAACAACAATCATTAGTGGTGACAGCACTAATTTATGTTGAGTATTTAACGTAATTTTGTAATAGTTGATTTTGATTAGCCTCATTTCTGGTCATTACTTATGGTATAAATTTATGAAATACTATGGAAATAACATCACTACCATTTGTAATTTGACATTTTTATTAATGCAGCATTCTATTATAGAAGAGAATAATAAGTAGATTTATTAATTATATCTAACATGAGCTTTTCAGAGGGCCTGGCACCTGATAAGCGTACTTTTCCACTCAGTGAAGAAGGCAATCATAAAACACCTCACTCCTCGTTTTACTTAGTAAAACCTCTACAGGTTCAAACCAGCCTTTTGGCTGATGACCTAAACAACAATCTAACATGAGTGAAAAAACCCGTCCCAACAATGGAGGTACATCATATATTCCCATACATTATACTTTGTATTGCCTGCTCACGCTACTTTAAAGCAAGTCGTATAATGTCTTTGTCCTAGTCTCCAGGTGTTGTAATAATAGTTAAAAAGCGAGATTTATAAGCGATTTGGTATGTAGTAATTTGAAAATAAGTCATATTTTTAAGGTGATGGGAAAACTTGGCAAGGTACTGCTACTTTAGAACAAAACTCTAGCGTGTAGGTAAAGACTATTTCACATACTACAAGTATTTAAATAGGTAGCCGACTCGAGCCATCAAACAACCTCTAAAAATATTTTCAGAAGATTTAACGATATACAGCTGGTATTTGTTGATAACATAAAGTTATTCAAGCAAGGTAAGAGATCCTAAATAAACCCCAATACAGAAAGAATATTAATAACACAAGTTTATTTCTTTCAACAAAATAACTTAAAAGTATATTAAATACTGGTATGAAAATTTACACTGATTTTTACAAAATTAAAACTATTCACAAAACTTAATCTAGTTTGTTCATAATTAATACAAACATTTTTGAATGCAAAAATCATGATCTTAAAAAATGGTCTAAATTTTAAAAAACCATTCAATTATGTTGCTAACAGAATAATTTTCTTAAAATTACAGACAAACTTCAAAAAAATATTATGTCCAGTACTTCACTAAATTTTATTCAAAACTATAGATAAGATGGTCAGAAATATACCATTTGGAAGGGCACGGCTCCATAGACTTTTGGAAATGTATTTCATATTGTATTATAAGGCAATTATACTTAACTTAAACAAGCTAAGTTAAAAAATATTGGATTATTTTAAAAACACATCTGTAGGTAAAAATACAACGAACATATCAATTTCTGGTAGGAAGGGAATTAATCACCCCTTCTAATTCTTCTTCACAAGCCAGGCGTATTCTTTTCTCTCACAATCTATTAATTATATTACAGTAACTTGTAATACAAGCTTCTGTTTGTGATTGAATACAAGTCATAATGTTTAAAGCAAAACCATCTTGGAATAAACTGTTTTCTACTTTATTACAGCAATATAAGCAAAACCCAAAACCAAAAATGCCATGGAATGCACCCTTCAAACCCAAATCTGTTGATCTTAATGTACACCTTTTAAAACCTGTTCTGACCGATTCTCACTGTAAAGCAGAAAGATGGTACAACACAAGAGAGAATGATGTAGGTTGCTGGTTGCTACCATAACCTTCCAGTAGTAGGGTTAACTATAAGGCCAACAATACCTTGTTTCTTTAACCTCAAACACTATAAACTGTACCTCTAAATTTTATATGATCAGAAAATATAAAAAGAAGATGGATACAAGATTGTTTGCAGGCTATTTTCATTGAATACCCCTCTGTGTGCGCAAAACAAGCAAACGCTTTTTCCCTTGGGATGCAGCCTAATAATTAAGTTACACTTTTTGTTTACGCTGCACTATACATAGGTGATTATTCACAACTTTTCAAGTTGCTAAGACAAACAAGGTCTTAATAATCCAAAGAAATCAATTTCTATATATATATTTTTTGAAATTCTCATGATGTGACTCATTCTAATTTCTGGGTTTTTATTTGTAGAAATAGCTAATACAATTTCAAATTGTTCATAGCCTTGAATTACATTTAAACATTATTTTTATTGGTAAACAAAGCAAAGCTAACTAGTAATAACAAAAGTAACTTTAATTGCAAAGTAAATAATTTCCGAAATGTTTCATTCTCACTTAACACATGTTAGCTACTGATGTTCTCACTACATGACATGTCATATAGTGCAGTGTATGCTTATTATTTATAGGTTCATTAATTTAAATCTTTACATACTGTTATTTTGCACGGTACAATTGTTTCATTGAAACATGTTGTGTATCATACACAGATAAATCAATGGGATTCTCCAGCTTAGAATTGAATATTCCTAGGGTTAGTATTAGTACAGAGTGTATTGCATTATTGACAGTTATTCAACCCCTACAAATTTCAAATTATGCAAGCTTAGTGTGAAGATGACAAAGAAAAATAAACTGAGTTTTATATTTTGTACAAACACCATGAAACAAAATTGAGACAGAAGATTTCCATTTTAATAAAATTTTGTTCCATGATTACGTAACCTCCCGTACCAAAAGTTTAGTGAATCTATACAATGCTTAGATGTGTGGTGAACAGTATCCATGTTGGACAATCGAATATATACATGGGACTTAACCTGAGATAAATTTCTTTTTATACTTTAAGCTGACACAAAATTACGATCCTATTTCTTGCTGTCAACTGAAATGCTTGAACATTATCTAATGCCTCAATTACAACAAAATATGGGCACAGGATTAGTTTTCCAACAAGATTATGTGCAACAATTTAAACATAAAAATTATTGTATATCTCAATAGCAAAGTACAGACTTGGGTTGGGCATGGTGGAACAACTTCCTGGGCACAAAGATCGTCTGTAATGGACTTCTCTGTATGGGGTTAAATTAAAGAAAAATTGTTTATTCCTCCTCTTCCAGGAAATTTTAACAAGCTGAGGCACTATCTAACACTAACAGTTGGCACAAAACATACAGTCAAACTTCATAAGATTTGAAAGCAAACTGATTATAAAGCCCTGTAGTATTACACAAGGTAGCTACACTGAACATTTTTAAATGAAGATATACTAGATTTGATAATGTATCAAATACTTCTGTAAATTATTTACTTTTCACAATTAAAGGTTATTTTTGCATAACAAATTTAAAAAAAACCTAGTACAACTTTTGGTCAAATTTTTGATTATTAACAACCACAGTAGATTATGGACTGATATTATAAAAAGTTTAAAACATGCTAAAAACTTTGAAAACCCATCTTTTCACGAAGCAGTCCAGTGCAATCTAGCACTCAATCACTGTGTTACAATGGTGAACAAGGTTCATTATTTATCTGATCTGATACCTAGGTAATTATGATTCATACTCCTTAAGTTTACTTGTATTGAAAACATATTAAAATATCTTGTGAAATACTGAAACACAATATGTACAGAACAAGAAATTATAAAAACAGATTCGCCAAAGAAAGAACATTACATAACACTAAACTATCAGTTCCTAACTTCAATTAAAACAATAATAATAATAATAATAATCTTTTGAAAAATTATCCCGATATTAAATTTATAGGAAAATATAACAGAATTCTGACAACAGGATCAGGAAAGCAAAAGTTAAGTTTTTACTTTTTCACATAACTACCTTGCATAAGGTTTTAACATCACTATAAATAACCAACATTTGAAGACAAAAAGTTATTTTTCAATTGAGTAAAAATAAATTTTTAACCCCATAATGGTCCCTGATGTAATATTACGTCGCCAAACACTATCTTATTTTATTTTTGTTTACACACATACACGGTTCCTATGGTTGTCACAACTTAAAACAAACTTGTTTGTACACCTGTGTAGCTCTCATTTTTAGAAACACTACGATGTATTAGCTAAAGATTTAAATTGTGTGTTGTTTAAATTCCCGGCATGGTGTGTGAAGTTATATTTTTATGGTGCTGGTACTTGTGATATTTATTTTTTCTACATTAATGTGTGGAACAATTTAATTGTTTCAAGTAATAAAAATAATGGTTTCTCAATGTTTGTGCTGGCATATACTTCAACTTTTTGAAATCTGGCTACTAATTTTGCCAAGAAAGGGCAGTTTTATTCTATTTTATTATTTTCATTTTCTAATATTTATTTACAGTTAAAAAACCACATTTTTAGTTTAGTTTTAGTAAAATAGTCTTGCATGAACAAAATAACAAGTGCGTTTTATTAACTTAAATTATTGGTATGTGAGTATTGAATATTTGCTATTAGGTTAAGTTTTTGTTTTAATTCATTTTTTAAAACAAAATACAGTAAGACCTCTGATAACAAAATTCCCATATCTGAAATGAAGGATTTGCTAAGCAAATACACAAGCTTATAGAACCTGTTGAGCGAAGTATGCTGACCACATTAATCTTAGTTTCCCCTTTCCATTATATTTCCGAAAATCAGAAGAGTATGGAATGGAAAAATTTCATGGAAAGTTGCAGCGAATTGTAATGTAGGAATAAAAATTTTTAAATAAGATGAAACAGAAAGATAAACTGGAACAAAATTTATCAAAATATCAGAATAGAACATTAACAAAATCTAGTAAAAATGAAATGCTTAATGACGCAATTTGATTCATGCAGCAACAGAAAAAAGGGGTGTCTTTATCTGGGCCAATCATTCAAGAGAAAAATAAATTTATTTGAAAAAACCAAAAACTGTTCAGAATGTATAGCTAAAACTCGTTCAGCTTGATAAATAGAAAACTAGGTAAGGAATTCAATATGCAGGGAAGAAAATTATCAGCCAATCATGATACTGTATTTTTTTAAGACAGAAATTCCAAGAGTATATAGAATGACATACAAAAAAGTATAAAATGTAGATGAAACCAAAAAAAATGACAATCTTTTTGAAAAGAAATAGGCTATACATACTTATTTTTACCTTCATTCATATAAAAATTTGTACTGTTACAAAGTATAAATAGGCTATACATACTTATTTTTACCTTCATTCATATAAAAATTTGTACTGTTACAAAATAGTTTATACTGTACAGAATTTTACAATTGTTTAAATTTTGGGAGGCCTTAAAGAAGGTCTTTTCTCAAACCCGAATGGGCTGAATCCCCTTTATTTCGGATATGGGAAATCTTACTGTATATTAAAAAAAATTGGGCAGAATAAAATTTTTTATGAAAAAGGGACCGCTAAGGGGTTAATACATTGATAATCTATAAAATTCAATACAATGAACGTTATTTGAAAAAATGGCACTTTAATTGGATCAATTTTTAAATAAATAATTTATGAATTTATTAAAACCATTACTTAAAACAAATACTACAGTAATAAATTACAATAATAAAAGATATTTTAATAAAAATGGTACTTCAAAAATTATGTAGTAACAATTAGTATTCTATTATAAAATGTATATATAATTAATTAATTTTTTTAAATAAAATACCTACATTTAAATATTTGGATAAACTACAAAATATTATGTGAGTGTGTTGTTAAAAAAATATATTATAATAAATTACATTATTTATTACTGTAATATTAAAAAAGAAAATATTAATTTTGCAAAATTTCAATTATGTATCATAATAAGCTAAGAATTTAATAAATAACTGTTATAATTTACAATATTTATTACGGGTTTCAAATGAAAAACTGGAGTTAAAATATCTAAAATAACAATTTCACACCAATAAAAAAACCAATCTTAAATTGAATACTGTAACAAAAAGACTCAAGAATATTTAAATACCTAAAACCCTTTTGTACTGCAAATATGTTTAAGAAAAAAAAATGTATACATTTCTAAGAAAATTGAAGCACACTTTAAATTACTTCATTTATTCAAATAAATTACATTAGTTCTAAATAAAAACTAATTTATAAATACGTAATAATACAATATTATACAATTTATTTATAAATATTTAAATAATATAATAAATTTAAAAGAAATAAGTTAAATCAATTTACAAGTTGGTGCCACTGACTCATGATTCGATTGAAAAAGTAATTTATTCTTAAATAATCATTAACATTCCTTTATTATAATAATATTTTGAAGTAAAAACCAGAAAATCAGTTTTGTGCTTATTCACACAAGGGTTAGAATAACAACAGAAACTTTTTTTATCACATCTTTTAACTTTTAATCAACTTTAGACTTTAATTTTATTTGGAAAATGTATACACATATTAACAATATTTAATAATAATAATCATAATAATAATAATATAATAATTATCATCCTTATCATCATCAATGTAATAATAATAAACTGGATAATCACTGGTAGCCTAAACCCAGAATTACACTTGATTTAGTCACATCATTTTAAGTTCATGATTTAAAACAGCAAGTGTAAAATAAGGCATTATAATATAAATATATATATATAATATATCTGATATACAGCGTAATGCAGTTTGTTAATAGCCGGTCACACTTGGGAAAAAGCTCGGAACTGCACCCACACATACTTGCGCACACACACACGTATACGTACACACCATCACTCCTAATAAGCTGATTCAAACAGCTGACAACACTCAATGTAGGCGTGTTTTTTTTTATTTTTTAATCGTATTCTATAATAATCGGTAATAATAATGCTTCACCTCCTTGTTTAATTAAAAAAAAAATCACAAAATCAATCAATCGACTTATGGATATAAACCGTTTTATTTATTTTACAATAAAGGTTAGTTGCTAAATTACAGAGCTAATCCTCCAGACCCAACAACAGTGAGGACTAGAATATAGGGTCATGGCCGGTGTTAGTGCGAGGGTGGGGGTTCAGAAGATTGAACAGGGCGGACGGGTTTCCGGCGGGTTGTGCCAGAATAAGGAGGGGTGGGAGGTACAACTTCACGGATAGTTCCGGTACCAGTTGTGGGGTGTGAAGGGACACGAGATAAGGGTTTCGCTGGAGGAGTCACTCCCCATTGTTGAGGACGACCTGTTGCGCCAGTCGCACCTCCTCCTCGAGAACCTGTACTAGGGGCACCAACTGGTCTTCTCACAGATAAGTCAGATGTTACTCCTGAACGCTGAGGTGCCCCTGCTCCCGCAACTTGCTGTGATCCACTATTTTTTAATCCAGTATCTTTATCCTTTTTTACAGGTTCTTCACATAGAGTTGTAAGCACCAATTCTTGTACAAAAAGGCTACGATCAGCACGCTCTTGTTCAGCCCACTGTAATTCTGCATCAGTCAAATTTGTTTCCATAAATCTGTAAAAAAAGTTTTCTTTTAAGTATAAATCATTCCAAAATGTAATGTTGGGTAAAGTAATAAACCTGAAAACCAGTAACACTATATTTGGAATGCAAAACATTTTAAGGAAAATTCCAAAACTATAAAATACATAGATACATTAGGTTGTCAAAATTGTCAGCAAAGATACAGCATAAAATTATTCAAGTAATGTTTCAAGATGTTCAAGAGAGTGGCCAAAAATAATACTTTTAGACCATCAGAGGGAAATTGTAAATGTCAAAACAGGCAAGAATAAACAAATAACAAACTTATAAAAAATAGGTCCAAAAACACCCCACTTACAAGTAGGTAGTAATTAAAAAAAAGGAATACAATCATAAAATTTCACAAGTCTACGAAAAAAGAATTAGATATGAAGTTACAAGAATTAGAAGTAAAGAAAGTGAACCTAGAAAATTGTATAATACATTTTTATCTTATGCGTTGTTTATACGTAACGATAAGTAATACATTAAACATAGACTTAATAATAAAATTGTTTTTTAAATTTCCCCATTAATTAACCTTCTATGTATCACATAATGCTAGAAAATAAACATTAACATTTTTTAGAGTAGCCAAGACATACATCTTTTTAAAATTATAAGTAATGTCTTAAAACACTATCATTAAACTAACCTTTAATCAAATTTTTCTAACAAAAAAATATTCTGTAGCTTCTACTCAGTACAAACAAGAAAGCTCCTTACTGTTCACAGAGCTAACTTCTTTCTTTAATACAACAGTAATTTTAATAAAATAGCTGTAGTAGTTAAAAAGGTACCCTTTGAAACATTGTCTACCCTATTTTGGATAATGGAGTACATCCTTTTCAAAAATTTTTATTGAAAAAATTGCTTTTGGTATGCATTATTTATTGTAATAAAATTAAAAGTTCTTTAAAACAGTTTTTTTTTTGTCATCAGTCTTTCGACTGGTTTGATGCAGTTCTCCAACCTGTCTATCTTGCGCAAGTCGTTTCATATCTACATACCTGTTAACACCCTACATCTTTTGTAATTTGCTTTATTACTGTTTTTAAAACAGTAAAAACAGAATTAAAAAAGTTAAGACTTTTCCCATAATAACATACTTAGGAAATATACAACGGTATAAAAATACTACTTGAAACATTAAAGAAATAAAACTTTGTATAACGGAATTTCACAGACTGAAGCCAAATCACAAAATTTGGAGAGGTTGGCTGAAAACAACATATATTGTAGTTTTTATATGTTAATTTGATAGTCAACTATAAAATGAAACTTAATTTTTACTTAGATCCTAAACAGGACTTACAAATATGCAAAACTTACGTGGAAAGTTAAAGGGGGTCACAACAGCTTTTCGGTCAGTTTCGACTTTGCCTTTTGTGCCATTAGATACCCTGTGATCCTTTAAAATGACTTACACCTGGGCTACATAAACAATTTGTTTTCCTCCATGTTTATTTTCCATTATTTTATGTATATGAAGGTAAATTTGAAAATTGGTTGTATTACTCTTGTAGCAACACTGTTTATTACAAGCAAAACGTTGGTGAAGAATGTTAACCTGCTGATTCCAATGGTAGGCAAAAAATTAATTTTTGTATCATTGGTAAGAGGAAAATTTAGTCTACTAAAAAACAAAATAAAACCGACGAACTCCAATGACTATTAAGACGTATTCTATTATGATAATGTTTAATGCCATCTACATAGAAACAACTAGAGTTTTATTTGATATTTCAGCTCACCAGTAAAGTTTCAGGAAATGGAATTAGTTTGTTCACTCGTAACAGGTAATAAACAATATTTTAGTAGCATTGGATTTTATCAGTACTTATGTGGAAAAGAACCTATTTTCAAGGTTTAATTTAAAAATGTGATATCTGTAATGTTTCTTCTTATTGTGGTTTTCTGGAAATATGGTAATTTAGATAAAAGACAGAACGCAGAATTATCAGAACCTGCCTTAACAAATATTATCAAAAAAGGGGGTATGGCGAATTTCTTCTAATGAAACAGTTTATAATGAAATTGATCCGATTATTAGCGTTATGAAGAAATGGAGGATTTCCTACTTTTTCCATATTTTAAGAATGCCGAATGATAGAATATTGAAACAACTGATCCTCAGGAACTTGAGCACGAAGATTACGGGAAGATACATCAAAAAGATTAAGAGAGATCTCAATGAAATTGGACTGACAATTGAAGACACATTTGATAAGGAAAAAATAAACAGTACTCTCAAAACACACACATTTTGTTGGGGAAAAGCAGAACTACACACGGTGGAGGTTACAGTTGAGATACGGAAACAAAGATCGGACAGTCTCAAAAAGTACTGGCAAGACCGAAGGGCTAGACCACCAATATGTTATCCGAAAAACACTAGAAATTGATTGGCTTAGTAAAAGACCTGCTATCTTAGAAACGAATGAAGCTTTTGACGTGAAATTTTTAGAAGGATCTTACCAAACTACAATACAACTCTACATTGGAAGAATTTTTTTACGAAAACTGTTACTGCTTTAGACCCTAGTTATGGCTGTTCAATTGATACTTTGAATGATTTCGTGTTCGTAATGTAGAAAAAACACGATTTCATTTCATTAAAAATTATCTTACAAAAATCTTTTATTTAAAGTTGTATTAGATGACAAAGAATATGAGGTAGAAATTAGAAGCCAATATCTTTATTGGCTGTTGAGAAACTGGGATAAATGTTAACATTAGTATATGATAGCCATAACAACCCCCCTTATAGTAATAAAATTATCTGAATACACTATGACTAACCTAGAAAGCATAAGTTGTGACGAATGATTTGGAGCAGGTGTAGTTGTGATTTCAGCAGCTGCAGTAGAATGTAACGGCACTGCAGTTGCTGATCCACTAGTACTGGCACTACCACCACCTGTTGCAGTCTGCGTTTGACGCCTAGGCAGTCTTTCTAATTGTTGACGAGCAGCCTAGAACAATATATTTTATATTTGTTACTAAAAGAAGTGTATTATTGACATTAAGATATAAAGTACAGTGCTGTCTATTTATAATGAGCTCTTTTATATGACAGGTATCCACAAGTTCCCCTAATGTTTGCCATTTTTCGATGTGATATACTGTCTTTAAAAAATATGATACATATATAAATGATTGAAGATACAACATCTTCAATAAATGTTAATAAAATTTTTTATTGGAGTGGCGAATAATATTTTTATGATTGTTCTAGTGCCGTTATAGTCACGAAAAAATTATATGAAGACAAAATTGAAGATGCCAAATCCAGGAAAATACTGATCACTCAAGAAGCAATTAATACATATGCTCAAAACAGTAATCATATGGGCTGACGCAAAAAAAATGTAAATTCAATAAAAAATTTAACAGCTTGTTTCAATAAAAAGTGATAATCTAGAAAACAATCAACAATTGAAACAATGATCACAGACTTTTCAAAAAAAAAAGCCTGTATTGGTTTTTTAATTCCTTTGTTTAATTTACAGTAGGTACAGAATCTATTTTATTATAATTCAAATAACAAAAAAATAATAATGAATATACTGTAAGTATAACAGTAGTATACTAGATATTATAAAATATTTTTTGGCCGGCCCGTGGCATAGTGGTCAGCGCAAATGGCTTCTACACTGAAATTCTGGGTTCGATTCCCAGTCAGGCCTGGCTTTTTCATCACTCATTTTGTCTAAAATCTTTTTCATATCATCTGCATAAGCACTAAATGCAAAACAATCAAGACGTAAAAACAAAACATTAAAATTTTTACAGCAGTATTTTAGTAATGTACATACAATAACAGTAGAATTAACTAGTTATAAGTCGTAATGTGGACTAGTTGTAACAACAGTGGGATAACACACCTGTCGCATTCAACACATTATAACCAAAGAGCACTGTATAGTTAATACAAAAAAAACAATATGAAAAATATTTAAAAAAAATAATCTTCAAAGTGAAATAAACTTATGTACCATGAAAAATACAACTAAAACTTAAGATTAATTAATAATTATTTTTCATGCAATATAATGAATCACCAATTTATTTATTCTTATATAAAATTAAATTAATGTAAATATAAATGACAACACACTCTCATATTTCACCAACTGTATTCTCCTTAACGTTGCTTTATATGTTTCTGATTTATTTATTTCAATTTTTACAAACATGTTTTGGTGAATCCACAACAATTACAGTAAACACATAATTTGAATTAACAAATTAATTAATTAAATTTAAGTAACTAACTAAAAATAAAATTAAAACTAAACTCCTAGTTATCCGTTTTTCTGATTTATCAATCTCGACACAACAATTATGAAATGGTAAAAAGCTATTACTGTATACGAGTGACCTTATAATAGTAAAAAAATGTGTAAGGGGAACAGGAAAAGTTTAATCATACAGTTAAGGAAACAAACATCCATGAAAATATTTTTTTAATACAATTAAAATATTAACAGCTCTTTATTTCTTTTCGATAACAAGTTTGTTAATTGGGAATTTATGATAATTTTAACTGTGCAAAAGTCGGCTTACAAATTTTGTCAACATACTGTTTCATTTTAAGTTTTAACATCATTTTTTTACTTATTGTGTAATTACTTTGTGAATAAAGATAGCCTAATCTACATTACTATATAAAATGGTAAAATGTTTGGTTGAGAGAACTATTTCTTGAGTTGTACCACCCCGATTTTAATGGTTTTGGTGTCATTTGAAAGCTACTGCTGTATAGATTTGCTAAAAATACCCAAATATTGTTTTTCTTGGAAATCCTACCAGAAAATTAAAAAAAATTGGTATGTTCACAACCGTTAAGTTATCGAATTGCAACATTCACCAGTTTTTCCTAGATCCAGAAAACTAAAAATTTTAAGTTTCAAACTGTAATATAAATGTACTTTCAAACCATACGTCAGCTCGTACTTTTCACGTTAAAAAATAATTTTTCCTATAAAACTGAATTAAGAGACACTACCGGCCATTATGTCATTGCGTTCATTTGTCTCCAGGGGCCATACCCTTTTCATTTAAGAGTTCAGTTACCTATTACTATCCTTCACTATAACAATAAATAAACCTCAAGGGCAAACATTTAAATTCGTCGGGTTAGATTTGCGGAAAGAATTTTTTTGCAAGGATGGTTACATGTGTGTCTGTCAAGAAGTGGTAGTTCTCGCAATCAATACATTTTAATAACGACTGGAAACAAGATAAAAAATGTTGTGTATGAGGAGATATTATAAATTATATTGTTGGCATTTTCCAATGAAAATTTTATAGGGGGGTTCAATTGGAAAAATTACTGTTTTCAACAAAAACCAAGTTACTTAATGAAAATGTTTTTATAGCCTATCACCTGTGGAAGCCAAGGGGAAAGTCTGCTATTTATTTGGTTCTGTATTTATTGTAGGTATAACATTTTTAGTTGACGAAGCGAAGTGAGTACACGTCCACTAGTTTATTATACAACTCCAATGAAAATAACAAGTTTTTTTTGTTTTTAAATACTTTTGTCTAATCCATCTTTCCAGGTTATCCATCACCCAACCTGCCCATTTATGGCGAATAATCAAATTATATTGTAATAAATTAGTTCGATTTAAGTCATGTGTTTACTCTGCAGAAGGTGAGATCCATCAAACATGTTAGTAAAAACGAAGATAAAGAAATAAGAAAATTAAAAGCAATGTTTTTCACTCGTTTATAAAAACTTTTTAGTGTGTTATAATTTACATTGATAACAGCAGCAGAAGGAATTTTAAAGATTTATTAATAAAAATCTTAAAACATGTTTTAAAACATAAGTAAAAGAAGTGTGCTTTAAAGGACACACGTTATCACAATATTATTCAAAAAAAATTTAAAAGCGTATAATCACTCTGTTTTTCATACAAAATTTACAGACTCAAGAAAATCATTAATTGAACAAGAATGAGCATAAACACGTTTTTTCTGTTGTTTGAAAAACTCAACAAACAACTTAAGATCTGATTCATTATTTTATCATTTTTCTCTGGTTCCACTGAAGCACATTGATCAAAACAAACATATACAACCTACCCATCACACAATTTCTGAACAGAAATTCAATTAAAGAAGTACACTAACACTGCGATAAGATACAAAAACTGAAACGATGCGTACCCTCACCTGCTGCCGCTCCAACTGAAGTTGAATTTGTAATTGTTGCAGCTGCGATGGTGTTGAACCCTGGCTACCTGCTGTTCGCCTAACACCAGATAATTGTGAAAGTAATTCAGCAATAGGATCTACTGTATCTCGCGATGATGGTGATAATGATGTCAAACCTCCTGAAGAACTACACACACAAAATTCAGTTAAATATCAAATTAACTTATTATTACAATAGAAATGATTTGCTCATCTAAATAGTTGACTTTACCCAGTTAATCAAAAACAATGCAAAAACAGATTTTATTTTTGTCTTGCACAAGAAATTTCAAACTATTATTGACTTCAAAATGCCAAGACTAACAAAACCATCTCCAAAATGTGACTACTACATACAGTAGTATAGCAAGTTCATGAATAAGTTCCTGCCAAAAAATATTATTATTCTCAATTAAAATGTACCCAGTTTTTGTTTAATACACAAAAATTTATCAATAATGTTAATTGTTTTAACCATTTATTAGCGAAAATAAGATTACAGTAAAGTAAACGTGGAATTTGTGAAGCTTCACCCTGGTCCTCAAAATTTAATGTTTAATGGTTTGATGGCGGAGAGGGTAAGACTGGCTCAGTCCTACATGCCAAGTGAAAAAGTAAACATGTGCCTGTTACTTGCTTTTCTAGAAACTATTAAGTCTCCTTCATTTAGACTTTTCCTTCAAATTTTGTAACTTCAAGTTTATAACCTTTAATTATTATTATTATATGTTCGTAAATGATAATAATTGAAGCGTTATACTGGAGTTGTATTAGTGCTGGTAGTTTAATAACTGCTATAGTAATTCATAACACAGTAGAATACTGGCAAGATAAGATTGAGCGCTGGTTCATGCATGCGCAGTTAACCCTTACGTGGCCATACTGCCTGTATCCACTAGTCCAAAGAATGCTAAGCTAAGCTAAAATCCTTGAAAAATTGTAAAAATTTCAGAATTGACCCAGGAGAAAGTATTTAGTATCATTTTTTTACCTTAAATTCTGCTCTTTCTCCTCATATAAGTAGCAATGGAAAAAGTTTAGTTTCAATAAATTTGGAAAAAGAAAATTTGAACTGTAAATAAAGAATTTTATTTTCAAGTATTGGGAGAAGTCTTAATACTGTTTGATTTTTTTCATTTATATCAAAAGAAAGAGCTTTCTTTTCTTTTAAAACGGCAAAATAACAATAACTATCTGTACCATACAAACACACCGCACGAATGTCATATTGAGAACAGCTGTAACCAAAATAAATATTGCTGTTGGTCTGCTCGAAAATACTGATGTTTGTAAGAATTAAAACAATCGATTTGTTCGGCGAATACACAGTACTTTGTTAGATAGACGCATATACGACTGTCCTATAAAATATGAATGGGATCTATTGAGAAATATTAAAAATATAGTGTGATAATACAGCCGATTTCATCGGCTCTTGGCAGTCTTTTGTAAAAATTAAAATCGGCTTTTTGGTGTTATATGGTTAACACTTTCCCTGCACCACCTGTAAGTACGGTCGGTATAACAAACAACAAATCAATAAATTTGCATCATAGTCACCGTACGTGCCTAGTTTGTCTTTGTTGTCTTGTTTGTGTAGGAATAATTTTAAATGATTAAAGGAAATGCACAATTAATTAAATAAATAAAGTTTAGAAACAATAAATTAGCCATTACAAAAAAGACTTGTTTATGAAACAATGTAGAGTACCAAAAATTACATGTTTTTTAAAAATTAATAGAAGATAATTAATTAAAGTCTTTTGAGCTGTTTATGGTACAATACAGACGTAAAAGTTGTAATAAGTCAGGGTGCAAATAAATGTCAGCATTAAGAATAACATAGTTAGGGTAAGCGCACAGTGAACGCTGGTCGCAAGTCACTGGTGCTGATCACACTGGCGAGCGCGCATAGTGGGAACATGTAACTACATGCTTAACCTTCAATCAGTTGTCGGTATTCAACATGAATTCCAATAGCAGCGGTGATGATGAATTATTTCTAATGGAAAACGTTTCCACGAAATTATTATCATTTAAAGATGATACCGTTAGTGACATTAATAAGAACAGAAAATTGTACGGCGAGTATCATCTTTTTCCGCAATTAAAAAAAAAAGATAGACAGGTTTTTTTAAATACATGAGAATGACTCTGGAAACGTTTAATTGTCAAAAGTATAACTTCTTTTATAAAAACCAATGGTGCAACTTGCACAAGCAACCAATATTACCGGAAGAAAGACTTGTTATTACTTTGAAATACATATTTTTAATAATTTGAGTAACGATATTCAATATTATAAAGCATTGTTTGGCCAGTAATAATCTTTTAAAGTTATTTTTATAAACTTATGTTAAAAATTAATTAAAAAGTTGTTATTATTTATGAATATGTATTGCACAACGCCAAGTACATTTAGCAACCTGTAAGTAAGCAGTGGGCAGGTTTATGCAAAACAAACCCGTGAGCTGATATGCGCAGGTTTTCCCACCAGCATTTACTGTGAGACATCAGATTAAAATATAATGGCCTATTCCTACTAGCAGGCTCCCGCTTGTAAGCGACCAGCGTTCACTGTGTGCTTACCCTTAGAATCTACATGTGGCGAGACAGAGATGAAACAATAGTAAGTGAAACAGTGAACAGCCATTGGAAAGGAAAATTAAAATGATTGGTCAAGGGCTATGTGAATGGAGCAGTGTTATTAGCTGATTTAAAATTAATGTTAACTTATCAAGGCCAAAGTAGAATGCTAAGTTTGGGAAAGTGGAAGGCTTCACTCCATTTACAATCAGCATAGAGTACGGATGTATGTGTGTGCTACAATTTATTAAAATATGTGATATTAACGTCAATCAAATATATATAAATAATTGTAATTAAATATAAAAAATGTAAAAGTAATGTCTTTGCTAAGTGTGTAAATAAAGCAGACAGCTACAATCTGGTGGTTTCAACAGCAGAAAAATGTGTCTTCAACCATCTAACGGAGGATTTAAAATTTCACCACTCATCTTGGAATAAAATGCCTAGGTAATGTAAAATATAAATACAAAACAAACATTCTTTTAACACTAAAGCGCTATAAATTTAATAAATTAAAACTGTTAAAAAACTTAATAAAATAATTTCACTTAAGACATAAGATTTTGGGTTTTCTTGTCAATCACCAAGAAATTTTATATTAAATAAATGTAACTAAATATTTTATGTTTTCTTCATTCCAAAACGGCTGGCCGCATTGGCATAGTTGGTAACATGCTCGCCTCTCATCATGCGGTCAAACAAAACAAAATTAATTTCAAAACAAATTTTTCAACATGTTAATTTTCTTTAAAACCAAAACCAATTGAGTAATTTATGTACAAAGTAATGTGGCATTCTCTCATAGAACAATTTACCATATTAATTTTAACAGATACTACAAATTGTGTCATTCCCTTGTAGGGATAATATTTATCACGGTTTGCATACTACAACAATGAGGTTATGTTGTGATCCAGAACAATATGCACATTAGGCCAACAAATGTAGTCCTAACTGTACAGAAGCACACACTTACAACAAGAAGCGATTGTACAGTTGTACACGTATTCTCACTGTCAGCGCTCAAAACTTGCCAGTATTCTAGATATACACTGTATCTGGTTATGCCAATATTCCATTAGTTTCTCTATATTAAGAATCTGAACAACATACCTAAAATGCATATTAGATCGACGTGCTCTAGTTCCTCCAACACCTCTTGTAGGATGAGGTATTCTACGTACACCATGTCTAGACCCCGTTGGTTCATCGTGTGATCATTAAGGAATAATAATATTTTGTCTATTACATTTAAATCTATAATTTACTAACATATTATATACAATTCAAACAATTACGACCAAAAACAATAATCAAAATACTGACCAATGAGAATTAATAAAATCAACATAAATTTTAATTACAGTTAAATATCACGAGTTGTATTTAATTACAAAGAAACCATCGATCTAAGTTTTTTTTAAGAAGAGATTGTTAAGATGTGACAGACAAAACAAGACATGGAAAAGTTAAAAAAATTGATTAAAAATTAGTAATGTTTTATATTACGAGTTAAAAAAGTTGTTCAATGCAATTTTAGAAGTTAACTACCAATTCTAATTAACACTTTCAGGGCTACGCAATACATAAAACTGGTGCATTAGTTTAGTATGACAGATGTACCCAGACAGTTGACGAGAGTGTTCTAAAGTGTTTCCTTGAAACATATATGATTGTCATTTTTTAAAATGTACCCTTTACTCACAGGGAATCTGCTGGTAGCATTAGTTTTCATTTTATTTTATATTTCAACAATTATATAAATTTTTCTATACAACAATGTATTGGTACCCTCCTCCGATCATACTCACCCAACATCTTGTTAGTACACTTATTTAATTCCTAATGGATTAAAAAATTGGAAGAAATAACTGATGAAGACACATCAAAACTTTCTGATAAGCCTACCAGAAAGATTGTTTTTGTTGTAAATGTCTTACGATAACAGGACGCATACTAACAAGGAAAAATACAAGAATAAAATTTCCTGTTTATTCTGATGAAATCAATGCATCATATACAATTTTTAATGTAACAATCATCAATAATTTTTTAACTCTTTTTTATTACTTAATCCTACTTCTTACCAACATGTTTTGGTGGAGTCATCATCACCAGATAAATTTACAAATTAAAACTAACCTTATTAATTTTTTCAAACATATATCTTTTGAAGATTTTTATAATCAGTTTATTTAAAATTTTTAAATTTATATACAATAAATCCACCAGAACATGCCTGTAAGAAAAACAATTATATAATAAAAAACCAAATGATATAGTAACTATATAACAGGTCAATGGAAAAATTAAATATTTTTACAATTGAATATAGGCTGCCAGATAAATTATAAAGATTTATTTAAAATTACCAATCAATATAGCAACAAAATTTAAACTGCATTAAACGAGTTACTTCAATGCCCATGAAAGGGTTAACATCTTTAAGTCCTATCTCAAAAAACATAACAAACCTCCTTTCTCAATAAAAACATAAATACAAACTGTAGATTTGAGAAGAATGTTTGTATCAACTATTTACAGGATTTTCCAACTCCTACATAAAATTAATTTTCCATAGCCCACTAACAAGTATGTGTTTAAATACTTACTAGATACAACATGAAAATATTAATTATAATTAATTAAATTTGTTAACATGGGTTATTAATTCTAAATTGACCATCACTGTTCCACAGTAATTTAAATCACTATACAGTTAACTGTGAAGTGAAATGTCTAGATTCTTGATCAGTGTTTGGAAATGATAACAGATTAAAACCAAATAATACTGTCCTGCCAACCCATTATCAATATGAATAACCAGGTGATGGAACTTTCATTTTTTACGATTCTAAAAAATATTAAAATTACAAGTTTTTTGAATACAACTAAATATAGATAAACATTTGTTATGTAGCGACATAAAAATAGATTGTCTTTTTAAAATTAATAAATTAATTTACCATTCAAAAAATAAAAAATAACGTGACGGATAAATTGTTAAATTAATGGATATAATTAGTAGTTGTCAAGTCAGGCGTTTGTCGGGAAAAGACCGACATCGTAATAATAAACTTTATAAAGTAAATTTATGGATTATTGAAAATAAACTTTTACAATAATTGAACACGTGTGAGGTTACTGACTTTATAAAAGTACTTGGACCGTTGAAGTCTGTTAAGATATAGTTGAATGTGATTGGTTGAAAATTTTGAATCCTGAGATGTGATTGGATGTTATAAATTTTATAAATAATTTCAAGGTGAAATTAAAAACGACGCTTCTTAAAAATTATAAACGGAAGGAGAGTTCAACTTTGGCAGTCCTATGAAGAGGATGTGTGCTCCGTACGCGTAAAAGTAACAATGTGCTTCAATAATAGGCTACATTAATATAATATCTATAAGTTATATAATTAGTTTAAAATAAGAACTTCTTGTTTATTAAAGAAATATAATGCTCAACAAATAATTTGAACTTAACAACCAAAGCGAATGATTTTTAATTACATCGTATGAACTTCACTGGACAACCACGGAACTTCGAAAAGCCCATGGCAGGTATTTCTAATGTAATTAATTTTCTGTACAGAAGTTTTTAAAACAAAAACATTGATAATTAAAACTAAAAGTGCTATTTTATTTATTTTTTTTGTAATGAAACGTAATTTAAAAATTGTTATTTTTGTAGATCCTTTGTGTAAAATATAAATATTTTGTATATCATTAAATTTATTTTTTTTGTGAATAAATGTGTCTTGTTTTCATTATTCAATTTTTTCTATACAACGAAAATAGTCGTGGTCATGAACCTACAAATAACATATCTTTTGGTAAATATTAAAATTTATTTAAAAACTCTACAAATATTTAACATACACTTATGGGGACAAATAATCACACTTTACAAATATTTAGCATTCCGATGTGGGAATTTTATGTAACTATCTCAAATAAACCACTACAAATATTTTGCATCCGTTGTGGGGAAAATTACTCTACAAATATTTGGCAACACTTGTGGGGATTTTTTATATATATATCTAAACGTTCACTACAGTTACAACTTAAATGCCAAGAAAATAAAGAGAAACACCATAAGACAAAAAAAAAACAAAAATTTCCACAATAAAGGAAAGAGATAAGTTTGATTATTACCAAAAGATAAAAACAGAAACCACGCAACCAGAATTTAAGCAACCTATTCAAATACAACAGTAAGTATATCCATAAAGAAATAAATTTTAACTTCATACATACAGATAAAAAATTCCTATGACCACAGCCTTTGAGGATAAAACAATAGAGAAAATATTAAGTAACATTGCTTCATTAATTATCTCCTCCTATCAATAATGGGAATACTGTTTACAAATGGGCCTAACTGGAATTACACTAAAGAGAAATTCTTTTACTAATAGTAAAGGGTCAACACAGTAGCTGGATGGTTCTGGCATCCCTGTTCAATAAAGGTTGGATCACAGGCAATGCTTCTGGAAAGGTTATAATGTACCATACATTGCTCATTAATGCAGAACAATGGAGAGGTATGGCTTGTCAATCTTACAATCACTAACCTAACGCATTTTTAGGACGTGACCATTTAATATCTGTGCTCTCAAAAAACCAATGAAATATGACAGGGTGGTGATATTTTCATGTGTTTGTGCCTTTCAGGAATCCTAAGAGAGCTAGTTAAGGGTGATATACATGTGTAATAGGCTTAACAGATGGCTAGACCCTTCAACATTGCAATCAAGAGACTTGCTAATCCCTACCTGCGGTTGGTATGATTCCTTGAAAGGCTTCAGTGCTCCTTCCGGGTAATTGCTAGCAATAAAGCAGTATGATCCTTTGGGCCACCCCTTTACAATGCCCTAGAAGATATTTCTTATGGGTGGAGAGAAAAGGATACCCTTGACAGTAGGTTGAGGTACTCCATGAAGAGTTTTGGAAACACTCTGTGTTCCTACAGGTCTTTCACTCGTTCTTCTTTCCTATCTTTTTGGTCTACTTTCCTTGTGAGTAATTATATGATTGAACTACTTCTAACTCTGCATATTAGAAATAGAGATTTTTTATAAATGTCTGAGTGACAGTTTCTGCCACTAAAATAATTCACTTTTTTATTGTTCATCATAACTATAAGTAAATAAAATATCAACATTTTGACATTGGCTTGTAAAATTAAGAAGCTATTAATTCCTACAGCTTTTAGAAATACTGTTTTACATTATGGAGTGCCATTTGTGGATTCTAATGATCAGTATCAAAAACATACAGGAGTTTTTTTTTTACAAAAACTGGATAATCATCTTAAAAAAAACCTAGGCAATAGAGATGATATCACTGTTGTAAAATAAATAAAGTAAAATTCAAGCCAGTTTTTACATGGTAGAGCAATTAACAGCTAAACTGGTTTGGATAATCGTAGTGCATGACAGACACTAGCCTATTCAGATGTACTCATGCATCCCAACCACCAGAGAACTGAAAGGAAACATGGTTTAAGAGTTTGGTTTAAGCAATAAATTAAATGAAATAAGAAGAAGAATAAAGATGAGTTCCACAGAGAACAGTAGAATTTAAGGCACACTAAATGCAAGAAATGAGTGAAAAAGTGACTTGCTCTCAAGTAAAAGACACCATTATTGGTTGATTTCTATGATTCCATAGAACAGGTAAAAGAGATGCATTAAGGGTATAAACCCAGAGTAAAAATGCCATGTGGAAATACTGAGCGGTTTGTGATAAGAAATGGATTAAAACAAAAAAACATCTTGTCTCAAACATTAATTATTGTAGTTATGGAGGAAATGAGGCAGCGTGTGAAAGAGATAATAGGAGAAAACTACAGAAAACATCCAGAGTCAGTTGTACGCATGGTCTAGCACCATGGAAAAGGATTAAAGATAAGCCAGGAGTGATGGTTTTTTGATGGGAAAAAGATATAGGGAGAGATATAAAATAAATGGAGAACTTTCAAAATGTATTTGGTTTTACATATCTAAGAAGTGAGACTTTTCCAAGTGGAGGAATACACAATCACCCAGAAATTATATCAAGCAATGAAACACTTAGTACAAAATAATTGGTAAAGCAAAAGGCTAAAGTCTTAAAATATGGAATGCATCACAAGCCACTTATATTATAAAGTGCAGAATGTGTGATATTACAGTAAAAGATTGGTCTAGATGTCAAGCTAGGCAGATTAAATGCTTTCAAGCCATGAAAGGTTAAAAAATGAAAAGACACGGTGAGAAATGTGAATGTTAGACGACCTGAGACTTAAGAAAATTAGGTTATGCTGGTATGAACACGTCGCTATAAGGATGAGCAAGAAGAGAATACCGAACGGAATGGAAGTACTAGAGGTTGGTGTAAGATTGCAAGAATGCCCAAGAGGAAGATTTAGGAGGGATTTTTTTTATGTGTGGATACCCTTGGCAGCAGGTTAAGGAAAGGAAGTGGTGGGGAAAATCAGAAAAGAAGGAGAGGCCTTGTTAACACCCAGAGCCGGCATTAGCTGAAATGGAATCTGGATATTTACACATGTACTATATTCAAAAGAATAAATAATAACAAAGTTACTATAGTTCAATAGAGGCAATTCAAACCTGAACTTGTCTTAATAAAATAAACTAAAATGAATATGTACTGAAAATAACACACTACAGTAGATAATTTCGAAATCCTTAAAAACAACTTCCCATTATAGTTAGCAATACCAGAAATGTTATAATATTATTCAAACACCAAGAAAGTACCAAAATAGAACGTGAATTACAGTATAAAGTATAACAGTGCAGTTAAATTAACAGAGCATTCATGTAAGCGTTGCATTGCAAAGGATATCAGAAAGGATATGAGATCCCTCGGTCCACTACGATGTTCAAGCGTTAAATGGCCGGCAAAATCATCTGTAACTAAATTGGGATCGCCACCAGGCAATGCAGCACAAACAGGACAAACCTGCAACAAACAAGAAATATTTATGCTACAAAATGTTACACTTAGGCCGCTCTCACACCGGTGAAACTCGAATGCAACTCGGTCCGATACGAGTCCGACCTCGATCGAACCGATCGCATGCGACTCAGCTTGTCCAACATCTGCTCGACCAGTCGCATATAATCATAACAGACAAAGCAACCAATGTAGCCTTTGTGCTGTTCATGTTACTTTGTGTTATTATTAGTATATTTATTTATTTATAGTTTATTAATATATTAGTGTATTTATAGTACTTAGTGCTGTTTATATTATTTATTATCAATTGCTCCTCAGGAGACAAACTACTCCAGTAGTTAGTGTTTTTTTTATAATTCTAGGACCAACAAGCTCAAGTAATAGTTGGAAACTTTCTTTTGACATCCAATAAAAAAACTTAAATTTGTATTCATCACAGGAGAGTTCCTGGGCACACACATACGCTCCTCTATTACAATTACATCTTATATACGATGATATCCAACAGCTGCGTATTTTTCTGTTAGTTTTTTTTTCTTAGATAATAATAACCAACTACTACGTCTTCATCACTTGAAATTTTGCAAAATGCAGGTGGATTCGAAGAAAAGGTTAAACAGTTGCACCGAAGTAGAGTTTCACCGGTGTGAGAGCGATCTTAATCTATATTAATATAATAAAGAAGGAAGATTTATTTGTACAAGGTAATCTCAGAAACTACCCAACTGTTTTTAAATATTCTTTCACTATTGGAAAGCTTAGATGTTACTGTGTAATACAGGCTATATTGCATTATATAATGTTTACATTTTGGGAGGAAAATGTTTAGTTGTATTAAGTTCTATGTAATACAAAACACTTTTCCCGACAAAAATAATAGTAACACCTCAGTACAAATTTTGATTTGACAATTTTTCTATGTTAATTTTAATACTAATCAAAAAAAGTTTTGCTCCCCTTCATCTAGCCAGGGGGCCCTGCCCCTTGGGCCCCCCATTAACTTCACCTATCCTGACACTCCAAACAACATGATAAAGCTAAATTTGTACACGACTGGTTTTCTGGTTCTTAAAATCTTGAAAATACAAAAAAATTACTTCCGAACAGTATTTAACTATATGTAAGTAGACATCTACAGTAACAATAAATGTGGAATGTACACTGTTGTTATAACATAATTTTTTTTATCACCCACACATCAAAACAAAACAATGCAGCAAACAATTTAAAGCTTTTCTTCTTTGATTATTGCCATGACACAACATTCTCTTCATGAAGAGAATATGATAAAAACTAGGTATTTTATATAATCTAAGTGTAATGAAAACTGTATAGCAATAACAATCCTACTAATCTGAACTAATAGGGACCGGGATCTGTTTGGATTATTAAAAAAATATGTAAAATGACAGAAAATAATTCAAAAATAGCTAAATACATTACACAAAAAGGCTTATTTTCAAATTTAGAAAAATGGCAAAAATTTATATATTTTGATAATTTTTATTGTTTTTTTATCAGACAATAATTTTCCATAGGAATAAATGCAATGGTTATAAAACAAAAAAAATAAAAGGGAAAATTAAGAAAAACAAAAAAAATTAATTCAGAGTAATATGTAAATTTATTTTTACAATTACTACCAAATTATGCTTTTTATATAAAGCCTGAAATTTTTTAAATGATTCATTCAAAAAATAAGTCTTAGGCAACTAACACACACACACACACACACACACAAACTATAAACAATGCAATACAAACATATGCAATAAGCCGCATAACTGTATAAATGTTCACATATACACTGCAAGTCTAATATTATAACACTGGAGTAATTAAAACTAAACTTAAATAATCGAATAACTGAGTAAACGTATGCCCAATGTTTTTTGGATTCATTCAATCTATAACAAATGAATGTTTATATTTATATTGTAAATCTCTCAGCTGAGTAGCCATAGCCTACTTAATTTCACAATGTTGATCAATATTACATAACAATAAATTTTTTTTAAATTTTTTGGTAAACCATTAATAAAAAATGGTTTAAAACACTCACATGACTTTCTCTTGCCAATGAAAATAATGAACAATACCTAATATTAGAAATAAAACATTAAAAATAAACAAAAAAAACTAACCTAAAAAAATCAGCAAATTTTAATTATTGGTGAAAGATGCAAAACTAAAATAAACCTTAGTTTGGCTAGGGAAACTCATTCTTTCATTCTAAATTAGGCTCTGTAGAGAAAAATTCCATAAATAAAAGTTGTACATCTCTTAATTTCCTATAAATTTTATTATATACACTTTTGTCATAAAATGCATACTAAGGCCGTAATCTTAAAAAATTAAATTTTTTACAGATTTTCATGAAAAAAACAAAAACAACAGAAAATCACTAATAACCGCTAAACTAAGTGTTTACAAAAAAATGTTTGAAATAAAACTTTAGGTTTTCAAATTGTCTAGAACTTTTATTAAAACACATTTTTGCACCAAAATGCGTATTAAGGCCACAATCTTAAAAAACCATATTTTTCTACAAGAGCACAGCCTCCCCAAAAATTTCCGCAGACATGGCGCCTACACTATCTTGTAGAGCATAAACAATTTAGTAATGAAGGGATTTTTTAAAAAAAATGCTGTTTTTGAGAAAATTGCAAAAAAGTGAAAAATGACATGAATAAACTAGGTACTACTTCTGGTTGACAAATTTTGATGAAAATGTTATTGTAGGGTCCTCTAGTAGTATCTAACAAGTTTTAAGTTTCAATTTTGTATGACGTTCCGTTCTTCAGATATTTTGTTCACACACGCGCGCGCGCGCACACACACACAGAACAATTGCTACAAACATGTTTTACTTGGGTTCAGGGTCTGAAAACATGTAGATCCGATGAAAACTCAATTTCGAAAAATCATCATGAAAACAATACTTTCCTTCCTATATGTTCAAATAGGCAAGAGAAAGTAAAAATATAAATTAAGATTGCTTTTTTTATATAAATGGTGCAAAATTCATTGAAATCTATAAAAAAATAAGTTATTAATTGAAAAAGAAAAATTATGTTAATATATTATCAGCTCATGGTTGTTAGTCATAGCATTCATGGAGCCAAAAAATCAGCTTGCGGCCTTTTTCATAAATATTTTATTTGAACCGATATCGGCTCATGATCTAAAAGGGTTAAAAACCTATTAAATGTATTTTTTCATTATCAAATGATCATTTTAAAATGAATTTTATAATATGTAATAAAATGCAGGTTAAAAAAATTAGAAATCAGTTCAGATTAGCTAGGTTGTTGTGTATTATCAAAATATAACACTTGACCTGTAACATGACTGACAGTATATAGCATAAAGAGAGAGAACTCGCCATTAACCCTGCATGTACAGATTCTAATCCAAAATTGAATAATCTTATACCTTGGCTAAGGACACTCGAACAACATCATCATCATCATCATCATCTTCTCATCCCTCTTCCAAGTATCCTTGGATCGGGCCCAATACAATTTCTCTCCACCTCTTTCTATTCCTTATCAAACAATATAACGATAGTAAATTTCATAACTATTTGTTTAATAAACTTAACGAAAATAAAAATTCTTACAACTTCAAAAGATGTATCTGAATGATCAGACGTAACATGTTCTTGAAGGGCAGTCTCCGTAAAACCCATCTTACCACAATATGGGCACGTAAAAGATTGAGGCTGTTCTATTTGTAAAGCTTCTCCACCATAATACAAATCTAGAAAAATGCAAACAAACATTTAGTTAATACTGTCACATGTATGCCTACACAGAGTTATTCAGGAGGAAAGGGCAATACTTTGACAAGTAATTCTAGAGCTAAAAATAAGAAAAAACTTCATATAAACACACTAGGTGCTGATACGCTTTATTATTGAGTTACAGCTAGTGAAAGATTTCGCCCCGATTGCTTCAACAACGGTAAAATTATGCAATACTGAAATTCCAGGGGCCCACATTAACTAGTAAATCTAATAATTTTTAAACAGAGCAATTGAAAAAAAACAGGTCCCAGAACTGTAATGTAAGTAGTTTTTTTTAGAAAATTTGTGGACCTATACCATTATTTCACATCATCAAAAGATTGTGTGAATGCACCTTTACCGTTCGACCAGCAATTGTCTGTTTCTTTTATTTTCAGTTGTTTTAAATTTTATTTTATTTTTGGTTGTTTTTTCCTTCATTCTTTTACAAGTTTCACTAATTTTACAAGCTTCATTTTACAAATTATAAAATAATTAAGATCAAACAATTACAAAACATTTAAAATTTAAAAATACACAATATAACACAAATTTATTAAAAATTACATCTTTGCACCATTTAATTGACGCGTACTCTTTGCACCAACTGTAAATGAAGAGAATGGTTGTTCGATAATCGAACTTCGTATTAGCGAAAAATGTGCCATTTCTTAGAGATTTACCAATTCTGCAGATTGCTTTATTACAAACCCAACGTCCTGGCCAGTGGTGTTCATATCGTGTCCATTTAAACAAATGCACAGATTATGTAGCATTCCTTTCTCTTGAAGGAAACGTATAGCTCTTTCCTTAGTAGAAATAATAGGAGCCAATTCCAAAAGATTCATTACGTATTGAACAAAATACGTGCGAAGCAAACAACCAACTAATGTGTATTAATTAACTTGCAAACAATATCTCCAATTAATTATAGTGAGTGGGAGTCATCAGTAATAACAGTAAAGATGCGTTTACACGAGATGACTTTAAGATTACAGATGATTTGATGTAAAATAACGGAATAGGTCCAAATTCACATAAAATACAAAAATTGGAGTCAAAAATTTAATTTTTAAAATTAAAACTTGAATTTACTTTGCTAAATTGGCATTTTTCTCAAAAACTACTTAAATTACACTTCTGGGACCCATTTGTTTTTAATTGCTCAGCTCAAAAACTAGCAAATTTACCGTTTAATTTCAGTATTGCATAATTTTACCATCGGAGAAAAAATCAGGGTGAAATCTGCTAGTCGTAACTTGCAAAATAAGCATTTCCGGACCTATGTTTATATAAGTTTTTAATTATTTTTAGCTCTAGAACCATTTGTCAAAGTATGGCCCTTTCCACCTGAATACAAATTACTACAATTAATTACTAATGCAGAACTTTATTCACCAGTCTTATCACTCCTTTATATAACCTTCTAAACATTTCAGTCTTAATCGTATCAACCTAAGCCATAAAATCTCACATCTATAATTTTTTAATTTTCTTTTAATACTATAATCTATGTTTCTGCTCACAATTTATTATCTCGCTTTGATTTAAAAAAATCAATCTCCAGATTGATAAGTACATCTTCATACTGTATCTATCGAACAAACCATCAAGACTATTTTACATGATCCTTTCATTCTATTTCTAACAAAACAACAATTTTTATTCTTCCCCATTTAATAAAAAAATTACAGTAACCCCTCGTTGTTTATGGGGGCTACGTTCCGCAAACAGCAAAAATTAAAACCATCATTGATAATCTAAATATTCTATGATTTATTTGCGAAAAGCACAAGTTTGTCAGTAATGCTATTTTTGCATTACCTATATAATCATACAATCGCCTTGCTTTCATAAGTCGAAATGGAAAAGGTATCTTTTTTTCAGTTCAAACCAAATTTTCAATACCTAAGTTTTTATAACACACGTTTTTACACAATCACAACAAATTGGTGTAACTTTTGCCAATTAAACATTTTTCTTCACTTATCACATTATCTGCATTTTCTTGAAGTACCAACAGCTGACTCATTTACTCTAAAACCGTAACCACTATCGCCACTTTTAAGCCAATCAACAAGTTAAAATATATATTCAAAAATAATTAGACAAATGCTAAATTCCATTTAGTAGTCAAAGAAGATGCAGTTTAGTACAGAGCAAAGGATTAGATGAGTCATTTTGGCATAGCTAAGCATTATGGCGTATGGAGCAGAAACTTGGGAATTGTCAGAAAGAAGTAAAAAGGTTATTACATCCATGAAAATGGACTTCTGGAGAAAAAGTTGTCAGGTCTTGAGGTCTGACCATATGAGGAAGAAACTATATGAGTAAAGGTAGAGAAGACAAACAGCGTGCTATGAGAATAATTATATTCTAACATTGTTTAATACGAGGGCTATTCAGAAAGTAGATTACGTTTTGGAATAAAAAAATAACAAATTACAGAAAAAAAAATTTATTATGTACATCTGAAAGAGCAACTTAAACACTACTTTTCTACATAGTCACCAAACAAATTGAGGCACTTGTCGTAGCGGTGAACAAGTTTTGAAATGCCTTCATCGTAAAATTCAGCCGCCTGAGATGTCAGCCAGTTAGTCACGCCCGCCTGCAGTTCCACGTCGTCATCAAAACGTTGTGTTGCAAGCCAGTTCTTCATCTTTGGAAACAAGTGGAAGTCGCTGGGTGCAAGGTCGGGACTATAAGCCGGATGAGGAAAAATCTCCCATTTGAATCCATCAAGGACACCTTGAGTGCGATTTGCCGTATGAGGTCTGGCATTGTCATGCAAAAACAAAATTTTGTTCGTCAGCTTTCCCCGACGTTTGTTTTGAATCGCTCTTCTTAAGTTTTGCAACGTTTGACAATACCTCTCAGAGTTGATTGTTGTACCACGCTCCAAAAAATCGATAAGAATAACACCTTTCCTATCCCAAAAAACAGTCGCCATAATCTTCCTTGCAGACAATGTTTGGAGACATTTTCTTGGTTTTTTAGGGGAATGTGTGTGTCCCCACTCCATAGACTGTAATTTTGTCTCGCAGGTAACATGTTTTACCCACGTCTCGTCTCCCGTTACGATTCGGTCAAGAAATGACTCACCAGCTTTGTCGTAACCATCAAGAAATGTTAATGATGCAGCCATGCGCTGATCCTTGTGGTGTTCTGTAAGGAGTTTTGGCACCCATCTTGCACAGAATTTGTGGTAGCCTAGCTTTTGTGTAACAATCTCGTACAGCAAAGTTCTTGAAATTTGTGGGAAACAAAGGGAAAGCTCCGTTATTGTGAAACGGCGGTTTTCACGCACCTTTTCATTGACTTTCTCAGTCAGTTCATCAGTCACAATGCTCGGTCGACCACTCTTCTCTTCGTCATGGACATTAGTTCGGCCATTCTTAAAGCGAATGCACCACTGACGAACTCCACCTTCAGTGATAATGTCATTTCCATACACTGCACACAGTTTCCGGTAAATTTCTATTGGTTTATGGTTGCTTGCCAACAAAAACCTTATCACAGATCGTACTTCACAACTCGCGGGATTTGCGATTGCAGCACACATTTCAAAAGCTTATAAAAACGGAACGAGCAGCGCGATCACCCTCTCACTAGCACGGCTGGATAGCCACTGAACGGCAGAACGCCCACATACCAAAATGTCCGCGATTGCCGCGCCCCTTGCGGCAACAGACGAAAACGTAATCTACTTTCTGAATAGCCCTCGTATTATGATAATAGGAAAAAGTGACCATAAATCAAAACATCAAATATTAAGACTATGAACAGCATGGGTACACTGGAGTTAAAAATCAGATTTTAACTCCGAAAATGAATCTTGATTTTAACTGTTTTATATCTTTCTCAATTACAATTTTCTGAATGGAAAAATATATAGTCTTTATATAAAAATAAGGTACTAAAGTTTGTTAGTACCTTATAAGAATGCAATTTACTATCTTTTAATACAGTACGTGTCACACTTGAATAAATAGCCTACAGTGTACTGGATTCTAATCTACAGTCTACAAAACTTTCACATCCAGTGTACATGAGCTAAAATTTAAATTATAAAATCTAAAAAATTTTCCCTTTTAAAACAAATGAAGAAACTAGGAATAACCTGGATTAATCAAACCCTTAAATTTTGATGTAAGAAGATATAAAAATACACATGCATCAAAAAATTAGTTAAAATGAGAAATTTCACAAAACCGAGAAACTTGAGGTAAAAACAGTTTCAAATATTATTTATGACAAAGGCAACAATTTCATAACCGAGATAATTGAAAATGTTCCAGTTTTTCTATGTACTGTACAACACAATTGCCGGTTAATAAAATAATCAAGCAACCAATCCAAAATTTATCGAGTTATAAAAACTTACCAAAATCTGAACGAGTTAATATACATTGCATTGGATGCTTAGTTGCGTGTCGTGGTGTAGTTGCACCTGCTTCGTAACAAGTTGCACATAAATCATAATCATAACAAATCAAACACTTGTAACGGCGACCTCTAAAATTACCTTTTAAACACGAATCACAACTAACCCCTAGAACAGAAAAGAAATTACATTTACAATAAAGAAACATTATAAATATATTAAAACCCTGCTTATCTGAACTTTGCTCAATCGTAACCAGGTTTAACCAAAACCGATACAAAAAAGTTTTTAAATTTGGTGATTATCTCAACATATTATATCTTCAGTAATATTATAAATACTGAATTTTATACGAATATACGGTTTCACTATTCTGGAACATTTACTAATGTATAGATGTTGAACTATTATGACGAAAATATTGACAGCATACTGTAGAAGGGGCACATGTATGAATTTCTGGAAATTCAACCTCATTACTCCCAACTTGTGCAAAAACACATGTTTCTAATAAAACGAAGGTGTGATATTACTGCAAGACATTGGTTTCATCAAAACTCTCAGACTTTTTTAAAGACCGTAACTCATTGAAATTAGTATGTTTGAAAACAAAATGTTCTAGACTTAACTCAACAGTTATGGTGTTTTTTTGTTTTACATCTGACTGTTTTGCAGTTACTGCTACTGCAGATGATGAGAAGAGTTACAGATAAAATTGAATAATGAAAAAATGAAAATTTAACTTGGGACCCTGGCGGAGAAGCCAGTTCCGCTGACCACTACCCCAAGGGCTGACAAGTCAAATATAAAAAAAGAATTAGGAATACCCAGGTCATTGAGGAATATCCACAGAATAAATGGCTCAAACAAATGAATTTTTTAAATCCAAAGCATACTGGATGACCTTATAATAAAACAAATATTAAAAAATCTGAAACACAACAAAATCAAAGACATTAAAAACAAACAAAAAACCTAATATCACTAAACAGATAAAAATTCAATCGAAGATAGAACTGAATTCATAAGGGTTTTCTAGAGAAAAGTTTGAGAAAGGCAACATATCGAAGCGGTGATGAAAGAAAGAAAATGAAGGAAAAAAATTAAATGGACAACTCAAGTACGATTATTATAGTTTTAAGTTGACTGAAACGGAAAAAAAATTAAGGAAACAGATGCACAAAGAAATACTACTGCTAAAAAAACTAATGTGTATCAATAGCTATACTTAAATGATACGTTTAAATGTAAACAGAATTGATAATTAGCCAAAAATCTGATCGTTTAATTATATAACAAGACGCACACACATACTGCATTATACCAACAGCGAGATGTATCTGACGTTTATTTTTATAAAATTAATTTGTTATGCACTCTTAGTATACTAAAACAAAGCAATTGTTTTTACGTAATTAAATAATGTAACAATAAAGTAACATAAAGACTGGGCAAACAATTAAGCCTTTAAAATACAGTTTTGAAGGCTTGCTAATTTTGGATAAAACACACTTTCGTTATTACATTTCTGATCAATATTTCTTTAATAACTTTTCAAATTCATTTACTATCTGATATGACTTGAGGACTACAAAATCTAAATTTATTTGCATTAATTTACTACAATTAATTGACTACTAAAGTTTTGTAATTAGAATTCTAAATATAACAAATAAATGACCTACACAAAATGTAAAAGTGCACTATTGTCCTAATTCTAAATATAAAATAAATCGTGTTCAGTATGTTTATAAACATAAGAATGTTTAGCTACGATGAAATCAAGGTTTCTATCTAACTTGGCATTTTTCCCCATTCATAAAACTAACTTGAAACACAAAAAAAATTTATACGACATTTGAATATTAAGGTTCTTCTACACAGATCTACCAAAGTACTCTACTTCCTGGTTTAACAAATAAAAAAAGGAAAATTATAAAGATAAAAATTCTGTAAATTTCTACATTAAAAAAATTCTATCTAATCTTTAAAAAAATTTTCTGAATGCTTTTAAAAAGTTGATGGATTAAGTAAAGTTAACCCTTAAATCACACTTTACACCACATGAAACTGACAAAGCAATAATTTTTTTCTCCCTCTTATAGGGCCAATTTTAGACCATGTCAGGTGACTAAATATATCTGGAAGCTCGTTTTGCCGCCCACTTTCTCAGCATTCACATAGGCTTTTCCCTTCCTTTATGTTTTTGCTCTTCGTGGAAGCCCTTAAAAGTTCATAATTTTAGGTATACTGGTAGAATGTTGCACAGTTCCAGTGTGCATGCATCAAGAAGTAGAGGTAAATCCCCACTACAGAATAGTCCCACTATGTATCTCTTTCTGACTGTGGTGTTAGTATCACACTCCGAAATACCACAATGGTGGGGATAATGTTTCCTCACCAAGGTTGAGGCTTAAAACGCTCGCACTACAATTTCCTTAACACGTTCAGCACGGCGGCTGGAATCACGGATGCTTCGCTGTGCCGACCCGCCATTGCAGTGAAAAAATACCATGACGCCTTAAGGCGTCATTCGTCCCCGGAACGATCTTACTTATTTGCTCATCTACTCACCAGCTAAATATTGTACGGTATTATACACGTTTGTTGTTTCTACGAAATTTATATTTGAAATTCATTTTTTAGTTATTAGAAAAATTAATACGTATAAATTATTAAATAAATGAAAATTATTGTCGTGTGTAAAATAGAAAAATACAATTATGTTTGATAATGAATAATATTTAATTCAAAAAATTTAAATAAATAAAATACATTAAATAATTAAGTAATACAGTAGTAATAAAGCTTATTACTTTATAAAAACACAAAAACCTGCAAAAGAAACACAGTGCATGGAAATCGCGAGTTCAGAAAGTAACAGAAATCTTTCTTTTGAGTAATAATTAAACTATTTTTACGTAAAAATGTATTATTTTTACCTTTTATTTGTAAAAAGAAGTCACTGGAAACGAAGAAATTCGTAGAATAATTGATATAATTAAATAAAACAATAAAATTACACGGCACTAGGACGTTCGAATAACTACAATTTTAAAAATTTGTCAAAAATTCCTGGCAGTTGGTAACGAAAGACGACCTTCACAGTGGCGCTCGTAGAATAGATCTGAACCCCTTTACTGATTATTTAGATCTGAACAACTTTTACTAACACTGCCAGTACACCGGCGATTTATAAAAAGCTATAGAAATGTGGTATTGTATATGACGCCTTAAGGCGTCATTCGTCTCTGGAATGAACCTCGATTTGACGCCTTAAGGCGGCATCCGTGCTGAACGTGTTAAGGTATGCCTATAGTTGCCTGAATTTGGTTCAGTTAAGTTTTCTCAATTTATTCCTGTTTTCCCAATACCCTTTTTGACTTATTTAAACCATTTATCCTACACCATAGGTCTATTGTTTTGTTGTATTAAAAATGTGTTTTATCAACCGGTTGTCATCCATTCTAAATAGGGGTCCAAAAATGTTAGCCTTTCTTTTTTAATCGTTTCCATTAGTTGTTCAGTTTCCCTGTACAGTTCTTGTCCTCGTAACCTATATTGTAATATTATCTAAAGACCCACTATCCTACAAAGGATCTTTCTCTCAAAATTTTCTGCTTCCCTTAGACCAGCCTTCCTGTTCATTCTCAGGAACTCACTCCCAGACCGACACACAGGTTTTATCATAGTATTGAAATGTCTAAATACTAATCAAGGTTAAGAATGGTTTAAAAGAAAAAAATAGATTTTCTGGACAACAGAACCAAGAAAGACAATCAAGACAAATATTCAACAACAAACCAAGACGGTTAAAAGAAAAAGACCACATGACACTAAACATAGATAAAGATGCAATATAAAGAGCGAGGCAGTAAATCGGGCGATTTGGCAACACTGCATACAGTCTCCTGTAGTGTGGCTAGGAGAACGAGGCTACCCCCATCTTGAAGCGTCCGTTTAGTTCCAATGGAGTCGTGGAGCGGTGCACAATGAGCATACGCTGTTTAAACGTATTATAAAAATAATGATAGTTACGTGTTCACGCAGCGGGTATTTCGTAATTATTTCAATATTCCGCGTAATTATCTGGTACCTTCAGCCCATGCAATAAAAATATGGGTTAAAAACTTCGAAGAAACAGGCTCAACACTGAAGACACAAACTGGAAGTGTAAAAAGTGTCCGTACACCAGAAAACTTTGACAAGGTGCAGGGTGTTAAGAAGTCCTACACGTTCAGCTCAACGGCATGCAATATCACTCAGCATTTCTAATCGCAGTGCGAGGAGGATTTTACACAAAGATCTACAGTTCCATCCGTTTAAAATTCAGTTAGTGCACGCTTTGAATAATGTTGATCTTGCATCCCGATTTGCTTTTTGTAATCGATTATTGGACAAGATGAATGACAACGCAGATCTTTTCAACAATCTTTGGATAAGTGATGAAGCTCACTTCCATCATTCAGGCTTCGTAAATAAGCAGAATTTTAGATATTGGTCACGCGAAAATCCACAAAAAATACACCAAAAGCCGCTTCACAGTATTAAAGTGACAGTTTGGTGTGCAATATCAACACAGGCTATCGTAGAACCATATTTTTTTGAGGATGACAATGAACGTGCAGTTACAGTGAATACACAGCGCTATGTTAACATGTTGGAGAACTGTCTTCAACCGAAATTAATTCGTAACCCGGCTTACCAAAACATGTTTTTTCAACAAGACTGTGCTACCTGCCACATATCCAGGTCTTCAATTAATGTTTTGCGACACTTGTTTCTCAATCGCGCCATTTCTAAGAACGGAGACATTTCATGGCCAGCCAGATCACCAGATCCCCGTAGAAAGTAATCACATGCATCTCTCTGCATGTGATTACTTTCTATGGGGACACTTAAAATCACGTGTTTTCCAATCTCCACTGCCTCGAAATGTATGGGAACTTAAAGAACGGATACATGAAGAAGTGGCACGAATTCCTACAGCCACATTACAAAATGTGATGAATAACCTTCTTGCACGTGTTCAGGAATTTGTGCGACAAAATGGAGGACATCTTTATGATATGATTTTCAAGTAATTTATATAAGTATAAATACTTACAACGTATAAATAAATAATATATGTAAGTATTACTTGGTATATTCTAAATTAATTAAACTACATTTTTTAACTTCCTCATGGTGTTTTCATAATCGCCCAATTCACAGCCTCACCCGTTAGTAGATGGAAATCAATTCAGAAAAATATGACTCTTCCCACAGGAAAACCTATACCAAAGTGGAGCAATGAAAGGAAGCATTTAAAGAATTAATAAAGAAACAATGGGAAGAAAGAAAATTCAAGTACAAAAATACAAGCTCAAGCAAGAAAATTAAAGGAATAACTCTCACATGATTTTCATAACCATAAGTTGACTGGAAGGGAATTAAATAAGTCACAAATATCCTACATCATTGAAAAGCTACATTCCATAAACAGCAATATACCTCCGAATCAAAACAAAAATATGCATCCGATTCATTTTGGTGAGCCCTTTAAATAAATGTATTTTTTTACCAAAAACCTATAACATAGATGTCTATTACAAATGAAAGTGTAATGGTAAATCTGTACAGTTAACACACTGCCAAATGCTAATGGATTTAAGTCATAAAAAAGTGTTTGACTTAACTACTAGCTTACTTAGCAAAAATAATTTTTGAGGGATTACACAGATTTTAGTAACTGTAGTACCAAACACAAATTTGATAATGGACTAACAAAAAAAAAATCAACAGTCATAAAAATTAAACTGCTATCAGTTATATTATGTAATATTGGTACAGAAACTTTTACTGATAAGTAAATATAATTTTTATATGGATTTCAGCCATTATCTCTACAATAACTATCACCCAGACTACCTGCGGTCAGAACCACAGAAATGCAAACTTCCTGCAATTGCAGAGCTGTCAGATTTTTTTACCTAATTTAATACATTAGTCACGGGTGTTTACCCGAGCTGAATTGCAACTCAATTATTGTTCCCACTTCACTAATTTATTAATCGTGTGCAAAAGAAGTCTAGTTTTATATGTTTTTGTTGATACTCCTTCATCATAAGTAACACTACAAGCACTTTTTGTAATTTTTATTTACATTCAGCGAAAACAAATAAATAAATATTAGATATATAACAAAGATACTTAACACACATTAGAATATACCCAGATAAATTTAGGTTAACCTCTATTCAAAAAGTTATTAAAGGCCAAGCCAATTGCTGTGAGCATTGGACTACGCATGCGCATACTTGACTTCGACCTAGGATACCCCTCCAACCTACAGTAAGATGTATTGACCGAGTGTTGTTGAAGATTAACAACACCTATTGTATTTTGTAGGCATGCGATTACATATGCTGCACTATTGTAATACATACAAGACTATACTAATGCATACGCACGTTTTGCCCAGCGCTCTCCTTATGAAAATCAGGCTATAATTATAATAATATTGAAATCACAGCTTCTCACAATAATCAGTACGAAAAAAAACTGAATATTTATATACAAATTAACTATTAAATCAACTAAATACACACTTTGTATCAGTTACAGTTAACACAACTAAATGAATTCGCAAGAATTAATAATTTTAGAATCAAGAATTTTAATCGCTTAATCTCCACACATCCCTCTGCTACAATAAATGTGGCAACGACAGCAGCTATGCGCAAGCTTGCAAATATTTGATCTAGTTATCTGTTGAAATCTACAAGAACAGGGAAAACAGCTAAAAAAATGAAATAGCGTTCATTAAACTCTACTCTAAAACAAAAGAGGTTCAGTTCATAGCTCTGTCGATGTTCCAAAACAAGGAAAAAGTTCAAAAAAAAAAATCTTCAAATGCTTTTACAGATTAGCATACTTCAAATATGTTATTGTCATTAACATTAACTTTTTTATCTATTTATGCCAGAATTTACTACAAATTATTAATTATGTACGTGTTGTAATAGCAGAGACCTGAATACATAAATTCAGGAGATCCAAAGAGCCAAATTGTGTAATAGTTTACACTCTATCCAGTGATTTTTGAAGTAGGAAAGTTAAGTTCTTGCTTCTAATCTCTACATCACGTGTTGAGAGTATGGTTCCCAGTCAGGTCCGCATTTTCAGACAAAATGAAATTGAAATTTTGGAAAAATATTATATTTATAAATATAGTAACAGGGAAAAATTAATGAACACATAGACTGAAGATGACAATTAACTGATTAAGTTGGCAAGACTGTTTTAGATATAAGAATAGACTATTCCTTATCTACCATGGTAGTAGTAGGAAGTTTTAAATTTTGATGTGAAAAATTTTTTAAAGAATTTTAATTTACAGAAGCCAAGATACACGAAACCGCTATAAACATTGGTAAGTGTTTCCTGTTACTGTATTCTGGTGGTTAGAAATGTAAATTTCAATTTTTAAATAATATGGCTGTTTATAATCTTACATAGGATGTTTGATAAAATAAAACCAACAATAATTCTTTCTTCAGCCTAAACTAATAAGGTAAGCTTATAAATACAACAATCCTCAACTAATTTTCCTCCACAAAAAAGTGTAAAAAATCAACTGCAACACAAATCAGAATGAACTGGTAGTATACGTTATGTGAATGTACAAAAATTTCAGCACATAGACAAGCATACAAATATTTCCCTACAATTCAATGGGTTAAGAGATACACAATATGATCGGTCTTAACCTCCAAATAGTCATACTGAGAGCTACATTATGTGAATATAGAAAAATCTTAACACACAGCCAAATAAAAGTTCCCTAGATTTCAAGAGATTAATGGGGGAAATCAACTTCCCAAATATTCGAACCAATACCTACACATTACAATAAGAGTGACTAGAATAATCTGTCTATATAATACAAAATATTTTTATGTATTAATAAAAAATATATAAATCTAGGTTTTGTCTCATACACTATTCCAAAATGTTAATATTTATACCACCAAAATAATTTACCCTTCAAAATTTAAATAAGTTTTATAACAGCGAAATATTGAATTAGTTGTAGGTTATAGTTTCATAAATATAACTTTACGTCCTATCCTAAGTAACTTATTTAATATTTGGCCTCATTAGTCTCTAACTCTATGATCCAATGTTAATATCAATAATTCAATGTCATGGTATATATCTCAAAACCTAATCATCCCATTTCTAAGCAATTCCATTACAAAAAGTCCTCATTTCAATAGTTTTTTAAAACCAAAAGTAACAATTTTATGATAAAAATATCGAAAATTAGAATTCTAGATACCACAGAAAGCTAGGGTTAAATAATATAAATAGGCATAATAAAAATAATTACAAACAACATAATAACTACAAAGAAATATAGATTTCCCTAAAACAGATTCTGACAAGCCTTGAGAATTCTTACGAAAACATATTAAGAGAATAACAAAATGTAAATAAGAACTTGAAATATTGAACAAAAAACAATAGATTTAGCCACAAAATGGTGAAATATTTCTAATAATTGGGCCTGCTATGAATGGTGACATGAGTTTTCCTCAAGGCTAGATTCTATGACATAGTGTTTTTTTATAAAATATTGTCTTCAACATAGCTGTTAAACATTTAATATCATTTAATTATTAACTGTTTGAAATCACATGTAAGCCTACTGATTAATAATACTAAAAATTTAGGGGGCCTAACCTGAAGGGCTAACCAGGTACTAAAAATTCTGTCAGTTCTTTACAGTAGAAGTATCTGATAATGCTAAAATTCTTTTTAAATACATTTAATATCCTTTAACACATCATTAAAACTGAACTAACTAAATATTTTGGGTATTTTGGCCTAAGTTCCATACTAACTTTGGTAAGTCAAAACTAATTAACAATTTTCTATGTTGTAATATTTTCACAACAATCTCACTAAGTCATTGCAAAGGTAGTTACACCAATAATAAAAATACTAAAAATCAATTACAAAATTATATTTGCTAGCTACAATGACCTACAAAATTCTAAAACTGTTATGTTAGGTTGATAACATTACTGAAATTAAAACAAAAATAACACTGGCCAATGTCAAACAGAAAAATATCGCAATAACATTTAAAAACTAATTAGATACAGTTATTAATGCACAAACCACAAAAATAAATACTTCACATACGTTTTAAAAACAAATTACGTACGTCCATCATTCCTGAACGTGAATTAGGTACTACGGTTTTGGTACAAATCACACTACTTTGTCAATAGTTGAACAAAACGTAAACAAACAAAAAAAAAACAAAAGAATAGTGCCTTATTTCTCTTAGATATATATATTGCGAATTGATATCCTAATTTCAATCATTTAAAATGTTCAAATAACTAAACATTTAGCCACCCAAAATTTATACACAACAGACGTTACACTTAAATATAGCACACTAAATAGATTTATATTACTTTCGCCACTGACTAATCATACACAAATTATTAAAGTAGCTTAAATACGAACTATTATGAATTAATATACAATTGAGCCTAATTTCTCATCAATTTCAGCCATTCATAGGCCATTACTTACCTTCATGTCGAGACATTTCACCCTGTTGTCTTTTACTTCTAAGGAACACTGCACCTCTTCTTTTTAACAAAATAAACAATTATTAAACAAAATGAAACATCTGATTAACTAAAATATTAATCAATACAAATAAAGTGACAAATTAATTTCTGGATTCATTTTCTATTCTTAAAGTCGGCAGTAAGTCAACGATCTGAGGTAACCCAACCAGAACCCAACTAGGCTATAATGACGTCACAAAACCATGGCTATATCTGAAATTTACGTGAACTACGCATATTTTCAATTTTTGTAGGAATTTAAAGTATATACAACAGTAAAAAAATAAAATTTCTATTAATACAATAAATTAATTAATTCGTAAAGAAAGTATAACACAAACAAAATACAAAACGTTTCCTGTACGACAATGTTAGAATTTTGGTACAATATGTAATAATTTCTGGTAACTTCTTGATAAACTGAGTTGAAATACTCGAAATACCAACACAACTTCAATTTTCACAAGAAATACACCATCAAAATAAATTTGAGGTCAGGCTGGAATGACGTAAATTTGTTATGTAACAAAATATAATTTTAATCAAAAATGTAAGAACTGATGACAGTCATCCTCAAAAGGGATAATCAATTCTTCAACGGTGGCTAACCTGTTAGTCAGCTGGTTCGTACATACATGACAAAATGTTGTGTATACTGCATGTTGAGAACGGATTTTGTTTGCGGAGTAGATATTGTGCGGTTAGGTTAACATTTTGTTGGTTTTTGAAATAATTTTAATAGTAATCGTTGGAAAATGTACTGCTACGTCTATATTAAGTGTTCGTTGATTAAAGAACTTTAATATTTATTTTTATTATGTCATAGTCAATAATTTGTATTGATATAAGAGACGTTATAAACCTATTCGATTAAAAGTATAACCATCAGTAAAAAGGTATCTTTTTTTTGAATAATGGGTATTTTATGTCACATTGTTGCTGTTTGTTAAATTATTCATTTTGCATTTGAAAACGTGTAATTTATGTTTTTGAATTAGTTTTCTGGCTCAGGTTTCAGGTTGTTACACTAATCAACATAAACAAGGCAAAACCGTTTTGAAGGTAGGAAGTATAATACCTGGTTACATATTGTAGATGAACTTTGTCAGAGGAATGGACCTCTTCTGGTACTTAAATTCTCATATTCTTATTCATAGAATGTGGGAGTTTCAGTATTGAAAGACTGCTCTAGCAGTGCATGACAGAAGTCATTGCAGACAAAAATTGCATTCAGGCTTAAACTATGTGTAAGCAAGAGCTTGTTATCTTCATTGTTACAGTTCTGATAAAGTTATTATGATTGTAATATTATAGATTATGTGTGAGCATTACTGTTACAGTCATTTTCTGATTGCAGATACGATAAGTAGGGGAAGCCTGCAACAAGTAATCAAATGAATATTAGTAGTGTACTTTAAATTAAATCTGATAACTAAAATGAAGCCCAAAAAATTTGTGCTACCTTTGGATTCATACAAAGAGTAAGTATTGAATGTTATCCATCAAAATATTTTTGTTTTCTTTCCATTGTTAGAATTGTTTTGGAGCTCAGTATTAGCAAGTTCAAGTTGTTTCTGTATCCAACGGAACATAAATATTTATAATTTTCTTATGTAAGTTGTTGCCACCACTTTTACCTATAACTGAGTTAATCCATTTTAAATCATTCAGATCATGTTGCTCAACTTTTTTTTATTTTGGCAGTGAATTAAAAATACATTGGGTGTTCCGCACAAGCATTTAAATTTTTTAAACCTGTTGTTGTTCAGGTAATCATTTTAATGAGGTGTCACAGGTGGTTTTTGATGAGAATAGTGTTTCACAGTACACCTTATAACTTTTTTGTTTTTGAAACTACAAAAATTGTTAATCACCATTGTATTCAACTGAAAAACTTGCTAAATTTTTGGTTAGAAGTACCTTTTTACTAACTTTATAAGATATTGCTCGAAACTTTTTTGTGGAACCATTCATACGGGCTTAAATAAACAAGTGTAATACTGTTAATCAGAAACCGGTTTGTGAAAAGGTAAGAGATGGTAGTACACATAGATAAGCTATGCAGGGCGCCCAGCACAAATTGACAATATAGTAGCAAGATTTTCCTCCCGCATGGTTAACAATTTAAAAATTAATTCCAAAAGGCTCAGCTGTCACTCAATTTAATAAATTATTGATTTATGTTATTCAATACTATGAATCCAACTACCCTATTTCCGAATTTAGAAAGTTGACAGGTTGGCGAGATAAGAAGGGGTTGCAAAAAGCGCAAAAAATAAAAAATAGTATGTTTAAATTGATGTCATAATCTTTTTACAGTTGAGCTTTAAACTCAGGTTGAGGTTAAACTCAGGTTTTTGACGTGGACATTAACTATCACACTACACTATTTTTCAAAGCTTTTGAAAAAGCTTCGAAAAAATGCTCTGAACATATGCATGGCTCTCTACCCACTTCATAGATAGCCAATGACTTGGCAGCAATGTTGCCAGTACTTGCTCTCGTAGCTCTGCTATGTACTTCGTCAGCCATTTTTTTTTTTTGGTTTTTCAATTACAATTTATAACGTATGAACGTACAACCAGCTGATTATATTATAAAGTATTGCATGTTATGCGCTCTACTGTATAATCAATGCGTTTAGTACAAGATGCAAGACTCCAGTGAACTACTGTGGCTCTTATATTCATGCGTGCGTAGTGTTTGTCAGGCTGATACATTCGTACAATCTGAAAATGCTGGTAAACGTTCTGATTGGTCTAAACGCATGGAACAGCAGAGCTCATCAATCGTGAAAGGCATTATAGATATTATTGTCTTACTGATACGTAGTTACTTGGTATTGACTCTGCGACAATATTTTCTGATCGTGTTTAAAAAAGAGGCTACTAAGATCGATAAAATGAATAAAAATAGTAAGTCTTTAAAATAAATTTGTAGTTGAAATAGAATGATATTGTTAACGAGTTAAACTGATGTGATTCTTTTTCAGTGAACTTTTGGATCTATTAAATAAAAAAGCAGTCATTGTTTCATTCATTGGTAAATCTGCATACAGTGCATCTAGCTATAAAATGGGTGTTGTTGATACTTACCTTGGACAACAGATATTTAAAACATCTGTTCTTGATGACGCTACTGTAGATCCTAATACAAAGGTAATTTTGTTATTGAGTTTTCAGAAAGTATTATTTTAATTGTTTCATAACGTAACCACAAACTCATTCTTGACATAATAAGTGTCACTCTCTTTTACATAAAAGAGTATAAAAAATAAAAAAGGGAGATTTCTCAAATTTTTACGTGGGTTTTCACAATCCATAGCCGTTCGCCCATAAAACAAGTTTTGAAATTTTGTGTGTATTTTAAGGTTACAATCAGAAACCCTCCTTGTAATACATACCCACAGTTATAAATAATTATGGTATACTTATTACACTTACTACATTAGTACCTGTAATCTGTGCTCGCCTCTCATCATGCGGTCTTGGGTTCGAATCCCATTCATGCACGGCATTTTTTCATACGTTACAAAAAAATCATTTCATCCTTCACCTTCTGCATTAGCAGTAATTGCAGAGCAGTCGGACGTTAAACCAAAAAAAAACCTTCAATACTTCTCCCAACCTTTGGCAGCATAGTGACAGAGGCCGTTGTCGCCAATGCAGAGGCCAATTACCGCTCCCTGCCGCAACACTCTCGCTGACTATATAAGAGCACTGCACTGAGCCGATCGCTATTGTGCTCTACTAATCTGACCAAGATGGATCGACTGGATGCACGAGAGAAAGAAGAAAGATGTTGTGGGACTTGACGCTGCAGCCACATGCTGCCTTCATCGGTCCTTCTCAGGACCTGTTAACAAAGGTTTTAACCGGCCCTCTACAGGGCCACCACTCTCATCGCAGCCACATGCTGCCTACACCGGTTTTCTTCGAGATCAACACATTGGCCCTTTTCAGGACCAACTCGTAAAGGTTTTCACCAGCCCTTTTCAGGGCCATCAACCAACTCTGTCCACCCTGGCAAAACACACATAAACCGCCCTTCTCAGGGCCACCAACAATAAAAGATTTAATGTTGCCATCAGGTGACAGGGTTAAAATAGAATTATAGATAATACAGTTAATAGAACTCTTGTAGAAATAAAATAGTGATGTGGTAAATTTTAATGTATAAATATTTCTAATTACTTTACTGGCCTTTTTTAGCTGTTGATCTTTATTTATTTATTTATTTATGATTTCACTTTAAAATTTACGTACATTTTAGTGGATACATATTCATCAGTTGAAATATATATTTTCTAACCACCAGAATACGGTAACATAAAACACTTAACAATGTTTATAGCGCTTTCGTGTATCTTGTACACATCTTCAGTAAATTAAAATTTATTACAAGTCAAAATTTAAAACTTCCTGCTCCTACCATGGTAGATAAGGAATAGTCGATTCTTATATTTATACTGAGAATCGATTTTAAATAATACGGCTGTTAAAAATCCTACATAGGATGTTTAATAAAATAATAATGAAGCCATAACAGGCTAAGATGATATTTTAAAATTTAAATATCATCTTAGCCTGTTATGGCTTCATTATTATTTTATTAAACATCCTATGTAGGATTTTTAAACAGCCGTATTATTTAAAATCGATTCTCAGTATAAATATAAGAATCGACTATTCCTTATCTACCATGGTAGGAGCAGGAAGTTTTAAATTTTGACTTGTAATAAATTTTAATTTACTGAAGATGTGTACAAGATACACGAAAGCGCTATAAACATTGGTAAGTGTTTTATGTTACTGTATTCTGGTGGTTAGAAAATATATATTTCAATTTTAAATAATACGGCTGTTTAAAAATCCTACATAGGATGTTTAATAAAATAATATTCATCAGTATATAAAATATTGAAAATTGAAACAAATTATTGAAATTTTATAGGAGTAATTTCTTCAGTCATCTGTATAAAACTAAGTTCAAGTGAAGTGATAAATAAAGTCAAGGCAGCTACAAAACATCAGTAAAGCAATTTAAAATATTTATATATTAGAATTGATTATAAGCTGCAGTATACACTATAAAGATTTTTTTAAATGAAGACTTGGTAATTGTTTTAGTGTTCAATTGAAGGATATTATGATGCTGCAAATCAAGTGATATATTTACATTTAATTGGTATCTATGATACTTATACCCTTGTCAAGCAATGTAATGAATTATCTTTAGAACTTGAAGAAAAGGTGAGTCATTTAGAAACATTAAATTTTATTAGTTTTAAATTTATGTAAATCCGTGTTTGGAAAAGTATATTGTTTAAAATATTGAAGTATATGAAGTCAGTTTTAAGAAATCAGTTCAAATAGTTCACGTGATTATTATCTATGCTGCTAATATCCACCTAACTGGTGTTAACAATTTGTTGAATTAATGGTATTTTACATTTTTGTTTTAAGGTTGTAAGGTTCACTGAATTTAGTTTATTTAACTTTTTACTTTTACTTTACAACAACCAGGGCGTTCAGGCTTCTGCAGCCCCTCCTCACCGCGACCTAAAAGATCTTTTGTGATTGCCCCTATTCCTTATTTATGCAAGACCCACACTTTCAATAAAGCGCAGGATCTGCCTAGGATCTAGTGCACTTACCTGAGAAGGTGTTAACACGTCCTTACCCATCAGCGCTCTTCTTTTGCAGCCAACCACTTTGCAACTGCATAAAATATGCTCAGCCTTCTCTTCTGCCTCATGACAGAATCTACACAGGCTCTCTTCAGCAACTCCTATCTTGGATAAATGATACCCAAGATTACAATGACCAGTCATCAGGCCCACTACCCTCCTCAAGTCCTGTCTTCCTAGTCTATTATATATCCCAGCCTTTCTGCTGGAATAGGCAATGAATTTCTTTGCCTGTTCACAGCCTGGCACCTTCTCCCAATAGGAGGTTTTAGCCTCCTCTTCCCAGGCCCTAACTATACCTCTATAATAGCCTTCACCAATTCCACAGAATGGCTCTGGGCCTATGAAGTGAGAGGCTGCGCCTTTCTTTGCTAAGGCATCCGCTCTCTCATTTCCAGGCACTCCCTGGTGCCCCGGCACCCAACGCAGCGTCACCACGTTACGCTTGGCCACGGCATTCAAAACTTCCCGACAATCATAGGCCAATCGCGACTCAAAAGTACAAGAACTCAAAGCCTTGATGGCCGCCTGACTATGGGACAAAATATAAATGTGCGACCCACTGAGGCGCCTCTCAATACACCTCTCCGCACAGACCTTAATGGCCAATATTTCAGCTTGGAAGATGGTTATGTTACACCCAAGGGCCTGGGAAATCTTTCCCCCGGCCCCCCAGGCCCCCAATCCCGCTCTTCCGCTCATCACTGAGCCGTCAGTATACCAAACGGTAGCCCCTTCCGGTATCACTGGCTGTCCCTCCGCCCACTCCTGACGATCAAAAATTTCCACCCTCAGTGTGTCGGAGAAGTCGTACGCTCTGTTCATACGGTCCCGAGGACCACCTACCACACCCATCCCCTCAATCTCTTTGAAGATCTCGGTGTGGCCCATCTCCCCTGATGGGACCCCGATCTTGCCCTCCAGCCTCAAGGCAGTTCTTATCACCTCCTTCTTCAGTTTATTTAACTTAGTGTCATGGGATTTAGATTAATAAAAATAATGATGTAAGCAAGGCTCGTATGAAATTAAAATGGTGATCTATGTTCATAAATTACTTTAAATTAGTATCACTGCAATAATTTTTCGTTTAAGTTGGACATTTATAACAAAATAGCAGTTCCCGTGCGCGTTTAGTTTTAAGAAAACTGGCAATTTTTTTGTGACATGAGGTTAATAAGAACTCGTAATAGCTCATCACTCTGTCTAACGCCAGTTTAGATTTGTGTTCTGTGGAAAATTCACCTAAAATCTATTTACTTATTTGTTAATTTGATGCAATTATAAATATTAACCCTTCTCCGCCGCTCCACATTTGGTGGTACTGTTAAACTGTAAGTGCCAAAACATGCTCTGGAATAATTCCATTTAGCTAAGTTCATTACTGATAAAAAATTATGAAAAAAATTACTGCTGCTTCTTATAATATGTACCATTCTAGTGAATATAAAAACATGAATATCGGTTACACTTAATGGTCACTAGAGCTCGCAAAATATTCGTGGGCATGAAAATTGGTAAGTTACTATTTCATATTTATGGCTGCAAGGTGCAAAAATTTCAGTTTAGCGTAAAATTGTACATAACATGTTTTGGAGAAGAGAGTTTTGTGAATAAAATCGTGTTTTAATTTTGTATGTTGGGTAACATTTGGCTGAGTAATTACAGTTTGAAATTTGTAATAATTTTTAAAAAATTTGAAAAATTGGTATAGGTCAGTAAAGAAATTAGTTAGATTGGCAACTCCCCGCCGCCGTATCGCTCTGTTATTGAATAAAGGCATGACCTTACTTCCTGAAATAATTTACTATACAAATACACCAGTAACAGGATATAGTGTGGAAATGAGGGGGAGAAAAGGTTCCATATATCACAGCAAAAACAGAAAAAATTTACGCTCTCATAAACATCTGCATATCTCAGCCCAGCAACTGCATAAATGTTCTATCTCTCTTCAGTCAATAATACACATCACTACAATAGGCCTACAGAAGTACTAACCCTAAAGATGAAATATTCCCAAAGTTACACTATCTGAAGGATTGGTGAAGCAAAAACTTATGTTTGGACATTTCACTAGCCTCATAGCAAGCACTATCATTAGTAAATACATGGTGTTTTATATTAAGTTGGACTACGTTTCAGCGTGCATATTTTAAGATATCATACTCCCTGATAGCTTTATAAATACGACTGCTATGACCGCTCGAAGCATGCAACTATCTGGACCTCGACTATGCGGTTCCTGGCGCAGAAGGTTATGGTGAAGAACCATAACTGATTTAATGAGCCTTTTGCGGTTTCACTTTAGTTTGGCCCGTACTGAGACATGCATGGCTTAATCATTGAGACAAGCATATGACTACTGGCAGGAACAACCAGAGAGTTTGCTGTAATAAAACAGCCCGGGGAAGGATGCTGACCCCTGACACCGTACGCCCGCCGCCCGGTTTGGCCTGACAAGGGTTAAAATAGAATTTGAAATTCATCTCTGGTTCTCTTTTTTTGTTTCAGGGTTACCTAAGTGTCTGGACTGAATTGAAACATAAATATTCTAAAGCATTATTGTTTTTGTTCTCAGTATCTCATATATTAGTATTAATTCATCCGTCTCAAGGTTTTGATGTCAGTTATATTCAGTTATTTAGATCTCTTGATGCTATAAGGTAATTATTTATTCTTAATAACTATTTTATATAATATTATAATAATATATAATTTTATTTTTATAATTATAATTTTATTATATTTTATAACTATTTTTATTGTATTTATTTTATTATATATCTAAATAAAATGAAAATTTTGTTGTATCTTAATTGTTGGTATTATTGTTTGGCTCCTGGGAATTTGTAGATTCTTACTTATCACCATAATGTTTCAACTAGTTGTGGATAAAATCAACTTCAGTGCTGAAAAGAGTCTCAGATTTCTCAGTCGTTAGTCAGTACAAGTTGTACTCAGACTCGTCGATTGTATCCAATCATACGAGTGTGACAGTTGGTATTACTCATCAGTCATTACTATTAACACATTGGAGCCTGTAGATGAGTCCAGCTTGTTCGCCACAAACAGCTCTAAATCCTAAGGATGAGTGGTGCTTGTTCTTACGTATTGCGTTGTTTTAAATGGAATAGAATGACTTGGTTTACAGGTTATTATAAGCTCATTTTAGAATTTTTACATTCTTAAATTCATCACTAAAAGCATTAACTTTTTAATGTAATAGTTTCTATAACTATAAAATCAACAAATTGTGTAATGGTGTTATTTTTTACTAAGTTTTGCGTTGCACATCATTTTTATGTTTGTGTTTGTTATATTGTTTTTGGAATTTAGTTCTATTATTCTATTTCAATTTTAGAGTGTTTAAATTTTTTATAATGTGTAATTTTATTATTTATTTTGATTACTTACGGTTATTTTGATCTTTATTATTATCTTTATGTATTAAACGTTGCATCAACTGCAACGGTCATTAGCGATAGTGTTGGGTTGTAACTGTGTGGGGATGAAATGATTTTTTGTAACATATGAAAATATGTAGTGCCTGAGTGGGATTTGAACACAGGACCACATGATGAGAGACGAGCACGTTACCAACTATGCCAATGCGAAGTTCTAAATAGAGTGAATAAAGGATCCTCCTTCTTTTACCAAGTGCGGAACTTAGTCTGGGATAATACAGTTCCCATAAGAGCCAAACAGACCATGTTTAAAACATATCTTATTCCAATAATGACATATGGCCTAGAAAGCTGTGTCTTATCGAAAGGGGACATTAGCAAATTACAGGCATGTGAGATGAAATTTTTAAGATCAGCCTTGCAGAAGTCCAGAAGAGACAAGGTCAGAAATGAATATATAAGAAGAGATATGCAGGTGACCTTAACGATGGAAGAAAGATTACGTACCGCAAGACTGAAATGGTTTGGACATGTACAAAGGATGCCACAGGCACGTATCCCCAGACAGTACTTGGACATGGAGGTATCTGGAAAGAGACCCGTTGGGCGTCCCAGAAGAAGATGGACTGACCAAATAAGGGATGATCTCCTAACAAAGGAATGACACTACAGGATATCAGAATACAAAAGGTATATCAAGATAGAGATAGATGGAGGCATATCGTCCACTCAAATCCTACCCGGCCTGCTGGAAGGATACCCAGATGATGATAACAAATAAATATGTCATTTTCTGGTTACTTTGTATTGTTAATATCTAAATTTAATGAAATTGGAAATTTAGATTTTTAAATAAATGTCAACGTTAAGAGGTAGATTCTTGTAGTTAATTAACTATAATATTTTTAATATAGCTGAAAATTCCCCAGGGTATGTAGTCATTACTTTATGAAAATCGGTAGGCAACGGGTTAATGAATAACAATTATTGCTGCTCTTCATATATGTTGTAAACGGAAATATTCTAATATTTTCCTTTATTACATCTCATAGTTCAGTTCACTTGTATTGTTATAATTTTATGTTAGCTAATCACAGATATCGTAATGTTTATCTTGTCTCAAGACTATCTTTCTGTTTAGAATAATTACTCTAAATGGAAAGTAATTGTCTAATTACACTTTCATATCAGTAACAAAATTATAAAAGCAAATTTAATGATCAGTTCGTAAGTCCAGTTTAATGGGAAATTATTGTTTCATTTCTCACAGAAGTTATCAAAATAAATTTTGAGTAATTGTAAAAGTTTTTAATTTAATTTTTCACTGACCTATTACAGGTGCTATATTACTTGTTTCTTTACCTTTTTTTTTATAAAACCCTACTTTCTTGTGACATGCTTCTTTGGATCCACCATCATCAGAGTACACAAAATTGAAACTAATTTTTTTAAAATTTAATCTAAATGTTCAGAAGTTGTTACATTTTTTTTATGAATGACTAAAAATACATCTTCTGAAAGTTTTAATAAATTTTAAAAAGTTTAGTTTTGGTTTTATGTACTCTGATGATGGTTACTGAAACATGTCAGTAGAAAGTAAGATTGTATAAAAGAGGAAAACTATTAAAACCACAATATAGCACCTGTAATAGGTCAGTGAAAAATTAACTATTTTTACAACGGGATTGAATGTAGGCTATAGGATGCATTAAAAATATTTAGTGTATTAGTTTGTATCTTTTTTAAACAGGTTAAAGTTACAATCCTGTGTGGGTGATATTGTAAATAAAGTTCCGGGAACAACTCAAGATTGGATGTACACTGGTCGGTTGTGCCCACCCAGAGTTCTTTTCTTTTTTCTGAGAGCTCCTGCAATATTTAGAAGGTCACAAGCTGGGTAAGTATACAGTTTGTCATATTTAACTTAAGTTAAAAAATCACGGATTATTTCATTGTATTTTTCTTTGTAATAACAAACGTAGAAAACAAATTAATATCAAACAGGTGCTTTCCCATTTTCCTGTTGTTTTCTACTAACCTAGTAGTTTTTCATTTTGTCTGACTGGATCTTTCATTCTTCTTTGGATAGAGGCTTCTTTTTGCATTGGTTTTTCGTTTTCATTGGAAATTCCATCTCATTGATATGTCTAAAAATGTTCTGTCCATACATAAATCCTGTGTTGTCTGGCCATTTCTTTCTTGACTTCACCAGTAGATCCATACATCCCTTTCTATTTTCAGAAGTTGAAAATCTGTGTGTTCTTTTTTTGTTGTCCATTCTTGTGTGTTCTAGGAATTTCATTTTCCTCCGTCTAATTGTTTGTTTTAAAATTTCCTTATTTATGTACATTTCTATGTAAGATTTTAATTTTTTCCATTATTGGAATAAAAATGTTAGGGCAGTGTATTTAATTTTTTTTTTCAAAGGAGCAGTTATGTTTATAAGGCATGTTCTCTGTCCTGTAAACAATTTCATGTTGGATGATAGTAATGCAATGCTTAAATTTTATTTTTATGGATAAGTTTGTTTTTTTATTATTAAATATTCCCATTTGTTGAAGAGTAAATAAAAGTTCTTAGGTCTCAGAGATTCTATATTACCATAGGCAGAATTATTATAAATTAATTTCTTTTGTAAGTTTGTTTCAATTAGTCGTGTTTTATATTTTAGGATATTTGGAGATACGAAAGCAGCTAATGTTAAGAAGTTAGAACATTCCTTAGAAGATCAAATTTATCATATACTCAGAAAGAGTAGAGTAATAACAAATGTATGGTGAGTAAATTCATTGTTGGAAAAGTACCAGTAAAACTTATATGTTAGTTAAAACCTCATCTGGAAAGTATATATGGTTTGCTCAAACTCTTAACTGATTTAATGTAATTTTTCTCTGATTGGATGTTTTCCAAAAATGTGGAAACTTTCTTGTAAATTATAAGATATGGGCAGTCCTTATTGTTAGTGATATGATTTTAGTCTTTTTTGTTTTGTGTCGTGACTGTTTTTCAAATTACTGCTAATGCAGACGTTGAAGAGTGAATGATGAAAAATTTCCAGACCTGACCTGGAAACGAACCTGGTATTTTTGGGAAGAATGGTAACTTGTATGACCTTCTGTATAGTTACTTGAGTCACGAGTTTGCCCTTGTTTGCAACGAGGGGTATAGGGGGAAAAGCATCAGTGTGCATTCGCGACTGCTTTAATTTCAGTACAACAAACATAACAACTTATACTATACCCAGAGCATATACAGTATATTGCGGAACCTTTTGTAGGGTAACTGTACGAATATAACTGTTTGTTACCGTGAACAGAAATGTTAGTTTCTCGAAAATGTGGGCAGACTATTCACAGTGCTGAACGAAATCTAATATGCAGTGTAGTAAAATGCTGTGAAGTTAAAGCTAAACAAAAATACCTTTCCCCTGCCTCTTAACAAAAGCCATGAGTGGCTAACTATTGTGATTTTTCTCTTTCCACAATTCAAAAAATGAAGAAGGAAATTAAAGACGTGAAGAAGCTATTCTGAGAAGGAAACGGTTAGGTAGATACTAGTAAGACTGATAGTGAAGACGCCGGTGATAGCAATAGTAAAGAAGGGGATTCATTCATAAAAAATTTTGTTCCAATGGAATAAGTTCGCAGGTAATTACAGTAAATCAAACATTTCTAGTCATGTAATTAAGCTGTTGGCAATATTACAGGTCACATTTATGTTTTATAAGTTTTATGAAGAAAAACATTTTCTCGGAATAAACCACAGCTTATAAAAAGTATGTAGAAACATAATGTAAGTAGTGAAATATACCAGTAGTGTCTGACTGTTGAGGTTGGCAGCACTGTTAAATTTTTACTTCCATTCCTCACAGCCCATCCATACGCAAAAGGCAATCTCGTGACTTCAGTATCTATACCAATATGACACAATATGATGGTCTGCTTTGAAATATAAATAAATCTTCAAAATTTATCCTGCAGTTTGTAATCGATCTAAATTACAACAGAGTATTGATTTTTGCTAACCTATGTTATTTTTAATGCTATGTTTTCTTATGGATTTTTTTATTTACTAACATTTTTCAGTGGATCCACCATTGTCATAGTATATACACTGTTTAAACTGAAACAATTTCATTATTTTAAGTAAAAACTAAAAGTTCTATTGAAATGACTAAAGAACAACTTTTTCTGACAATGTTTTAGTAATTAATTGGTTTCAATTTGAATGGTGTATAGACGCTGATGAGGGTGGATCCACCTAAATAAGTTTTTTTTATCTGAGGCAATGACAAAAACTCATGTTCACTCCCTCACGATGGGAAAAGTAGTGTTGGACTCAATTGAGGCGTCCTCATCCAGCCCCAAGGAGGCCGCAACCACCTACCAACCAAAAACCTGCTGCCTGGCCACTTGGTCCGACATCAGCAAAGAACCCTCCTCCTCCCTCGGAACTATTTATATAATGCTACAAGGGAAATGTCAAGTTAAAAAATTTACACACAAACGGGGCGTGGAAGGGAACCGTAGCCTAATTCCCCTCTCGCTGTCACTGACCAACACTCACTCTCTCACTTTCAATCATCTCTTTCATCATAGCTCAGGAAATTAGTGTGCCTACTTTCTGAGATCGGGACATTTATTTATTTATTTATTTTGTTTAACGTCCGACTGTTCTGCAATTACTGCTAATGCAGACGGTGAAGGATGAAATGAGTCTTTGTAACGTATGAAAATATGCCGTGCCTGAATGGGATTCGAACCCAAGATTGTATGATGAGAAGCAAGCACGTTACCAACTACGCCAATGTGGCCGGCAAGAGAACGGGACAGGATTGATTTACTGTGGGAGAGGGAGATCCCACTGATCTACAGATGTCTCCTCCCTTCGCAGTCTCCCGATCACCCTCTTCGCAAACTGAGCGACCAACTTCTAGCTCTCCTCATCCCACAGCATCACTGCCCTTACTCTCTCTGGGATCCACTGTGCAACATCTATCTTTTCAGATGTCTCCATTCTTTCGAGGCCAAAATAGGGACATCTTTCAAAAATATGCGCAATGGACTCCTTCTCTTCACTGTCGCACAGTCGACATTTTGGCACTTCATTAAGTGCCGAAATAAGTTAGTAAAAATTAAAGCGCTGTTATAGCAATGTGGTGGTTATTTGATTGTGCTAACTTTTAGTTTGATTATACTCAAATAATGCTTACTAATTCGTACCATGAATAACCTTGTATTTTATTCTTAATTTTGCAGTGCTAATTCCTTATTTGCAATACCTGCTAATCAAGAATTTGTGTATGTACAAATTGAAAATAATGTTATTGAAGATTGGCATACATATTTAATCAATTCAATGGTTGACATTTGTCATCACCCAAATTCAAGTAAGTTAATATCTCCTTTATGTATTTAATATTATTTTGATGCATTTTATTATCAACAGATTTGAGTTCCTTAGGGTAACATTTTAGGGCTTATGCTTTTTTTAAATCTTTATAAACAATTTATGATTTTCTTGGCCTGTTCAGTATTACCCGTCCAATGACACAATCATATCTCTTGAGGGTGATAACTATAAGCAAGGGTTAATGAATACTGAACAAGTCTTTTATGTAAGCTGATTATTTGGATTAACCAGAATAATATAACACATAATATAGATAAAAAACCTGTCTATGTATGTACTTCTCCGGCCTTAGAGAAATTGATAACCATACAAATATTTCTAGTATCTTGAACAAGAAATATTAAATTTATAAGATGGTGTATTGTTGAAAGATTTTTTTTTATTTGTATTCAGGATAATAACATACATAAAAATTGTTATTAGTGTTCACCACATAAAATGTGCATATGTACATGAACAAACAAACACACTTGTGCAACCAAGAAAACTCAGTAAAACCTCAATAAAGGGGCTATGGGAAACAGTCCTACACACTTCAGTTTGACATATTCTACTCTTAATAGTTAGAGGTTATAGAATTATCCAATCCTTGTTATAATTTTGCAGAAACCATGAATTAACATTTTGTTTTATTGATGATGAATTTTATCTTTCTGTTTTTTTTTCAGTAGCAGACTCGAATCATAACAGCTTCGGTTTTGAGTATTTTTCTGCAAATGAGAGAGAAAGTGAATCTGGTATGCATAAAAACAATATTGTTTAGAAATTAATAGTAGCATGGTCTTTATGTAATGTGTACTATGATTTACGTTTGTGGGTATTGTTTGTTTTTAGTAGAACATTCCTCTTCAGTAAGATTTTCTTGATTGTAATGGGAGTTTTATAATCATTTTTGTTTTATGTCCGATTGGTTTGAAATTACTGTTAATGCAGATAATGAGAAGGATGATAAATGAAGATGAGTGATGAAAAATGATAGACCTGATTAGAAATCAAACCTGGGACCCTGGCGTAGACGCCAGTTTCACTGACCATGACCACTACATCACGGATCGGCTTTCATCGATTGTCATTGCATTGTATGTAGACTTTGTATGTTGAAGATCTATGTACATACTATGGAGAACTGTATATTTTGCTGGGTAAAACCTTCATTAACGACCTATTCTTTAAGGGGCAATTATTTATGATTTACCAAGGAAGGTTTTAAATTTATAAAAATGAAAGGTTTATGTACTCTACTAAATAATTTCAATTATCAAGACTAAATATGCTTGATATGATCTGAATTTACAGAAGTCTGCATAATTGGAACTATCAAAGATTTGCCTGGGCTCATTGAAATGCAGAAGCAGGATATTTTAAAAAATACCTTTCATGAGATGATGTGTTTCATAGCTGGTGGCAATTTTTAAAAAGGCTTACCTTTGACTTATGACAAAAAAAATTAGTGATTTCTGTATCTACTCATTAATAGGAATTTAATGACTCTATTTTTGTTTCCAAATTCTGAATTTGAGTTTTGACTTCCAGTTTTGGGCCACTTCGGTCAAAACCAGAACTTCAAACCCAATTTAGGCCCACTAACTTTTTGTGTAGATTATGAATTTGAAAACTATTTGTAGCTATTTCTTATAGTTTCTGACATCTGGGTGTGACAGACGGACAAAACAAAATGACAGATGACAATTTTTAAAAATGCTGCCAATGAGTAGTAAAAATTGACTGCTTCTGCCGCCATCTGCACAGTTACTAAATAGGATGAATAACCAGTTTTATACGAGTGACTGAAGTACCTTCTGAACAGATTTTAAGAAAATTAGTTTCAATTTATGTACTCGGTTGATGGTGGATCGATCGAAACATGTAAGTCAAGGAAAATAAAATTGTTGAACAAAATAAATTTACACCGCACCTACAAAACGTTTGTGAAAATTTCAGTGTTTTTACTATAGAATGTTATACAATTTATATTATTTAAAATACTAATAATTACGTTTCTATATCCTTTAGATCATTCATTCAAATCATTTTTGAAAGAACATATTGACCAAGCTCTCAGCAAAGGTTTTGATGATAATGTAGGAAGACACACAACCTCTAGTCATTTTGTAGTAAGTATTCTTGTTTAATGTAAAATAATTTTCAGTTTGCTTAAGCTGATTTTTTGTTTATATGTAACTCAGATTTCAGTATTAGAAATTTGTAAAGCCTCCGTGGCATAGTGACTAGTGCGATAGCCTACAAAGAAAAAAGTTTACAGTACCAAAACCGATTGTAGTCGCTAATGACCAAGCTGTCAATGTGACTTTAAATAAACTAAAAAATGTATTAAAATTGCAAAAATTCAGCAAATAAGTTTTAGGGTTGATGAAAAAAGAACAAAATATACATTATACTTATAATTTCAGAGATATAAAAGTTATAAGAAAAATAATTTGTTGTATTTGGCTGTATAATGTTGTATAATGACCTGTGGAGTGATTTTTTGGCAGATATTTCTGTAAATAGTCCATGAAGGGTTAAGTTTTATTAGTGGCATATTTTTAAATTATCTCATGTATAAGGTACTTACAATATTGAATAATTTTGTTTGGTAAATTTTGCCGTAGAATGAGAAATATGTTATTTTTTCTTTGTTTATTTAACGTCGCATCAACTACAGTGGTCATTAGCGACGACGTTGGATTGTATCTGTGAAGGATGAAATTATTTTTTGTAACGTATGAAAACATGCCTTGCTTGAGTGGGATTCGAACCCAAGACCGCTTGATGAGAGGCGAGTATGTTACCAACTATGCCAATGCGGCCGGCATGGGTTATCTTTATTAAATATTTTTTTGGTGTTTGTTGTTCACAGATTCCAAGTGTTACCACATGGTTTGAAGTTGCTAACAGTTTGTTTAAATTTTATATGCATGGTGATGAAACTGATGGTTATGAGCAAGCAATCGGATCGCTGTATTCATTATTAGACACTGATGTACGATTTAGTAAAGCTCGTTGTAATAAAGTATTACCTCTTGCAACTGCAACTTATCAAGAGAATTTACCAGCACATTATACAAGAGAATACCATCAAGGAAAGGTATAAATTACTATCTGCATTTTATTTTAATAATTTTAAAACATTTTGTTGGGTTTTCAGAACATTCTTGAATTGAGAAATTTTTTAATTCCTGAGTAATCTCCGTTGGTAATGCAAACTTCATTATTTTTGGAACAATCATCATCCTCTTTATTCCTCTCTCAAGTTTCCTCAGGAGGCCCAACACAACTCCTCTCCACCTCATTGCTGGACCATCTGTTCTTTATTGCTCTCTTGGCATCCCATCTTTTTCCCAATGCATCCATAACTTAACCCATCTACTTAACTCTTGGTTTGCCTCTAAGTAATTTATCCCTCCATCTCCAAGTACAGCATCCTTTTAGCCTCCTCGCTACTGACATGACCAAATCACCACTGCTTTATTTTCCAACCCTCCTTATTAGGCTGTCGATCCTCAATCATTCCCTAATTACATTATTTTTCACTCTATTTTTTCTTGTATTTTCTAGAATATTCCTCTTGAACTTCATTTCTACTCTCTGCTTCCTACTGTCCATGTTCCTGTTGCATAAGTTAGTATTGGCGCAAAACAAATTATACATAATTTTTTACAATGCGTAGAAACTTCTGGATCTAAAGCTAAGCTTCTCACATTTTGGAAGAAACTACTTCTTTATGCATTCTTTTTGTAATTCACAAGCTTAAGCTTTTTGGTGTCCTTGAGGAGAGAATGGTCGGGTGGTTTAGGAGAGATAAGACATGGAGTTAAAAATAATACTTATACTACTGTTGCTGCTGGCATTATTCCAGATTATATAGTGTACCTATAAAAGATAATGGCACAAACTTATTGGACCAATATTATTGTTGTAATAACTAGTAATCAAAACACTACAACTCACCATGGGCAAAACTTCAGCAGAAAAAGAGTTATTAAATTTCTTTTCTAATTTTCTTTCTGATGAGAAACATTCTTTTAATATGTGAACTTTCTGTAACTTCTCCTGCACTTAGAATAGTCCTTTAGCAAGAGTACACCAAATCAATATTTTAATTACGGCCTTATGTTTTGCTCATGATCCCGTCATTCTTTCGAATCTTTCCTTCTTAAGTTGTTCAATGTTGTGGGGTTCACGTCTCCTCTTTTCATTCACTCCCATGAAGATCACTCTGGCTTTTTTTCTAAAAATTTTGCTATTCTGTATGTCTTCTGTGTGTGTGTTGATTTTCGAATTGTTAAGGTCATTGAATGTCACTGTGAACCATGCTGGTTTTGCTTTCGAGATTTATTGTTTTATCAAAAATTTGTTTTATCAATCTACTATTGTTCATTCTTGCCATATGTCCGAAAAATACATGTCTACTTTTTCACATACATAGATATATGTTTTCAGTTTTGTTATATATCTCTTTGTTTGAACAGGGTCTATTGTAATTGTCTTCCTCCTTGTTAGTTCCTGCGATGTTCCAAACTATTCTTTCTATGGTCATTATTTTATTGATACCATCTTTCAACATAATTTTACGTGTTTCTGATCCATGCTAAGCTTTCGGCCTTACCACCGTCTGATAGTGCCTAATATTTGTTCCCCATGATAAAATTTTTTGTTATATATTATATTTTCTCACTTTATTTAACTATGTAGTCATTTTGAACGATTGTTCCAAGTATCCAGATAATGGAGTGATACTTTATATTAACTGTGATATTAAATTTAATCTTTTTTAGGTTGCACATGCTTTATCTGTTTTTGGAGTACATGCTCGTGGTCCTTTGGTAGATAATTATGTCGCTCAGTTAGAAAAGGAATGTGAAAAACATTGGAAAAATGGTAAACAGATGTGTGAAGTCTTAAGTCTTACTGGAAATCCTTGTACCAATCCACTTCACAAAGGAGGTTCAGGAGATGGGACTAATCAAGATGCAGAGAACAGGTATTATTTTTAAACTGACAGAGATGAGGTGATTGTTATTATACAGTTTTTAATATTGACTGACATTTTAAACAGTTGCAAAAACAAACTTGCTGGAGGACCACCTTATTTATTTGTAAGTTAATATGGAAAGTTGTAGTCGGGGGAGAAATTAATTATTAAGGGAATAAGATTCATGGGATACTTAGGGAAAAAACCACGGGTGAAATTCAGGAAGTTTCTCCATCCTAAAATAACATAATTAACTTTGGTTGTATAAAATTGTATTCACTGGTTTTAGTCCATTAAACAAACTTGTCAGAAATACTGTGCTCTATGACCACGATAGAAATACATAGATGGACATCACCTGATTCAATATAATTTAAATAAATTCAGTTAATTTAATTTTGCTACAAGATCCACTAAGTTATTACAAAACACAATAAACACATTTTATGCAAATGGTTAATACAACAGTGATACAGCAGCTGCAACTGGTCAATGGAAAATTAAATACTTTTACATTGGGACTGAATATAGGATGCATTATAAAGATTTACTATTAATAATAAAAGTAACAATTAATCAAAAATTAATTATATAATACAAATAATAAAATAAATATAAATAATTATTATGATAAATAATAATAAAAGTTAATAATCCATAGTTCACAGTACATAGTAGTATTCACTAAAGTTCAGTTCTTACTTCAAGTATAATTTATAATAATATAATTAATGTAATTATATAATATAATGTTATAATTATTGGCACTCGATCTGCTAGTTCCAGGGCTACAAAAAATAGTTTTTCTTATCACATGGTCAGCCAATTATTTGACTGAAGCATTTAAGAACAAAAAAAGTAGAGGGGTAAAAGACACAAGTCAGAGTTATTTGCTCTGAGAGTAAGGAACTTCATCATCGTGGAGCCAGACCCTTTAGTGAATGAAGTGAAGGTGTCATTAGCAGGTTGGAAGTAGATGCTTTTCAGAGGGCCTGGTGTGCTGATAAGTATAATTTTACACTCGTGAGAAAGGCATAGGTAAACCACCTCACTCCTCGTTTTACTTGATAAAGCCTTAAGAGGTACAAACCAGCCTTTCGTATGATGATCTAAACAACAACAATAACAATATTACGAGGGTAAATGAAATATAAACGCGATTTTATTATTTTTTAAATTCATTTATTGATAAACAAAAGGCACTTAGAATTTATTTTTTTTACATAGTTTCCCACTTTAGAAACACATTTTTCCCAGTGAGAAGGAAGGTTTTTTATCAAAGCATCGTAGAATGAAACTGGTTGCATCAGGAGCGAATTGCGCAGGAATCCCTCCACACCTTCATCGTCTTAAAATTGTTGCCCTCCTAGAGCTTCTTTAAGTGGTGGAAACAAATGGAAGTCGCAAGGTGAAAAGTCCGGGCTGTAAGGAGGTTGATCAAATGGTGTCCAGTGCATTTCCTGTAGTTTGGAGATCGTTAGAAATGCAGTATGGGGCCTGGAAAACATCTTAAGTTCTGATTTTCGGTCGAAAGACAATGGACCCATCTGGCACACTCTTTACGGAACTATAGATTATTTAAGATGATTGCTTGACAGCTTCCATAACTTTCCAACCTGTACTGCAGTTTCTGATACTCTCGCCCATCGATCATCTTCAAGAATGTATCGAACCTCATGAATGTTTTCGTCTGTAATGCTGGTCTGAGGACGGCGATCTTGTCGATGATTTTCCACATGTTCTCATCCTTCCTTGAACTCTTTATGCTAGGCAAACACATGCATCTTTAATAATGTTTAATCACCGAACTGTGCAGTCAATCTCAATTTCCATCGCTTGAACTCCTTCACCTGCAAGAAATTTTATAATTATGCTTTGTGCATAAACATGTCAGACATGTATGCTCACGATGTCTCTGACATCGTGAGCGTAACTGACGAAGCAGTTGGAAATTTGTCATGGCCGAATCTCCCCCTTCTAACAGCCCCACCAAAGCATAATAGAAACTTGGGTCTGGTCCTAGCAACTGTTAATGCTTAGGAACAAAAATCCCATTTATATTTGATTCACCCTCGTATAATATTATACAATAATAATAAAAGTTAATAATAGTTCATAGTTCACAGTTTGTAATAGTAATTGTATTTTAGTGTAGTTTATAAAGTTCAATTCTTACTTCAGTTGAATGATTATATTTCTCAACGTGACTAGCATTTATTTTATTTATTAGCATTTGCTTTATTTTATTCATTTTCTTAATGAATATTAGAGCTTTTTTAAAGATAATGTAACTGTTACTACCGAGTATGATATTCAGTTTATGATAGTTATGATGGTTATTCAAATAATCCATTATAGTTGATTCAGAGTAACTGTACCAATGACTGCTCTCATTAGTGAGGATTACTTAATTTGATCTGATTATATTTTAATTTTATTTTCAATGAGCTGCTTGTATTTAACATGTTAACGTTATTTATTAAATGAAGTCAGTAATGAGTGATGTAAATTATTAACTGATTTTTTCAAACTTGTCAAATTTGATGATTGAGTAATTTTTTTAAATTGAAATAAATATACTAATTAAATTTTTTGTTGTTGTAGGAGTGATCTTCCAACAATGGAGCATGCAAATAATGTGCGCTACATATCAGCTTGTGATTGCGGTCATAAACAAGGTTCCCGTGACGATCCATTCACTATAAAAGCAGCCAATTATGATTTCTACAAAATGTTAAGTGTCGAATGTGGTTGTGATATGTTGGACAGGATAAATTTTCCGATTTTCCAACCCAGTACGAAGGATTATAAGTATGTCATAATTATTAATTAATTGTATTTTTTATTAGCTGATGAGCATATTTGGTTAAAGATTATTGTGTGATCTTTAATCTTTAGCGTGATTCTTTTACAATAAAGTATTTTGTAGATTTATGAAAAGTTTGTATGAACAATATGTGTTTTATTTCCAACTGTCTTGCACACAGTGCAATGATGTGTGTGACATAAAAATGAATAAAAAATGTCATACTTGACTGGGAACGAACTTGGAATTCGTAGCATAAAAGGCAATTGTGCAGACCATTACAAAATATTTTTTATCTATTTTAATTTCCTATTGTGTAATCTCTGATATAAAGTTATAGTAATTGCTAAAATGATTTTATCATTATGCAGAGTTCCATATTTATATAACTGGCTCCTGATTATAGATCAAACTGTTATGAATATTTTTTTGAAAATTTAGGCATCCTTAAAAATATTAATTTTCTTGTTTTATAGCTCTTATTAAAGATGTGTTTCATAAAACATTTTCTATCCAGTACTTGGCTTTTTCATCTTCAGATGGAAAATTAGAAAGAAGTAAAATAAAAGTCATTTATAAATGAAATTTATCACCTTACCTTTGGTTGCTTATTTAAGTTTAAAAAACTCATGCGCGATTCGGTGGTATAATGTTCGACATTTATGATGGCGTGTAGGGAGGGTAGCGAGACAGAGAGAGAATGTGTTGCGTCCGCCGTTCCCCTCTACTCATTTCAATCAGTGCACAGTGTTCAAGCGGAATTGTGACAATACGCGATCGGTAAAGTACTCTGCCAGCTAGTTTCATTCACTACACTCTAACAAGCTCATTTTTCATCAAAAATTTATGAAAAAATTACTTTAGCTTCCTAATGAATCTTATTTTATTACGCTATAAATGTTATTATTACACTCTGATATTTAGATAAGATACGCTCGTACAAAGTTAGATGTTTAAATCTCATCACATTTTTTGCGTATCACGTGATATAACTTTTTTCCGGTACGACATAATATGGGTTTTATTATTTTATTATAAAATTTAAATTTTGTCTGTAATTTGATAAAAATGTTGAGTCATATGTTGGGCAGAAACAGAAATAATAAACAAGCTTGAAAAAATCACTCTTTGAAGGGAAGTCAAAGGTAGATCGTCGTGTCTGTTGTCTCCTTCCTGTTAGTATTCCAAGAAGCTGATTTATTTTTTATAGTTGTGAACTTAATACCAAACATACTTCAATTTTTAGAAATCTACTCCACACGCACAATATCAGTTGTATGAAATTTTAACAAGAAAACTGCATAGTAAATATAAGAGAAAGAGGGTATGATGTCCCTCTCTTTTGGGCCTGTCAAAACGTGTGGTACATCATTTACAAAAAACTTATTGCCTATTACCCCAAATTGAATTGCAGACATTTTTCCCCGAATTTTGTGCACGCGCAACTAATCAACTTTCGACAGCGACACAAATGTCAAAATGATCACACAAACACAACACAACGAGTAGAGAGTACTACTTTAGAGGCAGCCTGTATCAGGCTATGACACCATGGTGGGGGATGTACTTACTGCGCATGTGCATCCTGCACGCCACCGTAGTTGGTTATCATTATACCACCCTCTTCAGAGTATATTATTAAAATTAATAATTTAATTTTACACCCATAAGGTTTTTAAACTTCTTAAATAAGCAACCAAAAAAAGAAAGCAATTTTTTTGTAGAAAGCAATTTGTTTTTTCCAAAGTGTGAGAAGCTTAGTCTGGGATCAATTGGTTCCTGTTGTGTAATAAAGCTGTATAGCTTATAATGTATATTTTGTGCCAGTACTGACTTATGCAGAAGAAACTGACAGATAGAAGGAAGGCACGCCTAAATGGATGCTATTTGTGGAGATGGAGGGAAAGGCTAAGAGTGAAGCAGATGGGTTCAGCTATGAATGAATTGGAAGAAAGATGCAATGCCTATAGAACAGTGAAGGAGAGATGGTTCAGTGATAGAGAGAAGTTGTGTTGGGCCTGACCCGAGGAAACTAGGGAGAAGCATAAAGAGGATGATAATGATGACTTTGCTTTTACTGAAACAGCAAAATTTAAATGAACTCAACATTCGCTATATGAGATATTATTTAATATAACGTGACTATTAGGTACTAGTTTAGTTTTTGTTTTGTGTTGCAGGGCTGCACAATTATTCTCTAGTAGTGGTTCTAGCAGTCATAAAGATTACGCTAGTCATACTCAAAAAGAAAGTAGTACACAACAAGGAAATACACAAGGACTTAGTATTGGTAAGTTATTTTGAAATTTTTTATCGATAATTTCTTTAATTTTACTTGTCTTGCTACTAATCATCTTGTTTACTCAAAATATTTATTTTACTTTTACTAAAGTAAAAGGCTTTACTTACACCCATGTCTGTAAATATTTCATTATTTAAGAAATAATATATTGTTCAATTATTGTTCTGTCTATATTTATGTATTTCGCTAGGTAAAAATAAGAAAGAAGGCTAGTTTATTTATAAACTGTGTTCATAAAGTTTTTCTCTCATTATTTAATGTAAATTCATTCATTTATTCTCTCTATACCTTATTTCATATGCCCATAACAGGCAAGTGGAGTGTTAAATTATTTGTACTCAATCTGCCAGTTCCAGGGCTACAAAAAATAGTTCTGTTTCTTATCACATAGTCAGCCAATTATATGACAGAAGCATTTAAGAACAGAAGCACTAGAGGTGTAAAAGACACTAGTTAGAGTGACCTCCTCTGAGAGTAATGAATATCATTATACAGCCAGACCCTGTGGTGAATGAAGTGAAGATGTCGTTTGCATGGTAGAAAGTAGGTGCTTTTTAGAGGGCCTGGCATGCTGATAAGCATACTCTTCTGTTTCGGTGATGGAGGCAAAAGTAAACCACCTCACTCCTCGTTTTAATTAGTAAAGCCTCTAGAGCAGCGATTCCCAACCATTTTTACCTCGCGGCACACTAACTGGAATCCTTATTTAGTCACGGAATACTTGATACACTTATTTTTGTAATTAACTATAAGTATAAAGGTTTTTTTGTATTACCATCTATAAACATCAAGACACGACTAGTAAATAATTATAAATTGTGGGGATGTTTACTAAGGAAAAACAATGAAATGAATAACTACATTTTAATACAAACACAAATATATATTTTTAACTGTTAAGCGTGGTATATGTAAGCGGCGAGATAAACTTTTGCACGTAAACAAGATTGCGTGAAATTTCGCGGCATACCTACATATTCCTTGCAACACACCAATGTGTTTGGCACACTGGTTGGGAATCGCTGCTCTAGAGGTTCAAAGCAGCCTTTCAGCAGAAGATTTAGAAAGCAACAACAACCTTATTGCCCTTAACTTTGGAAATGGTGTAAACAAATCATATGAGTGTATGGTTGAAGAATGAGACTAACATGACGGTCTGTTTTGGTCTGACTGGACAGTCAGGCACCAGCGATAAGTAATTTTATATTAACATATTTATGTTTACGTTTGTTTCTGGTCAAGTAATAGGCTACTTCAGGGCTTCTTGTGTGTAGTTCAGTGCTTTATCATTGGGATGGCTCGCACTAAGCATTTTATGTAACTACAATTATGCATCCAGCCAATAGAGAGTTTGTTTACAACATTTTCAAAGATAAGTGAATTAGCTATAGTATGTTCTAAATCGAATTTTAAGTTGTGTATTCAAACTTTTTAAGTTGTTGAAAAATATTTCAATCTCTTTAATTCTCTACTTTGTATATTTTCATTTAATAATATTTTTCACTAAAGATTTTTTTTTAATTTTTAGCTTATGTATCAGGACAATCTGGATGTGTGGATAGTGATTTGTTAATGGACAATGGCTTACACCCTCCATCTTCTTCTAGTCATCCTCAACGACCATCACAAACATCACCTAGTGAATCTGGACAACACATTGTCATACAAGTCTCCGACTTGGACTTTGATCCTTCTAAAGGTTATACTGAAAAAATAAAATTTTATTAGCTGTTTGTAACTCACATTTTCTAATTTCATCTTTATTTTCTAAATTTTAGAAGTGAGTAGTTCAACTCAGCTGAAATTCAACTTTACAACCTACAGCATCCAGTACTTTGTTTAAGGAAATGCAGTGTTTTAATAAACAATTATAATAAATCAGTTAAATTTCTTTTATCTATGTGATGAGCTTTATGTGTTGTACAAATCTACTCAGTTTTCGAACAGTCCTAGCAAAGTTATTCTGCACAAACAAAAGAATCTTTCATAGATTAGAAGTTATAAATAAATGAATTAGTTTTAAAGAGTATTTTTACTTAATGTTACACATTAAGTGATTATAGTGTACCATCATCACAATAGACATCACAATAATGTGATGTTAGTTTAGTTACGTTAATTTTTAACTGTGTTTGGAGGATCGTTTTCAATTATGAAATGTTACTGAAAAAACTGAAAAGTTATTTTTGATCAGATATTACTGATAATATTACACTCACATAATTAAGATATTTGATAAAATACAGTATACATATATGTAATATAGTGTATACTTTTAATAAAAATGACTTTACACATACTTGATAAATTTTTGAAGTATTTGCTTGATGAAGTCTTCATCAAGTATTTGAAGAAAAGGCTCTTGCTTCAAATTTTATTGACCATGTGTGTAGTTGTTTTTATTACACATGTAAAACCTATAAATTTTCCTGTGCTATATTTTTCTCAAGTAATTTTTAAAATGATATTTTGTTTTGATTTTTTTGTAGAAAAGGGGCTTATTAGACAACCAAGTACAACAGAGTATCTACCAGGAATGCTTCATACAGAGTCTCCTGGTACACTTCTGCCACAATTCCCATCATGGTCACTGGTTTGCTTAGGGCCTTCTAGTCTTTATTCACACAATTTGGGGCTTCAAGAACAACATCATGCCGGTTTACTAGGAGGTTCTGCGTACTTACTTCCATGGGATGTTACTGTCAGGTACATACACCATTAGTTGTGTCGTATAAGAAACAATTAGTTGTGTCATATTGGTTTTAGTTATAAGAAACAATCTTTTACACATTAATGACTTATCACAGATATTTTTGTACAAGATTATAAGAAAAAAATTGTTTTAGCTTTTAAGATATTATGTACCATTGATGGTCCATCATAATTTGAACTGCAGGCGTGACAAATTACAGAAATTGCTAATTGCAGCTCTGGATTGTAAATAACAGTATCTTAAAAGTATCTAAACAATCTTAGAAGTGAACTGATATAATACACAAGAATACCAACCTAATATTATTATGAAATGATGTTATCAGTTTTGTCTATTCCAGAAATATCTTTAACACAATGTGTGCAGTACAGTATGTCTAAATTGAATTGGCGCATCAGCTTGAATAGCTATACAAGTACAGGGTATTTACTAAGACCACAGACTGCTTAAACACTTTATTCTTTTAATCGAGAAAAATAAATAAATAATTCATTCATTTCTGTCATGTTGTTTGTGAGTTATCTTGTACATGTTGGCGAGGGACAAAGAGAGGTATGATCACAACTCTATAGCTACGCACCCCAATTAAGGTTGGATAAATTATAACTGTTTAAATTCTATGTATACCCCACAGAAGTTTATCAGTACCTTTAACCTTTTGTATGTATAAGCGCATGTTATTAGAACACACTTTGAGGGTTTTTAATAGTACAGTAAGGCCACTCTCACATCGGTGAAACTCAACCTCGATGTGATTAAAATGACTTGACCTCCATTCGACCAAAAAATGAGTCACGTCGTGCATGTTCGCACATCGAGGAGACTCGACCTCAACACAACTGTTCAACCTTTTCTTCGAATCCACTTGCAGTTTGTAAAATGTCAAGTGATGAAGAAGACATAGTCGTTGCTTATTACTATTTAAGAAGAAAACAGAAAAAAACCGCAGCTGTTGGATATCACAGTTTATAAGTAATAATCGTAATAGAGGAGCATGTGTGTGTTGTGTCCAGGAACTCTCCTGTGATAATAGCTAATTTAATTCTTTTATCGGATGCCAAAAGAAAGGTAATGTCTCGCCTAGAATATTGTGTCAAATTAAAATTGTATAGACACGGATATTTTTCAACTTCAAGCACAGAGGCTACGTTGGCTGCTTTGTCTGTCATGATTGTACGCGACTGGTCGAGCAGATGCAGATGTTGGACAAGCTGAGTCGCATGCGATCAGTTCGATCGAGGTTGCATCGAGGTCGTACTGGTGGGAGGGTGAACATATAAATGTAAGGGTGGAACTCGTATCGGACGTCGTGTTGCAGTCGAGTTTCACCGGTGTGAGAGCGGCCTAAGACATCAAAAATTCAAACTAACAGGAACCATAAGCAGTTTGGATTATCAATTCCTTCAGATTTTCAAATGACCTTTTAATAATAATGTATTGCTATTAGGCATAGTACTAAAACAAGAAGACCAAATAAAGAAATTATTCTTATATTTTATTTACATTTTGTGATACGGAAATAAAACCGCACTGTCATGTAGAGCACCAAAAATGTAAATGTAAATGAGACAATTTTAAACAAAATCATAAGAGCTTTTTTTGAGAAAATAGCATGAATAAACTACTTTCAGTTGATCGATTTTGATGAAAATGTTTGTGTCGGGTCCCTTTGTAATACCTAACTTAACTTGCAAGTTTCAACTTCATACATTATTGAATCGTGATATATTTTGTTCACACATTGACCAATCAGTAAAAAACATGTTGTTTTGGTGCATTAGGGGAACTAAAAATGAGTATTTTAGGTGAAAACTCGATTTGGAAAAATCGACATGAAAACAATACTTTCCTTACATACATATTTATACATAGGGGAAGAGAAAGTAAAAATATTTGAGTTTAATTGTTAGCCTGGTATAGTTACTACTTCAGAAACTTAAACTGTTAAGTATTTTCTTAGTAAAATACATGAGTTTCACGAATTCTTTTTAGTAAATCATAATTAATACTCCTATGAAGTCAGTGTTTAATCTACAGACGTAAAATCACATTCAGATAAAATGGTGTTGTTGAGCTATTTTCATATAAAACTAGCGACTCTGTGTTACATAGAGTATTCTGTATCCTGTTAGAGAAAGATAGTTGCTGTTTTTGTGTCTAAAAATTTAAGTAATTGTATTCGTATTGTAAAAATATTGTACTTTTTACTAACTTTTACAGCGAACCTTATAGTACCTTTTATAGCTGCTATACTATTGGTTTTTTCCTATTATCTTTTTTTTGAATTACACGTTTTGGTCAAACATCATATGTTAGTTAAAAAAAATTGAATGAGAATTTGAAGTCAGTAAAAGTTATATTTTTTCATAATAAGATTAATTATAGGCTGCGACATGTTTAAGACTTTATTTGATGGTATTCATTTTTTTTTTAATGTTATTAATATAGTCTACACTGAACTCGAGTCATATAGCAAAAAATTAAAATGTTTATTTTAGCTAAACTTTTATTATCATATCTTGTAACTTTACAGGTTAGAACAGCACCAAAAAGATCGTTGTTGGCCAGCAGTTGGTGACCGGATGAAATCGAATCAGTCAGCTGGATTATCTAAAGGAAGAAAGTCTAAAGGAACTAAAGGTATTGTGTTAATATTTATTTCTGAATAACATTGTTTATTTTTTTGTGGATATGCCTTGTTGAAGGTTGAGAGTTGAGCAAAACACTATTTCTTTTTCCTCTTTATTCCCCCTGGTTCTTCCAATATTTTTCTATCTTATTGATCTTTTTTTCTCTTTATTCCTTCAGAAGGGCCATTCTGCTTCCATCTCTCAAGTTTGTCTTCTACCCACAGACTCAAAACTTTGTTTCTAAAACTGGTTTTGTCAAAGCAATCAGATTCCCCTAGTTCAGATTTTTATTTTTATTTTTTCATCAACATTCCTTTTATCCCTTAACTCATAAAGTTTGTCAGATATGTTTATTAAGTCTGGTTTTATCTATTTTCAAAAGAATTTTTTGGGCCCAAAAGAATTTTACTCTTCTTTTAACACGTTCAGCGCCATGGAGGCATACATGGCGCCAAGCAGTACCTCATCTGCTGCGCTGAGAGCGCCCCACACAGTATTATTTTTCTGGCGTTCTTCCATCATCAGTTTTTCAGTTGTGCTCTTTATATTTTAGTGGCGTGTTAATTGAACTACAGTAAACGGGTATCGGTTCGTGGTTTCAGGTTTTTTGTTTTAATAAGTGTTTATAATTGCTGATGACATTAAGTGTTTTTCAATGGTTATGATGGCTATAACCAATCATTATTACATCATCAATGTTATTTTCTAAGTAACTTACTCCTTATTTTTGTAAACAGAAAATATTTATAGTGTACTACTACTCATTAAAATCAACATTGTTCTTAATTTTTCTAATAAATACAAAACAAATAAAACATTCTTTGTTTATTAGTCAAACCCCTTCTACCACTATACTAGGGTAAAATTTTAACTGAACAAGCAGATTTTGTGCAGTAAAATGTTTACAATTTATGAATCATGTCTGGTACTGTTCCTGCTTACTGCTGTCAAAACAATCGTATTTATAGAAAAATGTTTCACAAGATGTTGTCGTAAGGTAATAAATCCTCATTGTCGGTTTTGCTAAGGATCTTTTGTTATGCAACTTACAGTTTTGTCGAGTATTAGACTAATAATACAATACATTTTTGATAAATACGTAAACAATAAAACTGTAACAAAACTGAAAATGCATGCGCTAGTTGTGTATAAATACAAAAAACAATGCGAACGCCACATGTGCGTCCGCATAGTCCCCATAGTTGGATAATTCAATCGCAGGGCCACTGGCGCCTTGTATGCGTCTTTATTTTTTTTGCTGTAAAATTGCACAATATAATCCCTACTAAGGATAAATATCATTTTTATACATTATTTAACCTAATTATTTAAAAAAAGTATGTTGGGCTTACAAAGTCTTCTAGTCATTTCTAGGTGGCACTCAACGTGTTAACCAGCATTTCCACTAATGTCTCAGTGCCTTCAAAAAGTTTTTTATTTGATTCTTTGTTTACAACCCCATTTTCCTTGATTTACTATTTATGTAAAGAAAATGAAAGTTTTGTTACAGTAAAATAAAATATGTTATCCATGATGTTGTGGTTAGTGCTACTGGCTTCTGCGCTGGGGTCCCGGGTTCGATATCCAGTCATGCCTGGCATTTTTTCATCGCTCATATTCACCTATCATCCTTCACACCGTCTCCATTAGCAGTAATTGCAGAATAGTCGGACATTAAACCAAAAAAGTAATATCAATGATATTCTGTAAATGTTATTTTATGGTATATTTTTTATACAAAAGTATTTTTTTTAACTAGTTATATTTATAACATTCCAGTCCAGTAATTTATTTTGAGCAGAGTGCTCATCAAAAGTGCATGCTATCTTTTTTTGTAGCTTTTTTTAAAAAAAGAATTGTTTAAATATTACCATTGAACATGAGCTACTATATTTACTGTAATTTAGAATTTACTAGAAAGAAAAAAATTTAATGTAGCAACTCATTGTTAAATTGGTTGGTGTATAGTATCAGACATTCATTTTTCTTAGGCCATACATTGACATCTATTAATTGTCTTAATTCAGTTAGTAGTATCCAACTGCAGTTTAATGTGAATAAAAATCAATTCACTGTTAAAGTAAACACCGGTACATCAGCCATTTTTGTGAGAATTTGGAAAAATGTGTATGCTGAACAGGCAAACCAACCCCCCCATTCATGATCATCTTATTTAGTGGTGTTTTGTAGGGTTCTTGGAATTAGATTTTATTTTTTCTTGTAGTTATTGTTTCCTTTAAGATTGAATGATCAACTGTATTGTTGAATTCTCTTATTATATTTAATTTTCTCCCAGTTCACTTATAAAGGTTAATTTGTATAATTGCTAATAGTGTAATTTTTTAAACTCCTTGGCCGTCGCATTAAAATAAATTGTGTGAATTTTAAATTGGCTGAGTTTTTGTTATTTTAATTTCTTTCCAACTCTTATATTCTAATTTTACTCTACTCTATAATGCTTGTAATTTTTGTTTTATTTTTCTGAAGTATTTATAATAATTATGGTTTGAAAAATAAATCTTTATAATGCATCCTGCAGTTTGAAATTATTTATATTTCATATAATTAATTTATATGATAATTTCACCAACCTTCTTTTTAAACTGCGTCACCTTTATTTTTATTCTTACTTACACGTGTTTTGGTGGATCCACCATCATCAGAGTAAATAAAAAAATTGAAACCAAAAAAATTTTTATCTCACTTATTTAAAATTTACAGAAGATAATACATCTTCTGTCATTTGTATAAAACTGATTTAAAATTAATTTATTTTAATTTATCCCTTCTCATATTTACTGTAGATAGCAGCAGCAGTCAATATCACTTCATCATTCCTAAATTTGACCTGTTCATTCAAAATGTCCTGCTTTTGCTCTTTTAAATATTTATAAATATGGAACATCTCATATTTTTAAATGTTATTTTTATTTTCTATATTACATTGTTCTATTGTATTAAAATGTTCATCTACTTTACCAAATTTATGTTTTTCTTTTTTTTTATTTACTCTGATGATGGTGGATCCACCGAAACACGTGTAAGTAAGAATAAAAATAAAGGTGACGCAGTTTAAAAATAAGGTTCGTGAAATTATTATATACATTCATTATATGAAATAGAAATTATGGTTTGTTACAGATTTATCGGAGTTCACAGTAAAAATATTTGTTGGTGTTGAGTATGAGTGTCCAAGGGGACATAGGTTCATGTGTTCTGGTCCAGATAAAGTTCTAAAAACTTCAGGTGGTGGTCTTGTCAAGGATAATGGTAACAAAGTTACTGGCTGTGATATGCCGTTGTATTTTCCTTGTCCTTGTAGGTAAGTTATCTTCTTTTTTTGTAGTCAACTAAATACTTTGTATATTACAACATTTTAATATTGTATTGTGATTCCTAAGTTTTATGCATTCAGAAAAAAATTCATGAACCATTTGAATCACACAAACCTAGCATTAGTTTTTTTTTACCTGGGGAAATATTAACGGGGAAATATTAACATTAACTATTTTTAATATTGTTTTGAATCATTTGTGCCTATTAAATTTCTGTATTAAAATCTGTGAATTTTCTTTACAAAATTTAATTAAAGACTAGTTTTTTTATGACATAAATTACTGAATTGATTGAATAGGTTCAGAAAAACCTCCAGCTTTTTCCATATTGTATAGTTCCTTCACGGGCAGTTGTTGAAAGTAGGTAATAGATACATTTACAAAAAATTAGTTAGTAATAAGGAAAACAAATCCCTAATGATTTATTTACGAAATATTAATAAACCTTAATGGTATACGGAAAACTCTAATTGACACTGAACTAAGCACTCTAGGAAAATTGTGTGACAAAAAAGTTGGAGGATTTTCAATTTTCTACAACTTTGATGTATACATTTTTGCACTAAATGCATATTAAGCAAACTTAAAAAACCGTTTATTTACTACAAGAGAACAGCCCATAAACAAATTTCAAGAGACATGCTGCTAACCCTGTCTTGTAAAGCACCAAAAATAATGTTGTAATGAGGTGACAAAATTGTTGGAAATTTTTTTGAGAAAATTTAAAAAAAGTGAAAAATTGCAATAAACTACTACTTCTGGTTGACCAATTTTAATGAAAATGTTTGTGTCGGGTCCCCTTGTTGTATCTAATTTAGTTACAACTTTCAACGTTGTACAATATTCCATTCTTAATGTATTTTGTTCACACACGCATGCGCACGCGCGCGCACACACACACACCATTTGGTAAAAACATATTTTTGGGTTCAGCGACCTGAAAACATCTATTTCCCATGAAAACTAAATTTTGAAAAATCAACCTAAAGACAACACTTTCCCTTTCTGTGTATTAATACAGGGCAAGAAAAAGTAAAAATCTGGTGTGAAACACTCACATGACTTTCTCTTGCCAATGTAAATAATTAACAATAAACCTAACAATAGTAATAAAACATTAGAAATACAGTAAACAAAAAACTAACCTCAATAAACATAACCTAATTTTAATCATATATGAAAGACGCAAAATGAAAATCAACCTCAGTTTGTCTTAAAAATACGGAAAATCACTCTTTCACGCTAAACTATTCTCTGTAGAGAAAAATGCTCTAAATAAAAGTTGTAGATCTTTTAATTTTCTATAAATTTAATTATATACACTTTTGTCATAAAATGAATACTAAGGCCAAAATCTTAAAAAAATTGATTTTTCACACATTTTCGTGAGAAAAAACAGAAAATCGCTAATTACTGCTAAACTAAGCGTTATACAAAAAAATGTTTGAAATAAAAGTGTAGAATTTTAAATTCTCTATATTTTTTATTATATAAATTTTTGCGCTATAATACATATTAAAGCCGTAATCTTAAAAAAAACACTTTTTTTTATGTAAAAACGCCCTCACCAAGAATTTCAGCAAACATGACGCCTACCCTATCTTGTAAAGAATAAAAAATTGAGTAAATGAGGCGATTTTTAAAAAAATCGGACCAGTTTTTGAGAAAATCGCAAAAAAGTCCGCATTCCGATTGACCGATTGATTTTTAATGAAAAAAGTCGCAACTTCCGGTTGACCGATTTTAATGAAAATGTTAGTGTCCGGTCCGGTAGTGGTATGTAACTTAAGTTTCAAGTTTCAAGTTCGTACGATGTTCTGTTCTTGAGATATTTTGTATACACACACACTTACAGACCAATCGCTAAAAACATGTTTTTTGGGTTCAGGGGGTCTGAAAACGTATAGATCCGGTGAAAACTCGATTTCAAAAAATGGACATGAAAACAATACTTTCCTTCCTATATATTCAGATACGCAAGAGAATGTAAAAAGTGGTATATGCATAATGGAACAGATCCCAAAATATAAATAATAAATTCATAGAAAATAAACAGAAACCTGTAGTATAAAATTTAGTACTGTGTATGAAGCAACAGCTTGTTGACTGTAAGTAAAACTTTCATTTGTTGTTAATATTAATTTTTTAATTTGTTGTTTGTTTCTTTTTGTTTTAGAGCTACTAAACCACTAATTGCTCAGTTGATGAGGGTTCATGTTGTTACTCCAAAAGCTCCAGTGCATGTAACACTTAATCCAAGAGTACAGCCTGCTCCTAGCCCATGTCCTATATTTGTTACTGGGTGTCCAGAACCAGTAAAATTATCACAAAGTGCTTATTGGGTTCTACGTTTACCGTATCCTTTTGTGACTTATGTTAAATATTTCAGTGGCTTTCTGCAAAATATCGACTCAGTAATGTATTTAAAGCTTCATATTTGGATAGACGTCTGCAGCACAGTAAAGCCGCTGAATGATAGAGGTACAACCGTTGTTTTCTGCTGGGTT